>QRDG01000068.1:1001348-1607702 GCA_012064385.1 Puccinellia tenuiflora | reverse complement strand
GATAAAGCTTACACTACGGGAGAGTAGATCTTTACCGTGTGTCACAGGCACAGGGCAAAGACCGAAAAACACACGGCAACGTCTTTGCCGTGTGCCGCACACGGTAAAGAGCTCTTTACCATGTGTCAAAAATCGTGGCGCACGGCAAAGCCGGAAGGTGGGCCCCACCACCACTTGACGCTGCCGACGGACGTTGACGGCGGAGTCCTGACAAGTGGGCCCTACCGGTCGCTCTTTACCGTGTGCCGACACACGGCAAAGAGGGATGACGTTATTAAAAAAAATCCCTCACTGGGACGGGCTGGTGGTGGCGGCGCCGCCGTGCACCGCGTCCTGTGATGGCGTGGTCACCGCCGAGGAGCTGGTGCCGGGCCGAGGCAGCAGGCCTACAGGTCGGCGATGAGGTGGGGAGAGCCTCCTGTGACGGAGTGGTCGACGCCGGGGACGCCGACGCGGGAGACACGGAGGCGCGGCCGTCGGAGCAGTAGATCGACAAGCCGGCGGTGGGCACGGGCGAGATGCTGAGTAGCTCCGTGCGCCCTCCTCGTGGACCTCCAGGCCTCACCTGACCTCTGCGCGTCCCCACCTCCTTGGCGAGTCGGGAGGAGATGCGCCGGTGCCGGAAGGAGCGGCCGCGCCTGGTGTTCGTCGGGCGTGCGCCGGACTGGAGCTCATCGCGCCTGGAGCCACCGCCGCCGCCTGGAGCTCATCGCGCCTGGAGCCGCCGCGCCTGGAGCCACCGCCGTAGGGATCCCGCCAACACCCGCGCATGGAGCCGCCGGCGCCGCCTGGAGCTCGTTGGGCCTGGAGCCGCCGCCGCCGCCTGGAGCTCGTCGGGCCTGGAGCCGCCGCCGCCACCTGGAGGGCATCGAGCCTGGAGGTCGTCCCGCCTAGAGCCGCCGCGTGCAGGAGCTCACCAATGCCCACTCCTGGAGCTGCCGCCGTCCGGAAGAGATGCATTCATTTGAGCAAGACGGATCGATCCGTCGGGAGCTAGCAGGATAAGGAAAGAAAAAGGAAAGGAAAAAAAAGGAAAAAGACAGGGGCGGTGAGCCACGTCACCGATCCAAGGCAGGGAGCGGTTTGAGCCGTTAGATTCTTCTTGATCCAACGGCTTAGAGCCGTGATCCGTGTGAAACCCCTCCTAACCAATCAGAAACACACGGTTTTCTTTGCCGTGTGCCTGCGCACGGCAAAGATATTTTTTTGTTTTTTGGGTTTTTCTCTTTCTTTTCTTATTTTCTTTGATAGATCTTTTTGTGAAGTATTTTCTCGGAAAGTTTGTAAAAATTTCTCGGAAAATGATTTTTGTAAAAATTTCAGAGCAAACTATCCACACACAATGTAGTACAATTTTAATACTTTCGGAAAATCGGCATAAAGACATAATTAAATGTGCCGAAATTAGATAGAAAGCGGGAAAAAAATCCTAATATTTTGGAATTATCCATAAAATATGTACTACTTTGCGTGATAATTGGTTGGGAACCATTTTGCCACCCATATTTTTAGTACTTGCTTCACAAAAAAGTCATTTTTGGACACTTAAAAATGAAATTGATATTTATATAATAATTTGAAAAAACTTTGTTCGGTAACATTGTTTAGCATACCAATATACACCTATGGAAAGATTATCACAACTATGCTACGGGAATGTCATGTCATGGTGGTTTGAGTTGAAACCTATACATGTTTATAGTTGATAGTCCTGTGTGAAGGATTTTTATGAAACGTTTGTCAAAAATCAAGTTTATCATTTTCCCTAGCACTAGTACACATAAGAGGTCTCATGTCAAGGATTTATTTTTTGAGTATTTTTTTCATTTTATTTGAGTTTTTTCAAAAACGTTCCAAATGGCGAGCATGCTATTCGTTGAAAGAGGTCGAATTTTTCAAAACTATCGATGTTTAGTGAAATAATCACTACTTGTGTACATTAAAATGATTTTTGTAAAAATTTTTAGAACAAACTATCACACACTTGTAGTACAAATTTTAATTACTTTCGGAAAATCGGTATAAAGACATTTAAATGTGCGAAATTAGATAGAAAGCGGGAAAAATCCTAATATTTTGGAATTATCCATAAAATATGTACTGTGATAATTGGTTGGGAACCATTTTGCACCATATTTTTAGTACTTGCTTCACAAAAAAAGTCAGTTTTGACACTTAAAAAATGAAAAATGATATTTATATAAATAATTTGAAAAAACTTTATTCGGTAACATTGTTTAGCATACCAATATACACCTATGTGCTAAATATGGAAAGATTATCACAAACTATGCCACGGGAATTGTCATGTCATGGTGGTTTGAGTTGAAACCTATACTACACTATAACAAAGGTCGTGGGTTTCTCGCAACGTCGTTCGATTGATCCTCTCTGGCTATTCTGTTGGGACACGTTGCTTCGGCCGGGTGATGTGTATGGTTCCCATTGGTTCTTCCTCCATGTCGGCTTCCCGTTTTTGTTTGCATTAGGATCCTTTGGCTTCTCTGATGCCTGTTTTGCCGGTTCCTCTTCTCCTTCTTCGCTTTTGTTTCAGCCGGTGGTTCTGTTTGGGTCGTAGACAGTCTCCCGGTTAGCATGTGTTTCCGTTTGCCGGTTCCTACCTCAGTTTCTCGTTGCTACCCGGTCTGTAGGTAGTTTTGGCTTTTCCGTTTTGGATGTAGGTGCCTGTGTCTTGTCTTCGTTCCATTGTCTTCTATGGTCTGCTTTTCCGGATGTGCCAAGGCTTCGTCCTCCAGCATTTACTACTACGTTAACGCTGACGGCGGGTTTTGTTGTTTATGCCTCCTGCCGTCTGACTTGCGCGTTTTCTAGATGTTTTCCCGCTGCCGGCGGCGGCTTTCTATGACTTTCGGCGCCAGTTCTTCCTGCAGCGCCACGTCTTGTCTATTTTGGCGTTGACTGTTTATGGTTGTTGTTTTGTACGGCGTCATTCGGTTCACATCTGATTCAGATCTTCTTGCATCGTAGTTATCTCATACGGAGTACTATCCTTCCACGGCCGGCGGCTCCCATCGCCGAGCGATCCAGGCTGCTTCAAACCCCACCGTCTTTGATCGAAGCGA
The DNA here is from genome assembly GCA_012064385.1 of Puccinellia tenuiflora. Lineage (NCBI taxonomy): Eukaryota > Viridiplantae > Streptophyta > Magnoliopsida > Poales > Poaceae > Puccinellia > Puccinellia tenuiflora. The sequence goes on along the minus strand of QRDG01000068.1, from coordinate 1,604,619 downwards.
GGGATAACTGAGGCGGTCTTGTGTCTGCCTATCGGCGCGCTTCGCCGAGCCGGCCGCTGGCCGCCACGGCCACTGTCCGATGCGTCCCGATGTCGTACCAGGAAGAGCACCGCCGGGGGTGTCGCCTCGCATTTGAGGGAGCCAACCCCAGGGGTGCCGCGGACGCCGGAAGCAGGTCGTCAAGCACCATCGACAGCACCACCTTATTCGCTCGTCCCGCTTCCACCATGGGTCCGGCTAGGACCAGCGGCTGAGCAGGTGCATCCCTGACCACTCTCTCCTCTACCTCTCTCCCGCCTCCCAATCTCTCTAACTCTCTCTCCCTGTTTCTCTCAGCCCCTGGTGACAACGAGCGTAGCGGGAATCTTGACCTTTGGTGGCGCGTCCTCAAGTCCCCGGCTACCGGCAGCGGCGCCATCTGTGCGCAACGAGATGTGGGTTATGGGATACCCCACCTGCCAAATCTTTCTTCTCAATTGCCGCCGCCGCGCCTTACCGTCGACCTCCCGCGCGTGCTCCTCGGAGAGGTGGACGGAGCCGTCCCTCCAGGCGACTTCTCCTCCGCCGGTCCTTTATTCCCGCTCAACGCCGCTGCTCCTTGCCGTGGACATCCTGTGCACTCCTGGAAGAGGCGGACGGATGAGCCATCCCCGGAGGCGGCGCGGACCGCCGGGATAGTCCCTTACTGCCTCTTGGCCGGCCACCAAAAGGTACTGCTACTCGCCGCAGTGGTCGTCACTTGGTGATCTTATTTTGCATTTTTTAAGGTTTTTTGTTTTCAGTATTTTGCCAGAAACTGACTTCACATCTCCGAAATTTTCAGCAGAAGGTTTAGTTTATGTGATTGTATAGTCGCACATGGTTCGTAGTACTTGGTACATAGATCTCCATCCCAGGGACAGACCGAATCAATATGATGAAGAAAATCTCTGCTCCTTGGGATGAAAAGGAGGAACATCCAAGGGCAGACTGGTGCACTTACTAAGCTTCAAAGAAAGGAGCTTCAGAGCATGCCGTGTCATATAAATATTGTCAATGACCGGAGCAAATCTCTCCATGTCACCAGGCCCCAAGGTTTCATCCAGCCCAACCTGTGAGCTTGATGCTGCAGCCGTGAAGCTTCAGAAGGTTTACAAGAGTTACCGGAGCATGTGAAACCTCGTTGATTGCATGGTCGTCGTAGAAGGGCTATGGTATGTGTCAGTTTCTTGTTGTTGTTGAACAATGGAACAGTAAGCCAATCTTGGTATTGTAAGTTTGGAAGTTAAGTTCTGACTCATGTCAGGTTGAAAGCGCTGGACTTTGCATCAAGAATAACTCGATATCATTCTTCAATGGCAAAAAGACAGAGCCTGCAGTGTCACGGTGGGCGAGGGCAATGACGCAGAATGCCTTGTGTTTTCATCGAAATCACAGATGTATGAGATAATTATTTTTCTAGGATGGCAAAGGGTTATCACAGAACGGGAAGGTTCAGATGCTGGCATTGCAGCACTAGCTCGAGGTTGTAAGTCACATGCTACTTAATTCTGCCACTAAACAAAGCTTGGTCCGTAGTGCCTTACTGTCCAGTGAGATTGTTGCATACTGTTTACTAATGTTTCTGTTTTTTACATTTGGACAGGCATCGATATTGTCACAATTGATGTCTGGTCCAAGTGTGAGAGTACACCATTTTTTATTGGTATCTAGAATTCAACATGTCATACCTATTGTTAAACCTTTTACCACATCAATTTCTTCTGCTAAAGATGATTACAATAGATTGACATATGAGATTCCTTATGGTCTCATACCGTCATGATATTTACTATGCTCCCACACACTGAGCTTTTGCTATGTACCCGGAATTGTTTAAATGTGGAGATGTCGGCGATGACGAGGTGGCCTGTCATGATATTTACTATGCTCCCACACACTGAGCTTTTGCTATGTACCCGGAATTGTTTAAATGTGGAGATGTCGGCGATGACGAGGTGGCCGTTGCGACTGTAGTGTTGTGAGGTGGCGGCAAGGAGAAGGTATTCGTGGAACGGGTTGAAGCGGACGGACAAGACCAATGTTGGCGCCTGAACACCAGCATCGCAGTGGTGTTGTGGATCGGGGATGAGGTTAGATGGGGGCTGGGGGAGTTCTTGCAGAGACCCATGCCTTTGAGATTTTTTTCAGGGTTTTCCTTAATTTGTTTCCCTGTTTTTGTTGGTGTAGCATTAGATAACAGCGTCGCCCTATCGATTGCATTCGCCGCAAGAACGAGGAAGCTTAGGCCTGGCCTCTGATCCAGTCCTCCGAGGAAAATATGACATGTCCACAAAGGAGTGTGGGTCAAGTATGCAAGCAGCTGAAGGGCGCCAACGCCTCTGGCCACGGATGGGTATGTGCCTTATGCCTTAGAAATAAATCTTTTTGTTTCATAACTACTGATCAATTACTTCCTGATCACTTACAGTCTTACAGAGTTTATCCCCTTACTGGTTTGAATCTTCACTGCATAGAGATCTGCAACAAAATTACACTTAAGAAATGGTCGAGTTGATCCATTCTGTGCAAGAGACTGAGAAGGTAGGTTTTTTTGCCATGTTGACATTGTTTCTTGCGTGGATAAAGCTACCTTGCCTTTGCGCTTTTAACGAATTACGATTCGTTTTCTCTTGGATGTTTATTGAGAAAGTTTGGAGATCAGTGATTTATGTGGGTTGGCACTTCTTTTGTCTACTAGATATGGTGTCTGCTGATTAAGTTTTCTAAATTTTATCTCCATTTTTGAAAAAAAATCTTATGTACTGGAATTTAAATCAGTTACTTAGTCGTGTCTTCGCTGCCTAATTTGGCTATTTTCTAATTGTGCACCCAGTCTAGATAAACCTTATTAGCATGTACTCCTTACACTTATTCTAGACTTTGATTTACCTTCCTTTTGCTTTCTATTTGGTGGAATCATAAATGTTGCATAAGATTTTCACTTTGATTCTGTACACTACAACTCGGAATAAAGGATCATCAAACATATGGTGGCAGGACACAACGAGGTGTTCTCCTTGAAGAAACTTATTTACCTCACTTTTCCCTCTTTTTTACTAATCAATTTAAAGTAATACCAGCAGTTTGCAGCATCTTAGCATCCATGCATTAGGAAGTCATGTCTTATGTTTCATTTTCCTAACAGGTGGTTTTAGCCCATGCAACTCAAATATGCGTGTCGGATTTAGTGCTCGATAACTGCGACCAACGATAAGAAAATAAAGCTGTAGATCTGGGACTCGGTTGTGCTTTAAATTCCTAGACATCACTATTATTGACCAGACATGTTTCCATAGAAGGCCAGGCAGTGTGCAATAAGTAAATAATATGTGAGTCTTTTTCTAAGTGCCATCGGAACTAATTGGTTCTCTTTTGGAAGTGCACTTAAATTTAAAAGGTAACTTCAATATTTTTGTTTCCAGTTTACTTATCTGTCCATGCTGCAATTTATTCATGCATGAAATTCACCTTGTGCTTATATCAGCACACTAGAATTACCGAAAATTATCCTATATTGGGGGTTCGGTGCACAGTTAGGTTTTAAAATTGCAAGAAAGTTGGTATTTATGCCAAGCTAGAAGGTAAATGATTTCTTGTCTAATTTATTTTTGTAGAATGGATGCTCATTTCCATGTTTTTAGATATGTTTGTGAAATGGTATAACTTAGATGGTTTTGTATCACACTCAATCTATCCAAAATTTGCTCGGGTTTGTTGGTATTTAGCTCAGCCTGAACAAGGTTGGTAAAAGTTGTAGTCTTTACATTGATTTTGTGGTTCAGTTGGATTTTTAGCAGGAGTACATCCATTCAAGTAGATGTATATAAGTTAATTATGAGACTATTTGTTGTCAAAGAACAAAGTTTATAGGCTGCAGAAAAAAATGATCAGAAAGTTTCATGCCTGGTTACATATGATCTGATCATATGTCTTAAGATTATTTATTTATTTCCTAGATTCATATAAGTAACTTACATAGTTAATATTAGCAGTCGTGTTTCTAATGCTTATGTGAGCCTGATTTTTGAGTGGACACTATGGACACTATTTTTTCCGATATCCTTTGTTGGCCCTGACTTTTGAGTGGACACTTTTTTAGGATATCCTTTGTTGGCACAAAATCCTTACAAATGTCTTCCCATGACAATGGCGACAAAGTGACCATATTTTAATTCCCACCATTTAAGTTAGTAGTTCACTAATTCCTGTCCTTATAGCATTCTTTGAATTATCTATGAATGTGGAACCAATTCTGGGTTGTTTTAGAAAAAAATACATCCTGTGTGTAAATGTATACTTATCCTTCCAAAGCCTCAAAATTAAATTTAGATACACAACCTAAGTAAATGTCATGTTTAATGTAATTTTATAAATGATGGAGAAGCAGCCTTTTGTCTGGTTGACATATGTAAATCGAGTTCTCGACAGTTTCAGACGTACAATTAGCATTGTTAGTTTCTAATATAATTATTAATCCATGAGCATTTATTTACAAGCAGTTGAGTATATGCTCTCAAGTTCTTTGTTGTTGGGAAAAAAAAAAAAATTGTGCTGGATAGATCAAAGGCAATCTCCTGAAACAGGTTCCATTCATGTTGCCTAGCATGGTTCTGTTGGATGCCCTGCAATATTGCCTAATGGGGTTTTGTTACTGCAGATCGACCAGAAGCATGACTCATAGGAAATACCTGTGAGCTGTGATGCCAAAACTCGGATCACGGGTTCCACTTACTAGCTGCTTCTCATGTATCCCCAGTCCCCAGTCCCCACACAGCTGTTGGACACGACAAAGTGCCCAGAGTTTGCACGTGGCAAGCAGCCACCGTCCCTTGCTGATTTGGTCCCGCCTCGTGTAGCTAGAGGTGGTGATGGTGAAGGTTCCCGTGGACGAGGTCCATGAAGATTTTGGTGGAGGGGGCAGAAGATGTGCTTGAGCAATGAGTGGTTCCCACCATAAAGATTGTCAGCGAGTAGAGCAGCCTGCGGACAACCTAAGACTGACAGAATAGAGTGTTTTGTTAATGATGAGAAGCAGCTCGGTAGTACAAACATGGGTGTGTATGGTGTGTGGGTAACTTGAGCATGGCATTATCACATGGATTGTCTGTTCGGGGCTAGAAACTCCATGGTGCCCTTGGTTGAAGTTCTGCATCAGCATTGCTGTCGGCAACTTGGCATGGTCATGTTCATCGGAAGTGGTTGTCGTCATATGTGATGAAGTCGGTAATGTTGATGAGTGTGTGGAACATTGTCAGGGTCGCCAGGCATGAAGTCCAGACTGGTGAAAGCACCAAGAACACCAAGGAGTAGCAGTTGAATGACGCGTCCAATTAGATGTTTCGACAAGCTAATCACTAATGTAAGTATTGCTACATATCATTCTTGCATAGCCATCATCACTATGTACTATTGGGATGATAGTTTTTATAGAGATGTGACCAACAACACTGTGTATCTTTAGAGCATTGCAATACCAGAAGATATATTGAGTTTTGTTTAAGAGTATGCGAGTTCTCTGGTGGAGCACTTGCATGTGAAGTGCAGAGAGGTTGTGCCTGTTTCTCTTCGAAGGATGCAGTTAGTAGCCTTGTCATCTTTTCCTATGTGATGCATTGTGTAAATGTGTTTCAGGACTTCAGCCTTCAGATATAGCACCTGTATCATGTTGTAGTCTTATGTTCGAGTATTCATAGCGAGTAACGTATTGTATAGCCTCACATGTTGCTTCCAGTTCTTCCAAATCAAAATTTACCACTCTGAAAGTCTGAATTCACACACAAAGCCAGGGCACATGTAAAAGAAAGCTCTACAACATCAGCTCACGTTGCGATGGACGCACCAGCCAGAGATAGCGGTGAAGGATAAAGACTAGACTGTTCTAACAAATTTAAGAAACTACACAAGCAGATGCTTGGTTCTCGACAATCACCCTTTTAGTAGGTACGGATTAGGTATTACGACATTCAATACAAAATGTACAGATTTAGCCGCCACTGTTTTCATCACTATCGAATGCAACAATTGAAGATGTGTATACAAAATGTATATGTGCAACAATCAATGGCAATAACCAAGTTGAAAAACACAACATGTCCAACCCTGCATCTAATTAATTTATTATCAACATTAAATAAATCAAAGATTTTCATGGCAACTATTTCCATTCATCAAAACTCTATAACCACGGGCGCGGCGTGCCGCCACGCCAAGGCCTACTAGTACATGTTTATAGTTGATAGTCCTTTGTGTGAAGGATTTTTATGAAACGTTTGTCAAAAATCAAGTTTATCATTTTCCCTAGCAACTAGTACACATAAGAGGTCTCCATGTCAAAGGATTTATTTTTTTGAGTATTTTTTTCATTTTCTTTGAGTTTTTTCAAAAAAAAGTTCCAAATGGCGAGCATGGCTATTCGTTGAAAGAGGTCGAATTTTTCAAAACTATCGATGTTTTTGTGAAATAATCACTACTTGTGTACATTAAAATGATTTTTGTAAAAAATTCAGAGCAAACTATCACACACTTGTAGTACAAATTTTAATTACTTTCGGAAAATCGGCATAAAGACATTTAAATGTGCGAAATTAGATAGAAAGCGGGAGAAATCCTAATATTTTGGAATTATCCATAAAATATGTACTACTTTGTGTGATAATTGGTTGGGAACCATTTTGCACCATATTTTTAGTACTTGCTTAAAAAAAAAAGTCATTTTTGACACTTAAAAATGAAAAATGATATTTATATAAATAATTTGAAAAAACTTTGTTCGGTAACATTGTTTAGCATACCAATATACACCTATGTGCCAAATATGGAAAGATTATCACAAACTATGCCACGGGAATTGTCATGTCATGGTGGTTTGAGTTGAAACCTATACATGTTTATAGTTGATAGTCCTGTGTGTGAAGGATTTTTATGAAACGTTTGTCAAAAATCAAGTTTATCATTTTCCCTAGCAACTAGTACACATAAGAGGTCTCCATGTCAAAGGATTTATTTTTTTGAGTATTTTTTTCATTTTCTTTGAGTTTTTTCAAAAAAAGTTCCAAATGGCGAGCATGGCTATTCGTTGAAAGAGGTCGAATTTTTCAAAACTATCGATGTTTCTGTGAAATAATCACTACTTGTGTACATTAAAATGATTTTTGTAAAAATTTCAGAGCAAACTATCACACACTTGTAGTACAAATTTTAATTACTTTCGGAAAATCGGCATAAAGACATTTAAATGTGCGAAATTAGATAGAAAGCGGGAAAAATCCTAATATTTTGGAATTATCCATAAAATATGTACTACTTTGTGTGATAATTGGTTGGGAACCATTTTGCACCATATTTTTAGTACTTGCTTCACAAAAAAAGTCAGTTTTGACACTTAAAAATGAAAAATGATATTTATATAAATAATTTGAAAAAACTTTGTTCGGTAACATTGTTTAGCATACCAATATACACCTATGTGCCAAATATGGAAAGATTATCACAAACTATGCCACGGGAATTGATTATATCTTTATTATGGAAAGATAAACTAAAATAAAAAAAATCAAAATTGGTCTTTGCCGTGTGCAAACACACGGCAAAGAAGATTTATTCTTTGCCGTGTGCACACGGCAAAGACCAATTTTTATTTTATTTTATTTTGGCAAACGATAAATCTTCTTTACCGTGTGCAAACACACGGCAAAGAATAAATCTTTGCCGTGTGCAAACACACGGTAAAGACCGACCGTTACTGCTCCGTCCGCACTTCCGTTTCGTGGACACGCGTCCACTTTCTTTGCCGTGTGTCGTTCTTTACCGTGTGCTTTTTACCGTCTTTACCGTGTGCCTTTCTTTGCCGTGTTTTTTTTTTGTTACGAAGCCGTGTGTTATTCTTTACCGTGTGTGGCACACGACAAAGATAGACATTACCGTGTGCCCCGATATTTAGCACACGGCAAAGACCCGAGCACACGGTAAAGTCGTGCTCTCCCGTAGTGTTAGTAGCTAAAGAGTACACAAAATTTACACAACGCTTGGCTATTTTGATTGTGGAATAGCAAAATTTTGAACCTAAACTAACACGCGTTCGTCCGTTCGTTTGACTCCCGTCAGATAGATCTAGCTGTTTCACATCGATCTAGGCCGTACCCTAACAAACCACTTTCTTTGGTTGTGGCGCCACTTGAAGCCTAGCTAGAAAACCATTTGGAATTTTGGATAAGAACATGGGGTGTGTGCAAGACGTTGCCATCGTTCTAGCTGTCCATAGAAGAAGAAAAAGAAAAGGACAGAGTTCATGATACAGCGATTCCGGCATCATATGACGCGGTTACATCTCCGTGCTAGGTGAACTGGGAATGCACACACACGGAAAGAAAAACAGCGCCCACGCTAGACTAGAAGCTACCGCCAGATCATGCCCAGCCCCACAACACCTGAAAGCTTTCAAATTCGATCTCATCGGCGATGAAGCACTCAATTTTGAAGGTACACCGGTATACCCAGACTACTTCTAACTTTTGATTAACTAGCACGGTGGCCCTCGCAAATGTGAGGGCATCATTTTTAATATATAAAAGTATTAAGTATCTATTAATTACAAACATTGTAATGTAGACAGTGCAAGGGCATCATATTTCATATAAGAAATATTAGATAAACTTATTATCTTATATAAATATTTATCTAGATAGAAATATCTGCAAATGTCTAGAAATATATGTAGGCTCCCACATATACTTATATGATGTGTAAAGGATTAATATTTTTCTAGTGCCCCCAAATTTCATGGTAAATCAAAAATAGGACAGGTGCGGAAAACCTATTTTAATCATCTTTAAATCCTGGGTGCATTATTATTTCAAGATTTACCAATCAGTGAGACTATGTATGTTCTATACGTGGTTATGTTGGATCAACTCACAAAGAAAAATTACATGTCAAGCTAACATATAATTCTTATTTGATGGTACATTAGTGCAAGCTAAAAATATCGAAAATAGTTTGCAAATATCATCTAGATTGATTTAGAATAAAAAAACAACGTGGATGTCTACATATAATAATTAGGATATCTCTATGTGACGCCTAGATATAGTTAAATATCGATTAATCATGTTATGTTATAATAGCAAACCGTCGTGTCAATGCTGAGATGATGATATATACAAATTTGAAGACATATTAATTTTTGCATGTTAATCATAAGGATCAAGAAATCAATATGTACGTGTATGAAAAGATAATTTGTTACGGAAGTCGGGGAAACATTGTTTTTGATAGGTAGGGAAATTATACAATGCGCATATTCGATTTATTGTGAATATCTTCCCTGATTTACTCCCTCGGTCTAGATTGGAATAAGTGAACTTGCAGAAACATACATTGTTTGTAACATGTAACTTTGACCATATTTTTGAATATGTTCAATTTTAGTTGCTTCATTCTTATCTAATAATGGTCTACAATGAAAGTGAGGAAGCTATAGTTTTGTCCATTTTCTCGAACTCTCTCCTTGATATGTTCCATTGTTCATTCCAGTTGTTCTACATCCTCACTCACATGAGTAGTTGTTTCATCTAACATGTCTACGTGAGATCAGTAACTGCTTACATCTTACCTAACATGAGACTTTACAATCTATGTATCCAACCACCAAGTTCTTCCCCTAATCCATCATCAAAACACTGATCTTTATTTTCATAGTTACACCACCGGAATACTCAAATATCGATTCACATTGAAAAACACATATATAAACATTGTACAATGGCAATGTCACGTTCTCTTAAATCATGTAGGATTATAAATCAGACAGAATGAAAACAAAAGTGCATGTTAATTTACGTTACCATTTTTTGGCCACATGTATTTTTAACTATTTTTATAGTGGTCATGGGTATATGAACCATATGCTATTCATCTAACTCCACTACTTTAATCTGACCATATATTGTTGACTATTCTATGTGAAAGTTTCACCTGCAAACCAAACAAACCATGAATAATTAGTGGACATACAAATTTTCAAAAACAAACGATAAATACTGAGTTAGGATTTATAGCCTTTCTAACCATGGGTCATTTGATAGTTGTAAAGTTGATTGAAACAAATCTCACAAAGTGTTGAGTCGGGAACATACCGCCGATATTTATTTTGAGTTTTTAGGCTTATATGTTCGAACAATGGATTAGTTATGGCGTGAATTTCTCTGAAACCGACAGGAAAAAGTCCTAACTGGTTCTCGTAGACTATATGATAGCTCAGTGGTTTTGTAGCTGTACCTAGAATCATATGTAGTAACTGTGTTATTCGCCGTATAATTGATATTACAATTTGTTCTGTTTTCTATTTTATTTTTGCAAGAGAATCTTGCTGATACAACAGCAATGCTTTCCACAAAAGAAGAAAATATTACATCGAGGTATTAGAGCTGGTAACTCGCAAAAAAAGAGGTATTAGTGCTGGTAGGCAAACATATAGATAGCGACCAAGTTATATACGTGGATTAGCCTGAATGGTAAATTTCTATTGTTCAATACTTTACATGCGGTGGTTGTATGTTCTTACGTGTCACACGTACGTGGGATTCCTTTGGTTTTTTGTAGGTCCGGTGCACATGTATCGTCTCCGGGTGAACACGGAAAAAAAGCAGTCTATTAGGGCGCCGGACACGCCAAGTTTATTGCCACGGCTGGAAAAAAAAAACAGAGCTTCTGTTCGTACGAATACGTGTAGCGATGTACGGTTCCAGGCTGCTAAGCTTGGGGGAATTTTAAGGGGCGGAGGCCGCGATATATAGGCCGTGTGTGCGGCTGGCGGACACCAAAAATTTATTTCGACGTTTAATTAATTATCGGATCCATATTTAAAAATAAAACTGTGTACAGATTTAATTTGTCAAACGAAACCTCCACGGTTACGCAATTAATAAACTTCATTAAATCACAGCCATCAATTTTAGATCTAACTATAGAAAATAATTTGAATGATGTGGCTTAACGTGGTGGCTCTATTCTAGACCCTTATATTGTTTTTCTATACTAGCAAATATGCCCGTGCGTTGCTACGGTTTGATCAAAAATTTCTCAAAGATGTTTTCCTCATGAAACCACTTATCAATTCAAATATATCCCCTTTAGTGTTTAATGTTCTGCTCATTGCCGAAGCTTTCGGACAAAAACGGCTCTACCCAAGTTTTTATCCCAAAATCAACGAAAGCGAAAAAGTGTCTCTTTGTCTGTCAAACCTGGAGAGCTATTTTAGTAATCTCTATTAAATACCAAATCAATTGTTCTGCTCATTGCCGAAGCTTTCAGGCAAAAACTTCGGCTCTACCCAAGTTTTTATCCAAAAATAAACGAAAGCAAAAAATTGTCTCTTTGTCCGTCAAACCTAGAGAGCTATTTTATTAATCTCTATTAAATATCAAATCAATATAACACATCAGTCAACACACATGAAATAATAAGGGTTCAATAAAAAATACACACAGTAAAATGTATAATATCTAACTATATTTTAATTTGATCTACTCTTAGTCTTAATCTTTAATTTGTATTATATTTTTATTTGATATTCTCTTTTATATTCAATTTCAATTTCGTATTTTTGATCTACTGTTTTTACATTGTTTTTAAAAAGATTTAGTGTACTTCCATTTAATTTCATCTACAGTTCTACACCTACCTCTCCAACTCTCCGTTTTCTCACTTTGTTCATCACTTCATCCCATTCACGTGTATTTTTTCTATCAGTACGAAATATCGTACTGAAACACAAACATTTGATGCAACATAATTACATGACACTTCATAACAAAATTTTAGAGCAGCAAGCAATAGCAACGAAGTACAGGCAGCAGCTATAGCAATTAGCAGCGATTTCAGCAGTGCCGAAGTAAAAAAAAGCACACACATCTACTATGTAGGGAATAGTAATCACCAGCTAAACACACACGCACGGAGTTAGCAATGATCGGCAACAGTAAAACACACAGCGCCACATCTCTCTTCTCAATATATGGTCGGACTCTCGGAGTCGGAGGCACAGCGGCCGGGGCCCCTAGCTCTCATCTCAATCTCCTCCCGCCTCAGCGGCCGGGGCCCCTAGCTCCTCTAGACCTCTACCCCCTCCGTCTATCTTCCCTTCCGTGCTGGCCGTCACCAACCCCTCCAGTTGAGATCTCCCCCGACTCCCTTACTACCTCCCCTGCTGGCGCTCAAGAGTGCCGCGCGCGGCCTGCAGCTTCCGTGCGTGGGGTGAAATCCCATCCCCTGTCGGGCGCTCCACAGGCACGGCCACGGCCACGGAAAGGCAGGGTGTTGGTTGCAAGGCTGGGAGGTGGTGATTCGGTGGATGGAGCCGGGTCCCCGATCTGAGCGGTGGGCGGCGTGAGACCAGTAGGTGGCCGGAGAGCCGGTGAGCCGCGGTGGCGTTGATGCGGCGCTGGAGGAAGGACGACACGGGATCCATAGGGTTCACGACGGGCGGTGCGTGGTGGTGTCCGGGGATGGGTGCTGGGCGAAACGCGGTGGCGGTTGGAGATGGAGGTGGTGCGGGCGCGGGGAGTGGGTTCGATTTGGGGAGGACGATCCAGCGCTTGCGTTCTCTTGGCTTAACGAACCGCTTTTCTCCACTTGGCGGTGGCAAAAAGTGGTAATATGTAGTTTGGTGGGAGGGTAAATTAGTCTTTTGGTGACGGACAAACCAAAGAAGGCGGACGAACCAAAGAAGGCTTAATGACTTTATTATTAGGTATAGACTATTATTAATTTACAATCGGTGATGATGGTACGTCTGGGTGGTAGGTCGTACGTCCACTCCTTCGATCGGTAAATAAACCGGACCAAACACGTACATTACAATAAACGGTTCGTTTCTTTCGCTCCCCACTGACCGAAAAAACACTGCTCGATAGGGTCCTCCCAATCCCGTCGACGATCCCTCGATCTCCAGCGACCGACGCCTTCTTCCTCATCCGGACAGTGGAACGGAACGGCGGTTGCTCCTAACCCCCTCCACGACCCTCTCCTCTGGCCTTCTCTCCGGCCTCCCTCCTCGCCTTCGCCGGCGGCCAGGCCGGCCAGACGGTGGCAGGCGGAACCGAGCTGCTCATCCCCTTTCTGATGCTGACCATGGAGACTGGCGGAACCGAGCTGTTCATCCCCTTTCTGATGCGTCCGGGTACCTATCTGCCGCTACCAGCTGCCCGGACGGAGTGGGGAGAGGAAGCTGCCTACGATTGTGAGGTGATGACCCTTGTCATGGATGTGTCTGCCGCACGGAAAAGAGGACTCGGACGACGGCTGGGAGTGCGCACGCTACGTCGGCACAGGCACGGGCACGGGCACGGGCACGGCAAGCTCGAGGCAAGCAGCGCCGACGATAATGACCTGTCAGCCATACAATCTTTACTCCCAAGATCTTACCTCTTGCTTAGTTCTTCATGTCGTGCCTCTGAACCAGCCGCCCAAAAGCTTGATTGATTATTTCTTTGTATATTTCATCTTCCGTGTCAATTAATCCTTTTTCTGGGTAGAGTTGCATAGCTGATGATTTTTTCTTCTCCTCATTCCTTGTCTGACGAAAGCTAAGAGGCAGAGCAAACTGACAACTCTAATCACCAATAGTTCTACTAATGCACTCCTAATCCTATTTTCGGATTAACGGTATGCTTCTTTTAAGCTGTTCTGATAATTCTTTTTTGCATTTTAAAGCTTTCTGCGCGTGGTGGCCCTCTCTGTTTCTGATCTAACTTTTCTAGCTGGGGGATCCTCTTCCCAGTCAATGGGCCGAAAGAACCTGAACATGTTTGTTCAGTTAAGTCATCCGCTAGCTGCCATTCTTTCAATCAACAACAAACTGCTGCACATGCATGCATGCTTACTGACATAATCATTTTGTTGGCAATTAGTTGTAGGTAAAACATCACCAGAAATAAAAAAGTTGCTTGTAAAACATGACGCCCCAGTGTAGTAAGGGTAACTCTAACAAGCCGACCCAAATGGACACACAATATGTAACTCTAACTTGCTGTTTTCCCGTAGCAACGCACGGGCATTGTGCTAGTAGTATATAATAGATGGATTGCGGCATAATAATACTATTATTTAGTACACACCTTGTAAGACAATGAATCTTAAGGGTAATATCTTACAAGCTACAATCATTTTGTTAACTTGGCGTTAGACTCCACATAATTGTTAAATATGTTCACAGTTCACACAGTGATGCAACAAAATAACTATTTCCCTCGACACTTCAAATTGCGTAAGAAATTATGATTATAATCAATTGTTTAATTGGAATCCAGATATAGACAAATAGACATGTCACACATGAAAATATGAAAAAAATTCTCGTACAAATGCATGTTCGACCTGAACATGATGATCGTCCTGCACGATGGGGAAGCCTCAGTCGGGGCAGGTGGCGCTGCCAGGAGGGGTACGCCGAGATGATGCTCAAAGCGAGCACTCTGACAAAGGTTGTCGATGAGTATAGCCAACACACAACACACAACAATCCGGATTGATCGAATTCGGTGCCAAGGACTATAAGTTAGAGGAATGGAGGGTGACATAACTAACCCGGTTTCTCACTGAAGCTTCACCGGACACTGCAAGGTTCAGCATATAGCAACTGCCATGGGTTCAGCCTGACAAGTTCATCTCTGCTATTGGTGCGCATGCTTATACGGTTATACCCTTGGACAGAAATCCAATTAAGGTGGTTCATGAGCAAGCTGGACATGAAGGCTTCATGGTGTCATATGGTATACCACTTAGTGTATTATTAAGTAGAATTTACAAGCAAGTTGAGAAAGCCCAGAAAACAATCACACTGACGATACCTATTTTTGTGTGGAGGTGATGATTTACTCTGATATTGGTTTTTTCACTCATGCGATAAATGAATGGATGAACCGCTAGCTATTCACACTTTACTATTAGTATGCTACAGAAACACAAGGGTGGGCTGGCACTTGTTTTCTTTCACTCTTTTGACAGAAAAAATACGCGCCAACTGCCTTTGAACAGAAATGGAGAGCAAGCGCCAAAGCCTGCCGTCCGAAGCCAGGAGCGGCAAGAGCACACCACGTTCTAGCTGCAGCGAGCCACGTACGTAATTAGCTAGCATCGCTTGCAGATTTGTAGCAACGATCCGAGCGTGGGCCGGGCTGTGTGTCAAGAGTCAAGACAAGACCAACAAGCATGTAAATAGATTGATGAAGAACCGGCAAGCTAGCTAGCTAGCAGAACTGGAACAAGGCTAGCTAGCTAGCAGACAACTCGCACCGGCGTCGATCACATGATAGCGGAGAGGCGGAGAGACCTACTTCCTCTGATTCGTTAAAAGTGTCGTTTATTTTGTACTAAGTTAGTCAAAATTTGTATTAAGTGGGTGACACTTTTTATAGATCGATCCAAGAGAGTAGAAGTTATTAAATGGATTAACTGGGACACACAGCTTATAGCATATGTATTACGTACAGGGACAGGGAGGGACCGAGGCGGAGTACGCCGAGAGGATGCTCAAAGCGAGAACTCCGATAGAGGTGGCTGAGGAGCGTAGCCAACAAACATCACACAGCAATCCGGATCGATCGGACTATAAGTTAAGAGGAACAGAGGGCGATGTACCCCTGTTTCTCACTGAAGCTTCACCGGCGCTGCCATGAGTTTCAGCATACAAACAACTGCCATGGGGCTCAGCTTTGACAAGTTCATCTCTGCTCGCTGTTGGTGCGCATGCTAATATCCTCGGATAGAAAGGGGGCCGTGATGGAAATCCAATTAAGATGGTGCCTGAGCATTGAGCAAGCTGGAAGTGAAGGCTTCATGGTGGCATATGGTGTACTGCGTCCGAAGGCAGGAGTAGTGTATTAACTAGAAATTACAAACCGGTTGAAAAAGTTGGCATTTCCTTTTTCTTTCGACAAAACAATGATGCACTACACCGACGATACCTATTTTTGTTTGTAGGCGATGATTAGTTTTCACTCCATGTAATAAATAAACCGCTAGCTACTCACACTTTACTACTCGTACTATAGAAACACAAGGGTAGGTTGGCTGGCACTTGTTTTCTTTCACTCTTTTGAGTTTTGACGGAAAAAAATACACGTGACCGCGTACTGTGCCAGCTGCCTCTGAACAGAAATGGAGAGCAAGACGGAGAGCCAAAGCCTCCGTCCGAAGCCAGGAGCGGCAATGGCACACCACGTTCTAGCTGCAACCAGCCACGCAATTAGCTTGCAGATTTGTGCAACGATGCTCGACGCGTGGGCCATATATAAAGCTTAGTCAAGAGTACCCCAAACTTTACACAACGCATGGTGATTTTGAGTGTGAAACAACAAACGTTTGAAGCTAAATATTTGTGCTTCCTACTCTAAAAGGGAGGATGAACAAAGCAAAATTTCAAACACTTCAATCACGGCTAAGTAAGAGGTCGATCTCATTATGATATGTAATTCGCCGATGTTACTTCTCTGTTCTTTTTTTTTTTTTTTTTTTGAACCGAAACAGCAGGCGCTCTGCTTTTGCATTATAGTAGAGGGAAAAAAAGTCTGAGTTACAAAGAATGCCGATTTAAAAAAACCAGCCACCAGGGTTTAAAACCCTCCAACCGAAACACTACAACAATACATTACACCCCAGCCCCAGCTCGTGCAAGAGCCAGCAGCTCCATGTCCGCCCTGATCAGATTCGCAAGGACGGAGGCCGGCTTTGTCTCCCCTTGGAAAATTCTCCGGCCGCGTTCCTTCCAAATATGCCAGAACACATACACCGAGAGCGAAATAGACTGCTTCTTCTGAGCATCCGCCATGCCCCTTCGAATCCTTTCCCACCATTCTGAGATCGTTGTCACCGCAAAGAAATTATGAGTCGCATCAGGATGAGAATTCACGAACTGCACCCACACCTCCTTTGCATATGGACAGGAGAACATCAGATGGTTTGCCGTCTCTAGCTGCTGATCACAAAGGCTGCAAGCGTCATTGTTTGGCCATCCTCTCGCCAGGAGCCTATCAGCGGTCCAGATCCTATTTTGTACCAGTAGCCAGAAGAAAAACTTCACTTTTCCTTCCACCTGGATGCGCCATACATCTTCAAGCTCTTTTTGCTGTAGCCTGCCAAGGAATTGAGCATTATATGCAGAAACTGTAGAATATTCCTTGCTCGCCGTCAGGTTCCACTCGATCATATCTCTGTCCAAACTGAGGTTGATCCCTTGAAGGCACTCCCACAATGTAAGGAATTGCGTCAACTGAACCTCACTCCCAATTCTATGCAGCCCTTTCATCCACCTTCCATTTGTAAGCGCCTCCTTGACAGAGAGGTTCTTCCTTGACGCCAAAGCCGGCAGCAGAGGTGCAATGTCACGAGGAGCCTGTCCATTGAGCCATTTATCTGTCCAAAACCTGGCCATATCTCCATTGCCAACATGAATCGTGGTACAGGCTGCAAACAAAGCTTTGTCAGAAACATCACAGGGAGTTGGGGTGCCATTCCACGGCCTATCCTGCTCTGCCCAACGAAACCACTCCCAACGTAGGCGAAGAGCCCTGCTAAAAGCCTGCAGGTCCTTGATTCCCAGCCCACCGTAACTTCTTGGTGCACAAACTTTCCTCCAACTAACAAGGCATTTGCTTCCTTTTGCTTCCTCCTCCGGCGCCCACAGAAAATTCCTGATCAGCTTGTTGATCTTCTTCAACATCCATTTCTCAGGGATAAAGGCTGTGAGGAAGTATGCTGTTGTCGCTGTGATCACATTGTTTATCAAGGCCAACCTTCCCTTTCGGTTCAACATTTTCCCTTTCCACCCTTTCAAACGACCAACAACTCTGTCTAACAAAGGTTGTACCTCCACCTTCTTAGGTTTCCGCAGCACATGATATCGGGTAAGCCACACATTTCCCCAAATTTGTACGGAGACCTGAAACATCACCAAAGAGCTCAAGCAAACGCTCGATTGCCGAAATATCAGCCTTCAAAGGATTGACAAACAAAGCCACATCATCTGCATAGAAACTTGTTCTTAGCCTCGCCACTCGTATCTGTAGAGGAGAGATGATCTCATGTTCAGTAGCCCTCACTAGAAGCCGCTGCAGTGGCGAGACCTGAAACATCACTTCTTTGTTCTGAACTGGTGATTGGTGGTGTGGTGGCTGTGTGCATCTCAGCTATGCAGAGTCCGGATGTAATGCTTAATACTCTTAAGTAATAAAATCCTTTATCAAAAAAAAAGAGGTCGATCTAATGGGGGACAGTCTTTTAGTGCAAAAGGCTCGAGAAGTACTTATTAAGGCTATTGCACAGAAAATTTCCACATGTGTTATGGGTGTGTTTAAGCTCCCTGCTTTGTTTTTTCACTCCATGTAATAAATAAGCTAGTCTAGCTATTCACACGTTCCTGCCAGTACTATTACAGAAACACAAAATGTCGTGGGCTGGCACTTGTTTTCTTTCACTCTTTTGAATACGTGACCGCACGGGGCAACTCATGAGGTCCACTTTTAAATTTCAAGAGAGGAAGAGACGGACCCTCCCGCGTCGCTCCCGCGAGCGACGGGGAGGAAAACCTAGCGCCGCCGCCCGGACCTCTCCCTTCCTCTCCGCCTCCCTCGCCGCCGCCACGGGGAGCAGCCAGGCAAAGCCTGGCCGGTGCCGGCGGCGGCGGGGATCCTCTCGCCTCCTCGCACGGTGGGCTGGCGCGCGGACGGCGCCGCCGGGCCGGGACGCTGCGCTCGCGTGGGGCGCAGTGGCGCTGCGATGGGTCCTCTCGCGGGGGTCTACCGGAGCGTGGTGGGCTGCGTAGCGACAGGATGGTCCGTGGTGCTGCGGTGAGGCGGCGGGCCTGCCAGGGCCCGATCTGGGCCAGGCGGGCCGCAGCCGCCGCGAGCTGTGGCCGGTTGCGCCGGTGCTTGGCGCTGGTTCTGGGCGCCGTGGAGGTGGTGCGGCGCTCCTGTGGCTGCGGAGGAGCAAGAGGATGGACGAGGCGGCTGCGTGGTTGCGGCCGTCCTGCGCGAGCTGGATGCGCCTGTGGAAGCGGGCGGCTGCGTCGGGCGGGATGCTGAAGCAGGTGGCAGAGGCGACGGCGCTGGTGTGGTGGCGGGGTGCGGCCGATGTGGTGTTGTGTGGCGGCCAGGGCGTCGTCCGGCGCTGGCAGGAGGCCGGGATCCAACGCGGCAGCGACAGGACGAGCTGCAAGGAGGAGGTGGCGGCGACTCCGGCACGGAGGTAGGAGATGGCCTCTCCTGCCGCCGTGCTCCGGCGTCCGGGCGGCGTGGAAGCCGGGGCGGCGGCCCCGGACAGTGGCGGCTACTCCGGCGGAGCGGCTGAGCGGGCATGGCCTTGCAGCGGCCGTGGAAGGTGGTGCCGCGGCTGCTGCGGCATGCGGTGGAGCTCGGTGGTTGAAGACATGGCCAGGATGCCATCCTGCTGCTCCCGAAGCTTTGCGGTCAGGTTGAACTCCGGGCAAAAGCTCGCACAGACTTCGGTCGGTGCCGACGGCGAGGTCTTCGCGCTGGAGTTGTTGAGGCCGGGTGGGCACTGCTGGCTGCGTGGCAGTGACGGCGTGGTGTGGTGAAGTGTCGCGGATGGTGCTGTTGCAGGGTGTCCGTCCCTTCTAGGGATGGTCGTGGACGTCGGGGTGGCGGCGCCGAGATGGCGGATGAACGCCGAGGCGGCGGCCTCGGGCGGCAGTGCAGTGGTAGCTCCATGGGGTAGAGCTTCGACTTGGCGCAGCTTTGGGTGGTGACCTTGAGCGGCAAGGGCGGCAAGGTCATCGGCTCGGTCGGTGCATCCCAGAGGGGATGGCTGGACGGTATGTCGGGGCGGCGGCCCCGGGCATGATGTGGCGGCCGTGGTCTGCGGACAGTGATCCTGTGTAGCTTGGGCTACAGGTAGTTGTGCCGTGCGGCGTTGCAGCTCGATCCCGAGCAGTGGTATGTCGGGGTGGCGGCCCCGGAAGGTGGTGATGGTGGAGTATGCAGGGCATACTGGAGAATTGGATGTCGGGGCGGCGGCCCCGAGAGCTTCGCAGCTTCGAGGGTTTGACCTTGTGTCGTGTGGGCGACAAGGTTGCTCTCCTCGTTGGTCGCCGGCGCGTTTGTAGGCGTTGGAGTTGCAGCGACCATGGTGCTTAGTGTTCGCGTTGCTAGGTTGTGTGGCCGTGGAGTGTGATTTTCGCTCGGTTCCCCTTAATTAACCGAGTATTGTATGGTTTTTGGGTCCGGTTTCCCATATTAACTGGACCAACTCTTTCTTCTAATAATGCAGAGGATTTAACGCTTTTAGTCCCACATCTTGCACGCTTTGGACTTTTTAGTCCCACTTCTTGTAAAATGAACGTCGTTAGTACCTAAACTTGTTTAGAGTGGACTTTTTAGTCCTGGCCGCTCAGATCACGACACGTGGACGCCACGGTGGCAGTTAATTTTGCAGAGAACCCCCTCGAATTGTCCAGCTTGACGGATACGTCCACTGGTTATTTAGACAGCGGCGGCGGTGGATTGGACCAAATCGATTCCAAATCCTCCTGCCCAAATCGATTCCAAATCCTCCGCGCCGGCGGCGGAGCTCCCAAATGGCGTCGCACGGAGAGGCGGTTTCGGACGATTCCCCTGCACCTGGTCGCATTCCGGCGGTCGCGGCGCCCTTACATCGGGCAGGGGAGGTTGCGGTGGCTCCGGCGGCCTCCCGTCGGGCAGCGTAGGATGCCGTGCCTCGGGCGCCCTCCCGTCGGGCAGCGGAGGTTGCGGAGGATTCAAGTGCTCACCTAGGTTCTTCTGGACGGCGGTCGGCTGCGGCGGAGGAGGCGCCCTCGTGTCCAGGCAAGGGAGGAGACGACAGCAGAAGCTGCGAGGCAGCAGAAGCTTCAGAACAAGATGCAGAGAAGAAGAAGAGGCAAACAAGAAGAAGATGCAGTGAAGAAGAAGATGGAGAGAAGAAGAAGAAGAAGCAGATGGTGGTCTATTTGTGTTGGTTCTAGTTGTAGCTGCAGTTTCTGGTTTCAAGAGTTCAGTGCTAGAAGAAGAGTTCAGTACAAGAAGAAGAAGCACATGGTGCTATGTTTGTGTTTGTGTTGGTTTTCGCTGTAGCTGCAGTTTCTGCCAGGAACCCTTAATATGAGTTCGTGTTGGTAGTTTGACAAGCTGCAGTACCAGCTTATCTAGCTGTAGGTGTACTATCAATATGAAATTTGTGTTCAGCATCTGTTGCTTCAATATCAACCTGTTGTGTTCTATGTTGTGTGTGTGAGGTAAACACAATCATATAGCAGCAGCACTTGTATGACAATTTGGTATCAGTTAATATATAGCCTTTTGCTACTGCATACTTGTATGACAGTGCACTCCGAAATTTTGCTACTATAATTACTTGTGTAGGTCTAGAATTCAAATTTGAATTGTAGAGCTATCTTGCCCACTGTTAATAGATAGCCTTTTTAGAGGCTAACCTAAATTAGTAAACCTTGCCTATATGGCCATGTACCTTGTTAGATCTCCTATACTACTTGTATACTTCCTATCCATGGTGAGAAATTGGATTGGAAAACCTCTAGATATTTCTTTGAAAGACATTTTGGAGGCTACTCAAAACAGTGACCATAAGCAGACCAACTAGGACAATTCAGTTACACAGCAGCTCAAGCAATTCAGTAGACACAGAAGTAGTGTTGATTTAGTTTGCACACACACAAAACTTAAGAAAGGTTGTGATGCTAAATTCTTGGGCATCTCACATAATTAAAATAGCAACTTAAAACATCTCTACATGTCTTCAGTTTGAGCTGGTGCACTCTGACTCACAGGAACTTCTTGTGCATCTTCTTGTACACTAAATGCAGCATTCAGATCTGGGATGACAGCTGCAGGTTGTGTTCTTGCTGTCTGTGTTGGTGCACGAAAATCTGTTGTCTTGCTGGCTTTTTTCCTTCCTCTACTGCTTGAACCTTGTTCAGCTCCTGCATTAGATCTTGCTGGTTCCCTTGGTGCACTGGACCTTCCTCTACCTCTTCGTATCAAATTTCCTCTAGATGATGCAGTTGTCACTCTGATTTTAGGCTGTGGAATACTATCTCTAGCTGCAACCACAAATGCATTTTCCGGCAGAGGGCCTAGCACTCTCTCCATTGGCACATTTTCTTTTTGCTGCCAAGTTATAGAGAAGAATGTTAGATGCAATTTCAATTAGAAACAATTATTTGGTAGCTGCAATTAGTAATATTTATTACCTGTTCTTGCATTATATAGACCATGCTGCCAACTACAAGTGTAGGATCAAGCCTTGGGTCAGGAGTATGTGGTACGACATGCTGCACACACATAAGAGGAACAGTTAGTCCATGAGTGGTAACATATAAATGTGAAGAACATTGGTGAGAAACCATTAGTACCTGCACCAGCTCAGGAATATCAATTTCTTCATCCTCCCCAATTATATGACTCTGTTGTTGCTGCTGCAGGCTTGCGAGATATTTTTCATGACCTTTGCTGTTGTGACCAGCTATTCCACATACTGAGCAGTGAATTGAAACCCCTGCCTTTGTAAGTACCTTCACTCCCTTCTTCATTTTCTCTTCAGGTGCCTTCTTCCTACTCTTTTTAGGCCTGCCCATCACTTTGGTGTACAAAGGTGGGTAGATATGCACAACATTGGTTTTTTCCCAGAACACTCTACCTCTAAGTGGTGCCAAATTGTATGCATAAGCATTGTTGAATGTGTCAATAGTATAAGAGCTGTGCACTAGATTCTCTGGATTTATTCTATCTAAGCTGCAACAAGCTATGACATGGTGACATGGTATTCCACTAAGCTGCCACCTCTTGCAATCACAGGTTCTAGCTTTCATATCCACAACATAATCTTTCTCCCACTCATGGCTCTTCACAGCATATGTGTAGTTGTCTGCAGGTGAAACTTCACAGTTTTTACTCCATTCTAAAAATTTGTCCAACTTCTTCTTAATCTTAGGGCAAATTCTTCCAGACCACTTCTCACATTCTTTCTGCTTTGATTGAATTCTTTGCATAAGCTTGTAGAATATGGTTTCAAGCATAGATAACAAAGGCATCTCCCTTGCATCTAGAATATAACTGTTTTTGAGAGGAAAAAATTATATCAGAATATAAATTGACAGAAACACTAGAGTATATGACACTACTTATTTAAATGAGGGCAAATATACCTGTTGAACACCTCTGAATGATTATTCAACAAAACATCACATTTTGGAAATTCACTGAAAAAATCCTTTATCCAAGTGCTAGGTTCTTGCTGTGATATCCATTCATAAGCAGCTGGACTGTCGGCCTGAATCTTGTCCACACATTTTTGCCACTTAGGAATGTTGGTCGACCTAGCAATGGCCCAAAGGTCATTTTTTAGTGTCTCTCCTCTATGCCCTGCCCTCTGAAAATTCTGCAGCAAGTGCCTCACACAAAATCGATGCCCTGCATCTGGAAATACTTTCTGAACAGCATTGATGAGACCCTGTACAAAATGTGAACAAAACATAAATAGAAGAAAAAAATGGTACTTAATGATGAGACAAAAAACCCTAAAATAACATACCTTCTGTTTGTCACTAACAATTGTCCATGGGGATGTGTTGCTGATGTTCAAATCATCTTTTAAGTTGGTGAGAAACCATTCCCAGGCACTTGTGCATTCAACTTCAACCAACCCGAAGGCAACAGGGTAAATACAATCGTTTGGATCAATTCCTACTGCTATCAACAACTGGCCCTTGTACCTTGTTTTTATGTGGCAACCATCTATGAATATCAAAGGCCTACATCCAGCAAGAAACCCCCTTTTGCAAGCATCATAACTCCAGTACAGAGTGGCCAAGTGCTGCTTATGTTCAGTGCTAGCAGGATCATTCACTGAATTAGTTGTCAAGAAGAACTTAGAACCAGGATTGCTCCTCCTAAGCTCGTGTCCATAATCCATGAGTAGCTGGAACTGTGCTTCCTCATCACCATGTATACGGAGCAGTGCACCTTTTCTTGCTCTACGTAGCTTCCACCTTGGAGGGCACATTTTGAATTCCCTTCTCACTTTTGCAGCAAAGCTTGATAGATCCAGCTTCTGGTTGTCTATGAATTCATGCATGAAGGTATCTATCAAAATTGTTGTTGTGAGTGCTTTGAGTGGCCACCCTGCTTCACAAGTGTGGTTGCCTTCATACTGTGTGACTACAAACCCACCTGTCCTGCTCCTATCATTGGCTGTTTTCAGCATCCAATTACAGCCAGGAGCACACACAGCTTCTACCCTTCTCAAGTCATTCTTTATCTTCTTTATTGGTACTCTATGCCTCACTATGTATGTTCCCAAAGCTTTCCTCACCTCATGCACTCCACTAAACACCATCCCTAGTCTGAAAGAAGGGTTTTCCATGTCAACCTCTGGATTAAATGACTTAAAGTGCTTCAGCAATTTCTGCCTATCACCATCTCCAATGTTTAGCTCAGCATCCACTAGAGCATCCTCATCTTCATGATCCACAACAATCTCCTTCTCATTGTGATCATTGACAGATTTATCTATGTTTTCTGTGAACAGATCATCATCACCCTCATCAACTATGTAATCACTGTCATACAGCTCGAAATCACTGTCATCTTCACTCCCATCTGAATCTGCAATTTCCTTGAGCTTCCTCTTGTCTGGTACCACTTCAGTTTGACCATCCTGATTGGTACACTTCTTATCTGATAGCAACACACAAGATGAACTCGATGCTCCAGCTTCAGCACTTGCTTCGGGTCTCACCTTATCCTTCTCTGCTATAGCTGCTTTCCTGGCTTTTGGCACAGATGTAATTCTCACTGGAATATCTGGTCTAATTCTCCCGAAAAAGTCAGTGTGATCCACAAATAGGACAAGTGTTTTATGTTTCCAGCTTGCTTTGATCATTTGATAAATTACAGATTGGTCTTCCACCAGGACTAATCCATTCCAAATTTCCTTGTCTGGCAAACACCAGTACACATGAAGTTTTCCATCTCGCTTCTCTCCCAGATTTCTCAATATTTCATCAATCCAGAAAAGAGACCAAGTATCTGCAGTGCAATTATCAAAATGTGCTGTTGTAGAAGACACATATTCCAAATTACCATTTGGATCACAAAATAAGCCATTGTAGGCAACTTCAACTGTGAACATGCAGGTTTCTTCTCCTGCATTATTCAAAACTGTACCAAATATTACAATTCTGTTAAAAAATGCTGAATTTTATATTTACAATGAAATAACAATTCATATCCACACTAGATCAACATGAAACAACAACATCTTAACAAAACTGCACTAGGTTCAGTCAACAGAAAACAGCTACTGCATAATTGCTGAAACTTCAGTGATATGTCGACACAACAGCAGGTTCAGTTAACATAGTACAGTGCAGTGTATGTCAAAACTAGAGTAGGTTCAGTTAACTTAGTAGACTGCAGTTCGTCACAACTACAGTCTATTCGGCCTACCAACGACTGCAATGAGACAATGTAACAACAGCAAGCAAATCAATGTCGATGCACAACATATTCAAACATAACAACAGCTAGCAAACCAAAGGCATAAATTCAGTTCATATTCAGACTGAGTACGAACAGAACTGAAACAACAGAGCGATTAATCTGGGCAAAAAGCGAACAATTCATGAATTAAAGCGTCTACAACATCGTTCCTATTCTAAACTACTGATTCCCATTGATTTTTAAAAATACAAATCCCTAACTTCTTCCCGATCGTACACGCACTGAACCACAAGCAAGGGGCACAGCGACCAACATGGCCTGCCGATCAGAGACAGTCGCCGTGGTGCTAGAAAACCTGCTCAGTTATTTCTCGATCCCGTCGATCGACCGGAGCGCACGTCAACCCTCCGCCATTGCCGAACCTCCACCAGAGCCTCACGGCGAGCCGACCGCGGCGAACCAAATCAATGGCGAAACGAAGACACGGGGTGGCCTAATTCGACTTACTGTACGCCGGAGGATCATCGCCAAACTCGCGGTATCTCATATCCGCGTCTTTGTTCGCCGAATGGGCCAGCCGCCGCCATGCTCGCCGTCGCCTCGCACAGGAGATGCTCTGCCTCGACAGAAAAGGAAGGACAGAAATCCCTGTAATTGTGGATCGCTAACTGTCACTAGTGGGGAGTACCTAAACATAATTTCTGCAGATGCTGGGGGTTCTCTGTAAAATTAGCGTGTTGACATGGCGTCCACGTGTCGTCATCAGAGGCGGCCAGGACTAAAAAGTTTAGACTGAACAAGTTGTGGTACTAATGACATTCAATTTGCAAGAAGTGGGACTAAAAAGTTCCAAGAGTGCAAGATGTGGGACTAAAACTGTTAAATCCTCAATAATGCAATGGGCAGAGCTCCTGCCGGTGACGGTCAAAAGACCGCGCGCGTACTGCCAGCAGCTGCATCTAAACGGAAATGAGAGCAAGCGGAAGCCAGGAGCCGCAAGAGCACACCACGTTCTAGCTGCACGCAATTAGCTATCGCTTGTAGCAACGCTAGCTGGCTGCAAGAGCTTGCACCGGCGGGCGTCACTCACATGGCAAGAGCTTAAAGAGAGGGAGCCGCTAGCGGAGAGTGACACAGGACTGGAGAGAGAGCTAGAATATATTCAAGGGATCGTTGGGAGTGGAGGGGAGGGAGAAAAGAAAAGAAAGGGTACCTAGCTATCGAGCATGGACGTCCCTGCTCCTCCAGCTGCTGGTGGCGCCGCCGACGACGACGCCGGACATCCGGATGCCTTCTGGTGGCAGCCGGTGGTGTCCCGGCGCGCGCTGGCTCGAGCGCAGCTCGGCATGGCCGTCGCCGCCGCGGCTTTCGCCCTCTTCGCATCGATGCTCCAGCCTGCCACCTTTCCCCACGTAAGATCCTTCTTCCATCTCCCTCTTCTGCCGCTCCTTCTTCCTCCGCTTCCTTTAATGCCGACTGATTCTCGCGTGCAGCTGCCAGCGCACTGCGTGACCACGCCGGCGGACGCCGTGGACCTGCGCTACCGCGCGGCGGTGCTGCTCCTGTACGCCACGGCGCAGGCAGGCGCGGCCACAGCATCGCTCGTCGTCGTGCCGCCGTCCCGGCTCGGCCGCTTCCTCGCCGCCGCCGCAATCGTGCTCGGGATATCCACGTTCGGTCACTTCTTCCGCGTCGTCCTCAGGGTCCTCTTGGCCACAGGCGCGCTATGCTCTAGCGGCATGGTGGATCTGCTCTTCGGCGCCATCTTCGCCGCTACGTTCCTCACCGCCCTGCCGATCCTCTGGGCCATCAGCGCGTGATTTGAACTCAGACGACGTACGTACGTACTCTGCTCTAGATCTAGATCAGAGCAGTGCAAGCTTCTTAGTGATTCCGTTGGTAGCTCGATCCTGCTTTTAGTTATCTCGAGAGATTACTAGTCTGGCTATTTCGTGAGGACATTCGTTATCGTAGTGCTTAATGACAAGAAGTTTGATATGATGATTATTATGACTTATGAGTAATATTTGGGGTATCTTATTACTACTCCTAGTTTTCCATATTCGCTGTGGTTGATCAATTTGCCAGTTGATACTAATGGTTGGGGGGGGATTACGCCGCCGTAAAGTTTTGTGTAAATTTGTTAGTAATACAATTGACACACAGCCAGATTTTTGGCCGCCCAGATAAATTTAAAACTATCAGTACCTTTATAAAAGAGAACTTACAAAACGAAAGTACATCCTCAAAATTGTTTGTGAAATTGAAAGTAAAAAAATAAATAAGAAAACGTCAGGCAAAACACAGTATACATCGATCATAGCCGGTAGTCGATTAACCATATCGTGCATAGGACGGTGGGCTGGTGCTTGCGTCCCAGTGCCCCACACGTGCTTGCGTGCCCAAGATTGTGTTAAGCTATGGCTAGCAAGGTGTATTCTCCTTTACATGTCTTTCTGGAATCCAAAACAGAAAGAATGCCGGTCACAATTTTGTCTAAATATATTTCATCTCCTCCTGCGTGCTGATTCAAACTACAAACATAAAAACAAAAAATAGTCTTATGTACCGAAAGCTGCTGCTTCGTGTGTAGACTTGACAACAAGATATCAGATGGCATGCACGCGGTTGGATGACCAAAACTACATCCACAAAACAAGATAAAGTCACTGCCACCTCACGTATCTGCTAGAGAATGGATATACCGGGCCAGGTTCAGGCATCGCTCGGGTCGCTTCTGTTATGGCCCGAAAAGTCCGTCCAAGGACCGGGAACCACCTTGATAAGAAAACCATAGGGCGCCGCCGGCTGCTGCCTCCACGCCATCATGCCGTCACCTTAGGCGCATCGCCGGCCGTTCAGTCGACCCCGACGGGGTCGTGCCACTGATAATGGATGGAACTAATATCGGAACATGAGGGACAAACAAGAGGCCCACAATGATGTACGTCTTTTTAGGAATACGTATGTGCTTGATATATTATGGTCTAGTGTAAATAGAAACAGGCCATACAGGCTTATACAGGGCCGCGACACCTTTATTTTTCTCAGTCGTCCGTGTTTATGAAAGGGTACAGAACGACGACATTGCCCGTGTCGCTTTTGTTATGGCCCGAACGGTCTGGTCAAGGACCGGGAGCCACCTTGGATAAGAAAACCCTAGGACGCTGCCAGTCGCCGGCCGTTCAGTCGACCCCCGACGGGGTCGTGCCACCGATCACCGACGATGATGGATGGAAGTAATACCGGAACATGAGGGACATGTTGAACAACAAGATCATCTAGGTCTAAATAATCACGGTAGCAACTCTAGGGTTTCTTCCCTTCTTCATGAATTAGGGTTTCGGGACGGGAATATGAGAGAGATGGAGAGAGACCGAGGGAGAGGGAGAGGATCTCATACCTTCACCTTGTCTTGAGGAGGAGTTGGAGCCGGGCATGGTGAGTGTGGCCGGCGATGGCCGTGAGTGACGGGGTGGTGCTTCCCGTCGCTTGCCGGCTCTCCTCGATCGGTAGGTGGAGGTGGGGTGGCCACGACTGTCTTGGCGTGCGTGCCCTGGTGGTCCCCACCTCCCTTTATAGCCGGTGCGACAGGGGCCCTAACCCAGAACGGTTTGGGCTCCCCCGATCAGGGAGCCGAGTCAAGGGTCCGTGAGGCCGTTGGGCCACGACGGTGGAGATCAATCCAACATTCTCCCCCTTGATCTCAACTTTACTTTTACTTTACTCATTTCATCACAAATCGATACATAGAGCATGTTTCATCGTCTCAGCTCAATTGCCGATAGAATCAGACAGCTACAATATACCTCTTTGTTTTGAAACAAATTCTCTAATCTTTTTGGGCCTCTTTATTGTCCGGAAATCATATAGACTATACCATAAACCCATGTCGACTATGTGTTCTCGAAACACACTGGGCGGTAAGCCTTTAATTAGCAGATCTGCAAACACTTGTGTGTTTCTTTTATCTATTTCTCTTATGCTCCAAGCATTTTAACATAATTCCGGACTTTCCCCTTTACAACGTATAACTTTGTGTCAATGTGTTTGGCACCACACTTGACTCGTTGTCTTAGGAGTGAATTACTTTATGGTTATTGCTGTTGTCAACCATAACCAACTCCGGGTACAGGTTTCCTTAACCATTTTGCCTATCCCTCAGCCTCATATGATGCTATAACATGTCTTTACATCACACTGATGTCAAGCTTTTAATTCTTTGGAGATTTTCCACACAAAAACTCCAAATGTGAAAATTTAGCGACAATTGTGGATTTCGCTATATATTTCACAAAACTCTTTCAGAGTACTCACAACCTTTTGAAAGCACTCTTATAAATCTATCTTTGTACTCACAATCTTTTGAGAGCACAATGTTTCTTTTAGCATGAGGCCGATATCTTTGATTCCATTCCAGTGATCTATTTCTGGATTGGACATTGCCAAAACAACCCGGATAAGTGAATTGTCAGGGTAATATTGAGCAACCAACAGCGGAAGCATATGGTACCATATCCATTTGATCCATTCTTTGTTATCTCTTGGAACACCAAAGTTCCCAATTCCATTACCCTTGTCAATAAGAACAGGCGTAGGTTTTCTCAACATGCATGCTATAGAGACTTCTTCTCAGCATGTCCATGCGATATTTCTAATACCCCTTTTTTTTTCTTTTCTCAGTAAATCTCGATACTTATAACGAGAGACACTCTACCGAGAATACTCTTTTGAGGACAAGAATTTCTTTTCTCTACCGGTAGTAGATTGACATCACCACTAGCAAGTAGGATATCATCCACATACACGGGATTAGGAAATGAATTTCCCATTCTGTGAGTTTGCAAAAATGCGATTGTCCTCTCATTTTCTTTTACCCAAAATAACTTTTGATTCTAGAGACTTGCTCTAGTCCATAAGATCCCATGTGATCTTTTACTTCCATCTGATGTAACTCAGATCATTATGTGCCATTAGCACTCATTATAATCTGTTTATTCTCTTAGCGCAAATCTTTCGATTTAAAATCGCTTTTTCACATATTTCCTTTGGAGTCACATTGTTGATGTAGACCCATTATAGCCTACTGTTTTGGCTCCATTGGAAATTACTTATGAGTCCCAAACATCGTCGGGATTCACATAGTCTCTAATCAATGAGACAAGTAGACACTTGTCAAAAACGATTGAGCGCTGCTTTATAGTCTGTAAATGAGGTGGGATCAACCTCCATTTAAATTTCTCTGATATAGACTTTATAGTCATCTGTTTTTCTCATATGGGGATGTTGTTGCTCTGTCATTGCCTAGAGGCAATAAATTCTGTAGTCTTCTATTGCCAAAAGGCAATAGCTGTTACAAGGACCTAAAACACAAGATCCATGTTTACTTGTTCATCTCTTTTATGAAGCAACAAGCTCCCCCAGATAAAACTATTCGAGCCTTAGGTATGTTCATACCATGCTCCCCCAGATTACTCCATTTTCTCCAAAATGGTGTATCCTTAATCCTTTTTATTTGGGTTTATTCTGTCAATCTGTCTTCTTTATGGTACTTTGAGTACCGTCCTTAGTCTCCTTTCGGAGCTGTAAAATATCCAAGAATACATCTATCTTTTTACTTTAGGGGTATCATTATTGTGATCGTCGTACTCCCCCAGACGATCACAATTCATCATAGATCACCTAGATACATAATGTGCATCACATTATCTGAGGTATAGGGGGGTCTATTCTGTAATACTCTCTATCTCCCCCTCGAAATGTGGCAAGAACCTTTTGCCACAATTTCGAAACTTTTGATTATTTGCTTTATTCAAAATGAAATTGTATTTTAACGTATGGGAGTACTTTTTCCTCATTCCTTTTCAAAACTCACAAGAGTTCTTTCTCAATGATACTTTTTGCAAGTCACACTTGCATACCATTCTTAGCTTGAGGTTCATTTGTAACTTTATTCTCTTTTAACTCATTAAGTGTTTTATAACTATGACACATAAAATGTGCAATCGATATAAAAACACATGAGTCGTCACATCTTTTTCCTGTCATACAGGATAAGTCCTTTGTCAAAATTTTCTCCCGCCATGCGGGTATTATTATCATCTTTTTCCCGTCATGCGGGTAATCAAGAGAAATAGATGCCACAATTGGCTCTTTAGACTGCATATTAAATCATCAAATTCAGAAATAAATCTAAATACTCTTTTATATACATGCTTAATCCAACGTTAGTCAAATTAAGCATTCATGTTGCTCGTTTAAAAAATTTCTTCATATAGAGTACATGAAAGAAATTCGTTAAACAAAGCTCAGAATGATTTCTTTCTTTTCTGCATGGGGAGTACATGAAAGACATTTGTCAAACAAGACTCTCGATGATCTATTTGTATTCTTGGATTAACATCCAAGAATTCTTTTCCTTTTGCAGTCATTCTTTAGAGAGAACATACTCTCTTACTTTATGACCTTTCTTGGTCATCTTTTGGGTCACGAGTACCAATACTTTTGCTTTCACGAATGAAAACATGAGAATCTTTGTCTGAGAAAATATTCAATAGTAATAAACAATAATGAGCATAAAATTAACCCTACATTTTTATGGTTAAAAATATGCACATTAAAACTTTAAAACTTTCTTTTATATTCTAAGTCACCATTGGGCAGAATTAGAATGAAACATTATCTTTCTACACTAATTCTACATCACCGTTGGGCAGAAATAGAATTAATGCACAAAACTTATAAACAATATGATGATAATATTTCTATTGCAATAAAGAATTCTGTTCAGAAAATAACATTATCATCAATTCTATTGCAGCGGAAACATTTCTATAGATCAAGAGCATTTCTTGATCTTTTATCTTTTCTTTGAAATTTATTAGATGCAAACAAGTAGCATCTTTTATCTTTTCTCTGAAAACTGATCACTTTGATGCAAAATTATCAGAGATCTAGCCCTTTGACGATGGAACTCATATAATTATAGTACTGCTATCATCAATGTTGGTCAGAAAATAACAATACCATAATTTAATCTGTTAAACAAATATTTCTCTTTTTCCTCCTCTCTAATTAAATTTTCCTGTTGGTTCCAATTTAATTAGAGGAGAGTCCTTTTACTTTGCAGTAGAAACTGTGAAATATTTTCTTTATTTCACAAACATTGCATTGTTCTGGACTGTTCTCTAATGCCCTGTTTGGTTGCATGGAATTGAGGCATGGAATTGAATTGGGCTAAGATTCAAAATCCGAGATTGAATTGAATTGGCTCCTAATTCAATTCTATTGTTTGGATGTGCTCTGAATGTTGGGCTGAGTCCCCATCGGCGGCGACGATGGAGGCTGCCGCGGCGGAGGGACGGGAGGAGGGAGGAGAGCAGGTCGGTGAAGAGCGGGTGGGCGGTGGCGGATGCGGGGACGAGGCGAGCGAGGAGCGATGGAGGCTGCCACGGCGGTGGTGTCGTCGTTGTCCAGAAGCTCTAGCAGCGAGGCGGCGGGCGCGGGCACCTGCAGCACGATGGCGTTGGGGGAGGAGTCGAGGGAGAGGAGGAGGCCGGAGCGGAGGAGCAGGGAGAGGTCCTGCAGGAGGAGCGAGAGCGAGGAGGCGGCGATGTCGAGCCCGATCTGGAGCCGCGCGAAGGCACCTGCAGCACGATGGGCGAGCGAGGCGGCGGGCGCGGGCACCTGCAGCACGATGGCGTTGGGGGAGGAGTCGAGGGAGAGGAGGAGGCCGGAGCGGAGGAACGGGAGGAGGGAGGAGAGCGGAGGGAGTGGAGCGGAGGCGAGCGAGGAGTGGAGCGGAGGCGAGCGAGGCGATAGAGTTTCCGAGCGATTCCGACCTCCCGAGGTCGGAAAGTTGGGCTGAGTTTTTACACGCGAGGATTCCGCGCTCGGAATCGCGCTCCAATTCCACGCAAGAATTCCAAACGCAGACCAAACAGCGGAATTTGCGGAATCGGCCCCAATTCCAATTCCATGCCTCAATTCCATGCAACCAAACAGGGTATAAACAAATTCATTGAATTTGAAAAGAGATCATCTTTTAGCAAAAACTTTGTCATAAAAGACTTTTCTGTCCTTTAATTAAAATTATCCTAGAGAATTTAATTAAAGATCTAAACAATTCACAGAGGAATCTGTATATCTTTTCTTTTGATCTCTAAACAAATTTTCTCAGTGAAAACTTTAACAAAATCATAAACATTGCAATAATCATTTTAACATGCTCCTCTTAAATTTTAATTCTCACCCTTTTTAATTCTTTTGACCTTTTAAATTTAAAAAGAGCATATTTTTCTATTTGCAGCGGAAAAAACATGAAATAAAATTTCATGAACTTTATTCTTTGCAGAAGCTTTTCTTTTACTTTTCTTTTTCCTAAACAAATGAATTCGTTGGAAAACAAATTGAATAGGAAAAAGTAGCTGAAATTTGCCTAAAAAAAAATAGACAAAAACAACTAAAAAATATGCTTCTGAAAAAGAAACAACAGAGTAAAACAGATAAAATACTCTCTGTAATTCGTGCAGCCCAGCCCACGGCTTCACACTTTCGGCCCAAGGCCCAGTTAACTACGCGCCGCGCGCGCGCGGCGCGTAGCCAGCCACAACGGCCCATGGCCCCTGCCCTTTCGGCCCACCGGCCTGTTTCCGAGCTAGGGTTTGCTCGTGGCCGTCCGTTCGCATCGGACGGCTCTCCGCGCCCCTCGCATGAACAAAACGGCCGAACGGTCACGGGAAGGGGAAACCCTAGTTTCATTTCCCCCTTCCCCGCGCGCCTCTCCTCTGTCCGCCTGCGGCGGCGATGAGTGACGGCCACCGGCCGCCGGAGACGACGACGGCGCCACTGTCCCAAGCCACCCCAGTTCCTTCCCCTCTCTCCCCCCTTCATCTTACTGAATCGGAAGGCGAAAAGGAGGTGACGCCGCGGCCAGATCCTTCGCCGGTCGCGCCCTCTCCTCGCGGTGAGTGCGCCGCCGTCGAATGGTTTGGCTCCGGCGTCCTTTGCCCCACGAGGAGGTAGTGCTTTTCTTTGCCCCCGAGGGGGTGTTCCTTCTTCCGACGCCTCGGCATGCCGATGCGCGTCGGATCGAGAGGGATGGCGCGGCCGAGACGGCGGCGCTCTTTGCCGGTGAGCACGAGGCCCTACCGGTGAGTTTCTTTGCCCTTTGCCTCTTTTCTTTGGATTTGGCATTAGGGTTTTCTGAGGAGGGGATTCTTTCTCTGTTTGCAACCGAAAAGATCTAGCACCTAGTCTAGCTCTGATACCAATGTTAAACAACAAGATCATCTAGGTCTAAATAATCACGGTAGCAACTCTAGGGTTTCTTCCCTTCTTCATGAATTAGGGTTTCGGGACGGGAATATGAGAGAGATGGAGAGAGACCGAGGGAGAGGGAGAGGATCTCATACCTTCACCTTGTCTTGAGGAGGAGTTGGAGCCGGGCATGGTGAGTGTGGCCGGCGATGGCCGTGAGTGACGGGGTGGTGCTTCCCGTCGCTTGCCGGCTCTCCTCGATCGGTAGGTGGAGGTGGGGTGGCCACGACTGTCTTGGCGTGCGTGCCCTGGTGGTCCCCACCTCCCTTTATAGCCGGTGCGACAGGGGCCCTAACCCAGAACGGTTTGGGCTCCCCCGATCAGGGAGCCGAGTCAAGGGTCCGTGAGGCCGTTGGGCCACGACGGTGGAGATCAATCCAACAGGACAACCACGTACGTGTACGCTTTTGATATACCGTCTAGTATAAATAGAAACGGGCCATACACACACATACGTCTTATTTTTCTCAGTCGTCCGTGTTTATGAATGAAAGGGTACGGAGCAATCTTAGCTGTGTTTGTGTTAAAATTTTAGAGGAGGGGGTACATCCGAAGCAGAAACCTTCTTTCACACTTTTGAGTTTTAACGGAAACTAGATGACCCGTTGCGCCGCTGGCGCAAGTGACGGAGGCAAGACTGTATTTTTAGCCATAAATTTTGCATGTGTTTTTTTTCGAGTTTGAGATTTTTATGGCTCTACGGAGGTTGGTTGTTAGGGTTTTGCGGGTTCTATCGGTGCGCTATTGCTATGGCATGTGTCTTTTAGCCATAAATTTTAGGCGCAAGGTGGCTGAATAAGACGGAATTTGAGACATAGATTTGTGACGAAACTCCTATAGCAAAGTACATGAAACTGAACCTAAAATAAACATGACCACTTACATAGCCTAATTAACTGTTGAAACAGTTGCAGATATACATGTTCTCTACTCCTCCATTGATGCTCTTGGTACGACGGAGGTCGGCCGTTAGGGTTTCGGCGGCTCCTCTTCTTGTGCCCACCATCGTGACTTTGGCACTGCCACCCCTTTTGCAGGTCGCCTTGTCCTCTTCCCTTTTTGTCCCATGTTGGTGTTGTCGTGTCTTGTCCCCATCACCATCCCGATACAATCCGACCTACATCACCCTTTCTTGCACTGACCGTGGATGGGCAAACAAGAGTGGCCGCCGTCGGCACCGAAGAGGAAGGAGTAAACCCTCCTCTTTCCCAGGGCCATTGTGCAACTTCTTTTGGACCCTCTTGGCGAACCATCCAAGTACTTCTTTATTGGGTTCATACAGATCCTTGTCTACCTTATATGTATGTGTGTGAATAGGTTAATCTGTATGGAGATGGTTGAATCTATCGATCCACTGCTATATTGTGTGTTTCTTATCACCTATTTCGTGCCACATGAAAATTCAAGCAGTACTATCAGACGAAGTGAAACCCTAGGCTCTGATAAATCCTAATACATCACTATTATTTCAAATCTTGAAGACCTCGAGAGCATGATATAATCTAACTTTCAGATTGCACACTCATCTGTGACTAATTTTAGCAATTCGACCACAATTAGGTGCAAACATGAAAAGAGGAAATCATAGAAACTGAATTCATATGAAGACAACGATATAAAATCGTAAAGATGGTAATAAAGAGTCGATTAATAACAGTACTATAGTAGAGTTAAAGTAGTCTTGTTTGCAACTTGACAACACAAATTCTCAATGAACACATTACAATCAGGACGTTGAAACGATAAGTAAAAGAGAAATGATATCAATTATGATGATGTGCGTCAATTAGCCACCGAACTACCCCGCACATGGCTGGCCTCTATGCATCGTATCCTCCTTCCTGTAATATACTGATAGGAGAAAGGTGAGATGATGGCTGGGAGTAGCGTGTTGTAGCTCCCGGCGATAGTAGAGTTCATATATACTTCAAACTGCAATAAGCACATATGCTCAACAGACCAGTGGAATAAGTATTCTCTACACAAATAAACATGGTGCACACTGATACTTGATATAAAAATAAGATATGTTAAGATGAAAATAAACTTCCAATATCAACACACCTGCTAACTAATAAAAGATAAAAAAAAATGAACTTACCTGATCAAGTCTGCAATACCCAAAGGTTATCTGTTACAGCTCTCAACCGACCATCATTTTTTGTATGAAATAATAACACTTGGATGTTTTCGAAATTATATAGCACCAAACAACATTCTGTTTGCGAAACGTTTACATATTGCTAAACAAGAAAAATGTACAAGGATAATACTTGCAGGTCCTACTTACAGGCCAAGACGACCGTGGAAACAATATTCTTATCATTAGATCAAATTCCAGAAGAGAGATTATGGGGAAAAACTATTGAGTAAATTAATCTTCACCTACAGCCTGCTTGTCTTTATCATTGAACACCTTTTAGCCGAGATTATGGGGATTAAATCTAAAGAGAATAGTGGAGGAGAGGAAGAGAGGAGGCAAATCGGTAGGAACAATACCACACCTCAGTCATAGCAAGGTGATTTCTAAGTGGTTGTGCTCAAGAGTAAATACACTAATGTAGGTGAAAGTAACATAATATTAATTACCCAAAGGTTTTTGAAATGATGAGACATGCCCAAAACAATTAGCCATCCCATCATAAAAATATCATCAGGGGAAGCATCTATAAAGCTAAACTACTAAAGTTCTGTTTTTAACTTCAGCTAGAACTTATTATACATCTTTCAACTCATATAAACCCAATGGTGAAGATTAACTGAGTCTTCTAATCAGTATAGCCAATGTATATGGCAGAACCCTATCCTCACTGATCCAATAATAAAACAGGTATTATATTCATGATATGGCCCAATTAGTAAATCAATCAAGCCGATATCTTCCAAATAAACAAGAATCCAACTTTCTACAGATCGTCCCGTCACTACAAATTGACCACACACAACATTCAACAAAAGTTAAAACCTAGTTTGATGAAACAGATCAAAATGAAATCTCAACAGCAATTGACCTGACCATTGCACAACACACCATGCTTGTATTTACTCTTGAGCAGATGCATCGTGCTCGTTTATGTGTCACTACTAATACAGACTGAAGCAAACAAAAGAAACACAAAACCAAAGAAAACAATGCACAAGAGTAGAGCCGGTAGACGATGTAAATATTGGGTTCATAGATTTCCTGCTAAGCTCTCCCCCTCTATCAAATCCCGTTGCGCCGCTGGCGCAAATGCCAAAAGCAAGACTGTATTTTAACCACAAATTATGGTATGTGTTTTGCATCTATATTGTTGTCCACGAATGAGATTTGTGCGACTTGTATGCCGTTCCGATTGATACCTCTCGGGACTTTATTTTAGCCATAAATTGTGCTTGCCTTTATCGGGGCTACGAAGTCTGCCCGTTAGGGGTTCAACGGCTCATCTGGTCAGGCCCACTGTCAGAATTTTACCACTGACGTCCTTTTTGTAAGTTATATTGAAGAAATGACATGATACTCTTGGTTTATATCTCAGCCTTTGACGCACATTATTTAGTTACACAATGATATGGTAGGCTATTAATTTTCGAATTGGTTTATAGGTGTATTTGAAAGGGATTTATCAAATCATATCAAGCTCGATATGATTTCATCTTACCAACAAATAGGCAAATGTCATCAAAACCTCACAAGAAACGAAACTACAATATTCAGAACATATGTATCATAGATGAACTGGAGTTATGTGCAGAGCGGGTAAAGACTTATCAGAATTATATGCACAATGAGCACAATACAAAAACAAACTATCATATAAAAATAAACCTCACGCTCACATTCACCAAAAATATACGTAACTAAAAAGAGGTGCATCAACATGCAATTCATAATGTGAAAACCACCTAATTTCACACAATTGAGTTTTTTGCATATCAATAACAAGATCATCTCCACTATCAAAGAGTACTCCCAGACAATCATGTTTTTGTTGACAAAAAAAAAGAAAAGTTATCAGAATATAAACAAATTTTAATAGTTTACTAAAAAAAGGGAATGGGTTGTTACAAATCTGCAGCCGCCCCAGCTATATACACTATTATGTACAAATCTATGATTAGTGTTTTTTGTAAACATGGGATCAATTATCGGCAGCTTTCTCGTTTGTATGCTGACCATGTGAAGTCCTAACGATGCTGGCAGTTTCTGTCTTGGCTCCACACACAAGCTCCTGCATTGCACAATGAGGCAATTTGTAGTGATAAGTGGCACCTTTCCCTTCATGTTGCTGACTGAAGACCAATAGCCATTTTCAAATCCTAGATTCAGTTACCAACAAGCAACCAGAAAGATCAACAATGTGATCAATATTCAGCCATCACACAACCACAAGCATAAGCCTCCCCTGTCCACTTCCAGCTATATTTGACTAACAAGCATCAAATTTCCTTGCTACGGGAGCAAGAAGTATCAAATTCGTCGGCCGATGACATGCTCAGCAACATAGAACAGAACAGCAAGGAAAAGAGGGCTGCAGCCTACAGGAAAGAAAACAGGTGTGATGCCTGTCAGTCATGAGAAACAAAAAACCAAATCAAGGTTTCACACTTCTAC
Organism: Puccinellia tenuiflora; assembly: GCA_012064385.1. Lineage (NCBI taxonomy): Eukaryota > Viridiplantae > Streptophyta > Magnoliopsida > Poales > Poaceae > Puccinellia > Puccinellia tenuiflora. The sequence goes on along the minus strand of QRDG01000068.1, from coordinate 1,565,199 downwards.
ATCAAATTCAGAGTTCAAACAAGGCAGTCACCAAATTCAGAGTCCTAGTGCATTTCCTTATCTTATGATACATTTCCCATCTCCTCTTAATTACTATTCTAACTGAAAACAAAAATAGAAGTTGTGGCAAGGAAACACAAATGTTAGGTAACCAACAGACAACATAAGCAGGCAGAAATCCGAGCAACCAGAAGCATCCCCCTAGTCAACATCACAAACTGGAACCAACAAACAAAGACATAAGCTGAAAGCTGAAACCACGGTTCATTCTGAATTATAGTAAGACCAATTGCAGAACGTTCTTTTTTAAGATAAAAACAGTAGATAAATTGCCTACTACACCACCTAATACTCCAGAGTCCAGACCATTGATAATAATTTCCATATGAAGAGGGGCAGCCAAAATATTATGAATGTTACTATAACCGCCACCTGTAGCTGTGATCTCAAGAAATATATTTGCAGGATGTCTAAGTAAACTGACATTAAAAGAATAAATCATCTTTTGTCTCAGTTTTGAGTTCATTGCACAATACTATCACAGAGCCCATTATCATCAAGATCAAGGGGTGTTTTGAACCTAGAATGAGCCGTCCTACCTTCCAGGTAATAAAAGGGACGCAACACCTGAGGACGCAACAATTAAAACAATTATTTTTAATCCTCTAAGGTAAGCAACAATAGCATTCGGAAGGATGGTTTTGCCGGGCCACCAATCCCTGACACGAAATATAACCCTGATTTATCGTCCCTCGCTCGATCAACAATGGTTATAAAAGCAAGTTGCTCATACATAGTCTTAGCAGTTTGATCAAGATTCTCAAAATCTCGTGGAGGACATAAACCTGGCCTGGTAAAGCTGTTGAAGGAAAAAAGGATGCTTGCATGCAGACTTTCTTTACACGATCTGGCACGACAAAATTCCTCACCAGGCAAATCTGCAAATAACAATTTTTAGGTCATAAATTAATTCAGAAATTGAACAAGAGTCTCACAAGGCCAACAAGGCATGCTTTTCTATGAAGCTTATATTATCTTTTACAATGTAGTTGATGAGTTGCAAAACAGAGCATATAATATGCAGGAAATAAACAGGCAATTTTCAGCGTAAAGACGCCCAAAAGGGACTTTGTAAGACTAAAGTAAAACTTCATACACGGATTTTGGGAAGTTCGAGACTACCTGGACTAAGTATAACCAAATATCTATAATAGAAAGCACACACAGGTGTGTACCTCGCTAGCATAGCTAGCTTTACCTATGATAGAACTCAAAATTCATCCCCGGAGGGAATCAAACCTGGGTGGGTAAAACTGGGTGGGTAGGGTGTTCACCAGCTGCCCTTATCACTGCGCTAGAGCTCATTTCTCCCTAATCATATTAGTTTGCTCCAAAATAGAATGGAATATACTTTATCAGGCTCATACCTTTTACTGATTTAGACTATTTCATGGCAAAGGAAAGAGATCATGTCACAGGATTACTCTTTGCCTTTGGCTTCAGAAGAACACCCCAGAAGTAGCTCACTCCGGCTATCCCTATTACCATGGTATAAAATTAGTAACCAACTACAAAAAGTGGATATCAGATTGGTTGCAATCTCACAAACTACCTTTCAGGTGTGAAGGCTTTAGGAATGAGCGAACAATAGGACTTAAATCATATGGCAAAGCTTTCTTGCTGTTTGTGTGCTGCCTCACTCTCCCTTGGTGTGGACCACCTAGTGCAGCTCCCCTCGAGTCCAGTTGCCATATTCATTCACATCAGTCATCTTATTTGTGTCAGACAACAGATACTTATCTGCAAGTAAATCTGAACGTGCAAATATGAGAACGTGCAAAATTTAACCATCAATCATTACCTAAAAGAATAAATCAGCTCACAAACATATCACCGTCGGGGGTACATAAAATACATACAACCATGGATGCCAGTATCATGCAACAAACAAAGTACAGAAGTGAACTTCTTAATTTACAATACGGTAACAGCTAGTAACCATGAAACATGATTATTCAAGAGCTAACCTAAGCGACCATTGGTGTACTCATATATCATGAAACAAAGATAAGTACCTTTTACTGATTTAGACTATTTCATGGCCAAGGAAAGAGATCATGTCACAGGATTACTCTTTGACTTTGGCTTCACAAGAACACCCCAGAAGTAGCTCTCTCCATCTATCCCTGTTACCATGGTATAAAATTAGTAACCAACTACAAAACGTGGATATCAGATTGGTTGCAATCTCCCAAACTACCTTTCAGGTGTGAAGGCTCTAGGATTGAGCGAAAAATAGGACTTAAATCATATGGCAAAGCTTTCTTGCTGTTTGTGTGCTGCCTCACTCTCCCTTGGTGTGGACCACCTAGTGCAGCTCCCCTCGCGTCCAGTTGCCATATTCGTTCACATCAGTCATCCTATTTGTGTGAGACAACAGATACTTATCTGCAAGTAAATCTGTACGTGCAAATATGAGAACGTGCAAAATTTAACCATCAATCATTACCTAAAAGAATAAATCAGCTCATAAACATATCACCGTCGGGGGTACATAAAATACATACAACCATGGATGCCAGTATCATGCAACAAACAAAGTACAGAAGTGAATTCCTTCTTAATTTACAATACGGTAACAGCTAGTAACCATGAAACATGATTATTCAAGAGCTAACCTAAGCGACCATTGGTGTACTCATATATCATGAAACAAAGATAAGTACCTTTTACTGATTTAGACTATTTCATGGCCAAGGAAAGAGATCATGTCACATGATTACTCTTTGACTTTGGCTTCACAAGAACACCCCAGAAGTAGCTCTCTCCATCTATCCCTGTTACCATGGTATAAAATTAGTAACCAACTACAAAACGTGGATATCAGATTGGTTGCAATCTCCCAAACTACCTTTCAGGTGTGAAGGCTCTAGGATTGAGCGAAAAATAGGACTTAAATCATATGGCAAAGCTTTCTTGCTGTTTGTGTGCTGCCTCACTCTCCCTTGGTGTGGACCACCTAGTGCAGCTCCCCTCGCGTCCAGTTGCCATATTCGTTCACATCAGTCATCCTATTTGTGTGAGACAACAGATACTTATCTGCAAGTAAATCTGTACGTGCAAATATGAGAACGTGCAAAATTTAACCATCAATCATTACCTAAAAGAATAAATCAGCTCACAAACATATCACCGTCGGGGTACATAAAATACATACAACCATGGATGCCAGTATCATGCAACAAACAAAGTACAGAAGTGAATTCCTTCTTAATTTACAATACGGTAACAGCTAGTAACCATGAAACATGATTATTCAAGAGCTAACCTAAGCGACCATTGGTGTACTCATATATCATGAAACAAAGATAAGTACCTTTTACTGATTTAGACTATTTCATGGCCAAGGAAAGAGATCATGTCACATGATTACTCTTTGCCTTTGGCTTCACAAGAACACCCCAGAAGTAGCTCTCTCCATCTATCCCTGTTACCATGGTATAAAATTAGTAACCAACTACAAAACGTGGATATCAGATTGGTTGCAATCTCCCAAACTACCTTTCAGGTGTGAAGGCTCTAGGATTGAGCGAAAAATAGGACTTAAATCATATGGCAAAGCTTTCTTGCTGTTTGTGTGCTGCCTCACTCTCCCTTGGTGTGGACCACCTAGTGCAGCTCCCCTCGCGTCCAGTTGCCATATTCGTTCACATTAGTCATCCTATTTGTGTGAGACAACAGATACTTATCTGCAAGTAAATCTGTACGTGCAAATATGAGAACGTGCAAAATTTAACCATCAATCATTACCTAAAAGAATAAATCAGCTCACAAACATATCACCGTCGGGGGTACATAAAATACATACAACCATGGATGCCAGTATCATGCAACAAACAAAGTACAGAAGTGAATTCCTTCTTAATTTACAATACGTTAACAGCTAGTAACCATGAAACATGATTATTCAAGAGCTAACCTAAGCGACCATTGGTGTACTCATATATCATGAAACAAAGATAAGTACCTTTTACTGATTTAGACTATTTCATGGCCAAGGAAAGAGATCATGTCACAGATTACTCTTGCCTTTGGCTTCACAAGAACACCCAGAAGTAGCTCTCTCCATCTATCCCTGTTACCATGGTATAAAATTAGTAACCAACTACAAAAAGTGGATATCAGATTGGTTGCAATCTCCCAAACTACCTTTCAGGTGTGAAGGCTCTAGGATTGAGCGAAAAATAGGACTTAAATCATATGGCAAAGCTTTCTTGCTGTTTGTGTGCTGCCTCACTCTCCCTTGGTGTGGACCACCTAGTGCAGCTCCCCTCGCGTCCAGTTGCCATATTCGTTCACATCAGTCATTTTATTTGTGTCAGACAAGATACTTATCTGCAAGTAAATTTGAACATGCAAATATGAGAATATGCAAAATTGAACCTTCAATCATTACCTAAAAGAATATATCAGCTCACAAACATATCACTGTCGGTGGTACATAAAAATACATACAACCATGGATGCCAGTATCATGCAACAAACAAACTACAGAAATGAACTCCAGCTTAATTTACAATACGTTAACAGCAAGTAATCATGAAACATGATTATTCAAGAGCTAACCTAAGCGGCCATTGGTGTACTCATATATCATGAAAAAAAGATAATAAGTGCCTACATCTATTTCAGTACTTTACCATCACGGAGTTCAAGGGCATAGTTCAGCAGCACCTCTGACCGACAAATTTAGCTTCAGGTTGTATGATCTCCTCCAACCAGAGAAGCACAAAATAATAGTGGAACAATTCAATCTCTTTGAATACTGAAAAGACTACTTTAGTATTAATAAAAAATTGTCACGCATTCTCAGGCCAGGCAGGAGAAGCCTAATCATCAAAGAGTTGAGAAAGCACAGTGCTATGAAGTATCATTCTTCAGGATGAATCCAAAAATAGCAAGAATGGGCTAGACCGAGCTTTGCCAGTTGAAAAGAGGCTCGTCATAGGTTAGAACAAGATCTGTCCTACCGTGGTAATAAATCACCTTGTATTTGATGATCTGGAGCTGAACCAAGCAAAATCACCTAAAAACCAAACAGGCGTAACCTTGTAGAGTTACTTCAGGCTTAAGAACTGCTCAACTGTATTAAATAGATATGCAGCCTGCATCTTTATTGGCTATAAAATCCATGGACACGACAGTTTTACGAAAACTGGGTAGTATTCACAACACTGAACACCGTCTAATCGACAATCTTCGGCTGGTCAAAACGAGTAGACATTTCCTATCCTTGCAGCAATATGCAGTGGTGAACACAGAGAACAACGACCCATTCAGCAGAACTGCTTGCAAAATCAGGACAATTACACACGCACACGTACAAATGTTTTAATCTAATGTTTAAACAATCCATTCAGCAGAACTGCTCAACTATACCTTCAATCCAATGTTTTGATCGAGCTTCTGGTCGAGCCTCCATATCCCCTCATCTACAGCTAGCAACATCTCTCCTTATCTGAGGCAATGAGGGGGAAAGAAACACTCATATCGAGCACATCACACATCAACAATGGTAGAGCAAGAGGGGCATACCAATGGATCTACTTGTGGTCGACAGAGTGTCTGTGCCACCCATGGGCACTGGATTCGCCACTCATCATCTACACCGGTCCTGCAAAGATCACTGGCACGAGGAGCCTGCACCACTTGATCTATCGACGCAGCCTGTAAGTATTGGTCGCACACCAGCAGCTCGCGTGCGCCGTCCTCCTCAACTCTAGGGACCAAGGCGGAGGAGGTTGTAGGGGTCCTTGGTGACCTGGAATCATGGAGAGATTCACCGTGAGGAGAGGCACTTCCACCTCCTCCATGGCCGTCCTCCTCAAATCCTTAGCTGAGCAAGCAAGTGGCACAAAAATAAGAGATGAAAGAATCACGTACAAGAAACAAAGGGGATCGGGACTCACCAAAAAACATAGGATGGGCGTGCTGCGGGAAGTCGAGGACGCGTCGGTAGAGATCGAGCTCGTGTGCGGCCGCCTCTGCGCCGTCGCTGACGGGACACGCTGGCGACCAGATGTTGCTTATCTCGCCGTAGTTGCGCCGCTCCAGCATCCTCGTGGCCTTCACCCGCCTCGGACCCCAGGGCTCACCCTCTCCTTCTCTATCATACCGCGTCGGAGCCGTCGCGCCTTGCGTGGGAGGGAGACGGTGAGAGAGCCGCCGTGTGCTGCCTCCATCCCTCATCCCCATGGTGTCCACCCACCTCCTGCTTCGAGCTCCAGCGTCGTGCTGCCTCCAGAGAGGAGAGGGAAAAGCGCTGGAGAGGAGTGGAGAGGGAAAATGAGAAGAGGCGGCGGATTGGGGAAGAGAGGAGGCAGCGGAACCAATCTTGGTCTCTAGGTTTTCACTCTAGATTGAAGAAACGACCGACGCGGAGACGAGTTGGTCCCTCCGACTGATATGACAACCCCATATGCAACGAGCCCCACACGTCATTCACCTGTTCAATCAATCAAGGAAGTGACAAAAGAAGTCACTGCATCCGACGGCTTGGATGAAAAGCGGGGCTGGGAGAATGACTGTTTACCAGGATCGAACGTAGGCCCTTCGTTTGGAGCTGAGGATGGCCTGAGGAGCCGGGTAGGCTCACGCCATTTATAAAGTAAATTAATAACATTTGTTGCTCGAAGAATGACCCATCAAGAGACCTGCTTATCACCTGTCTCCTACAAACCGTAGATAGATAATTATAAAACCGAACGTGGTCGTGTCAGTGCTCCAGTAGACATTAGCACTACTAGCTAGCACTCCAGATCTCCGATTCATAATGCCAGCATTTAATTCCGGTCACATGACCTCACTACGAGTACTACTCCACAATACGCACCACACTAGATATATATTCATCGCAGAATCTCTGACGCAAAAAAATAATCTGACACGTACATAGATAAATTATACACAAACACGAGAAGAGGCTTTTTCTTTTTACAGTGCTGCAAACGTGATCAGCTGACGGGCACCTGTACAGTCGGAAGCGTCGGTGCCCGCATGTCAGTGGAACAGCTCGCCGCCCGTCGCGGGCACAAATTCGTTTTCCGGTTTACACGTAAAGCGAGGCGAGAAAAGGTGGAAACCGCAAACAAAAATTGGCTGCGACAATTTGGGATGAATAATCGGAACGCGGGAAAAGAAATATAGGGGGCGGTCTCTCTCACCGGAAGCGGCCGCCGTCGGCGAGCTTCCACGAGCGGCAGTGGTGGAGCGAGGACCCGGAGGACTGGTGGAGCGGCGACGGCCGGAGCTCGCCGGACATGGCGGCGGGGGCGTCGAGCGGGTGTGCTCCGCGGTGGTGCCGCCCAAGGCCGGGCCGGACGAGCGGGCTGATGCACACCGCGAAGCCCGAGACGCCGGCCCCGGCGCCTCCTCCTCCTCCCATGAGGCGACGGCAGGGGGTCTTCCGCATCGGCGACGGTCGCCACGGCGAGTCCGCCGCCAGCGAGCTGCTCTCCTCACTCTCTTCGTAGGAGCACCATCCCGGCACCGGCGAGAGCCCCCGGTTGCTGACCGCGCGGGAGGAGCGGCGCCGTCGCGGGGAGGGCGGCGACCGGGTGACGGCCGGCTCCTTCTTCCGGCTGCCGCGCGGCATGATCCCGGCGAGCCAAGATCCGTGCTTCCGCTCCCTGCCACCACCGCCGCCCTTCTCGTCCGATCCGTGGTTGTGGGACTGGTAGCCGAAGAGCGCGGCGAGCGCGGAGAGCTTGCCGCGGCGGCGCCGCTTGATCTGGAATCCTATGTCGCCGTCCTCGAAGCCGGGTCCGCCGCCGTATGCAGGGCCGACCTGAGGCGTCCGGAAGAAGAGGCGGCTCGACGGCTGCCGGCTCCACGGGCCCGAGGCGTCCGACTTCCGGGGGCACACGTACGGAGAGACCGACCTCGGGAAGATGAGCGGGGCCGGATGCTCCGAAGGCGGCGGGGGCGGCAGCGAGGACGCCTCGTTCAGCGCGGCGGCCAGCGCGAGGAGGCGGTCGCGGAGGCAGGAGGCGCACACGCCGGGGCCGGCCTCGTAGGGGTGCCGCTTGCACCTCATGGCTCTCATCTGCTAGCTGCTCGGGGATCTCTCCATTGCCACGCGGTTCTTCTTGGACACTGGTGGTGGTGTGGTGGGACTGGAAGAATGACTAGGTGGAGGCCGGGACGAGGAGGAGGGAGCTCTTGTAGACTGGCGCAGGGGCCCTGCGAGAGGGGGGCTTTCCGTTGGATTTGTTTAGGGTAGTAGACAGGGAGCTTCTTTATTTTGTTTGTATTGCTAATCACTCCGATTGATTGTCGATGTGAACAGTTGTCTCCCTATCCACCTGCAACACTTGTCGATCTGCGCATACTACTCCACTGGAGTACTCCTCCGCTAGGAACAAAAAAGTTCACTTAACCAAAGATACCACGCTCTCAATTCGGTTTTCCAAACCATTTTTGAAGCTGCTACTACTCCTACCCATTTGTTTGAGTTTAGGATCAGTAGATTTTATGGACCCCTGCACTGCATTGCACTGGAATGGGACGTTTTGGACAGTCCCGTCCCGTGAGCCGACGTGACACACTCCTGCTCTCGAACGTACTTCCAAACAGTTGTGTGCTCGGTCGGTATGGAAGATGATCCTCTTTGGTTGGATGGGCAAAAGTGTGCACGTGAATCTCTTCATCTTTCGGCGGCCCATTCCCCTCGTCACGTTCTTCCTTTTACAGCAACTCTCGTCAGTCGTCACGCCGACGTTCTCGACCGTGTCGTGGACTCATCGGGACGCCATGTCTTGTTCAGCTCACGTGCCCTGCTCCGGTTCCAGAAGCTCTGGTCGCATGGCAGCGGCGCGCGTGCAGAGTTTCCATGCAGGCCAGGACAGAGCAGCGCAGTAATCACGGACGCACGGGCACGCGCAGCAAAAGCTCTCTCTCTCTCGCACGTACCCGAGGAGAAAACAACTGCCGTGCCATGGCGGCGTGGGCGATCGAGGAGGACGACGACACCGCGCGCGGTCTTCTCCTCCTCACATAGTCACATGTCACCGAGGCCGGCCGTGTCTGTCGCCGTCCCTCTTCAAAGTACATTGAAGATCGCTCCAGCGAGTCTCCAACCACCGCTAGAGAACGCGGAGCCCGACGTCGAGTTGGTTTCTCGCGACGCGAGCACGGCCGCTCTCGATCCCGCTGCCGCTGCTGGTTCTTCAACCAAGCTTTGGCCATGGACGTGGACGTGCCCGGAGACCCGTGCTATCTCGATCTTGGAGAAGAGATGAGAAGAGAAGGTGGCACTTGGTTTCCACTTTCCACTCGCGTCTCTCTCTCGATGCCAGCGTTCGCGCTTCAAATGCGACCCCTTCTCCGACTCGGCTGTCGGCTCGATTCACGCGCTTCGTTTTTGTCATGCTCCGGGCTGGCTGTCTTTTGTGATGCACGCGTACCATTGAGTTCAGCTGTTTTCATCAGCCGGTGAGAGAAAAGATGGGACGCCTTCAAATTACTCCCTCCGTTCCAAATTAATTGTCTTTCATTTGTCAAAAAGTTGATGTATTTAGACATGTTACAAGTATAGATACATCCATTTTTTTGCAAATGGAAGACAACTAATTTGGAACGGAGGGAGTAGATTGGATCACATGTAAAATAGAGTTGCTGATATGCTAGTCATGATCATTGAGCGTGCAAAATTGGATGGTCAAACTGAAGCTGTAGTCCCGCATTTAGTGGATGGCGGGTTTGTATTCTTCAATAAGCTGACGATACGATTCTTTTTATTGATCATGATTTGAAAAATGCGAGGAACCTGAAATTAATTTTATCAGCGTTTTCGGCGAGGCTCGAGACGAAGCTACCCAGTATACTGAGTTATTTGGCTGTGGGCAAGGTTAGTTTACAATAAGCTATCTAGACATTCTGATTCATTTCAGAAGGCTTACGATTGCTCAATGGAAGCATGTCGAGGAAAGGCTACAAAAGAGGTCAAGTAGTTAGAAAGGAAAATTACTATCCCTGTGTGGCTGATTGGTTCTCATAAATTCAGTCTTAAGTAACATGGTACTGTATATGATTTCCTTCTTTCAATTACCAAAGGAAGTCTTGCATCGATTGGATTATTTTCGATCAAGATTGTTTTGGCAAGGGGACAGTGAGAAAAAGAAATATCGGGCTAAATAGAATGTAGTATGCTGCCCCAAAGATTATGGTGGTCCAGGGATTCATGATCTTGAGGTCAAGAATATGTACCTTCTTGGTAAATAGTTGTTTAAGCTTCTTACTGAAGATGGGGTATGGCAGACTCTTCTAAGTAGAAAGTATGTTGGCTCAAATGCGGTATCACAGGTTTCTTGAAAACCAGGTGATTCTCATTTTTTGGCTGGCATAATGGCAACGAAAAAATTATTCTTCCCATATGATTCTTTCTTCATTGAGGATGGTTCGGAGATAAGGTTTTGGGAGGATAGGTGGTTAGGCACTACCTCGCTCCGTGAACAATATTCGGCTTTATACAACATTATCCTTGGACGTCACAAGAGCGATACGCTCGCTCATGTGTTGGATGATACTCCTCCAAATGTGACGTTCAAAAGAGATCTTGTTGGTCCCGGGCTAGCAACTTGACATGAATTGCTACAATGTCTAGCTTGCATCAATCTGACACAGTGGACTGACGAGATTCGTTGGAATTTATACAAGAGTGGTAAATTCTCGGTGGACTCTATGTATAAAGCTCTAATCTAACCAGATATGCCAGTAGATAATAATAAGAAAATCCGAAAGATGAAGGTTCCAGTCAAAAATAAGGTTTTTGCTTGGTATCTTCGTCGAGGAGTAATTCTTACCAAAGACAACCTTACAAAACGCAATTGACATGGAAGTAAAAAGTGTGTCTTCTGTCATAAGGCCGAGGCAATCAAACACTTATTCTTCGAGCGTAAATTAGCTGGTTCTATATGGTCGATCATCCAGATAGCTTCTACCTTATACCCACCAAGAAGCATTGCATATTTTGGCAATTGGTTGAATGGTGTGGACCATAGGTTTAAACAACTAATTAGGGTGACAGTGCTTACCGTTATATGGTCGCTGTGGCTGTGTAGAAATGACAAGGTTTTTAATGATAAAAATTGTTCTCTCATGCAGGTTATCTACAGGAGTACATCTACGCTCCGTTCACTATTAGAAAAAGGGCTATAGCCGCCGGGGCCTCACTGGCGAACCAGAAAACAACATTCGCGTAAATAGCACTAACGAACATGTATTCCAGTTCGCCAGTGGTAAGACAAGTACCACTGGCGAACAAAGCTCCCAATGCTCCAGTGGTAAGCGCGGGTTCGGGCATCCCTAGCGGGGCCACCTACCACTGGAGAACGGTCGGAGCGGTTCGCCAGCGATAAGTTAAGTACCGCTGGCGAACCATCGATCCGGTTCGCCAGCGGTAGGTAGTACCACTACATAGCGCGCGCGGACCGGTCGAGCTCATCCTCCTCATCCCCACCTCCTCATCCGGTTCCTCTCCCGGCCGGCCCACGCGCACCGTCGACTGCCGCCGGCTAGGGCTGGCTGCCGCCACCGGCCTCCACCTCCTCCTCCCCGTCCTGAGCCATCTCCTCTCCGCCACCAGCCCTCCTCCCCGTCTCGATCCCTCCTCTCCGTCGTCGCCGCCACCGCCCCGAGCGCCCCCACTAGCCCTCCTCCTTCCCGGCCGCTGCCGCCGCCCCCTCCACCAAGCCCGTCGGGGCACCTCTCCTCGCCGCTCCACGCCACCACCCTCCTCCTCACGCCCGCCGAGCTCTCCTCTTCCTCTCCCGAGCAACCTAAAGGTTCATTTCCCTGTATATAAGGTGTTTGTGAAAATGGCTCTATGGTGAAAATTGTATTTTTTGTATTATTTTTCTCCTGTGACTTAATTGTTGTGATTGTGATGTTGCGGTGTTAGGTTTAATCCTGATTTTCATTGTATCTGCATTAATTTGTTTTAGTCATGCATTTAGCTTAGCTTAGGGATTCATCCGGTGAGGTCGCGCAAGGGAAGCGAGATGCCCAGCAGCTGTGCGATGCAGTGTGCAAGGTGTGATGCTATTGTGTTGTGCGATGCAACACGGCCGTGAGAATTGGCAAGACGCGTGACGGGCTGCGCTGGATGAGTCAGTTGGAGCTGAGGAAAATCAGCTGGTTAGTTGTTGCATGCAGTTAGTCTGTTAGTGGGTTCGTGCATGGAGTTAGTGGAGTAGTGGTGGCGTGAGTTGCATGGCAGGAGTGCCTAAACTTTGTGTATAAATAGTGGTTTGAGTAATGAGAAAAGGTAAGCCGTGAGAGCATCACCAAAATGTAGCCAATGTGTACACCAGTGGCGTATCTAGGAAAAAATTGTAGGGTGGGCACACTCTTTAAATTTTTTTTCCACACACCAAATGAACAATATAAACAGCAAATCAGTATGAGGCACTAGTATTGATGTTCATTTTTAGAATGCCGATGATTAAGTATGAGGCACAAATCCATGTCTTTTTATTCGAATGCCGATGATTAATGAAGTGACACCGCGTGATCCGTGGTGGAGCTAGTGAGCCTTGTGATATGCATGAATACACATCTTGTGCATCCTACTTGGCTCACTAGCACCATCACGGGAATATGCGTCCGACCTAACTATGAGGCACACATCCAAATCATTGTTGTTTGCTTTAGTCTTTTTCTTCGAATGCCGATGATTAAAATGAAGTGACACCATGTGATCCCGGGGATGGCGCTAGTGAGCCTTGTGATATGCACGAATACACATCGTGCATCCTACTTGACTCACCCGCATCATCCCTGGAACTTTTGTGTGTCCAATCTAAGTATGAGGTACACATCCAAATCATTTCTGTTTGCTTTAGTCTTTCTCCGAGAATGCCGATGATTATTGTGGCCGTACAGTTGAGTTAATTACTTATAGTATCGCCTACAGTTGACCTCTTCATGTCACAAATAGTTTATAATGTGTTATGAATTGTTTATGTGACGATCGATATTTGCAGGAAATGAATACCCCGTGTGCTAGTTGTGGCTATGCTAGATGCAAAAACAAGAAGTTTGTTATAGTGCTCCCAACGGACTTTGAATCTTTGACGGTATATTATTTTAATTTCAATTGTGTGCTTGTTACTATATGGGACTACTTAATCTTTGTTGCTAACTGCTAAGTACTCTCACTACATGATTATCTCGTTGAGTTAAATAATGTACACATGCTTCATGATTTGTTTTTTATCTTTTGGCCAGACCATCCCATGCAGTGCAAGGAGGGACTTCATGAAGCATGTCAGGAAAGACATTCGTCAGGAAGGGACATTTGAGGTCACTCTCGTCCAGATGACCAAAGCCAAAGACTTCATAGTTCGTGTCACCAACGAGGCAGGCCGAACCTATTTCGGTTGCCCTTGTTGGAGAGCCCTGATAACCCACAAGTATAGGGGATCTATCGTAGTCCTTTCGATAAGTAAGAGTGTCGAACCCAATGAGGAGCAGAAGGTGTTGACAAGCAGTTTTCAGCAAGGTTTCACTGCAAGCACTAAAAGATAAATGTTTTTGGATTTTTTATTTAAAGAACAAATGAAGAACAAGTAAATAAAAGAGTGCTACAATAATTGCAGCAAATAGCCCAATCCTTTTAAGCACAAAGGACAGGTCGGTTGTGTTACTTATGAAGATTAAAACATTCTCGAGGACACATGGGAGTTTCTACCTAGCCAGTTTCATTGCACGCCGGTGATTAACCTTCAATGTTTTGATAAAGTGTTGTGTGGGTGGACCTATGCTAATGCACCGCCCTTACTTGGACTAATACATACTTGTGATTAAACCCCTTGCAAGCATCCACAACTACAAGAAAGTAATTAAGATAAAAGCCTAACCACAGCCTTAAACTCCGAGACCCTACGCTCCCTAGTGCACTAGTTCACAAATTGGGGTTTAGGTTTCTGTCACTCCTGCAACCCTACCATAAGCAAATTAAATACACTATGCATTCCCCTAGGCCCTTTGAAAGGTGAAGTATCATGTAGTCGACGTTCACACGATACCACTAGAGGAATAACAGCACAACATAAATCAAACTATTAAATATTACTCAACATTATGCAATTACTAGCAACTAGTCTTTCCCCATGTCCTCAAGAACCAAACAAACTACTCACAAGACATCATATAGATCATGATCAGAGGTGATATGAATAAGGGTAACAATCTGATCGTAAAGATAATTCACCGATAAAACTCTCAAGCATCAACTACAAGTGGTAATCAATACCCGGGATACGATTCCAATGAACTAATAACAAAACAATGACGATTGCTACAGCGGGATGAGATGGGACGGTGATGGTGATGATGGTGCTGATGATGGAGATGGTGTTGATGATGATCCCGATGATGCTTGGTGTGATGGCGATGATGATGGCGGCGATTTCCCCCCTCCGGGAGGGAAATTCCCCGGCAGATTTCTCCCTGCCGGAGCTCTTCTTCTCTCTGTCTGGTTTCTGCCTCGTGGAGGCGGCGGGAAAATTCCTCGTCAATACCCCAAGGTTTTTAGGTCAAGGGTCAATAATACGCCGAAGGGGAGCCGGAGAGGGGCCACAAAGACCAGGGGCGGGCCCCTGCCGCGGCCAAAGGTGGGCCCGCGGGTGCAGGCTGCCCCTGCCCCTGGGAGCTCGCCTCCGTGCCCCCTTTCGGCTCCGTGACTTATTCTTCATAATATTGACTTTCTTATTTTCCTGGAATTTTCTGAGCTTCCGACGTCTGGTATCTTGATAGGTACTTGTCCAGCTGATTTTTGGCTCGGGCAGATGCATCCCAATAATTGCCAATCATGCAAAATAAGATAAAATAACAGAACTATTGCATCATAATATGAAATATATCAATGAATAAAGATGAATTATGATGTAAAATAGTGATGCAAAATGGACGTATCAACTCCCCCAAGCTTAGACTCCGCTTGTCCCCAAGCGAAAACTGAACTCGGTAAACATGACCACAGGTTTATAGAGTGAAGTGTCGATAAATAAAGAATACGAACATGAAACATCAGTATTTACTCATCAAACACAAGTATATCTTAAACAGCAACCTTTCTCTCATAAAGCTTCTCGAAGACAAGTAATGTAACTACAACATGTTAAGGTGAAATAAGACAGAAACTTATTAAGCAAAGACAAAACGAGACTCCGCTTAAGAAACAATTATACTTATCAGCCCATATTTCAAGAAAGATTCATTTAAATGCTTCAACCATCCGGTCATCTTCCCTCGAGTTGAAAATCGTCAAAGCTATATCCTTATAAAAGAGTTAGAACTGACATAAGAAAAATGAATAACTATCATGAGACATAAAAGACATAATGTAGATATCATACTTGCTTAACATCAAAATTCAACACTGTGGGTTTGCTTGTAGAAGGTAGAGGAAGTGGGTGAACTGACACAACAATAAGTAAAAGAGAGGCCCTTCGCAGAGGGAAGCAGGGATTAGTCATGTGCTAGAGCTTTTTGGTTTTTTAAACAGAAGTAAAATGATTTTGAGGTATGCATGCTTTCGTCAACGACTTCACAACAGAGAAGCTACCTAGTCCCTCATGACAAGCAGGGTTTTTAGACTTGTGAGAGCAGCGGTTCTTATAAGAGCGAGTACGCTCTTCTTTCTCCTTGGTTTCACCACTGTCCAATGTTTGGGCTGATTTCTCAGATTTGCATTGCACGGAGGAGAATTGTGAGTTATATTTATATTTTGCTTAAGCTGCTCTCGGGTTGATTCAAGTGAAGATGTAATCCATCGACACCGGGTGAAAGGGGGGAAATGACCTTACTCGTCACAAGTTATATCTAGCTCTCTACTGCTCCCTCATGAGCTTTAAAACAGAGGCACAAAGAGAAGTATTTTGATTTTTTTTAAAGGTTGCACATGACAAATTTACTTGGAATGGTAGGAAATGCCATGCAAAGGTAGATATGGTGGACTCAACTGGCAAGAAAGTTTGGCTTTGGGGATTGGATGCACGAGTGAACCATACAGTCAGTACAGGGCTTTAGGCTAGAAAGGCTTTAAAGCAAACAAACAGTGTTGAGAGATGTAAATCAACTATGCTATCAAAAACAATATGCCAAACATGCAACATAAAGCTTATCATCACTATCAGAAATAAATCTAATACAAAGGTGTATGAGCGGGAAGGTTCACAAGCATGTAAGACATACAAGATAGTGTATTTTTCTATTAAATTATTTTTCTCTACTCAGGCACCAAAGCAATTATTGCAATTTAAACGAAGCCATGCTTATTGATGTCTACTACACACTTCTATTCTTGTATACTTGTTGGGCCTCTAAGCGCAGAGGTTTGTAGGACAGTGGCAAATTTCCCTTAAGTGAGTAACCCAAGGTTTATCGAATCCACATGAGGTAGAGGTCAAAGATATCCCTCTCAAGCAACCCTGCAATTAAGATACAAGAAGTCTGTTGTGTCCCCAACACACGTAATACAATTGTCAGTTGTATAGGTGCACTAGTTCGGCGAAGAGATGGTAAAATGCAAGTGATATGGATGGTAAAAGATGATTTTTGTAATTCTGTAATAAAAATGGCAGCAAGCAAACAAGTGACAAAAGTGACTAAAAACGATGTATCAATGCTTGGAAATAAGGCCTAGGCTTCATACTTTCACTAGTGACTACTCTCAACATCATTAACATAATTAATCACATGATAGTTCCCACAAAAATACATGCGTGGTAGACGTTACTCGGAGATAATTCTTTTGTGGATAAAATAGGATGAGAATTGCGTAGGGCTACGAAAAGCACACCTTAAAGTTCGTATTCCACAACTATGGACACTTCATGCTGTCACTATCCGCATCCAAAGATAGTACTAACAAACACCACAACCTATTTCTTGAATAGTCACTTTCTTCGATAACACAAGCATCAAGAAACCTCATGATCTATTCAATCCAACAAATAAAGAACAAACTCATGATGAAGATCCTTCCAATCTATTATCCATAGAGTCACACACGGCACCCATCCTGTCACCGAGGTACCATGATCACAACGGTGACTCCGGAAATTGTACTAAATAACACCACTTGAACAACATCATATCCATTACACATAGGGAAACATCATGTATTCAACTACACTAACAAAGCTCATGATCACAACAAATATCACATCATGGGAGAGAGAGATAACCACATAGCTACTTGTATAAGCCTCAGCCCCGGTGAGGGACGACTCCCTCCTCATCGCGGGAAGCAGCGGTGTCGATGGAGATGGCTTCGGCGGTCGATCCTCGTCTCGGTAGGGTGCCGGAACAGGACCTTCTGAACCCCTGAAACTTGTCAGCGATGGCGGCGGAGCTCTGTTGCGTATTTGGGAAAATCCTTCGGGGGTTAGGGTTTTTTCACCGGGGATGATTTTATAGGCGTCGGAGGCGGCCGATGGATGCCCCATAGGGTAGGGGCGGGTCCCACCCACGGGTGGGCCCTAGGCCGCGGCAGGGGGCCGCCCCTGGCCTGTGTGGGTCCCCTGGAGTCTCCCTTCTAGCTCCCTTCCTCATTTCTTCAATAAAAAATCTCCGTAAATTTTCGTCCAATTTCGAGAATATTTTCAGAAGTAACTTTCTGCAACAATTTCAGCACAAAAACAGGGAACTGGCAGTGGGCATCTTGTCAATAGGTTAGTCCGACAAAATGCATAAAAATGATGTAATATGATATTAAAAACATGTGACAACATCACAAAACTAGCATGGATCACTAAAAAATTATAGATACGTTTGAGACGTATCAGCATCCCCAAGCTTAACTCCTACTCGTACTCGAGTAGGTAAGTGATAACAAAATAATTTTTGATGAGATATGCAACCAACACAAACATGATCAAGATAGTAATGTAAAGAATAGGATGTGAATGAAGTGATACAAAACAATTGTCTATAGTTGATAGCAAGAAAGCAATGAATAACCAAGTTGAATCATTCAAGCAAAACCTTTCATAAATAGTACGTTAAAGACATGAAAGCAATGTGATCCACATATTTGATTAATTCTCAAAGTTAACAATTTCATGACAAAAGTGTTTGAGAATCAAAACAAAGAAGATGCAAGTTTTAGCAAAAAGCTTCAACTTCCAACGGTAAAGTCAATATAAAGATTCATGTTTAATCTAACAATGCAATATGATCAATGATACCCAGGGTCAATGCTAGATGTTTGCTTTGGTGGAGATAGAAGGAAGAGGAAAACGGACTCAACATTAAAAGTAAAAGAAAGGCCCTTCGCAGAGGGAAGAAGGGATTAGTCATGTGCTAGAGCTTTTTATTTTTATGAAACAGAAGTAAAACAATTTTGAGACATGCATGCTTTCGTCAACGACTTCACAACAGAGAAGCTATCTAGTCCCCCATAACAAGCAAGGCTTTTAGACTTGTGAGAGCAGCTGGTTTTTAGAGGAGCGAGTACGCTCTTCTTTCTCCTTGGTTTCACCATTGTCCAATGTTTGAGCTGATTTCTCAGATTTGCATTGCGCGGAGGAGAATGGTGAGTTATATTTATATTTTGCTTAAGCTGCTCTCGGGTTGATTCAAGTGAAGACGTAATCCATCGACACCGGGTGAAAGGGGGGAAATGACCTTGCTTGTCACAAGTTATATCTAGCTCTCTACTGCTCCCTCATGAGCTTAAAAACAGAGGCACAAAAAGGAGTATTTTGAATTTTTAAAGATAGCACATGACAAATTTACTTGGAATGTCAGGAAATACCATGCATAGGTAGATATGGTGGACTCAGCTGGCAAGATAGTTTGGCTTTGGGATTTGGATGCACGAGTGAACCATACACTCAGTACGAATTTTTGGGCTTAGCAAAGAAGGTATTTGAAGCAAACATCTAAAATTAACCGGTAATAGAGTAGCATAAGACATTTATCCATCATAACCATAAAAGCTCCACACCGTCTCCAATGTTGACCAAACAATTCTTTTGATGGAAAGATTAGCTTAAAGAATTAACAACTACGAAACACCACACAATTTCAAGTTTTCAATAGTATTTCTTTACTAATCAATTCCACTCAAATAACCAGCAAGTTTGAGCATTCATATTAATATCTCAAAACAACTGAGAAGCATTAAGTATCCACACTATGATCTACAAGACTATGCAGGATTTCATTTCATTCCAATATCACATGAATATCATTTCACCGTTCTAACACATTAACCAAGCAACCATAGCAACTCTCTAACAAATATAAGTGAAGAACAAGAGAGTTAACATCAACAACTAGCAGCTCTAAACAAGATAAAAGCTAAAAGCGAGAGCTTACTAGCAAACAAATAGTAGTTAAAAATACTCAACAAGATATAAGCGAAGCAAAGGAGTATTCAAACGAAAAAGCGGAGCGTGTCTCTCTCCCACACAAACAAAGCAAGGATCCAACAAGTATATGACCAGCAAACAAACAAAACAAAACTGAAAGTAAAAAGATGCTCCAAGCATAGCACATAATATGTAAAGTGATAAAAACGAAGTTCAACGAAGACGACCTTATGATAGTCGATGAAGATGAGGGGATGCCTTGGGCATCCCCAAGCTTAGACGCTTGATGGTTCTTGATATTCAGAGGGGGTGCCATGGGGGCATCCCCAAGCTTGAGCTCTGATCCATCTTTAATTTCTTCATTGTCCTCTCCTTTGGAACTTAAAAACTCCCTTCACACAAAACTTCTCATAATTTGATTAGAGGGTTAGTGCCCTTAAATTAAAATGCACATGTATTCAACTGAAGACAAATTGCAAACAACTTTATTGGGCATTAGCTACTTTTTACTAAGCCTCAATGTGGCACTCTACCCCTAGAGTATCACATATGACGATGGTAAAGAGACAAATGCAAAATAAAAGCAGAATCTGTCAAAATCTGAACAGTCTGTAAACATCGAATTTTTCGAGGCACTGCAGCTCAAATCAAAAAACTTAAACTAACGAAAGATAGATAAAAGCATCAGGCTTGCTGTAAAAAATTATCATAAAAATATAAAATTCTGGCGATTTTAGGATTTTCGTGCAACAGGCGCACATAATCTGTTTTTGGACAGCAACACAATACCTCGCACTTTCAATGCATTAGAGGCTAAACTTGGCACAAAAAACCAAAAGAAAAAGATACAATGAAGTTTCTACAGAGGTAATAACTTCATGACTCAAGAAAATCAAAAAGCAAACTGAAAATAAAAGATGGGTTACAAGCGCTTTTCTTTTAAGCCTTTTAACTAGGCATGATAATTTTAATGATGCTCTTATAAGAATAAGAGTTGGAACGTAAAAGAGAGCATCATGAAGCAAATATCAAACACATTTAAGTCTAACTCTCTTCCTATGCATAGGCATCTTGTAAGAAAATAAATCATTGAAGCATAAAGCTAATAGCATAGGAAGGTAAAGCAAGTGCAACATTAAAACCTTCAACATAAAGAGGGGAAACTTCATAAGATGAAAATTTATATAACCACGCTTCCCTCTCTCATAATAACTTTCAGTAGAATCATAAGAAAACTTAATAACATAACCATCACATAAAGCATTTTTCTCATGATTCACATGCATAAAAGTATTATTATTACTCTCCACATAAGTAAAATCCTTCTCATTCGTAATAGTGGGAGTAAAACTATCATAACCATCATTGTAACCATCATAAATAGGAGGCATATCATAATTGTAATAAAGTTTTTCCTCCATAGTAGGTGGACTGAAAATTACACATTCATCATTATAATCATCATATATAGGAGGCATAGTATCATCAAAGCAAATTTCCTCCTCAAAGCTTGGGGGACTAAATAGATCATATTCATCAAAACCGGCATCCCCAAGCTTAGAATTTTCCGTAGCATTAGCAATAATGGTGTCCAAAGAATTCATGCTAATAACATTGCTACTAGCATGATTGTTATGCAAATAAAGTTCCATAGGTTTTTTAATTTTCTCTTCAAAAGCATCATGACCAATTTCAAGATAAATTTCATAAAGCTCTCTAATTTTTGTTTTGTTTTCCATTAAACCGAACTAGTGAAATAAAAACAAGAAACAAAAAGATTTAATTGCAAGATCTAAAGAAGATACCTTCAAGCACTCACCTCCCCAACAACAATGCTAGAAATTAGCTTCATCGTCGGAGTGTGAGTACCGTTTACCTTACCTCCCCGGCAACGGCGCCAGAAATTAGCTTGATGTCTACTACACACTTCTATTCTTGTAGACTTGTTGGGCCTCCAAGCGCAGAGGTTTGTAGGACAGCGGCAAATTTCCCTTAAGTGAGTAACCCAAGGTTTATCGAATCCACGGGAGGTAGAGGTCAAAGATATCCCTCTCAAGCAACCCTGCAATTAAGATACAAGAAGTCTGTTGTGTCCCCAACACATGTAATACAATTGTCAGTTGTATAGGTGCACTAGTTCGGCGAAGAGATGGTAAAATGCAAGTGATATGGGTGGTAAAAAGTGATTTTTGTAATTTTGTAATAAAAATGGCAGCAAGCAAACAAGTGACAAAAGTGACTAAAAACGGTGTATCAATGCTTGGAAACAAGGCCTAGGCTTCATACTTTCACTAGTGACTACTCTCAACATCATTAACATAATTAAATACATGATAGTTTCCACAAAAATACATGCGTGGTAGACGTTACTCGGAGATAATTCTTTTGTGGATCAAATAGGATGAGAATTGCGTAGGGCTACGAAAAGCACACCTTAAAGTTCGTATTCCACAACTATGGACACTTCATGCTATCACTAGCCGCATCCAAAGATAGTACTAACAAACACCACAACCTATTTCTTGAATAGTCTATTTCTTCAATAACACAAGCATCAAGAAACCTCATGATCTATTCAATCCAACAAATAAAGAACAAACTCATGATGAAGATCCTTCCAATCTATTATCCATAGAGTCACACACACGACACCCATCCTGTCACCGAGGTACCATGATCACAACGGTGGCTCCGGAAATTGTACTAAATAACACCAGTTGAGCAACATCATATCCATTACACATAGGGAAACATCATGTATTCAACTACACTAACAAAGCTCATGATCACAACGAAGATCACATCATGGGAGAGAGAGATAACCACATAGCTACTTGTATAAGCCTCAGCCCCGGTGAGGGACTACTCCCTCCTCATCGCGGGAAGCAGCGGTGTTGATGGAGATGGCTCCAGCGGTCGATCCCCGTCCCGGCAGGGTGCCGGAACAGGACCTTCTGAACCCCCGAAACTTGTCGGCGATGGCGGCGGAGCTCTGTTGCGTATTTGGGAAAATCCTTCGGGGGTTAGGGTTTTTTCGTCGGGGATGATTTTATAGGCATCGGAGGCGATCGAGGGATGCCCCACAGGACAGGGGCGGGTCCCACCCGTGGGTGGGCCCTAGGCCGCGGCAGGGGGCCGCCCCTGGCCTGTGTGGGTCCCCTGGAGTCTCCCTTCTGGCTCCCTTCCTCATTTCTTCAATAAAAAATCTCCGTAAATTTTCATCCAATTCCGAGAATATTTCCAGAAGTAACTTTCTGCAACAATTTCAGCACAAAAACAGGGAACTGGCAGTGGGCATCTTGTCAATAGGTTAGTCCGACAAAATGCATAAAAATGATGTAATATGATATTAAAAACATGTGACAACATCACAAAACTAGCATGGATCACTCAAAAATTATAGATACATTTCAGACGTATCACTTATCAATACCGAATAAACTTCTACTCATGCACCCAATGTCAAATCATTACTTACCACAAGATCAACAGATGAGAGAGATTGCCATAATAAAATATAAAGTACAGAAGAATAAAAGATACTTATAATTTATATTCCATTATAGAAAACCACACATCAACAGATACAAAGGACTCACAAGGAGTGACAAGACACAATGCAAAACCATACTACAAGATAACTCTCTACTCATGATACGACTCACAAGACTGCGAAAAATAAAAGACATAAGATAAAGATACCGGGGCACTCCCCCAAGCTTGGAACAAGCCAAGGGAGTGCCGTTACCCATAGTGCTCGAATTTACGAAAAGGACTTCCTTCTCCATCACTTGTCGCCAAAATTCCACGGGAGGTGCTTCCCGTCAACGAAAGACGAACAAGTCTCTTCGGACCTAAAACTTGCAGCAGAGCTTATATGCTTAAATCTAAGTTCATACTCACACATCTGATTGTGGAGATCGTAGATCTGTGCTTGCAGATTAGCAGTCTCAGTCTCCAATAGAAAGATCTTCTCCATTAATTCATTGGTTTCTTGCTTGTGAAGAGTGATAAGTTCAGCAACGATGCGGTGATTGACGCTCACTCCACGCTCAATCATCGCCTTGCACTTGAAAACCTCCTGCTCAACCTCTTCCAACCTTGTCTTCATGTCTCCTTCCTTCTTGGGGCATTGAAGATCTTGTTTATGAAGCACACCATCCTTGAGCTGGAGAACTTGAGGATGCATCTTGACCTCTGCTAGGTAGGGGTTTATGACGTTCTTGACGAAATCGTCGTTGGAAGAGCTTGGAGAAGTCATCTTGACTAGGGTTTGAGCAAAAGCAATCTGCCAGAAAAGACTCGAAACGAAAACACGACGAAAACACAGGATACGCTTCTCGAAAAATTTGGGGAAATATCTAGCGAAAATTTTTGCAATAAAAGGAAGGCGACGGGACTAGACGGAATCGGAGGCGGTGTCCAGGGGCCAGGGGCGGGTTCCCACCGCGGCCTGGGGTGGGGCCGCGGCAGAGGGCCGCCTCTGCCCCCTGGAGTCCGTCTCGTACTCCGTCCAGTCTCCGAATTTTCCTAATTTTCGAGAAATAAATAATATAAATTTTCTGGAATTTTCCGAGACACTTTCCTTACCGAAACAGTTACCTATTCATTTGCTGATTCTAGAGTCTTCCGGTATTTGGTTTCGATGAGTTCTTCCGGAGAGACCACTTGAATAACATCAGCATCCTTTTCCAAGGGATTACCGGAGATGTAGTGCTTAAGTCGCTGACCATTCACCACTTGAGGTTTGTTCCCATCAAGATTATTAATCTTTATAGCTCCGGAGCGATAAACTTCCTCAATGATGAATGGTCCCTCCCATTTTGATAGCAATTTTCCTGCAAAAAATCTGAGACGAGACCTATACAAAAGCACTTTATCACCAACATTAAATTCTCTTTTCAAAATTCTCTTATCATGCCATCTCTTTACTTTTTCCTTAAACAAACGAGCACTCTCATAAGCCTCGTTTCTCCACTCATCCAAGGAATTCAATTTAAGCAGCCTAGTTTTACCGGCAAGATTAGGATCAGAATTAAGTTGTCTAACAGCCCAAAAAGCTTTATGTTCTAATTCAAGAGGCAAATGACATGCCTTCCCATAAACCATTTTATAAGGAGACATACCCATATGGTTTTTATAAGCAGTTCTATAGGCCCATAAAGCATCATTAAGTTTTTTAGACCAATTCTTCCTAGACTTGTTAACGGACTTTTGCAAGATCAGTTTAATTTCTCTATTAGTTAATTCAACTTGCCCACTAGTTTGAGGATGATACGGAGAGGAGACTCTATGATTAACATCGTACTTGGCTAAAACCTTTCTAAAAGCTCCATGAATAAAATGAGATCATGCATCAGTCATAAGATATCTAGGCACACCAAACCTGGGAAAAATAACTTCTTTAAGCATTTTTAGGGAGGTCTTATGATCAGCACTTTTAGTTGGTATAGCTTCCACCCACTTAGTAACATAATCTACAGCAACAAGAATATGAGTATTACCATGAGAAGTGGGAAAAGGACCCATAAAGTCAAACCCCCAACAATCAAAAGGTTCAATAACAATAGAGTAATTCATAGGCATTTCATTACGTCTACTAATGTTACCGACCCTTTGACACTCATCACAAGACGAAACAAACCTTTTACCATCCTTAAATAAAGTAGGCCAATAAAAACCTGATTGAAGAACCTTATGTGCAGTCCTTTCACCTGCGTGATGTCCTCCATAATCACTATTGTGGCACTTCCTCAATACCTCCTCCTGTTCATGCTCAGGAATACATCTTCTCAAGATTCCATCAGCTCCCTCCTTGTATAAATGTGGGTCATCCCAAAAGTAATACCTCAAGTCATAGAAGAATTTCTTTTTCTGTTGATAAGTAAAACTTGGAGGCAAAAAATTTGAGACAATAAAATTAGCATAATCAGCATACCAAGGAGCATCATGAGAAGTTACCTTAACGACGGCAAGTTGTTCGTCAGGGAAACTATCATTTACAGGGATGGGATCATGAAGAATATTTTCCATTCTAGATAAATTATCAGCTACATGATTTTCTGCACCTTTTCTATCAACAATATGCAAATCAAACTCTTGCAGCAAAAGCACCCATCTAATAAGTCTAGGCTTAGCATATTTCTTCTCCATAAGGTACTTAATTGCAGCATGGTCAGTATGAATAGTTACTTTAGAGTCCACAATATATTGTCTAAATTTATCACAAGCAAAAACGACCACTAAAAATTCCTTTTCAGTGGTTGCATAATTTTTCTGTGCACTATCCAAAGTTTTACTAGCATAATGAATTACATTCAACTTCTTATCAATTCTTTGGCCAAGGACAGCCCCTACAGCATAATCACTAGCATCACACATAATTTCAAAGGGTAAATTCCAATCAGGCGGTTGAGCTATAGGAGCAGTGATTAAAGCCCTTTTTAGTACCTTGAAGGCTTCCTTACAATCTTCGTCAAAAACATATGGAACATCTTTTTGAAGAAGATTAGTGAGAGGCCGCGACGTCTTAGAAAAATCTTTAATAAACCTCCTATAAAAACCAGCATGACCGAGGAAACTATGAATACCTTTGATGTCTCTTGGATAGGGCATCTTCTCAATTGCTTCAATTTTGGCTTTATTAACTTCAATCCCCCTTTCAGAAATTTTATGTCCAAGCACTATGCCTTCATTTACCATGAAATGACACTTCTCCCAATTGAGAACAAGATTTGTCTACTCACATCTCTGCAAATCTTTGTTAAGATTATAGAGGCAATTGTCGAAAGAACTTCCATAGACGGAGAAATCGTCCATGAAGACTTCCACAATTTCCTCACAAAAACCATGAAAAATAGCAGACATGCATCTTTGAAAAGTAGCAGGTGCATTACACAAACCAAAAGGCATACGTCTATAGGCATAAGTTCCATAAGGACAAGTAAAAGTAGTTTTTTCTTGATCTTCAAATTTAGCAGCAATTTGAGAGAAACCAGAATAACCATCAAGAAAACAAAAGTGAGAATTCTTAGACAGTCTTTCAAGCATTTGATCAATAAAAGGCAAAGAATTCTTAGACAGTCTTTTCGAGTAGCCTTATTAAGTTTCCTATAATCAATGCACATTCTATACCCTACAACTGTTCTTTGAGGAATGAGTTCATTATTATCATTAGCAACGACAGTCATACCTCCCTTTTTGGGAACACAATGAACAGGACTAACCCATCTACTATCAGCAATAGGATAGATTATACCTGCATCGAGAAGCTTGAGTATCTCATTTCTTACCACATCCTTCATCTTTGGATTTAATCTTCGTTGATGATCAACAACGGGCTTCGCATCAGGCTCAAGATTAATTATGTGTTGACAAATAGATGGAGAAATCCCTTGAAGATCATCAAGAGTATATCCCAATGCAGCTCGATGTTTCCTAAGGACCTCCAATAATCGCACCTCCTCCTTAACTGAAAGGTTAGAATTGATAATAACAAGATATATTTTCTTCTCATCAAAATATGTATATTTGAGAGTGTCTGGGAGAGCTTTTAATTCAAAAATAGGATCTCCCTTTGGAGGTGTCTGGGTCCCCAGAGACTCCACAGGTAGATCATGCTTTAGAATAGTCGGCTGTCTAAAGAAGAATTCATCAATTTCCTCTCTTTCCTGCATAAACATATCATTCTCGTGCTCCTCCATATATTGCTGCAAAGGATCATTAGGAGGCACGGCAATAGAAGCAATTCTTTCAATAATAAGATCCTCATTAGGTAATTCTTTATCATAACGATGTCTAGCAAATTTGGAAAAATTAAATTCATACGGTTCTCCAGCGAATTGAACAGAGACCTTTTCTTAAAATCTATAACAGCACTACAAGTATTTAAGAAAGGTCTACCAAATATGATAGGACAAAATTTATCTTTAACCGACCCCAAGACAAGGAAATCAGTTGGATATTTTACCTTACCACATAAGACTTCAACGTCTCTGACAATTCCCACCGAGTGGATGACATCTCTATTAGCCAACTTAATCTCCAAATCAATATCCTCAAGCTCACATGGCACAATTTCGCGCATTATTTCTTGATAAAGTGTATAAGGAATAGCACTTGCACTTTCACTTGCACCCATATCACATAATCCATAATAGCAATGATCACCTATCTTGACAGAGACAACAGGAGTACCAACAACTTTTGCACTTTTATCCTGTCTAACAATGTTAGTAGCAGTTTCACAAAAATAAATAGAACTTCCATCGACGTTCTCAGTTCCAAGATCTTTAACCAAAGCTACTGGAGAGGCAATTTCAAGTTGTTCATCAGGTTCATAAGCTTTCCTTTCACTTTTATTAACCACACTAGCCACGATTGAGTGATCTTTAATTTTTATAGGAAAGGGTAGTTTTTCAAAGTAAACAACAGGTAAAACAGATTCAACTGTTTGAATAGGCACATCATCACTAGCAAGCACATCCGTTTTACAAACATCTTTAAATGGTTCATGATACTTATCCCACTTTTCTTTTGGAATGTTAATATGGTCAGCAAAGGATTTACAAAGATCAACAACAATTTGAGAATCGAGCCCAAATTAGTACTAAGCATATTAAAACGTTCAGTTTCCATGAAAGATTAATGCAGTCATACTCATAATTTATACCTGATTCTTTACCTTTGTCGATCTCCCAATCTTCCGCATTGCGATAAATCCTTTCAATTAAATCCCATTTAGCATTAACTTCTTTGTTTGTAAAGGATCCAAGAGAAGAAGCATCAAGCATATCCTTATCATAGCGAGGCAGCCTCGTATAAAAATTGTTAATAATTATATCATTAGGAAGCTTATGATTGGGGCATTTAAGCATTAAAGATTTCAACCTCCCCCAAGCTTGAGCGATGCTTTCTCCTTCATGTGGCCAAAAGTTATAAATATAATTTCTATCTTGATGAATTTCATGAAGAGGATAAAATTTAGAATAAAAGAGAGACATAAGCTCTTTCCAATCCATCAAGTGAGAATTATCCAGAAGCATATACCAATCCATAGCTTTATCCTTTAGTGATATTGAGAATAATTTCCTCATGATTACCTCTTTCGACATACCTGCAATCTTAAATATCTCACACAGATCTTTAATATAAAGCAAATGATAACCTGGATGGATGGTTCCATCCCCTGCATAACGGTTACTCATAACATGATCAATAATTTCCATGGGTATTTTAAATGGATCAATTTCAGAGAGCGAAGGACTCTTATCCACCACATGTGTGGTGGCAGAGTCACTCCCAAACAGCATATTAAGTGAAGAGTGCTCCATAACGAAGCAAAGTAACAAGCAAAAATAAAAACAGCATTTACAATAAAAGAGTTCCTTACCAGTTCCACTTACCAACAACGCTACACTCCCCAGCAACGGCGTCAGAAAAGAGTCTTGATGACCCACAAGTATAGGGGATCTATCGTAGTCCTTTCGATAAATAAGAGTGTCGAACCCAACGAGGAGCAGAAGGTGTTGACAAGTAGTTTTCAGCAAGGTTTCACTGCAAGCACTAAAAGAGAAATGTTTTTGGATTTTTGATTTAAAGAACAAATGAAGAACAAGTAAATAAAAGAGTGCTACAATAATTGCAGCAAATAGCCCAATCCTTTTAAGCTCAAAGGGCAGGCCGGTTGTGTTACTTATGAAGATTAAAACATTCTCGAGAACACATGGGAGTTTCTGCCTAGCCAGTTTCATTGCACGCCGGTGATTAACCTTCAATGTTTTGATAAAGTGCTGTGTGGGTGGACCTATGCTAATGCACCGCCCTTACTTGGACTAATATATACTTGTGATTAAACCCCTTGCAAGCACCCGCAACTACAAGAAAGTAATTAAGATAAAAACCTAACCACAGCCTTAAACTTCGAGACCCTACGCTCCCTAGTGCACTAGTTCACAAATTGGGTTTAGGTTTCTGTCACTCCTGCAACCCTACCATAAGCAAACTAAATACACTATGCATTCCCCTAGGCCCTTTGAAAGGTGAAGTATCATGTAGTCGACGTTCACACGATACCACTAGAGGAATAACACCACAACATAAATCAAACAATTAAATATTACTCAAGAACCAAACGAACTACTCACAAGACATCATATAGATCATGACCAGAGGTGATATGAATAAGGGTAACAATCTGATCGTAAATATAATTCACCGATAAAACTCTCAAGCATCAACTACAAGTGGTAATCAGTACTCGGGATACGATTCCAATGAACTAATCTACTAACTATATTAAAGTCGAACGGATTCTCGCGCTGGGAGGCCTCCTGCTACTGTAGCTAGCTACAGTAAGCACTGTAGCTAGCTACAGTACTACAGTTCGCCGATCCGAGCCGTCCAGCGACGATCCGACGGCCCCCAGCACGCGTCGACGACGCTTTTGCAAAACAACCCTCCAAATTCCAGAAATAGAACCCGCAGTCCACGTTCTACCGCAGCGAAGGACCAGTTCGCAATTCTGCAGAAACTCGAGGACGTCTCCGTAAATTTACCGCAGACCGTCCCCTCCCCTCCCTCTCTCTCTCCCGCGCGGCGGGGCGATGCCGCCGCGGCCGCCGGCGCGCGCCGCCTCTCCGCGCCTCCCCGCACGGATCGAAGCGCGCGGGGAGCTCCGCCGCCGCCTCCTCTTCCTGTTCGCCGCCGATTGGCCGCCGGGACGCCGCGCACGCGCGGGAATCGCCGCCGCCGCACCCGCTGCCCTCCGCCGCGTCCGCGGGCCACCGGCGACGTTCCGGCGACCCAGAAGCGGCGGCGCCGCCACGTACGGGCTCCCCGCGTCCGGGCGCGTCGGCCGCGCGCACGCGCGCGTCCCGGAACGCCGTGGCGCGCCGCCGGCGAGCCCAGCGCCGCCGCGGGTTGATCTGCCCCTGTGACGTCAGCACGACGTCACAGTGGGTCCCACGCGTTTTTTTTTGTTTGTTTTTTTTTTTTTGCTGTTAAATGGTGCAGATTCAACAGTTTTTTTTTTTAAAAAAAAAACTTCTAAACATGGATTTCATTTAAATTGAACTTAAAAATACTACTCATGCCGCATAATAAAAATTCAAATTTGAATATTTCGAATTGTCCACTTCATCGAGCGGGAGGAAAAAAAAAGATGTGCTTCTTCTAAACATTTTTTTTTTTTGAAAAAAAAAACTACTAAATACGAATTTAATTTACATTAAAATTTGAAAAACCGTGACTCCATTTAAAAACCAAATACATGAATATTTCAAGAACAACAAAAAACCATAAATTTGCCGGAAAAGCAATATAGAAATTGAAATTTAACTATTATGCGGCATGAATAATATTCATGCCGCATAATAAAAGTTGAAATTTAAATATTTCAACGATACTCACGAAAATGCCTTTCGAATCTACAAATTTTCAAAATAATACAATAAAAGCTCATTTGATGTCTTTACGTCATTTCACAAAAATATGAATTCGACAATTCCCTTTTGAAGAAAAAAACTAATATAAGCTATATGATAGCTCAAAAAAAAAAAACAAATGTGATACCAACCTTCTCATTTAAACAAAGTAATTTTTCTTTATAACTGAAACAAATTTCCCAGCTCAATTCATAACAATTTCTCTTCTCATTTAAACAAATTAAATTTTCTTTACAAAACATTTGTTTAGAATACTTTAGACTCATTTCACAAAATATGTATTCCATAATTTCCTTTTGATCAGAAAAAAAATGAGCTATATCATTCAATATGAGAAGTTGAAAAAAAAATACTTTAGACTCATTTCACAAAATATGTATTCCATAATTTCCTTTTGACCGAGAAAAAAAATGAGCCATATCATTCAATATGATAAGTCAAAAAAAAAAGTTACACCAATCTTCTCATTTAAATTTTAATAAAATATATTTCCTCCAATTACTAATCCAAATTAAAAAACTAATAGCAATCAAATAGGATAATATTTAAAGATTCACACTCTCCACATAAATAATTTCCAGACGATAATATTTGACTACATCACATGAATTAACGTGGACGATATCTTTTTCAAAAAAAGTATGTTTACCAAAATGTTACATTCCTAACAGGTAGGACCATTTCACTAAACCAATTTGGATAAAAATAAGAAATTAATTAAAAAAAAAAATCCAAACATATCCATCTGGGAAAAAAAAAACTAAATAAAATATCCGACCAATCAAAATAAATAAATACTTGCTGCTTATGACCAGGAAAAAAATGTTTATAATTTCTAGAAATATATAACATTTCAAAAAAAAATGCCCTCCGTCGAAATATGTTAAAGGTAAATTTTTCCACAAATGCTTGCTTTCATGAATAATTGCATAGCATACAAATTTATGTCCCCTAATTATGGATTAAACTTCAAGTGCACCTAATAAATTCCGAATGCACCTAATAAATTCATATCATGAGCTTCGAAATATCAAAATAACAATACTACAAATATAAATACAAGCGGTGACGCACGGATGCAGCGGATATTCTAGGATTATTACTAATCCAAATTAAAAAAACTAATAGCAATCAAACAGGATAATATTTAAAGATTCAAACTCTCCACAAAAAATAATTTACAGACGATAATATTTGACTACGTCACATGAATTAACGTGCACGATATCATTTTCAAAAAAAGTATGTTTACCAAGATGTTACATTCCTAACAGGTAGGACCATTTCACCAAACCAAATTGCATAAAATAAAAAATGTTAAAAAAAAACATATCTACCTGAAAAAAAAAACTAAATAACATATCCATCTGGAAAAAAAAATTTCCCAACATATCCATCTGAAAAAAAAACTAAATAACATATCCGACCAATCAACATAAATAAATACTTGCTGCTTATGACCAGGAAAAAAATGTTTACAGCTTCTAGAAATGTTATACATTTCTAGAAGTAAATGCCCTCCGTCAAAATATGTTAAAGGTAGATTTTTCCACAAATTCTTGCTTTCATGAATAATTGCATACCATACAAATTCATAACCCCTAATTATGGATTAAACTTCAAATGCACCTAATAAGTTTCAAATGCACCAAATAAATTCATATCATGGGCTTAGAAATATCAAAATAACAATACTACTAATCCAAATAAAAAAAAACTAATAGCAATCAAATAGGATAATATTTAAAGATTCAAATTCTCCCCATAAATAATTTCCAGATAATAATATTTAACTACATCACATGAATTAACGTGGACAGTATCCTTTTCAAAAAAGTATGTTTACCAAAATGTTATATTCCTAACAGGTAGGACCATTTCACTAAACCAATTTGCATAAAATAAAAAATGTTCAAATTTTTTCCCCCAAACATATCCATCTAAAAAAAAAACATATCTGACCAATCAAAATAAATAAGTACTTGCTTCTTATGACCAGGAAAAAAAATGTTTACAACTTCTAGAAATGTATAATATTTATAAAAAAAGTGCCCTTCGTTGAAATATGTTAAAGGTCATTTTTTCCACAAATGCTTGCTTTCATGAATAATTGCATAGCATACAAAATTCATATCCCCTAATTATGGATTAAACTTCAAATGCACCAACCAAATTTCAAATGCACTTAATAAATTTATATCATGGGCTTCGAAATATCAAAATAACAATACTACAAATATAAATACAAACGGTGACGCACGGATGCAGCAGATATTCTAGGACTATATGTCAACATTGCAAAAAAATCAACGGTAAACTATATTGCAAAAAATCAACATTGCAAAAAAAAAAAATCATCATTGCAAAAAAAAAAAAAAATAGATGGTACTTATTAATGCAACAAATACAAACATATTTAAGCAATCCAAATTGGCTACTATTTATATACAAAAAACCACATAAATATAATCAACAATATCATTCTATATGATAGACCCAATAAAATATTTTGGTACAAACCATCTTACTTAAATACTACTACACGTTTGTATTATGGACTCCAAAAATATAAAAAATTAAAAATATCACAAATGCAAATTTGAGAAATAGCTAATTCGAACATATTTCCCAAACAAATTAATTTGAATGAGAAACCAAATTCTAAAATAGAACATGCTTTAGATAATTTAAAACGCTTTATAGATATTTTTTACGGTATTCAAATAACTTAACAACGTAGCCTTCCCTTGAAATTGAACATATTAGAAACCAAAAAAAAAAAATAAGCAAGCACATTTCCAGAATTTAATTATTTACACCATGGTAGTAAAAAAAAACTACATTAAAAAAAAAGAGTACTCATGACATATGATCTCCATTCAAATTCCAATGTTTTAAAAAAAATGCCTTTCATGTATTACCGTGAAAGGCAAGATATTTTGCAGAAAAATTAGAAATCGTTCAACAATCAAAAACTCTGAGTATAACCACCAACAAATATATGGATAATGCAAGAAAATAATCAAAAAAAAATACATGGTAACTACTAATGCCGTAGAACAAAACTTTCTGAACATTCAAAACTTTTAAAAATTTGAATATACTTGAAAAAAACATCTCCCCTACTTAGAATTAAAAAAAAATTGATTAGCTATATTTCCAAAACAAATGACACTAAATTCCACAAATTCGCAGAAAAAAAATCACTTTATTTAAAAAACAAGCATTTGATTAGGTGAATATTTTGAGAAAATGCAAGTTCATTTGCTCTAATTATTGCTTGCTTCTAAATTGAATCTAATAAATATAAAAAACCTTTAAAAAGAACAACGATTACATACATTTCTAAATCAAATACAACCAAATACCACAAAATTCCCTAACAAAAAAAAAGCTCAAAAAAAATGCTACCTATCCATACCAAAATGAAAAAAACATATTTAATTTTTTTTCAAAACTTCGAAGTTTCCAACAGCTCCCAATTCTGATCATTTGAAAAAAAAAAGTAAAGCTTCCCACTTTTACCATTTTTTGAAATTCAAAGAAAACATAAATCAAAATATCTAAAAATGTCCGTTCAAACGAATACGTGTAGAATATTACAACAAACAGAAAATTACATACGAACTACTTATGGTAGAGAATTTTTTTCCCCCAAAATGTACCCACCTAAAAAATATAAATAAATACATATCTGAACTATCAGACAAAACATGCTACCTATTTATGGCAAATAAACAAACATGTTTTCAAAACTCCGATTTAACCAACATATCAACAGCACACAGATATAATTTCTCTAAATATATGAATGCCCTAAGCAGTGCATGAAAAAAATAAGATATTTTCTTTTAGAAGAAAGGAAATCTTTGTATTACCATAGACAAATGTGGCACCCCCCTCTGACACATGTCGCCAGAGAGGTGGTCGCCCCGTGCGCCAGCCCAGGATATCTGGACGCACGTTACGACAATGCAACATAGCGGAAATATCATTACACAATCAGGCCCAAAGGGCTACAAATGGTTTACAAGGCCATCAAGGCATGACAAAATGTCAAGCCAAGCAGGGCTCAGAACAGAGTTTAACTGGCAGCGGAAGACGACTATGGCAACGGCTTGGAGCGGCTCCACTCCACAGGCATCTGGCTGGGCTACTGATCCTAGCACGCTCTTGCTCCAAATCCTCGCTAAGGTGGAAGATGAATCCTCGCCAAAATCTGGCCACAATCACAAGGCCCGTGAGTACATTATTATGCACTCAGCAAGTATTTCCCCTCACTACCAACAATCCAACAATCATGCAGCAAGATATACATTTGAAAAAAAAATTCTACACATGGCAAGAGTCTACTCTAGGTACATGGCATAAAAGTAGCATGGCATTGACAATCAAACATGTCATAAGCAAGCAACAGGGGTATCACCAGTACAGAGTCCAAGCCAGGAGGGGTTGGATCGTGCACCGGCAATCATACAACGAGCTTACCTGTGACGAGTAGACGGGTGTACCAGTTGGTACCAAATAGTATAACTACTCCTGTCGACCTAATCAGGCTTCCAAGCCTCTAGCCAACTCTGGTTATCAATCCAGCCAACTCTGGCTATCTCCCGGGGCATGCACGGTTGATGTTGGCTCTGGCCTAACTATAGGCTTCCAACGCATCACACCGCCATCCCATTCACTCCACAAATAACATTCCCTGCAGCATCTTATTGTTCATTTAGTGAATTCAGGTTGTTCACTTTCTTTCAAACAATACTTACGTTTAACCTCCGGACTCGACAAAGGACACATAGTGTGACCGACACTGAACTGTTCCATAACCTAGGAACAAGGCTAGCTGCTAGATGACATACTCTCGAGAGGTTGCAGTGACCACCCATCTAGATGCACCTTACTCAGCCGGCACTTTAGGACATCATCCTTAAGTCAAACTCAGCAAGATACACATACATAACCGTTCACGCTACCCAGACACTCCCTGTATAGCTACCAGCATAACTCTATGCCTTATGACGAAGTGAATCCGGCACGTCCCAACGGATGAGCAACGCCTAGCTCCGGAACCTTCACAAGACTAGCCCCGACCACCACTATGCAGTATCCGACTAGACTTGCCAAGAGGGTAGCATCAAAGGAGGCTTGATAGGTTACATAGGTTACGGCCTTTCCATTTGGGGCGACAGTGGTAGTGCGTTCGATGTTCAGATTGATGGCACTATGGACTGACCCTATCGAAGTTTGGGAGGGGTGTTTCATTTAATCAAGTTTCATCATTCATATATCTAAGCAACAAAGGATTAGTCCAACACAACAACCACAATAACATAATAATATATCATCAAACAACAAAACATTAGCAACACAACATTTCAAGCAATAGATAGTTTGCATCAACCGGGCGACTGTGGCGGAGATGCCTCCGGCCGGTGCCAGCCTCAGGTTGACAAAGAAAATAAAACAACACATTCAAACCGGGCGAGGGCGGAGATGTCTCCGGCCAGTAGCAGCCACGGGTTGAGTAAGAAAATAAAATAAAACGATTAGTTAGCGTCAACCGGGCGACTATCGTGGCGAGTCCGCCAACAAGCGTCACCACTGATCAACTGGTTGATTAGCGTCGACCGGGCGACTATCGTGGCGAGTCCGCCAACAAGCGTCATCACAGATCAACTGGTGGATTATAACATAGGGTTTCAAAACAGATGACTGTGGCGGTTCCTCCAGCCGGTGTCATCATAGATCAAATACAAGTTGGTGAGGCATGTAGCCTCCAAACAATGAACCGAAAAGCATTCATAAGAAAGAAAGCATCCATTCCACTCGAGGGCTATCTCGACGTGGTGTCAGCAATCTTGGCAAAAGAACCAAATGAAGAGTCAGCTCCCAAGCGTCGCAGTCCGGGTGGTCTATGCCAACCATATTTGACGGAGGGACAAGAAGCAAATAACTCTTTTGGCAAATGCCCCCAACCCCGAGGATCACGGGCCGACAATTGTCTGCACCTAGCCTCGGCGTTGAAGAAGAACCAAACAATCAACGCATGTTTTTGTTATTTAGTTGTCAAAGCCACGCAAGTGCGAGGCGCACAGATAATTCATACATCAATCTAATGCATACACGGATGATGAATAAAACATGGCAGGAGTAATATCATCAGTCTTATATTAATAAGGATAACAAGCAGTCTGCATATATAAACAGACAAGCATATAATACTGTGCAAGACAATAAACAAACAGCAAACGATGTTGCGGGACGGCTCATAGCAAGGGGTTAGCTTGCCTTCGAAGACGGGATCCACCGGGCTTGGAGAGGTTGGGTTGGTTCCGCGGCGTAGGGCAGCGATAGCCGCTTTTATCCGGACTCCGGATTGCACTCACACAAGGGCACCCAATATCACTATTTTGGGACAAGTTGGAATCAGTACCACTGGTTATAGTTCGTCGAGATACAAATTTTAGAAATTTGAATCGGCTAAAACGGAGCTACGGTTCGGAAACTACGGGCCTCCGAAGTTGCTTACCAGGGAAAAAGAAAACCTGCGCGGGAGAAAAAAAACAGCGTGGGCTGCTCCCATCGCGGGGTGGGCCGTCGCTGGGCCGGTCGCACGCCAGCGTGCTGCTGCGCCTGGACGGTCGCTGGCAGGCCGGGGCTGGGCCGCGGACCGCGGCAGCCGGCTGGGCTGGCCCAACACGTTTCGCTGAAAAAAAAACAAAAGGAGGACCAGAGGGGATCGATCCCCTGGTCGCCGTCCTTCCCTGCACGGGAGTGAGCAGGAGCTGGCCGGGGGTGGCCAGAGGCTCGCCGGGAGGGTCGGCCGGCGGCGGGTACGGCCGGAGGCGGAGCACCGCGACCAGGGGGAGAGGGATAGGGCGCGGGGAGGGGCTGGAGGCTCGGGTCCGTGCTCGACATGGTCACGGCGACCATGGCCGAGCTCGGCTCGGTTCTCTCCGCTGGAAGAAACGTGGGAAGGCTCGGGGGGGGGAGAGGGAGAGGTGCGAGTTCCAGAGGAGGTTCTGGGCTTCCTTAAATAGCCAGGGAGGAGGAGAGGTAGGTGCGAGGCCGCTCGGCCATCAATGGTGCACTGCCTGCGCGGCCACGACGTGTCAACGGCTTGTGGCGGCGGTGTAGAAGCGGCGCGTCGTCGAGCGCCGTCCATAGCCAGTGGAGCAGGTCGAACCCGGGAACCCGCACGTTGAGCTCGTGCTCGAGGGCGGCAGGAAGGAGGGGCGGACACGCGGCCGGGCGGCGCCTAACTCCGGCCAGAAATTGATGGGAGAGGATAAGGGCGGGTTCGGTCCGAGCTAGAGGAGCAGGAGGGGGTGCGGCTGCAGCTGGTTTGGTCCGGAACGGAGGAACAGCGAGGAGGGTCGGAGGAACAGCTGCTGGGCTTGGCTATGCCGGTGGTGACCATGCCACAGGCAATGCCGACATCGGCATCAAGATGGTTCTCTCATCCCAGGGCGCCAAAGCAAAAACTAACCGTGTCACATTGCGCCAAATTTAATTTCCAACAACTTTTCCGAACAAAGTTTTTGCAAATTTGCAAGTTGGGGCGACCAATTTTTTGAAAAACAGAACTGCAGAAGGTGCTCGATGAAATGTTAGGGGCCTTGCCCATCTCAGAAAAATCCCAAAAATTCAGTCATGGGTGGCTTTAGTAACAGGAGGGTGTCTATGGAGTTTGAGCTCATATGGGTACTGGGAGATTGGGTTTTGGCAAGGTGCCCAAAAATGGGCATAATGGCATGGTCATGGCAATTCATTTTCCACCCTTCACCTTGGGGTGATCTTCTGGATCTGAGTGTCTAGGGTCCATGTGGTCAAGGTGACCAAGTCTCATGGTCATAGGTTTTGTCTAAATATAGGTTTGCTTGAAGATCTTANAAAAGGTATGAAAATGGCCTTACAAAGGAAGTACCTCAAAAGTTGCTCAAATGAAGTTGGGCCAATGGAGTGAAATGATCAGGAGGTCAAATCATGCACCTCACCAAAATGGCAGAATTTTTGGGTGAGTGGAATGTGTCCAGATGATTTCTGAATTGGAAATGGCATTTTAGAAAATATCGCCCAACTTGGAAATATCGCATTGAAGCATGCAATATTTTTGCATGGAATGTCTTTATATGGATATGGGAGTCTCTGGTATTTTTGGTGGAATTTTTCCAGCTCTGGAAACAGGCCTTTCTTAGGTAGGTGGAGTAAAAGGTTTTTAGGGGTTCGATAATCAGGGCTAGGGTTTTCGAGAGAAAACCTAAGCACAAAATTATCACGGGTGCTGGAGTGGTTCGTGGATCACCGGGAAAAATTTTGAGAGAGCAATTCCAAAGTCAAATCATCCTCAAAAGTTTTGGAGGAACACTTAGAAAAAAAAATTCAGGTGTCGGAAAACACCACAAAAATTAGGGATGAAATCCTGGGGTGTTACACTCCCACGATCTCAACTCCTCGCATCTCCTGCCCCATGGTGGGCGCCAACTGTCGTGGGGTTGTCACGGCATGTCCTTCCTTTGGGAAGGTGAGTTATGGGGCCATTGATGATCAAAGTACGTAGGAGAGGTTAATCTCGCCTAGGGACACAGATTTACCCAGGTTCGGCCCCTCTTGATTAGAGGTAAAGACCTACTTCCTGCTTCTCTTTATTGCTCTAGAACTGATCTCGATTACAGTGTTCCGGCTCCTATCTGGGGAGTCGGCGACTATGAATCTGGTGTTTTTGGATTGCTTAGAACTTGATGGCTTAAGACTTGTCGATCTAAGGTCCAGGACCCCGCTTATAAAGGTGGTCGGGTCCCTGGACTTACAACTTACACCGAGTCACACTAGAATACGGAGTCCTACTCTACGTCTTGGTCTTCCAAGTTAGGGCTCCGGGTTGTGCTTGGACTCCTTCCTGACGGGTCCCTTCTCCGTCATGGGCCTTGGTCGGCTTGTCTCCAGCCCAGCCCATGCGACTTGATGCGTGACTCGGCTTTGGCCTTCTTGGTCTTGGCGGGTCTACTTTCCGGGTCCATGGGCCTACCTAGAAAGTATCCCCCCATCAGTAGCCCCCGAATTTATCTTGGGTGCAGCTTTGCGGCTCCCTCTGACTCCTTGGGTCGACTCCTTGGTTCGACTTCTTCAATCTGAGTCACCAACTCAGAAGTCGCCTGCTGCTAGCTCCAAGATGAATTCCTGCATGAAAACATAACACACATAAAAAATGAGTCCATCCTCATTCCTCGTTTGAGTCACCACTCTTGCCTTTGCATTAGCTGGCCGAGTTTGTTATGACTCTCACGAACAAGGACTGAGGAACTTGACTCTTAACTTTCACTGTCACAGGACTCGCCACTCTGAGACAAGCCGGCTCCTTCCACTTCTGTGACTTGTCTTTCCCTTTTTATTTCCTGTATGACTTTTTAATCACTGAACCGTTATCCACAACTTAACTGTGAACCGCTACTGTTGCTTTCTAGGGTTTTTCCCCTCTTATAAATCATGAAGGGTAGGGTCCAGTGTCCTCACTTGCCCCTTTCGCCTCCAAAAATTCTCTTTCTCCTTTGCTCTTTTCTTCCTGCGCGCAGCACACCCCGTACGCTCGCCATGGCTCCCAAGCGCGCCAAGGTTGCACCCAAGGCCAAGGCCTCCTCATCAAGCAGGACGGTTGACATTGCCGCCGCAGCCGCCGCCGCCGCCAAATCCTCATCGAAGCGATCGATCTCCGCCAACTGGGGCGGATCTATGGTTATAGCTGAGCAATTGAAGACGCACCGGCTCATAGGCCTTATTCCCTCCAACGCAAAAGCTCGGGCCCCAGGGGATGAGGTGGTGCCTGCTCCCGCTAAGGACGAGGTTGTGGTTTTCACGGAACATTTGTTCCGCGGGTTTACGCCTCCTGGTAACCTCTTCTTCCGCCAACTCCTTGATCTTTATAAGCTGCGGAT
This sequence comes from Puccinellia tenuiflora, assembly GCA_012064385.1. NCBI lineage: Eukaryota > Viridiplantae > Streptophyta > Magnoliopsida > Poales > Poaceae > Puccinellia > Puccinellia tenuiflora. The sequence goes on along the minus strand of QRDG01000068.1, from coordinate 1,524,441 downwards.
TCATGACTTGGCTCCCAATTCTATCCTCACATTGTCCAATTTTGTCACTTTGTGTGAGGATTACCTCCAAATCAAGCCAGATCTTGACCTCTGGCTTGAACTCTTTTATTGCAACCCTCAGCCCGAAACATCCGGCGGCCCCCTTCTGCAATGCGGCGTCGTCGCTCTTCAACGGCGCCTCCATTATGTTTTCCCAAATCCTATCTTCCCCAACCGTGTCAAGGATTGGCACAAGACTTTCTTCTACTGCAAGGACACCTCACCTGCAAATGAACCTAAACTTCCTCCATTCTCTGAAGATCGCCTGGAGGCGACTCCCCTGATGAAGGCTAGATGCTCAGAGGCCGCCCGGCCAAAAGTCGAGTCTTTGATCTCTAGGATTCGGGCCCTTCTATCCCACAACCTGGAGAATATGGACCTAGTCCGCTGCTGGACAACTTGGAGGATTCAGTCGCTGAGTCATAGGACTCGGCTTATCTGCACATATACTCGCTGCGCGGGCGACGACCTCCGGGTGACAGAACAGCTGTCAGATGGTCCTGAGCTCGGTCGGCTCATCAAAAAGCTGACTGGGAAGCCGGTGAAGGACCAGGCACACTTTGGGCTCCAGCCCTTCTGCTCCACCAATCCGGCTCCTGATGTAAGCTTTACACCTTACCACATTTGTGACTTGCTTTTACCTGTATCGCTTGTTAACTCATTTTCTCTGACTCTCTTGCAGCTCACCGACTCCTTCTGGAAGCCGACCTCTGGAGCTGGCACTAAGAATGAAACTGAAGCTGAGGCTGAGATTGAGGAAGAGATCCCTGTTACAGAGCAAACAACTGTGGCAGAGGATGCTGAAGATGATGATGCAGACGAGGAGTCCTCTCAGGAGGCCCCGGTTGCAAATGATGGTGATGATGACGATGAAGATGAGGAGTCCTCTCCAGAGGCTCCTATTGTGGATGATACTGATGAAGATGAGTCCTCTCCGGAGGCTCCTGTCACTGAGCAAGCTCACACAACTTCTGAGGCTGCTGCTGCTCAGCCATCCCTATCTGAAGAGTCCTCAGCCAAAAGTCACTCCTCTTCCTCCCCGGCTTCCCATAATAATGGGTCTCGAGAGGCTGTTCCCAAGGTAACCCTTTCTCGAGTTCTTGGATCAACTCGCTCGCCTGCTAAGCCTGAAGAACGTGTGCAGAGCGTGGTTGCTGCTAGGAAGAGGAAATTACGCTCCGATGGGCCTGCAGATGCTCCTGAGCCTCTGCCAGTTTCGCACCAACGGAAGTCGGCTTCTCCTCCTAGCAAGGGCGACTCCTATCACTCCGGCATGTCAATGCCCTCTTCAGACTCTCAGGCCTCCTTGGACCTGGAAACTAATGCTGGGTAAGACTCCTCTGTTTACTGTACTTGCATTGGAATGACTTCTGCTTTTCCTTCTCATTAGATTTATTGCTAACTTCTGTCTTCGTATATTTCAGGGCCCGGCCTTGTGTCAAGGTGACCAAGCTCCCAGGCATGACTGATGTCACCTCTGCTCGTGGACCCGTCCCTCCTTCGGCTTCTCAAACAACAAGCACGAGGACGGGTCCCTCCACCCCTGCATCTGCTGGTGCAACCATAGCTCCCACTGTTCTCGAGTCCCCTTCGAGGACTCGGGAGGCGACTCCACAAGTGGCCCAGCCCTCATCTGGGACTGGTACTCCTGTTGCCGCACCTCAAGCTCATCCGGCTCCTCCGAAGGCGGCTCCTGTGGCTCAACCGAACGACAAGGCCAAGTCCTCTATTGACTACAGCCGACTTCGGGTGTCTGACAATATGTCTTTCTCTGAAGCTTATGCTGAAGCGGTCGACCTGAATGATCAATCCGCCAGGCTAAAGGATGATGAGCAAGCGGCTCTTAGGTCCCTTCACATGATTAATAACGTAAGCTTTTGACTTCTATCCTTTATGCTTTCTGATAGCCTCCTATTGCAGTAGCCCCCAAGCACCTGTCTGTGGTGACTTGTGACTAGGATAGGTGCTTTGCTTTGAAATTGAACTCAACTATTGTATAGAAAAAACTTGCACACTGTAGCCCCCAAGCACTGAGTCCTTAGCTCTACTAAGACTCGGGGCTGCTGATTTGCTATTTGTCGGGTCCTTTGGACCAAAAAACTTTTCCACGAGTAGCCCCCAAGCGCCGAGTTGTCAGCCTGCGACGACTTGGAGCTACAAATCAGTGCAATTTACTGGTACTTAACTTGTAGGAAAAATTTCTTGCTCTGCGATTAGCCCCCAAGCACCAAGTTGTTGACTTGTGACGACTTGGAGCTGATGACTTGTTTGACTAGGACCCATGCCTGCTGGTTGTAAAAGAAAAATTTGACTCCTGAGTAGCCCCCAAGCGCCAAGTTGTTAACTTGTGACGACTTGGAGCTCATGACTTCTCTGCGCTGACTTGTAAAGCCTGACTTATCAGTTCTAACTTGTAAGCTACGACTTGTCAATTCTGACTTGTAAGCTGCGACCTGTCAATTCTGATTTGTAAGCCATGATTTGTGATTGCAGAGCCTTATCTCCAAGATGAAGAGGGATATGAAGGAGCTAGAGGACCAGGCAGCTGCTAGTGCCAGGTCTGCTCAAGCTGAAAAAGAGCACTCTCTTCAACTGGAGAAGGATCTGAAAGCTTTATCTGCTCAACTGGAGCAGGTGAAGAAAGAATCTGCAGATGCCAAAAGAATTGCTCAAAAGGCACACAACGATCTGAAAGCTGTCTTTGACACTTGCCGCAAGGGCATTGGGGCCATGTGCCAGCATATATTTGGTAAGTTTCTGACTTTTTGCTTACTTCCTTTTTGCATCTTTCTGAACTACTTTTAAACTGATGATGAATGATTTCCTTTCTGCAGGGGCTGACTCCCCAAAACTCAAGCTGCCCACTAGCAAACAACTTCATGAGATGCTTGACCACTGTCATGGGCTGCAAGAGGGAGCCCGTGCTGTGGTGAAATATCTGAATGCTAAGGGCAAGTGCCCCAAAGAACCTGAGCGTCTGGTGGACGAGTTGTCTAGGGCACCAGGGTACATGCGGCTATGGAAGCAATCTTCTTTGAGGAGAGCATCCATCAGAATCCTTGCCCTAGCTCACAGTTATTATCCCACTGTCTTGGAGCCGGCACTGCTTACTATGGGAAAGCCAGAACAACATGAGGATGGCAGACCCTTTACACAAGACGACTTCAAGGCTGAGGAAAAGCTGGTGCGGCCATACGCTTGTGAAATTGCAAACAAGATGGACCCTGAGGTATGGGTTCATCACTATGACTTGGAGAACAAAAGGGTTGCTCCAGAGACTCCTGAGATAGTAAAATTTGGCCGCCCCTCACAGGACCCGGCTGGTGTCCCCTCCTCTTCTACTGGGCCGAGTTCCTCATCGTCGGCGGCTCCTGTTCCTGGTGCCGAGCCTACACTAAAGACTCCTGCTGCGCCCACTCCTTCGAGAGCTATCTCTGGTGACGCCCAGAAACAAGAAGAGCTGGCTAAGCATATGAAGAGTCCCAGAGGCACTGGTTTTCAAACGAAGAGAGTCGCCACCAAGCCTCCTATGAAGCCGGCTCCTGCCTCTGCTGCTCAAACAAAAGACAAGTCTCCTGTGAAGAAGGACTCCCCAACTCCGGCTGAGAAGTCGACTCCTCTAGAGGATCATCCCTTGAATGACTTTTGAATTTGTGTAATGATGTGCTACTGGTGTTTTAAACTTTGTAATGATGCACTGCTGGTGCAAAACCTTTTTAGGTATTTTTTGAACTACTTGTTCTGAAATTGTGCCGATCGGCTTGTAATGACTTGCTTGTTAATCTGTAAAATTTGATATGTATTATCTATGCAAGTCATTTTGTGGTTCTTATAACCCATCTAATTATCCACTGATGAATAAGTAGGCCCTGCATGACCTATCTTACAGCTTGTGCTGACAGGCTCCTGACACCTCCTGTCCCTTAGGATCCATAAGAGCCGGAGACGAGTCATGCCTGTAGATTGGTCATATTGTGCAGGATGCATCTGACTTACCAGCGAGAAAATTAGGAAAGTTTGGCTACTGTGCCGGGTTCAAGAGTCTAAGCTTGCTTTTCAGTGAAAAAAGTCAGATGAACCTGGCGAGCGAGTTCATTTTCTATCTCGACATAATTGGCGACTCGTGGCGAGTCATGCAGCAAGTCGCTAGGCAGGACGGCTTCTGCTCCATACACCATGAAGAAAGGTGTGAAGCCAGTGGATCTGTTAGGAGTCGTCCTTATACTCCAGAGTACTGCTGGCAGCTCCTCAACCCAACACCCGGCGGCTCTTAGCAAAGGGACTCAGAGCCGAGGCTTAATTCCCTTCAGCAACTCCTGATTTGCCCTCTCTGCTTGTCCATTGGACTGTGGGTGTGCCACTGAGGCTAGGTCGAGTCTGATGTTGTTCTCACCACAGAACTTGGCCATCTCTCTAACTGATAAGTTGGTACCATTATCTGTAATGATGCTATGAGGATATCCAAAGCGTGTTGCTATTTTCTTGAAAAATCTCACTGCTGATGCTCCGTCGACTCTGCTGACAGGTTCGACTTCCACCCACTTGGTGAACTTGTCAACTGCTACTAGCAGATGGGTCTTCTGACAGGGCGACTTTGAAAAAGGACCAACCATGTCAAGCCCCCAAACTGCAAACGGCCAAGTGATAGGGATAGTTCTGAGTTCTTGGGCTGGCACGTGGTCTTGCCTTGCGTATCTTTGGCACCCATCACAGACTCGCACTATCTTTTCTGCGTCCAGATGTGCTGTTAACCAAAAGAACCCGTGCCTGAAAGCTTTTGACACCAAGGATCTAGTGGATGCATGATGACCACAATCACCTACATGAATCTCTTGCAATATTTGCCTGCCCTCTTCTGGAGACACACACCTCTGGTAGACTCCAGTGACACTCCTTCTGTACAAATCGCCATCACTGACTGTGTAGGACTTGCATCGTCTGATGAGCTGTCTCTGTTTGACTTCGTCCTGTGGGAGTTCACCCTTAAGTAGATATGCAAGGTAGGGCTCTGTCCATGCTGGTATTGCTCATACTGCTACCACCAGTACCGACTCTGGATCTGGGGAGGCTAACTCTTCCTCTGAGGGCAACTTGACTGATGGGTGGTGAAGTTCATCCACAAATACATTTGGGGGTACTTTCTCTCGACGAGAGCCGAGTCGCGATAACGCATCTGCGGCCTCATTCTTGCGCCTGTCAATATGCTCCACTTGATAACCAGAAAAGAACCCGGCTATCTGTTCGACTTCTCTTCTATAAGCCGCCATGTTTGCATCCTTTGAGTCCCAAGTTCCAGATACTTGCTGAGCTACAAGATCCGAGTCTCCAAAGCACCTGATACGCTTGATGTTCATCTGCTTGGCCAGACGCAGGCCATGTAGCAAAGCCTCATACTCTGCCATGTTGTTTGTACAATCAAAATGCAACTGAAGGACATATGCCAACTTATCTCCTTTTGGTGAAGTTTGGACCACGCCGGCTCCTGAGCCCTCTAGCTGTCTGGACCCGTCGAAGTGCATTGTCCAATATTTGGTGCAAGGTGAACTCGGTGAGGATGTGCAATCAGTCCAGTCGTTGACAAAGTCGACCAAAGCTTGAGATTTGATTGCTGTCCTGGGCTCGTACGTAATATGGTAAGGAACCAACTCAATTGCCCACTTGGCGACTCGACCTGTTGCATCTCTGTTGCGTATGATATCCGCTAGCGGTGCTGAACTCACCACCTTGATTGGATGCTCTTGGAAATAATGCTTAAGCTTCCTACTTGCGAGGAAAACTCCATAGACTAGCTTCTGCCATTGAGGGTACCTTTGCTTTGACTCTGTGAGGACTTCACTGATGTAGTAAACAGGCCTCTTCACTGGATACTCTTTTCCTTTCTCTGATCGTTCCACAACTGCTACTGCACTGACCACACTTTCATTGGCAGCCACATATAATAGCATGGGCTCCTTATCTGTAGGAGCTGCAAGTACTGGTGCTGACGATAGGGTTTTCTTCAAGTTCTCAAAGGCATCATCGGCCTCTTTGTCCCATATGAATTTGTCTGACTTCTTCAGGAGTCGGTAGAGAGGACCCGCCTTCTCCCCGAGTCTTGAGATGAATCTGCTGAGAGCTGCTACACAACCAGCGAGTTTCTGAACGTCCTTTAGACAAGTCGGCTTCTGCAGATTGTGAATAGCCTTGATTTTCTCTGGGTTTGCTTCAATGCCTCTCTCTGAAACAATGAAGCCTAGGAGTTTGCCTGCAGGGACTCCAAAAACACACTTGGTTGGGTTGAGTTTCATCTTGTACTTGCGCAGGTTATCAAAGGTTTCTGTCAGGTCTGCTATCAGAGAGTCGGCCTTTTGAGACTTGACAACTACATCATCCACATAAGCGTGAATATTCCTTCCAATCTGTTCTTTGAAACAATTCTGGATGCACCTCTGATATGTAGCTCCTGCGTTCTTGAGTCCAAAGGGCATTGTTGTGTAACAAAATGCTCCAAAGGGTGTGATGAAAGACGTCTTCAGTTCATCCTCTGTGTTGAGTCTGATCTGGTGGTACCCTGAATAGGCGTCCAAAAAACAAAGTAACTCTGACCCCGCTGTGGAGTCGATGATCTGGTCAATACGAGACAATGCAAACGGGTCCTTAGGGCAATGCTTGTTAAGACCCGTGAAGTCGATGCACATCCGCAACTCTCCTGTTTTCTTTGGCACTAGCACTGGATTGGCCACCCACTCTGGGTGAAAGACTTCCTTGATGAACTCGGCTGTGAGGAGCCGAGCCACCTCTTCTCCGATGGCTTTCCTCCTGTCATCGTGAAACTTGCGCAGACCTTGCTTAACTGGTCTTGCATTAGGGTTAACGTGTAAGCTGTGCTCGGTGAGTTCTCTCGGGACTCCTGGCATGTCCGATGGCTTCCATGCAAAGACGTCCCGGTTCTCACGGATGAACTCGACGAGCGCGCTTTCCTATTTATCAGAAAGGTGTGCCCCAATGGTGAACTGCTTGGAAGAATCACCAGGGGTAAAGTCGACTTGCTTTGTATCCTGAGCTGACTTAAATTTCATCTTCTCCTCTGTGGCCGGCTTCTTAAGGACCGAGTTGTCCTCCGGGTCCACGTTCGCCTTATAAAATTTCAGCTCCTCTTGAGCACAAGCTGTCTCGGCCATTCCTGCATCTCCTAGTTCACACTCCAATGCCATCTGTTTGCTGCCATTGACTGTAATGACTCCTGCTGGACCTGGCATCTTGAGTTTCAAGTAAACATAGCATGGTCTGGCCATAAACTTAAAGTATGCTGGTCGACCAAAGAGAGCATGGTATGGACTCTTGAGATCCACTACCTCAAAAGGCATAATCTCTGAACGAAAATTCTCCACTGTGCCAAAAGCAACCTCAAGATAAATCTTACCGATTGGCTTGGCTGACTTCCCTGGTACGATTCCATGAAAAACTGTCTCAGTGGGAATTAGCTGCCTATCTTGCAGCTGCATCCTTTTGAATGTATCATAATATAAGATGTTGATACTACTTCCACCATCCATGAGCACTTTGTTCAATGTGTAGCCCCCAACTTGAGGTGCCACCACCAAGGCTAGCTGCCCTGGGTCGTCGACTCTTGGTGGATGATCTGCCCGACTCCATGTGATGGTTTGCTCTGACCACCTTAGCCACTGTGGGATTGCCGGCTCTACTGTATTGACAGCTCTAACCTTTAATTTCTTCGCACGCTTGGACGTGCTTGTTGTGAAGACATGGTAATTGCCGCGACTCGGGTTCTATGGCCGAGTTGTGACATAATACTGCCCATTGTCATCGTGAAGCTGCTTCGGGTTCTGCTGGAACCCGCCCTGTTGGTTTCCTCCTCCTTGAGGTTGGTTAGGGTTATTGCCGGCTCCTCCACCGTGGTTGCCGGGTCCTCCATCACCATTGTTTCCTCTATATCCATTGTTGTTGCCTCTATTTCCTGGTCCTGGTAACCTGGCACGCTGCAAATCCACGCACTGTCCCAAGGTGTGACCACACTTGCCATTTCTGGCGTGTTTAGGGCATGGACTCGCCAGAACCTCCTCTGTGGTCGGCCTACGTCCCTGATACCCTTGAGAATTGTTGTCCTTGCATCTGACCCCAGTGTTAGTGTTAGCCACTAGGTCAGAGTTGTCTCCATATGGCCGCTTGTTACTTCCCTGGTTCTGGTTCTGATTTTGATTCTGGCTCTGACTATTGCCACCATGTCCTTTAGGCCCTTCCTCCTGATCCTTTGTTTTGTCTGTGGCAGCGTGCATATTAGCACCTGCCATGATTTCACCAATCGTAAGGGGAATACCTTGATTCAGGCTCTCCCTTCATGCGACCCAGCTTCCAGCTCAAGGGATTGTAGCTGCAATTTCTCTCCATTGCCATTAGCACTGAAATCGTTGGGAGTCCTTGCGATGAGTTGATGATCTCCGAGACCCGCTTCATCCAATGCCTTGCAGACTCGCCCTTTCTCTGAACACACCTCTCCAAGTCCTCTATGGTACTAAGCTTTTTGCATGTTCCCTGGAAGTTCTGTATGAAAGCCGACTTCAACTGCTCCCAAGAATTGATTGATCTAGGAGGCAAGTTACGCATCCACACCTTGGCTGCTCCCTCCATCATAAGATACATGAATTTGGCACACAGATTACCTGTGGCATTGCGGATACTCATCGCCATCTCGTACGTGCCCAACCAGGAAGTCGGGTCCATGTTGGGCTCGTAATTGGGAACTTTGCGCGGCTCCTTGAAGTCGCTGGGGAAGGACTCGGACCTGATGGCATCTGACAGGCACTCTGGTCCTGTTAGTGAAGGAGAGGTGCCAGGAAAAGTCACCTCTATGTGCGCCCGGTTTGGCTGAGACTGGTTATCTAGACCAGCTAGGGCTCTGTCCCTCTCAGCCTCCCGTGCCCTGGCCGCCTCCCTCTCTCGTCGTTGTCTCGCTTCATCAACCACCAGTTGAGCTCGTGAGGCAGTTGGTATGTTGACCCTGTTCCTCTCTTGTTCACGGCGCCTTGCGCTTGTAGAGTTGGCCGGGTGAGACTCGTCATGCCGACTCCTCGTACCTGAGTTGAACGGTGTCGAGTGCAGCCTACTTGCATCTGGAAACGCTGGATAAAGAGCTTGCTGAGTCATTGCTGTCTTCAACATCTCAATAGCACGGCGGGTCTCCTGTCCCGCTGCTCCTTCTGGTATCTCGATGTTCTCTAGCCTCATAGTTGCCGCATGAACGTTGTCCATTGGGTTAGAGTAATGTCCTTCTGGCGTACGAAACCTGCCAGGTGGAGGTCCCATACCACCTGTTGATCCTCCTCCGACTCCTCCTTCAGGTGGCGGTCCGTTGGTACCGTTGCCGCCGGGTCCCTCTAGTGGTGGTGGTGGTGGTGGTGTTGCTCCTCCTCCTGCGCCGCCTCCTGCAGCTGATGAGCTCCCTAGCCCGGCTCCTGCGCCTGGACCATTGGGTGTGTTGAACAAAGCAGTAGGGTTGACAATGACTCCGCCACGCAGGCGACTCCTCGCCTTGCGATGCTGAATTGAGGTGAGTTCTTCCTGGCGACTCCTTACAACCTGGGCCTCAGTCTGGACCCGGGCCCGCTCTTCTGCCTAATCTGCGGTTTGCCTCGTTGATTTCTGCTAGTTGCCTCTCCATTGCAGCACGCGCGCTGGCTAACTCGGCCGCCCGTTCTGCTGCATTGCTTGCGTTGATTTCCTTTGTCAGTAGACTTGGATCAAACTGATTTCCGCCGTTTCCAGACATGTAGACTCCGACGACGCGGGCGCGTACTGGCGACTCCGCGTAATCCTCCTCCTCAATTCCATACCCAAGCCGATCCTCGAACAAGGGCAAGATAGACTCTGAATCGGCGTCGTAATCTGGCTCCATACGTGGCTCTGCCAGCGACTCCTCTTCATGGTTGACAGCAAGTTGTTCCTCTGACTCGGCGACGATGCCGACTTCTGATGTGCCGACCGACTCCTCGTCGTCGGACTCAACAATAACTGTTGGCTCTGATACTGATTCCGCCGAGTTAGCGCGAAGACCCGACGCGCAAACCATGCCGACGAAAACGTTGATCCCTCCAAAGACAAACTGATAACCCTCGTCGACTTCCTCCATCTCTGAAGTCCATCCGGAGTCATCGATCTCGGTTTCTCCATGCTCATCAGTGTAGACTCGCCCGATGGTGAGTTTCTCCATGGCCCGGCGAGCGGCTCCCACGATCTCAACTCCTCGCATCTCCTGCCCCATGGTGGGCGCCAACTGTCGTGGGGTTGTCACGGCATTGTCCTTCCTTTGGGAAGGTGAGTTCTGGGGCCATTGATGATCAAAGTACGTAGGAGAGGTTAATCTCGCCTAGGGACACAGATTTACCCAGGTTCGGCCCCTCTTGATTAGAGGTAAAGACCTACTTCCTGCTTCTCTTTATTGCTCTAGAACTGATCTCGATTACAGGGTTCCGGCTCCTATCTGGGGAGTCGGCGACTATGAATCTGGTGTTTCTGGATTGCTTAGAACTTGATGGCTTAAGACTTGTCGATCTAAGGTCCAGGACCCCGCTTATAAAGGTGGTCGGGTCCCTGGACTTACAACTTACACCGAGTCACACTAGAATACGGAGTCCTACTCTACGTCTTGGTCTTCCAAGTTAGGGCTCCGGGTTGTGCTTGGACTCCTTCCTGACGGGTCCCTTCTCCGTCATGGGCCTTGGTCGGCTTGTCTCCAGCCCAGCCCATGCGACTTGATGCGTGACTCGGCTTTGGCCTTCTTGGTCTTGGCGGGTCTACTTTCCGGGTCCATGGGCCTACCTAGAAAGTATCCCCCCATCATCCATGCTCGCCGACTCCCGCTGTCCAGCTGCCCCTCTGTCGGGCCGGCTGCCCGGAGGAATCAAAGAATTAGATGAGGAGCGGGCCGGCTGGAAAGAGTCGAGAGAAAGAGGAAGAAAAGAAAAAAGGGGGAAAACCCGGCTGCTAAAAAAATAGAGAGCTAGCCGGTTGGAAAGGGCCGACTCCAACCCCACTCGGCTGCCAGGCCGGCTGCGATCAAGCCGGCTGCCCTAGCCTGCTCGGTTTCCAGGCTGCAACACCTCTCCTACGACTACGCAAACAATCGAACGTAAGTATCATCCCATATGTTCTCGTACCGTGCACCAAAGTGGAAAGTCCCGAGAAGCACTCGGGGGCTATCTCTCCCCTTTTCACAAAATCTTTGCTTCTCGTGTCCGGCTGTGCCTAGACTCCTTCTTCCCGAGATCGGCTTAGTAGTATGCACGACACCAAATGGTTAACTCCTCGCGCCCGGTCCAGGCCGGCGAGGAGAACAAGCTGGAGGTCGCCTCCACACAAAAAATGTCGATTGAGGAAACGGCTTGGACAAGACGCACTCTTCTTCGCTAGCCCAAGCGCTTTTTCCCGAGATCGACTTAGTAGTGTGCACGGCACCAAACGGTTAACTCCTCACGCCCGGTTCAGGCCAGCGAGGAGAACAAGTTGGAGGTCGCCTCCACATGAAAAATTTCAAGGGAGGAAATGGCTTGGACAATCTAGATGCACTCTTCTTCGCTAGCCCAAGCGCTTTTTCCCGAGATCGGCTTAGTAGTGTGCACGGCACCAAACGGTTAACTCCTCGCGCACGGTCCAGGCCGATGATGAGAACAAGTTGGAAGTCACCTCCACATGAAAGACATCAAAGGAGGAAACAACCTGGACAACCCGATCGTCTTCTCTTTTAAATGTTGGTTCGCTTGAACCCAATCCCCAAAGTCTAAGTAGTGTGCATGATCCCACATGGCCAACTCTTCGCATCCGGGTGCAGTATCGCTAGACGAACAACCGGTAAGAGCACAAGCCGGGACGGTGAAGTGCACACGAATGATCTAAAGGGCTCGGACCAAAGCGAGTTGGCATAAAAGTCCACAGAAGCTTAAATCACCGTATAATTTATATACCGAGATCTAATGACTAACTTTGTTTCTTGCACGACTATTTTTGTGTTAACCTGCCAAGGCCCTCCCGCCGGAGCCGCAGGACCTCGACAGCTTTGGGGGCTAGTGGATCCCCAGGCTGGCTGGCTCCCCTTCGGATGGCTCCACCTGCAGTCGGCCGTCGCTCAATCCGAACGACATTTGGCTCCCACTATGGGGCCGACTCGGGGGATTGAAATCACCATCGCCCTCCTCGCGAAACTCGGGGGCTTGACATCACCATCGCCCTCTTCGCGAAACTCGGGGGCTCGACATCGCCATCGCCCTCCTCGCAAAACTCGGGGGCTCGACCTCCCTATCGCCCTATTCACAAAACTCGGGGGCTCTACATCGCCATCGCCCCCGCCCAGCAGTCTGCAGCCGGCTCCACGGGTTGTCGGCTCCAACTCCAAGTTCTGCAGCCAGCTCCACGGGCTGCCGGGCTCCAACTCCAAGTTCTGCATCCAGCTCCAACTTCAGCATTTCGTCCACAACAATCAAGACAAGGGGAAGCTCGTGAAGCCTTTCCAGCAAGCAGCAAAGCTTCCACGCGCTCGGGGGCTAGTGTCGGGGATATCATACCGGATACCCCGAAGACAGTGACAAGGCAACCTCCACCAAGCTTCCTAGGTCACCAGTCCACTGCCTATATAAAGCGGGGCAGCAGGCTGGGTTCCCACAGAGGAGGGAGCCCTAGGGTTTGGATCCCCAGAGATAGATAGACTTGTAACCTCCCTGTAAACCAAAACCCTAGCCCGCTGCCTTTATAAGGCGGGCTAGAGCCTCCTGCGAGAGGCAGATTCCACAAGACACCGGATCACTTACTCACGCTTACGTAGACTTCTCCCACCTCTAGCCGGCTGAGTAGCCAAGCCGGCCATCTCCCAAATACAGCTCTAGGAGCAACATTGTAGCCCGAATTCTTGTGATCAAGCAATAGAGAAGAACAAGGCAGGACGTAGGGGTGTTACCTCCTCAAGCTACGTTTTTTCCCTGTTTTCCTCTCCAACGGCTCTATTTTTGGGGCCACTATAAAAAAGGGTTTCTTCCCCAAATTTCGAGCAGAGCTCTTTTTCTCTCTCTCCACCATTGTTGCAAATCTTTAGATATCGATTCCTCCTCTTCCCTCCGATGATTCTTGCCCAAATTTAGGAAAACAAGAGAGGAGATCTAGATCCACTACTCCACCAAACAAAATCTTCTCTAAGTGAGGGGAACTCGTTGGATCTAGATTTTGGAGTTCTTACTGTTTCTCCTTCGTTCTTCCTCCTAAATCCCTCCATAGCATTAGTTGCTTTGGTTGGATTTTGGGGAGAAGGATTTGACCACTTGGTGTGATCTTCCCCTTTTGCATTAGTTGCATCGGGTTATGCTCCCCATGGTGATTCGTGGGATTGAAGGTTGGGAGCTTGTTACTCTTGGGTCATTGGACCCTAGACGGTGGTGGTGCCGTGAAGACTTCGACTTGTGAAGCTTTGGCACGATTTGGGAGCCCCCAATTGAGTTGTGGGTGTGTGCCCCAAAAGTTGTAAGGGCTCCGGAATCCGCCTCGAAGGATTCCGATAGTGGAAGTTGTGGGGACCCCGGACTAGCCGTCCGAAATACCCTTGTGCCTACATCAGCGATCCCATGATCAGTGTGTCGCTGAGCACAATCAAACTGGTAAACAAAGAACATCCATAAATACCGAAGGAATTTGCTTACTTGATTGAAGTCATAATCTTCAATAGGTACTTGCAGCGGAAATCACCAAACAACGTGGAGCCCAAGTCATTCGCCTTAACCCTACAGGCAACTGACTGGGAAGCGCCCTAGTTCGCAGTGACGTCATTTCCGTCTCCTTCTTCAAGCTGTTCTTCTTTAAAATCTGGCTAAGACAATAGCCAGGGACGAAACCAATATGAGTACATTTGATTGTACTCGCAAACTACTCCCCCCCGAATGAGCATACACTACACTTTTTATAGTTTGAGTAAAACTTTGTTTGCTTTGAAAACTCTATCCTTATTGAAAAGAGAAGTATATACTTTTGTTTAATAAAACTATGTCTGAAAACTCTATAACTTTTGTTGAAGAAAAATAAGAGAAATTTTATAACTTTTCATAACCCTTGTATATTTTTCAAAACATCTATAGCCTTTGTTAAAAGAAAAGAAGGCTTTTCGATCTTTTTCCCATAAATCAGTTTTTGTAAGAAATCTATTTTAAAACGTTTTTCCCGAAAGTAGATGTTTGTTGAAAAAGGTAAGAAGTCCCTTTTAAAAACGTTTTTCCCGGAAAATCACCATTTTGTTTATTTCTTCAAAACTCCTCCTTTTTCGACCATAACCCTTCTTGGTAATTCAATCCCAACAACCTCATGCCGGCCCACTGGCATAGTTGCATAAAACATCCTCCACTTCATTTTCTCTTTCAAACATGGAATCTTTTCCCAAAACTTGCACATAGGACCGAGCAGTTCGTTCCAGCTGTCCATATCCGAGGACTCGGCTATTCGAATAGTTTTTACCCTCTACAGAGGTAGCACGCTTTTCCCACACCCATCCGGTAACTCATCGTGTCTGCCACGTCCCGCCATACAAGGTGTATGCAAAGTTGAGCCACCGACCATAGCTTGTCCTTTTCTCATGCTAGTATAGGACCCTACCGCTACGAATTCACCATTCCCTCGACACCTAGTACAGGATCCCACGTCTAGGAACCTAGGTGTGAGGACTCGTAGTTCTGCCCGGCGACCCAAATATGGACCTTCAATTCTCCATCCATCAGATTGCTAGAACCCAGGTCAGGGGGTAGGTCGCCATGACCATCCCCTCATGGAACAAGGTCATCCTCGTTGTTGAGGCATCCCATACTAATATGAGCAAATTATATGACTACGCCCTTTCCCATATGTGGGTAGATGTGGTCGCACAGGTTATTGGCTGTTCAGTAAGTACAAGGACTCAATGTGCATTTTTCATAAACATCTCCATTCACCATTTCTCCACTTCAACACCGATCTCACGGCATTCCACATTTATCCAAGTACTTCCAAAGGAGTTTTGAGTGAACAATATTTTTCTTTTCCCATCCTATAGTTTGAAAAGAATTTTCCATCCAATACCTCCATATAGGGTGTCAAAATAATATACTTGTATTTTGGAAAAGGGTTTTCAAAATCATAGCTTTAGTGGCAAAAACCACTTAAGTCAATTATGCTCTTTATAAGTAAAACATGTAAATCAAAATAGACGTATATAAATGCAAGCTCAGAGAAGTAGCTTGCCTGTTTTCATCATAATGTCCCTGGACTTCTCCTCACTGACCAAAGAAATAATCTCTGATTCTTTTCCAATAAATCCTTCCCAGGGATCACTCCGGTAGCGTTTATATCTAGCGTCGCAAAAAAGGAAAGAACGCAATTCAACATACATTAGGACACTCCAACAACGAACATCAAGCAACACTAACAAACAACAATCATGAGAGAAGATTATTATTTAACAAACAAGTTTGGCAATCACCAACACTACTCATGTTTAAAAATTATGATTAAAGTTGTGATTAAGCATCTTTACTTAAACAGGAACTACTTCAGACAAAAGTTAAGCCACCAATTACTTTCTGTAATTCTAAATATCTTACCAAGCTATGGTAGAGATATTACTAGATACTCAAGCTGGTACTCAACTTAAAGACAACCAAGTTTAACAAGCAAGACAAACATATTATTCACACAAAATAATTTAACATCAAAATAAAGAAGCAATACATGCCATTACTAAACTACTCAATCAAGCATCACAACAACTCTCAAGCATCACACATAGCTACTACACTCACAAAGCAACACAATTTGATTTCAATTTTAATTGAATTAACTATTATTTAGTTAGGTCTTAAATATGATAGAAAATAGTGGTGCATGTTTAATTGCGTAACTTAAGTTCTGTTGATCACAAAAATATGAACTAAATTTCTAAAGGTGGCTACTGATGTGTGGAAGACAACCCAATTGGATTTGCTTTATTTGGATAAATAGGTTTAAAGTTATGAATTTTCTAAGTCTTGATGAATTTCTAGCAGAAAATTCACCCAAATAGCCCTACTTAAGTTTAACAACTATCTGACTTGATATTTTCATACTAACTTAACCACAACACCAAATGGGATCAAACCAGTGGCAGTGGGAAGATTAGTTGAAGTACTTTTGATACAATTTTATTTTCGTATATTTGGACAAACCAAGTTCTAGGAAATATCTCCCAAAGATGGTACCAAAATATTCTTTCTGGTTTTTAAGTTAAAGCCAACACATTTGTCATTTTTATTTTGAATTGGACAGAGGTCCAAAAGAAACATGGCCTGTATATATGAAAAGATGGCATGTTGTAATAATTACATAAATTTAGTTTACTATTTTTAGGCCTCTAGCTTAATGGGAATTTGCAGGGGAAGGTGGCAACCTTTTGTTATTTCATGTGGAGGAAATATTGCTTAGCCATTTTCCTTAGATTATATCCTTTATATAAAATTTATTTTTGGGGGTCACACCACTTGATCATGTCAGTACACTAACCATACTAACATATTATACAAATATTAATTTCTAACTAAATCTAGGTTAAATGTTATTAATAGTTTAAAACAGAACCTTTTATCAGTTTCCAGACTAAACAAAAGGACTGCACTGGATAGCAAAACTATCCAGCAATTTAATTATCTTGCACTATTCAAATCAGAACTAGTTTTGCATTTCATGAAATTAGATATTCTACTATTTTCAACAAGTCTAAGTTTGCTAAATTTGATTAAGTAGATTGACCAGAATTTGCATGCAAAGTGGGCTAGTCCACACAGCTCTGAGACTTAGCAGTTTTCCAGTCCAGATTTCTAAATCTGGGCGGGAACGCACTGTGGCCGTTGATCGCGAGATCGACGGCGCACAGCCACCGTCTTCGTCTCGACTGAAGACAGCGCTGGGGAGAGATGGGCGAGCATGGGGAGCTACCTGCCGGCGGCGATCGACGGCGGCGAGGGTTGGAGGGGATGGAGACGAGCTCGGGCATTCTCCTGGCACTCGAATCGTCGCCGGAGACCCACCCCAGCGGCGGCTCGTCGAAGAGGCCGAAGAGTTCGAGCTCGGGCCTGAGCAGCTCCTCTGGGACTGAGCTGGGGAGAGATTGAGAGGGGGGGTGCGGTGGTGTGGTGCTTGCTCTCGGCCGTGGGGTTCCTTTTATAGCCGTGGAGAGGCTCAGGGGCGAGAGGATGGTGTGGGGGGGTCACGGCCATGGCGCGGCAGACATGGGGTCGTGCGCGTGGTGGATGTCCGGTGCGAGGGGCGGCACGGGAGGCACGGGCGAGGGTGCCAGCGGGTCGGCGGCATCGTGGCGTGTCCGGGAATGGTCGGCTCCGTCTCGGGCGCGGGCTGGTCGTGCGGGGAGCGTGCAGCGCTCGGGGCGCACAGAAGTTGTTCGACAGTAAGCTCTCGTGTGTCAGGGCCAGGGGACGTGGCGTGCGCATGCCCATGGGGTCACAGCGAGGTTCAGGTGGGGCTACGTCGAGTGGTGCGTGCTGGGATGTAGTGGGAGACGTGGCCGACAACTGTGACCTTGCTCTTGCCATGGCGCACGTCGCACGGTCGGGAGCGAAGGCGCACGGGTGCGGGCGCTTAGGGCGACAACGCCCTTGGCCAGTGGGTGCGGTGTAGTGCGGGGAGAGGGCAGGGCGCGGCGCCACGGGGTGCAGCGCGGGGCACGGCGGCGTGCGGGAGGGAGGAGCACGGCGGCAGCGAGCTACTGGCGCCATGCCGTGCTGCGGCTACAGGAGGAGGATGATGATTTTGCAGAAAACCCCCTGCTTCCTTTTTCTTCTATTACTTTTATTTCCTTTTTAATCCAGTGGCCTTTTAGGGATTTAATTGGGGCACTAAAGCATTTTACAAAAATCTGAAAATATTCATGTAGCCTCCCCATAACATGTAGAGGCTCCACAAAATTTGACGTTCAAGATAAAATGTTTTGAACCATATTTGTTCATAGGGTTTAAATGTGTCATTTTTGGATAAAACCAATTTGACAAATTGAAATATCTTTGTAATTGGAGATTAGATATTTTGAGGAGAGAGTAATATGATAATGAGATGGTTATCATCTCATTCCTGGATTTTATAAGATAAAACAATTGTTATAACAAAATAGAGAAATAGGTAGAGAGGGAAATTAATTAAGATCATTTCTTTTAATCAAGATTTTATTTTGAAGGTGTAAGTAATTATAGAGGTCTTGTTTTGTTTTCAAGTCACATTCCAAATTTGTTGTCAAGTGTGTTTTATTTTAGTATTAAGCACAACTGAGGAATTATCCTCACAAGCAACAAACACAACAAGATTCACATCACAATCAAGACCACACAAATCAAACCACAAGAATTAATCATACCACCATTTCTAAAATGCTATCTGGTGGAAAAGTGACCACTCCTTAATTATGAAAAGATGATGTTTAGGAATTGTCTGAACTCATAACTTAATTGTTTTCAAAAAGGTTTGAGAAAGGAAATAAGTGGGGTAACATCTTTCCCACTAGTGTTATTTTCAAATGGAGTGAAAATAAGAGTTTATAAAATGGGAGTTGCATACACATGCAAAATATCAAGGTTGAAGAATATGTAGGAGATAGCATATAGATCCCCATTGTTTTGGAAACACATAACTTTGGAAATACTTTTACTTTCTCAAATAAAGGGGATTTTTGTTTGTTGCTGAAACCAAATTATTATTGAAATGACATTTGACTAAAATAAGAGTGGCAAAAGATATATGGAAATATTTTTCTTGTCATGACCTGATCACCAAGGTTATATATATTTTTATCTTGGTTGGGTCTTTAGGTTAATATTTATTGGTCACACAACTTAACCATCAAGTCACACAAGGTGAAACAGAGCAATAGAAAAGAAAGCACAATCATTAGTGAAGTATTTCAAAAAAAAAAATTGGTTCTGAATTTTGGGTCTTGTAAAACTAAGTTTTTCTTAGTTCCAAAATTTGGGGTGTTACGGAAGGTGAACCAAACCTTTTGGTGCGGTTCATCGGAGAATAGGGTGAGGCCTTTGTGGCATCTTGAGTAGGCCTTTTGTGGCGAGCTCACACCCTTCCAACGAGACGTACTCCCTTAACAAGGAGGAACTCGGGAATACATCCTTGTCTCCGCGTGCCTCGGTTATCTCTATACCCGATCTTTTACTTATGCACTTTACATTGGGATAGCCTTCGTGCTTGAAGTTCACATCTTGCTATCACCTTGTTGCTTGCCTTGTTTAGCATAGGTTGTTGGTACACATAGGTGAGCCTAGAAATTAGGTTGTTGGCTTGTTAATTTAAACACATAGTTTTATTCCGAAATTATCAAGCCATTAAATAGAAAAAGTTTTAATCTCCTATTCACCCCCCCCCCCTCTAGGCGACATCCGGGACATAGTTTGTTCTTTCAATTGGTATCAGAGCCAGGTTTCCCTTATTTGGCTTTACCGCCTAGAGAGTAAAGATGTCGTTTAGAGGATTAGTGCACGATTCCATGTTTATATTCAATGGCACAAATTTTAATGTTTGGAAAACTCATATGTTTAGTCGCTTACGGGTCTTGGATCCCAATATTGAGTGTATCTTAGATATAGGTTTTTCTCCTCCAAAGGATTACGAAAGTACAACTTTAGAGGATGAGAAAACTTATATCTAGATGCTCTAGCTTCTAATGAGTTTTGCAAATTTGTGAGTGTTGTAGTTTTCGAGTCAATCATGCCTCTCCGGGACGCTCATGAACTTTGGACCAAGCTTTAAGAAAAATATGGAGTGTCCAGCTCTATTGAGGATGATTGTTCTCCCTCCACCTCCGGCCGTGACGAGCTCTCGTCTTCGTCTACTTCACCAAAATGTGGTAAGCCACAAATCAATGTGATGGTGAGTACTGATAGGTTTTGCAATATTGATAGTGAGCTCATTTTTTATGATCTTTTATCTCTATCTTGTTGCAATGCCTCATCTTTAGACTCAAACTCTTCTAGCACTCCAAATGTCATACATGCTAGTGTTGATAGTCCTTGCATATCATCCAAAAATTGCTTAGATAAATCTCTTGATGATATGCTTGCTTTATCTTGTTCCCATGATAAAAATGCTTGTGTTCCCTCTAACTTTTGCATGAACAATAATGTAGAGGAAACCCAATCAACTATGGAACAAGATGTGAACTTGAGTAGTTCAAAAATTAATTGTTCTTCTTCATCCATCACTCATTGTCTTATGGCTAAATCTTCTAGTAGTGATGATAATAATAATGATAATAATGATGAATAAGATGATATGGAAAAGGTTAATGCTCTCCTTCAAAATAAAGGTCTAATAATTCTTAAAGCCCTTCCTAACAATAAAAATGCTCAAGCTATCTTCTTTGAAATTATGGAAACGCTAATTGAGCGCGGGGAAACTATTGAGGCCTTGGAAGCAAGCCTTGAAGAAAAGGGTAAGATTGAAAGAGATGATGCTATGGAGAAGGCATCTTTAGAGGATGCTCTTGAGGAAGAGCAAGAGACTCGTGCTTCTCTAGAGGAGAAACTAGAATCTATCGAGGAGTCTCATAATGATATAATTGCTAAAATCATTAAAGAACGTGACCATGCTCATGCAAAATATAAAGTGTTTAAAATGGAAAATGCTAGATTGAATAATGAGCTTGTCATGTTGTCTTCTTCTACTTCTAATGCTAATGATGCTTGTGCTACTAACTCCACTTCTTGTGAAGAATCTACTTTGAAGGAGAATGTTGAGCTAAGGGCTCAACTTGAGTTGCTAACTAGCAACTATAGGACATTGGAAGAAAGTCATGAAAAGCTATCTAGCTCTAATGATGATCTTCTAGCATCCTATGCTAGCCTAAAGATAGCTCATGAGGCAATCACTACCAAGGTAAAATCTTGTGAGCCTCATGTGGATAATAGCACAACTTCAACTAAAAATGCTAAAATGCCACGTGCTAGTCCTAGTAGTTCATCCACTAAAAATATTGGTACATCTTGTGATGAATTACTTGCTTTGCCTTGTTGTCATAACAATGAAACCTCTACTTCCTCTAGTGCATTTGTTGCCACTAACCATGTAGAGGAAATTAAAGACCTCAAGGCCCAAGTCACTTCTTTGAAGAATGACTTGGAGAAGCGTCATGAAGGGAAGCGTGCACTTGACAACATGTTGAGTGTGCAACAATACCCTAATGACAAGAGTGGACTTGGATTCAACTCCAACAACAAGAACAAGTCCAAGGTTGAGAAGAAGAAGAAGGGACAAGTTCAAGTCAAGAATCCGGCCAAGATCACTTGCTTCAAGTGCAAGGTTGAAGGGCACCATGTTCGGGATTGTCCAATGAAGAAGAAGCCTCTTAGTGAGAAGCAACTAGGGAAGTGGCCTCTTGCTCAATCTCGTGGTGCACCACGAGATGAACTAAGACCACCTCCTAAGAAGACTCAAGTTATTGCTCCTCAAGTTGAGGAGCCTATTAAGAAGAAGAAGAGTCGGTGTTGCTACCTTTGCCGTGCCAAAGGTCATTTTGCTTCTTCATGCACTAACGGTACCTCATCCAACCCTATCATAATTGATGATGTTTATTCTCTTGGGAAGGATAGAGTTGGCAATGTGTTTGCCAAGTATGTGGGAGCTCAAACTGGTGTCAAAAAAAGCACCATTTGGGTTCCCAAACCTATTGTGACTAACCTCTTAGGACCCAACTTGGTTGGGGACCAACAAGCTTCAACTTGATCAATAGGTGTGGAGGAGGACATTGGTGACTTGACTATTTTTGAAGAATTAAGGGATCTTCATGGTTTTATTTCTCAAGCCAAGTCAATTGGATTATCACATATCTATCTCATATCCAATGCTTCCTCCTTGCGATAACTTGTATTTAATTCATATATACATTGAAAGTTGCTTGCTCCCTTGCATGTGTTAGTTTTGTTCCTAGCATGTGCTTGTATATGATATGCTACTTTCTTACTTGGCTTGTTACTCAAGGTTATGTTTGATAGTTGTGTATCATGTATGTGTAACTTTGTGTTGAGCTTCATTGGATCTTGTGTTGGCTCTTTGAGATATTAATGGACTATCCCATTTTGGGGGAGTGAAATGCTTTGTGCAATTCACAAACCTAAAAATGTGTGTACATGAAGCACACCACCTAGTATTGATATTTCAATATTATCTAGTTACTATGTGGTATGTCATATTCATGAGAAATTCAATTTCTACAATGTCTATTAATTTCTCTAGTTGGGTTTATTTGCCTCTTGTTTAAAAATAAAATGAATTATCACATTATGGGGGAGTAATAAGCTATGTGCATATTACAATACCATAAAAATGTGAACATTTGAGGTTTGCCACCTAGATTTGATATTGTAAATTATCTTTTTCCTATGTGGCATGTTGGCTCAAACAAGTTCCAATTTTATTTTGATTATCCTTTGGCTCTTGTTGTGTGAGTTCGCTTGGTGTGGTTTTCTCTAATATCCATTTCCATATATTATGTGAGAAACCATTTGTTTCATCTTATTTTAACCATGGCTTTACCGGTTGGTTCGAATAGTTGAAACTACCAACAAACCTTTTTCAAAATATGGCGTTTTAATTCTTATCTCTTGCCATATGCTTATTTGTTGAGAAGTTGGTCTTGAACATCATTCATATATACCACCGAGAAATATCTCTATATACTCCTTGTCCATGACAAGTGATACTAGTAATTGTGGTGGATTTTGTAGATCATCTTCACATTGGCTCTTGCGCTAATTTGCCTTATTTATTGCCTTCCTTGTCTCTTGCATGGATCCTATTTTTCATTTGGTAGTGTTTAGTGTTGTAAATAAAATATGGAGAGTAATGATCCCTTGTGCATGCATTTTGTATTCAAATGCACATATCAAAGATAATGCATGAATCTTGGGGGAGCATTCATTTTTATTTAGAACACTAACCTATCTATCAATATTTGATCCTTTCAATTCGCATTTGATTCTTCACCTTATGTTTTGGTACCTTCAATTGGTATTAATTGGAATTTAATATCTCCTCCATAGATATTTGTTCCAATTGATATTTATTGTGGGAGTCTTGATACCTTTTTGGTTTATTTTACTTTACTTGATTCCGGTCAAGTATTACCCTCTTCTTGGTATCTTTTCTCCTAGTTGGTATTTTTGTTTTTAATTGGTATCTTATTTTCAATTGGTGTCTTATCGATCATTTGTTGTGTTGATTTGATTCCTTTTGATATCACACTTCATGTGTTGATGTGTTTTGGAATCAATCATATGTTGGTTTGATTTTTCCTCAATCATGTGTTGATTTGGAGTTTGATATAATTTGGACAACCTTTAGTGTCACACTCTTGTGTGCTCTCTTCTTGGTTTACTTGGTGTTTTTGTCCAAATTGTATCTCTTTTGGTTCTAGAAAGCCTTTGCATGCTCGGTTACTAATTTATATTATTTTACCATGCTTATCTTTCTTGATCCAATATATAGGGGATACTCCATCGAATCCTAAATCGGCTAAGATTTGCATGAAATTCAATTTCATATCTATATGCACATATTTATGTGGAGTGTTTCCTATATATTGTAGTTGATCTAACTACTATGGAACCCAATGAGTTTGGGAACCATTTTGTATTCTAATTTTGTTTTAGGTACGATGGAGATGCATTGGATGCTTGCCTCATTCATAAGGAAGGTGTTCTCACCGTGTGATTGTCGGAGTCAAGCTTTGATGTCAAACCAACTCTCATCATCTTCATCACCAATGTCATCTCGGTAACAAGTATCTATCCCATGCATACTCTTCTTGTATTCAACCTTGTGTAGGTTGCCTCTTGGCATGAAAGCCTTTATGTGCAATTGTTGTGGTTTTGGCTTATTTCCTTCACTTAATATATCTTTGTGATATGTGTGATGAGTTTGCAAAAACCTTTTTCTTCAATTGATATTACCTCTTTGTGATACTTGTTGCCTATTTCAAAGCATCTCCACTATCTCTTGTTCCCTTAGTGATATGAGTGATGCATTTGATATATTTGAAGTTCATTTATATACAATGAGATAAATTTGAGCTATGTGCTATGCTTTTAAGCAACAATCTCGTTTGTATATTTATGACTTCTCCTTGGATACCTTATTCTCTTCTTCCCGAACCATTTCGTATGTATATGTTTCTTTGCGGATGTATATCTTCATGGTTTGTCTAATTAGAAACCTATACATATGAGAGAGGTCACCTTTTAGTTGGTATCCTATTTCTTTTTGAGCCACCTTGTGTTTCATCTATAATTCTTTGGTGGCTCCAAATTTGGCTCATGAGTGCTTGTCTTATTGTTTATTGGTATCTTTACACACTCATGTATTTCTTGAAGATCTTTGACCTCATGCCTACCATGGTGAGCATGTTGATTTTCATTTGACTAAATGCTCTCACTAGCTTTTGGCATTTTCAATTGGTTTTAGTTTCCAATTGGTATCCCTAAGCTTGTGAACATATTTCGTTAAAAGATCTCTTTTCTCGGTTGGGCCTATCTTATGATGATTTTTTGAAAATTGGTATCTTCTTATGGCTCAACCACATCTTTGGTGCAAGTGCTATGATTTGCTTTTGCATTATGCACTCTTGCACTTGTTGCGTGTTCTAGATGATTTTGGGGGAGCGAGGATGTCATATTTGTGCACTCCTCAATAGTGCATGAACATTGGGGAGCTTCTCCGTTTTTATTTAGAACTCTCGCTTTGGATCTTTTCGATTGCTTTTCTCCTTTGTGGAGATGTTTAGAATGATTTCATCTTTTTGCAATCTTTGGATCCTCAATATAGTTTGATTTCCTCCAATTATTCGTTAAAAGGGATTGTCATCACCTTTATGGAGGAACTCATATTATATTGGCTCTCTAAATTTTTCTTCCCATTTCGGCAATCGATGCCAATGGGGGAGAAGTTTAGAGGGTTTAATGGAATTTGGGTTTTATGCTTTTGTTGCATTTGCCACACATGCGCTTGCATCCTTGCTCGTTTGTCTTGCGAGGATGCTTTATTCATTATATAAACCCTCTTAATAAGGGATTGTCATCAATTACCAAAATGGGGGAGATTGAAAGTGCATGGTTGCCCCCATGCATGGTTTTGGTAATTAATGACAATCTCTATGGACTAATGTTTGCATTGAGCTATATTTATAGGTGTGTCCATTTGAGTTGCTTGATCTCCATTTGTTGGAGTCAAGGCTAAGGGAAGAAAAGTATGTGTTGATCAAGGCTAAGTGCGTGTTGATCAACACTCAAGTCCAATTGAAGATATGCCGAAGAGGTGCTTCTCCCATCTTGGTGTTTGGGGGAGCTTCATGTGAATCTTCACCAAGCGAAGCGCAATGAAGAAAGGTGGTGCGTCTTGAGGAGTTGAAGATCGTCTTCATCAACCTCAAGTGGTTTAAGCGCAAGGAAAAGGTATGATCTTGATAGGGTTTCTATTTTACCGGTCTCGTGTTGTTTAGTGAGAGACCGGGTTATAGGATAGATAACCGTACTATCAAGAGGGGCTCTCACTACTAGGAAACAGGCTACCAGTGGCGCACCTTTTCACAATTCTGTGGCGCATCCCTGGAAATAGTGGATGCGCCACTAAATCCTCGCCACTAAAATATATTTCTGTGGCGCACGCCGGTGGTGCGCCACAGAAATGCCAAATTCTGTGGCGCATCCCAGCACCGTGCGCCACAGAAATATTTTAGTGGCGCATCCCACCTTGGTGCGCCACAGAATTTTTTTTGAATTTCAAAAAAAGGGCGGCCAGATCTAGATCCAGATCTGGATCTAGATCTGGCCGCCGGAATTTCGCCGGAATTTCGTCGGAGCTCGTCGGAGACCGTGTTGCCGTGGGTGGAGGAAGGGGTCGTCGGAGGTCGCCGGATGAGGTCGCCGGAGTGGAGGAGGAGGTCGCCAGAGTGGAGGCCGAGGTCACCGGAGTGGAGGAGGAGGTTGCCGGTGGTGGAGGAGGTCGCCGGAGGTGGAGGAGGAGGTCACCGAAGGTGGAGGTCGTCGGGGTTGAGGTCGTCGGGGTTGAGGTCGTCGGGGTTGTGGAGGTGGTCGCCGGGGTGGTGAGGAGGTCGCCGGAGTTGTGGAGCTCGCCGGAGTTGTGGAGGAGGTCGCCGGAGGTGGAGGTGGAGGAGGAGTAGGGGAGAAGAGATGGAGGAGGGAGGAGAAGAGATGGAGGAGTAGAGGAGAAGAGATGGAGGAGGGAGGAGAAGGGGAGAGAAGTGTAGAGGAGAAGGGAAGAGGAGAAAGAAAGAGGAGAAGTGGAGAGAGAAGTGGAGGGAGAACTGGAGGAGATGAGGAGAAAAGGGGAAAAGAGAGGGAGATGAGGGGCGCCGGCGGGATTCAAATTTTGAATCTCACAATTCTGTGGCGCATGGGCTAGACATGCGCCACAGAATTTTTTTTTCCTTTTTTGAATTTTTTTTGATTTTGCTGGGAAAATTCTTCTGCTGGCCATAACTTTTTTTTCGTTTGGAATTTTGAGAATCTAAAAAAAGGCTCATCTACTATTGGAAAAAAGGTCAAAATGTGTATTTCAAATTTTTCCTACAAACTAGACCCTAAACCTTCCATATATCTAAAAGGATTTTATTTTTTGAATTTTTTATCATTTTGTTTCACTCCGTGCAAAACTAAAAAGGCGATCCACGGGGGGGGGGGGGGGTGGGATCTGAAATCCGGGCACAATTCTGTGGCGCATGGGGCCACATGTGCCACAGAAAGTAACAATTTTGTGGCGCATGTGGCCCCATGCGCCACAGAAAGGGCACCCACCCAATCATTGGTGCCGGGGCCACCATATTTCTGTGGCGCATGCGTCTAGATGCGCCACAGAAATATGTCTTTCTGTGGCGCATGTGGCCCCATGCGCCACAGAAAGACATATTTCTGTGGCGCATCTAGACGCATGCGCCACGGAAAGACATATTTCTGTGGCGCATGCCAAGTGGTGCGCCACAAAAAAACAATTTAGTGGCGCATGGAATAATGGTGCGCCACAAATAGCATTCCACCTATAGCTAGTTTCCTAGTAGTGTCTCGACCGAATATCGTGATCATATCGCCGTAGAGAGCACAAACCTTTGCATCCATGAAATCTTCTTTATTGGTTCTTATTTGTCTATTATCGTGGAGTGGTCTTGGTGCTTGTCGTGCTCGTCATGACAAAGCCAAGTTCACCGAAAACGGTTTTCATATGCGTCTTCTATTTGCGGTTTCGGTATTGGAGATTTTGCCGGTTCATCCGAGCGGAAGATTTATCTCTTCCAATTCTTTGCAAAATCTCCATTGCTTGTTTTCCATTTTTCAAAGGTTGCATTTGTCGTCCTCTTTCCAACAAAATTGGTTTTACTTCATTCGGACTTCAATTGCAAAAGATGCGGCATTTCTGGTTTTCAAAATAGAGTTTTTAACTTTCCCCATTTGGTTTTATAATATTTTCTTGGACTATGATGTTTCTCTGCATAATCTTGTTGTGCTCGTTGTGACGATTCCAACGAGTCCAAGATTATCTAAAACGGAGTTCGTGGGTGAAAGTTATTGCATTTCCGATTTGCAAATGGGAGCTTTTACCTTTCCCCATTTATTTTTATATTTTATTCTTGGACTATGATGTTTCTCTACATATTCTTGTAGTGCTCTTTGTGACGATTTCAACGAGTCCAAGATTATCGAAAACGGAGTTCGTATGCGAAATTTATTGCGTTTTCGGTTCGATCGTTTTTCAAAACAGAAATT
Source organism: Puccinellia tenuiflora (assembly GCA_012064385.1). NCBI lineage: Eukaryota > Viridiplantae > Streptophyta > Magnoliopsida > Poales > Poaceae > Puccinellia > Puccinellia tenuiflora. The sequence goes on along the minus strand of QRDG01000068.1, from coordinate 1,496,590 downwards.
TAGAAAAAGCAAAAAGGAAAAAAAGGGGGGAGCAGGCCAGCTGGCCTGGCCGGGCCCGAGGTCGGCCCCCAGGCCGGGACGCTCGGGTGGGCAGCCGGCCCACGTGCGCACTGCCTGGCCGGCCCAGTGTGGGGACCCTGGACTAGCCGTCCGAAATACCCTTGTGCCTACATCAGCGATCCCATGATCAGTGTGTCGCTGAGCACAATCAAACTGGTAATCAAAGAACATCCATACATACCGAAGTAATTTACTTACTGGATTGAAGTCATACTCTTCAATAGGTACTTGCAGCGGAAATCACCAAACAACGTGGAGCCCAAGTCATTCGCCTTAACCCTACAGGCAACTGACTGGGAAGCGCCCTAGTTCGCATTGACGTCATTTCCTTCTCCTTCTTCAAGCTGCCCTTCCCTAAAATCTGGCTAAGACAATAGCCAGGGACGAAACCAATGTGAGTACATTTGATTGTACTCGCAAACTACTCCCCCCGAATGAGCATGCACTACACTTTTTATAGTTTAAGTAAAACTTTGTTTGCTTTGAAAACTCTATCCTTATTGAAAAGAGAAGGATAGACTTTTGTTTAATAAAACTTTGTCTGAAAACTCTATAACTTTTGTTGAAGAAAAATAAGAGAAATTTTATAACTTTTCATAATCCTTGTATATTTTTCAAAACATCTATAGCCTTTGTTAAAAGAAAAGAAGGCTTTTCGATCTTTTCCCATAAATCGGTTTTTGTAAGAAATCTATTTTTAAAACGTTTTTCCCGAAAGTAGATGCTTGTTGAAAGAGGTAAGAAGTCCCTTTAAAAAACACTTTTCCCGGAAAATCACTATTTTGTTTATTTCCCCAAAACTCCTCCTTTTTCGACCATAACCCTTGATGGTCATTCAATCTCAACAACCTCATGCCTGCCCACTGGCATAGTTGCATAAAACATCCTCCACTTCATTTTCTCTTTCAAATCTCAAATCTTTTCCAAAACTTGCACATAGTCTAGTACAGCCTCCCAACTGTCCATATCCGAGGACTCGGCTATTCAAATAGTTTTTACCCTCTGCAGAGGTAGCACGCTTTTCCCACACCCATCCGGTAGCTCATCGTGTCTGCCACGTCCCGCCATACAAGGTGTATGCGAAGTTGAGCCACCGACCATAGCCTGTCCTTTGCTCATGCTAGTATAGGACCCTACCGCTACGAAATCACCATTCCCTCCACACCTAGTATAGGATCCTTCGTCAAGGAACCTAGATGTGAGGACTCGTAGTTCTATCCGGCGACCCAAAGGTGGACCTTCAATCCCTCAATCCATCAGATTGCCGGGACCCGGGTCAGGGGGTAGGTCGCCATGACCATCCCCTCATGGAACGAGGTCATCCTCGTTGTTGAGGCATCCAGTACTAGCAGGAGCAAATTATATGACTACGCCCTTTCCCATATGTGGGTAGATGTGGTCGCACAGGTTATTGGCTGGTCGTCATAGTACTAGGACACAATGTATATTTTTCATAAACATCACCATTCACCACTTCTCCATTTTCACACCAACATCGTGGCATTCCATAAGCACAAAAGTATTTTCAAAGGAGTTTTGAGTAAACAATATTTTTCTTTTCCCATCCTATAGTTTGAAAAAGAATTTTTCCACCCAATACCTCCATATAGGGTGTTAGCATAATATATTTGTATTTTGGAAAAGGGTTTTCAAAATAACAGCTTTAGTGGCAAAAACCACTTAAGTCATTTATGCTTTGTATAGGTAAAACATGTAAATCAAAATAGACGTATATAAATGCAAGCTCAGAGAAGTAGCTTGCCTGTTTCCAGCATAATGTCCCTGGACTTCTCCTCACTGATCAAAGAAATAAACTCTGATTCTTCTCCAATAAATCCTTTCCAATATAACCCAGGTAGCGTTTATATCTAGCGTCGCAAAAAGGAAAGAACACAATCAACATACAGTAGAACACTCCAACAACAAACATCAAGCAATTACTAATAGACAACAATCATGATGGAAAACTATTATTTAACAAACAAGTTTGGCAATCACCTCACTACTCATGTTTATAATAGTATGATTAAAGTTGTGATTAAGCATCATTATTTAAACAAGAAATACTTCAGACAAAAGTTAAGCTACCAACTCTTTTCTGTAATTCAAAATATCTCACCAATCTAAGGTAGAGACATTAACAAGATACTCGAGCTAATACTCAACTTAAATATAGCCAAGTTTAACGAGCAAGGTCATTTTATTAATCACACAAAATAATCTAATCATCAAAATAAACAAGCAATACATACCATTACTAAACTACTCAATCAAGCATCACAATCACTCTCATGCATCACACATAGCTACTGCACTCACAAGGCAACCCAATTTGATTTCAATTTAATTGAATTAACTATTATTTAATTAGGTCTTAAATATGGCAGAAACTAGTGGTGCATGTTTAATTGCATAACTTGTGTTCTGTTGGTCACAAAAATAGGAACTAAAATTCTACTGATAGCTACTGATGTGTAGAAGACAACCCAATTGGATTTAATTCAATTGAGGTTATTAAACTCAAGTTAATATTTATCCAGAAGGTTAGTTTTCTTGTTTTTGCTACAACTCAAGTTAATATTGCTCAAAAGATAAATCCTCTTAGGGCTAACTAGTATTGCTTAAATGTGAGCTAACAAAATTGGTTTGACCTCATTTGGATTAATAGAGTATCAGAAACAAACAAGTTTAGGTTTTATACCTTCTGTGGCATTTTGAATATCATTATTTATTTATTAATCTAAATGGGGTGAAACCACTTTAGTGAGTTAGATAATTTCATAAGCTTTCCAGAACATACTCATTTGCTTAATTTGGATTCCTAGATCTCGAGATATTAATTTTCAAAGTCTGGATAAATTTTCTGGCAGAGAAATTCCCTTTTTAAGTTTTACAACTTAACTGATTTGATAATTTTCTACTGACTTAACCACAACACCAAATGGAATAAACCAGTGGCATTGGGTAGACTAGTTGATGTACTTTTGATACCATTTTAGTTTGGTATTTGTGGTTAAACCAAGTTTTAGGAAACATCTCCCAAAGATGGTATAAAAATAACCTTTCAGAGTTTTCAGCTAAAACTAACACAATTGTCATTTTGATTTTGAACTGGAGAGATGTCCAAAATGAACGTGGTCTGCATCTATGTTAAGATGGCTTGTTATACTAGCTACATCATTTATTTTGCTATTTTTAGGCCCCTGGTTAAATAGGAATTTGCATGGGAAGTTGGCTATATCTGTTATTTCTTGTGGTGGAAATTATTGCTTAGCCATTTTGCTTAGATTATCTCTTTTTGTATAAAATTTAATTTGGGGTCCTACCACTTGATCATGTCATTACTATAACCATACTAACACATTATACAAAGTTTAGTTTCTAACTAAATCTAGGTCACTCACAAAATCCAGTTGAAACCAGCATGTTTTTAACAACCTCAGACAAAATAGAAAAACTGCACTGGATAGCAACTTTAGCCAGACAAATTACTAACTTGGACTAGTCATAACAAAAATATATTTCCTGGTTATGAAAGTAGATAATCTCCTCTTTCCAAAAAGACCAAATTTACCACTTTTGGTAAAGTGGGTCATCGGGAAAAAGGTTTCTAAAGTTGGCACAAATTACTGCAGTTTCTGACTTGGAAGATTTCACAGTATTTCAAAACGGGCAGGAAACAACCTCGGCCGTTGATCGCGAGAGCGACGGCTGCTGTGCATCTCCTAGCTCAGGACGTCCAGAACACGTACACAAGCATGGATTCGACGGGGAGGAGCAGGCCCTCACCGTGGGGGCTACGGGAGGCGATGCGGAGGGTGCATAGGAGTTGAGCGTGCTTGGGGACGATGGGGATGGCAGTGGTGCTTGATGGGGAGCTTCCAAATGACGGCGAGGTCGAGGACGTCCGCGACGGGCCCGCCATGGCCTCCGAAGCTCCGGTGTCCCTGGTAAAAAACAGAGGCGTCCATGAGATAGACCTCGAGGAGGGAAAGACGAAGGTGCAGAGAGGGAGAGGAGAGATGGACGGAGTCGACGGCAATCTTTCGCACAGGCTCACGGAACCGAGATGGACATCTCGCGTTCCTCGCCGGCAGAGGACGAGGGAGAGGCGGATCTTGCTGGAGGTGGGAGAGAGGTGGTGTGGGGGTGCAAATGACATGGAGAGGGTGCAGGAGAGGGGCCGTGGCCTCTTATAGGTGAGGGGTGGCTCGGGGCAGCGGCCGGCAGTGTGCAGCGTGCTTGGGTCGTGACGTGCAGGCGCTGGGGAGGCACGGGCGCGGTGGCAGCGGGTCGAGGGTGGCGTGGCGCGCGTCGTGGTGGTCGGGGACGGCTTGGGTGGGCGCTGGTCGGGCCGGGGCGGCCAGCTTTAATGGTGCACGCCAGGTGCTCGACATTCTATCGGCCGGCAGTGCACCGGCGATTGCGGGCAGGGGGAGGGGCCAGGAGCTACGGGGTCGAGTTGGGGAGCATCTAGGGAGCAAGGGCAAGCTCCAGGACGTGGTGGTGCAGTGGCTTGCTGTTGGTTGGTCAAATGCCCAAGGTGGTGGCCATGTCCATGGCATGGCTGCTTAGGGCTAGGGTTTAGGGCATGGGATGGCTAGGGTGTTGTCCAGAACGTGCAGGGGGGGTGCTGGGAGGTGCTGGACATGTTGGGTGAGCAAGTGGGCAAGTAAATGGAGTGGCATTTGAATAGATGGGTGATGGTACCATTTTTACTATGTGCCACTATATGGCACTATTAGGGTTTTAATGCTAAAAGAAAAGGGTGAGGTGCAAGTATGCAAAGTGTTGTGGGTGACATGCATAGGTGTTGGTGTTTAATTCTTTTAAAGCTGCTACCAAAAATGGAGATCCCTTTTTAGGTAAAAGTAATTTGTGGTAATGAAATAATATTTATTATTTCATGTGACCTTTTTATTATAGGTCCTATTATTTCATGTGACACTTAATTGTCTTCTTATTTTTATTTAGCAAGCAAACACACAACAATATTCACATGACCACACAATTCCAACCACATGAATTAATCACACCACCATTTCCATAATTAACAATACTATCTTGTGAAAATGATCACACTCAATTATGACAAGATGATGTTTAAAGAATATCTCCACTCACCACTTAATAGTTTTCAAAAAGGTTTGAGAAAGGAAATATGTGGGGTAATATATTTCCCACTAGTGTTGTGTTCAAAATGGAGTGGAAATCAGAGTTTATAAATTGGGAGTTGCATATGCATGCAAAATATCATGATTTGAAAAATAGACAGGAGATATCATATAGATCTCCACATTCTGGGAAAACATAATTTTGGGAAATCATTTTTACCTTCACAATAATGGATGTTTTGGTTGTTGCCAAAACCAAGCATCATTGAAATGGTCTTGGGCCAAAATAAGAATGGGAAAGATATCTGGAGTATATTCTTGTCATAACATGATCACCAAAGTTTAATATATTTTTACTTGGGTTGTGTTCCTGGATTAATATTCACCAGTCAAACAAGCATATACATCAAGTCACACAAGCTCAAACAGAACAATATACAGAAAAACACAATCAATAATGAAGTATTTCAAAAAGTTTTTGTTGGTTCTGAATTTTGGGTCTTGTTAAATTCTTATTATAAATTTGGGATGTTACAAATCCTTCCCTCCTTAAAAATAAATCTCATCCCGAGATTTTGCCCGGGGTATGGGGAAGTATGAGGGCACGGGTTTTGGGCTGGCCATACTTCCGAGGTCGTTGCTCCTCCAGTGGGGTTGCCAGGTGAGATCGTGACAATTTGATTTCGCGAGGTCGTTCCTTGTCGATAATGTTCCCTGATGGGTTCAGATCCTGGATGATAGGGTTGACTTGACGATCGATGCTGATGGATAGTCTTGGTTGGTTGTTTCTAGTTTCTACGGGGCTGAGGTGCAAGGAACTAATTATTACCACGTTCTTGTATACCCATTGCAGGTCTTCCCCCCTTAAAAAGGGGTTTTTAATCGGTCTTGCTGAAGTTTGCAGTTGGAGTTGACTTGGAGGCATTGTACTTCTTGACGATCTTCGTCTCGTTTGCCACTCCTTGGGGCTTGGGGTTGGTGCAGATATCACTTCATACTATTTTCTCCTTACGAGGGTCACAGATGGGGACGCGTGGTTTTCAGGATGCCTCGAGTCTGCGTACTCAACTCTCTCCGGTTTCTAATTAGAAAAAGGATGTTATAAACGTCTAAATTCGTCTGGACTTGCTTGGTGGTTGATGTTGTCCGTAGCAGGCGCTTACATTGTTTGATTCTTCGGAGTATTCCATTGGTGATTTGTCTTCATCTTTGTGCTTCTTTAGCTGAGTAATGGAGGAACTTCATTGCTTACTTCCTTGGTTCTTGAGCTTCATGAAGCATTGGTAAGAGTCTTAAGAGGTACAGTCTAGATTATAGAGCTTCCAGAGGAATCTAAAAGTCAGTACAAGGACCCTAAAGGTAAGTGGTTTGGTCTGTTGTTCGACGAGGGTACAAGGGTTGCGTTCTCATTTAGTCTTAATAAGTTAGAGAAAGAGCTTCATGTCAGCAGTCGATGTTCATGCTTTCTTGAATCTTCTTTTGGTGTGATTGATCGAGGCCAGTTGAACAGGATGATTGCTCGATTGGTAGCGTTGATGGTGCTTGTTTCCTGGTTCAATTCCGCGCAGATGGTCTTTAGTGTTGATTGACTTCAGCCTTGATGATGGCGATCTTCTCACTACCAACTATATGTGATTCTTTCTTTATCACCTCTCTTTTTGTCAAAACTTGTGGTTAGATAAGGCCAGTTAGTACCGTCACAGACTGGGGTTAGATGTTAATCTAGAATTTGGTAAGTTTGTTTAAAAAGTCACGGCTTAATGGACTTTAGAAAGAGGTTAGTGAAGAGGGTTAGTGAAGAATCTTCACACTTGGCTAGTGGAGTGGATGTACAACCCGGCCACCTAGGTTCAAGTCCTCACGGACGCGAATTTGGGTTATCATTGTTTAAAAAAAAAACTCGCTGTGGGAGCCTCTCCTACCGCTTTCCTTTCAAAAAAAAAAAATCTTCACACCAGTTGGTTCCCAAACATGTATCTCTGTCTTTCTTGTTTTGACTAGTTGATCCCGGTTGAACTAAGATTGTTGTTCTACAGATGACGTCGGTGGCATCCTTTTTCCTGGGGTAACTCCATGTTGACAATCTTAAAGTTGGTTTCCTTCGGGTTGGTTGGTGGCGATCTCCCTTGGATAAGTCTTGTGCTTGAGGCTTCATATAATCTTCAGAAAATCAGCGGCAAGCTAGGGTTCTCATCCATCTTTCCCGAGTTTGCGGTGATAGGTGGGAGTTAGTCTTATTTCACGGGACAAATTTGGGTGGGTCAAACCTAGCAAGGTTAGCGCAAGGGATTAAGGTGCCACTAACTGCTCGTCAAGCAGGTAGGTACATGATCCTCTTTGAAATCCATCATTACCGTCGGTCTCTGAGCTCGAATCTTCATAGCAACTTTTATGCACTCCCTGAGTTCCTCTAGTTACCAATTCTAAATGAGTCTCCTTATGTCCTCGTTTCATGTCAGGGTTTGTGGTCCTAGAATATTAGTTGGTACTATCATGGGCTGGAGTCAGTTGTTAACCTAAAGTTAGATACGATAAGTTAGTGTGGTATTCTTGTAATCTCACAAGTAAATTTTGCGAAGTGAGCCTCGTGTCTTCACGAGGTTGGCGTACAATTGCAGTTTCCTTCAAGATCTTGACGCACTTGCTCCAGATGGGGCATGAAGTCCATTGTCTGACTTGCCGGTTAGGTTACAAAAATTTCCGGCTATTTGGCTAAGGATCGGGGGTCTTTTGTATATTGCGGAACTATCAGATCTTAACGGGAGATGGTTTAGATGAGAGGGAAACATATTTTAGAAAGATTTTCCTTGGCGGGTTTACATCCGCAACAAGGTACAACTATGGCGAAGAGGTCAAAATTGTTAGGTGGAAAAAGGAAACTAAACTTTTTTTTTATAAAACTCCTTTTTCCATCTCACAAACAACACACAAGCAGAGTACACACAAGCAAGGTGCACACAAGGGTACGTCTAGTACCAACGGACGCCTAATACTCGTGGTAGTCGGAGTAACCAAAGTTCCTATCATATGTTTTCCTATGGGTCTTTGTTAAACATGGTTGGTGAAGTCTTCATTTCATTGCCTTAGTCTTCCACCGGAGAAATTGAGGTCATTGAAGTTGCAACTTGAGTAGAATTGTTGATGTTGAGCTGAGGTCTTCGGAGGTCTCTTGCTTTGTTGGCATTGACGATCTTGGCATTTGCAATTCAACCACCCTGAGGTTGAATGTTGAGTATTTGTGATGGAAGCTTCTTCTTGTGGGTGCTAATTAATTAGGTCTCACTTGGGTTCATCGTCAAGTATACTCTTGGTTTTGAACGGGTAAGAGATAAAAGAAGATTCCTTGGAAAATCTTAAAATAGAGGGGTAAGACGTTGAAATGTTTGAGGAGATGAGAAGAGCGAAGCCATTTTTAGGACTCCTCTAGATAAAAATATATTTTGGTAGTAATATATTTTTAACAAAAATATTTGCTTTCCTAACTAACGTCCATGCTAACTAAGGTCTCCTACAGTCAGGATTGCTCTGATACCAAGTCTGTGGGGACCCCGGACTAGCCGTCCGAAATACCCTTGTGCCTACATCAGTGATCCCATGATCAGTGTGTCGCTGAGCACAATCAAACTGGTAATCAAAGAACATCCATACATACCGAAGTAATTTACTTACTGGATTGAAGTCATACTCTTCAATAGGTACTTGCAGCGGAAATCACCAAACAACGTGGAGCCCAAGTCATTCGCCTTAACCCTACAGGCAACTGACTGGGAAGCGCCCTAGTTCGCATTGACGTCATTTCCTTCTCCTTCTTCAAGCTGCCCTTCCCTAAAATCTGGCTAAGACAATAACCAGGGACGAAACCAATGTGAGTACATTTGATTGTACTCGCAAACTACTCCCCCCGAATGAGCATGCACTACACTTTTTATAGTTTAAGTAAAACTTTGTTTGCTTTGAAAACTCTATCCTTATTGAAAAGAGAAGGATAGACTTTTGTTTAATAAAACTTTGTCTGAAAACTCTATAACTTTTGTTGAAGAAAAATAAGAGAAATTTTATAACTTTTCATAATCCTTGTATATTTTTCAAAACATCTATAGCCTTTGTTAAAAGAAAAGAAGGCTTTTCGATCTTTTCCCATAAATCGGTTTTTGTAAGAAATCTATTTTTAAAAAGTTTTTCCCGAAAGTAGATGCTTGTTGAAAGAGGTAAGAAGTCCCTTTTAAAAACACTTTTCCCGAAAATCACCATTTTGTTTATTTCCCCAAAACTCCTTTTTCGACCATAACCCTTGATGGTCATTCAATCTCAACAACCTCATGCCTGCCCACTGGCATAGTTGCATAAAACATCCTCCACTTCATTTTCTCTTTCAAATCTCAAATCTTTTCCAAAACTTGCACATAGTCTAGTACAGCCTCCCAACTGTCCATATCTGAGGACTCGGCTATTCGAATAGTTTTTACCCTCTGCAGAGGTAGCACGCTTTTCCCACACCCATCTGGTAGCTCATCGTGTCTGCCACGTCCCGCCATACAAGATGTATGCGAAGTTGAGCCACCGACCATAGCCTGTCCTTTGCTCATGCTAGTATAGGACCCTACCGCTACGAAATCACCATTCCCTCCACACCTAGTACAGGATCCTTCGTCAAGGAACCTAGATGTGAGGACTCCTAGTTCTATCCGACGACCCAAAGGTGGACCTTCAATCCCTCAGTCCATCAGATTGCCGGGACCCGGGTCAGGGGGTAGGTCGCCATGACCATCCCCTCATGGAACGAGGTCATCCTCGTTGTTGAGGCATCCAGTACTAGCAGGAGCAAATTATATGACTACGCCCTTTCCCATATGTGGGTAGATGTGGTCGCACAGGTTATTGGCTGGTCGTCATAGTACTAGGACACAATGTGCATTTTTCATAAACATCACCATTCACCACTTCTCCATTTTCACACCAACATCGTGGCATTCCATAACCACAAAAGTATTTTCAAAGGAGTTTTGAGTAAACAATATTTTTCTTTTCCCATCCTATAGTTTGAAAAAGAATTTTTCCACCCAATACCTCCATATAGGGTGTTAGAATAATATATTTGTATTTTGGAAAAGGGTTTTCAAAATAACAGCTTTAGTGGCAAAAACCACTTAAGTCATTTATGCTTTGTATAGGTAAAACATGTAAATCAAAATAGACATATATAAATGCAAGCTCAGAGAAGTAGCTTGCCTGTTTCCAGCATAATGTCCCTGGACTTCTCCTCACTGATCAAAGAAATAAACTCTGATTCTTCTCCAATAAATCCTTTCCAATATAACCCAGGTAGCGTTTATATCTAGCGTCGCAAAAAGGAAAGAACACAATCAACATACAGTAGAACACTCCAACAACAAACATCAAGCAATTACTAATAGACAACAATCATGATGGAAAACTATTATTTAACAAACAAGTTTGGCAATCACCTCACTACTCATGTTTATAATAGTATGATTAAAGTTGTGATTAAGCATCTTTATTTAAACAAGAAATACTTCAGACAAAAGTTAAGCTACCAACTCTTTTCTGTAATTCAAAATATCTCACCAATCTAAGGTAGAGACATTAACAAGATACTCGAGCTAATACTCAACTTAAATATAGCCAAGTTTAACGAGCAAGGTCATTTTATTAATCACACAAAATAATCTAATCATCAAAATAAACAAGCAATACATACCATTACTAAACTACTCAATCAAGCATCACAATCACTCTCATGCATCACACATAGCTACTGCACTCACAAGGCAACCCAATTTGATTTCAATTTAATTGAATTAACTATTATTTAATTAGGTCTTAAATATGGCAGAAACTAGTGGTGCATGTTTAATTACATAACTTGTGTTCTGTTGGTCACAAAAATATGAACTAAAATTCTACGGATAGCTACTGATGTGTAGAAGACAACCCAATTGGATTTAATTCAATTGAGGTTATTAAACTCCCTATATAAATGTTTTTATCCAGAAGGTTAGTTTTCTTGTTTTTGCTACAACTCAAGTTAATATTGCTCAAAAGATAAATCCTCTTAGGGATAACTAGTATTGCTTAAATGTGAGCTAACAAAATTGGTTTGACCTCATTTGGATTAATAGAGTATCAGAAACAAACAAGTTTAGGTTTTATACCTTCTGTGGCATTTTGAATATCATTATTTATTTATTAATCTAAATGGGGTGAAACCACTTTAGTGAGTTAGATAATTTTATAAGCTTTCCAGAACATACTCATTTTCTTAATTTGGATTCCTAGATCTCGAGATATTAATTTTCAAAGTCTGGATAAATTTTCTGGCAGAGAAATTCCCTTTTTAAGTTTTACAACTTAACTGATTTGATAATTTTCTACTGACTTAACCACAACACCAAATGGAATAAAACCAGTGGCATTGGGTAGACTAGTTGATGTACTTTTTATACCATTTTAGTTTGGTATTTGTGGTTAAACCAAGTTTTAGGAAACATCTCCCAAAGATGGTATAAAAATAACCTTTCAGAGTTTTCAGTTAAAACTAACACAATTGTCATTTTGATTTTGAACTGGAGAGATGTCCAAAATGAACGTGGTCTGCATCAATGTTAAGATGGCTTGTTATACTAGCTACAATCATTTATTTTTCTATTTTTAGGCCCCTGGTTAAATAGGAATTTGCATGGGAAGTTGGCTATATCTGTTATTTCTTGTGGTGGAAATTATTGCTTAGCCATTTTGCTTAGATTATCTCTTTTTGTATAAAATTTAATTTGGGGTCCTACCACTTGATCATGTCATTACTATAACCATACTAACACATTATACAAAGTTTAGTTTCTAACTAAATCTAGGTCACTCACAAAATCCAGTTGAAACCAGCATGTTTTTAACAGCCTCAGACAAAATAGAAAAACTGCACTGGATAGCAACTTTAGCCAGACAAATTACTAACTTGGACTAGTCATAACAAAAATATATTTCCTGGTTATGAAAGTAGATAATCTCCTCTTTCCAAAAAGACCAAATTTACCACTTTTGGTAAAGTGGATCATCGGGAAAAAAGGTTTCTAAAGTTGGCACGAATTACTACAGTTTCTGACTTGGAAGATTTCACAGTATTTCAAAACGGGCAGGAAACAACATCAGCCGTTGATCGCGAGAGCGACGGCTGCTGTGCATCTCCTAGCTCAGGACGTCCAGAACACGTACACAAGCATGGATTCGACGGGGAGGAGCAGGCCCTCACCGTGGGGGCTACGGGAGGCGATGCGGAGGGTGCATAGGAGTTGAGCGTGCTTGGGGACGATGGGGATGGCACTGGTGCTTGATGGGGAGCTTCCAAATGACTGGCGAGGTCGAGGACGTCCGCGACGGGCACGCCACGGCCTCCGAAGCTCCGGTGTCCCTGGTAAAAAACAGAGGCGTCCATGAGATAGACCTCGAGGAGGGAAAGACGAAGGTGCAGAGAGGGAGAGGAGAGATGGACGGAGTCGACGGCAATCTTTCGCGCAGGCTCGCGGAACCGAGATGGACATCTCGCGTTCCTCGCCGGCAGAGGACGAGGGAGAGGCGGATCTTGCTGGAGGTGGGAGAGAGGTGGTGTGGGGGTGCAAATGACATGGAGAGGGTGCAGGAGAGGGGCCGTGGCCTCTTATAGGTGAGGGGTGGCTCGGGGCAGCGGCCGGCAGTGTGCAGCGTGCTTGGGTCGCGACGTGCAGGGGCTGGGGAGGCACGGGCGCGGTGGCAGCGGGTCGAGGGTGGCGTGGCGCGCGTCGTGGTGGTCGGGGACGGCTTGGGTGGGCGCTGGTCGGGCCGGGGCGGCCAGCTTTAATGGTGCACGCCAGGTGCTCGACATTCTATCGGCCGGCAGTGCACCGGCGATTGCGGGCAGGGGGAGGGGCCAGGAGCTACGGGGTCGAGTTGGGGAGCATCTAGGGAGCAAGGGCAAGCTCCAGGACGTGGTGGTGCAGTGGCTTGCTGCTGGTTGGTCAAATGCCCAAGGTGGTGGCCATGTCCATGGCATGGCTGCTTAGGGCTAGGGTTTAGGGCATGGGATGGCTAGGGTGTTGTCCAGAACGTGCAGGGGGGGTGCGGGGAGGTGCTGGACATGTTGGGTGCGCAAGTGGGCAAGTAAATGGGTGGCATTTGAATAGATGGGTGATGGTACCATTTTTACTATGTGCCACTATATGGCACTATTAGGGTTTTAATGCTAAAAGAAAAGGGTGAGGTGCAAGTATGCAAAGTGTTGTGGGTGACATGCATAGGTGTTGGTGTTTAATTCTTTTAAAGCTGCTACCAAAAATGGAGATCCCTTTTTAGGTAAAAGTAATTTGTGGGAATGAAATAATATTTATTATTTCATGTGACCTTTTTATTATAGGTCCTATTATTTCATGTGACACTTAATTGTCTTCTTATTTTTATTTAGCAAGCAAACACACAACAATATTCACATGACCACACAATTCCAACCACATGAATTAATCACACCACCATTTCCATAATTAACAATACTATCTTGTGAAAATGATCACACTCAATTATGACAAGATGATGTTTAAAGAATATCTCCACTCACCACTTAATAGTTTTCAAAAAGGTTTGAGAAAGGAAATATGTGGGGTAATATATTTCCCACTAGTGTTGTGTTCAAAATGGAGTGGAAATCAGAGTTTATAAATTGGGAGTTGCATATGCATGCAAAATATCATGATTTGAAAAATAGACAGGAGATATCATATAGATCTCCACATTCTGGGAAAACATAATTTTGGGAAATCATTTTTACCTTCACAATAATGGATGTTTTGGTTGTTGCCAAAACCAAGCATCATTGAAATGGTCTTGGGCCAAAATAAGAATGGGAAAGATATCTGGAGTATATTCTTGTCATAACATGATCACCAAAGTTTAATATATTTTTACTTGGGTTGTGTTCCTGGATTAATATTCACCAGTCAAACAAGCATATACATCAAGTCACACAAGCTCAAACAGAACAATATACAGAAAAACACAATCAATAATGAAGTATTTCAAAAAGTTTTTGTTGGTTCTGAATTTTGGGTCTTGTTAAATTCTTATTATAAATTTGGGATGTTACAAATCCTTCCCTCCTTAAAAATAAATCTCGTTCCGAGATTTTGCCCGGGGTATGGGGAAGTATGAGGGCACGGGTTTTGGGCTGGCTATACTTCCGAGGTCGTTGCTCCTCCAGTGGGGTTGCCAGGTGAGATCGTGACAATTTGATTTCGCGAGGTCGTTCCTTGTCGATAATGTTCCCTGATGGGTTCAGATCCTGGATGATAGGGTTGACTTGACGATCGATGCTGATGGATAGTCTTGGTTGGTTGTTTCTAGTTTCTACGGGGCTGAGGTGCAAGGAACTAATTATTACCACGTTCTTGTATACCCATTGCAGGTCTTCCCCCCTTAAAAAGGGGTTTTTAATCGGTCTTGCTGAAGTTTGCAGTTGGAGTTGACTTGGAGGCATTGTACTTCTTGATGATCTTCGTCTCGTTTGCCACTCCTTGGGGCTTGGGGTTGGTGCAGATATCACTTCATACTATTTTCTCCTTACGAGGGTCGCAGATGGGGACGCGTGGTTTTCAGGATGCCTCGAGTCTGCGTACTCAACTCTCTCCGGTTTCTAATTAGAAAAAGGATGTTATAAACGTCTAAATTCGTCTGGACTTGCTTGGTGGTTGATGTTGTCCGTAGCAGGCGCTTACATTGTTTGATTCTTCGGAGTATTCCATTGGTGATTTGTCTTCATCTTTGTGCTTCTTTAGCTGAGTAATGGAGGAACTTCATTGCTTACTTCCTTGGTTCTTGAGCTTCATGAAGCATTGGTAAGAGTCTTAAGAGGTACAGTCTAGATTATAGAGCTTCCAGAGGAATCTAAAAGTCAGTACAAGGACCCTAAAGGTAAGTGGTTTGGTCTGTTGTTCGACGAGGGTACAAGGGTTGCGTTCTCATTTAGTCTTAATAAGTTAGAGAAAGAGCTTCATGTCAGCAGTCGATGTTCATGCTTTCTTGAATCTTCTTTTGGTGTGATTGATCGAGGCCAGTTGAACAGGATGATTGCTCGATTGGTAGCGTTGATGGTGCTTGTTTCCTGGTTCAATTCCGCGCAGATGGTCTTTAGTGTTGATTGACTTCAGCCTTGATGATGGCGATCTTCTCACTACCAACTATATGTGATTCTTTCTTTATCACCTCTCTTTTTGTCAAAACTTGTGGTTAGATAAGGCCAGTTAGTACCGTCACAGACTGGGGTTAGATGTTAATCTAGAATTTGGTAAGTTTGTTTAAAAAGTCACGGCTTAATGGACTTTAGAAAGAGGTTAGTGAAGAATCTTCACACTTGGCTAGTGGAGTGGATGTACAACCCGGCCACCTAGGTTCAAGTCCTCACGGACGCGAATTTGGGTTATCATTGTTTAAAAAAAAACTCGCTGTGGGAGCCTCTCCTACCGCTTTCCTTTCAAAAAAAAAAAATCTTCACACCAGTTGGTTCCCAAACATGTATCTCTGTCTTTCTTGTTTTGACTAGTTGATCCCGGTTGAACTAAGATTGTTGTTCTACAGATGACGTCGGTGGCATCCTTTTTCCTGGGGTAACTCCATGTTGACAATCTTAAAGTTGGTTTCCTTCGGGTTGGTTGGTGGCGATCTCCCTTGGATAAGTCTTGTGCTTGAGGCTTCATATAATCTTCAGAAAATCAGCGGCAAGCTAGGGTTCTCATCCATCTTTCCCGAGTTTGCGGTGATAGGTGGGAGTTAGTCTTATTTCACGGGACAAATTTGGGTGGGTCAAACCTAGCAAGGTTAGCGCAAGGGATTAAGGTGCCACTAACTGCTCGTCAAGCAGGTAGGTACATGATCCTCTTTGAAATCCATCATTACCGTCGGTCTCTGAGCTCGAATCTTCATAGCAACTTTTATGCACTCCCTGAGTTCCTCTAGTTACCAATTCTAAATGAGTCTCCTTATGTCCTCGTTTCATGTCAGGGTTTGTGGTCCTAGAAGATTAGTTGGTACTATCATGGGCTGGAGTCAGTTGTTAACCTAAAGTTAGATACGATAAGTTAGTGTGGTATTCTTGTAATCTCACAAGTAAATTTTGCGAAGTGAGCCTCGTGTCTTCACGAGGTTGGCGTACAATTGCAGTTTCCTTCAAGATCTTGACGCACTTGCTCCAGATGGGGCATGAAGTCCATTGTCTGACTTGCCGGTTAGGTTACAAAAATTTCCGGCTATTTGGCTAAGGATCGGGGGTCTTTTGTATATTGCGGAACTGTCAGATCTTAACGGGAGATGGTTTAGATGAGAGGGAAAAATATTTTAGAAAGATTTTCCTTGGCGGGTTTACATCCGCAACAAGGTACAACTATGGCGAAGAGGTCAAAATTGTTAGGTGGAAAAAGGAAACTAAACTTTTTTTTTATAAAACTCCTTTTTCCATCTCACAAACAACACACAAGCAGAGTACACACAAGCAAGGTGCACACAAGGGTACGTCTAGTACCAACGGACGCCTAATACTCGTGGTAGTCGGAGTAACCAAAGTTCCTATCATAAGTTTTCCTATGGGTCTTTGTTAAACATGGTTGGTGAAGTCTTCATTTCATTGCCTTAGTCTTCCACCGGAGAAATTGAGGTCGTCGAAGTTGCAACTTGAGTAGAATTGTTGATGTTGAGCTGAGGTCTTCGGAGGTCTCTTGCTTTGTTGGCATTGACGATCTTGGCATTTGCAATTCAACCACCCTGAGGTTGAATGTTGAGTATTTGTGATGGAAGCTTCTTCTTGTGGGTGCTAACTAATTAGGTCTCACTTGGGTTCATCATCAAGTATACTCTTGGTTTTGAACGGGTAAGAGATAAAAGAAGATTCCTTGGAAAATCTTAAAATAGAGGGGTAAGACGTTGAAATGTTTGAGGAGATGAGAAGAGCGAAGCCATTTTTAGGACTCCTCTAGATAAAAATATATTTTGGTAGTAATATATTTTTAACAAAAATATTTGCTTTCCTAACTAACGTCCATGCTAACTAAGGTCTCCTATAGTCATGATTGCTCTGATACCAAGTCTGTGGGGACCCCGGACTAGCCGTCCGAAATACCCTTGTGCCTACATCAGTGATCCCATGATCAGTGTGTCGCTGAGCACAATCAAACTGGTAATCAAAGAACATCCATACATACCGAAGTAATTTACTTACTGGATTGAAGTCATACTCTTCAATAGGTACTTGCAGCGGAAATCACCAAACAACGTGGAGCCCAAGTCATTCGCCTTAACCCTACAGGCAACTGACTGGGAAGCTGCCCTAGTTCGCATTGACGTCATTTCCTTCTCCTTCTTCAAGCTGCCCTTCCCTAAAATCTGGCTAAGACAATACCAGGGACGAAACCAATGTGAGTACATTTGATTGTACTCGCAAACTACTCCCCCCGAATGAGCATGCACTACACTTTTTATAGTTTAAGTAAAACTTTGTTTGCTTTGAAAACTCTATCCTTATTGAAAAGAGAAGGATAGACTTTTGTTTAATAAAACTTTGTCTGAAAACTCTATAACTTTTGTTGAAGAAAAATAAGAGAAATTTTATAACTTTCATAATCCTTGTATATTTTTCAAAACATCTATAGCCTTTGTTAAAAGAAAAGAAGGCTTTTCGATCTTTTCCCATAAATCGGTTTTTGTAAGAAATCTATTTTTAAAACGTTTTTCCCGAAAGTAGATGCTTGTTGAAAGAGGTAAGAAGTCCCTTTTAAAAACACTTTTCCCGGAAAATCACCATTTTGTTTATTTCCCCAAAACTCCTCCTTTTTCGACCATAACCCTTGATGGTCAATAAATCTCAACAACCTCATGCCTGCCCACTGGCATAGTTGCATAAAACATCCTCCACTTCATTTTCTCTTTCAAATCTCAAATCTTTTCCAAAACTTGCACATAGTCTAGTACAGCCTCCCAACTGTCCATATCCGAGGACTCGGCTATTCGAATAGTTTTTACCCTCTGCAGAGGTAGCACGCTTTTCCCACACCCATCCGGTAGCTCATCGTGTCTGCCACGTCCCGCCATACAAGGTGTATGCGAAGTTGAGCCACCGACCATAGCCTGTCCTTTGCTCATGCTAGTATAGGACCCTACCGCTACGAAATCACCATTCCCTCCACACCTAGTACAGGATCCTTCGTCAAGGAACCTAGATGTGAGGACTCGTAGTTCTATCCGGCGACCCAAAGGTGGACCTTCAATCCCTCAATCCATCAGATTGCCGGGACCCGGGTCAGGGGGTAGGTCGCCATGACCATCCCCTCATGGAACGAGGTCATCCTCGTTGTTGAGGCATCCAGTACTAGCTGGAGCAAATTATATGACTACGCCCTTTCCCATATGTGGGTAGATGTGGTCGCACAGGTTATTGGCTGGTCGTCATAGTACTAGGACACAATGTGCATTTTTCATAAACATCACCATTCACCACTTCTCCATTTTCACACCAACATCGTGGCATTCCATAACCACAAAAGTATTTTCAAAGGAGTTTTGAGTAAACAATATTTTTCTTTTCCCATCCTATAGTTTGAAAAAGAATTTTTTCCACCCAATACCTCCATATAGGGTGTCAGAATAATATATTTGTATTTTGGAAAAGGGTTTTCAAAATAATAGCTTTAGTGGCAAAAACCACTTAAGTCATTTATGCTTTGTATAGGTAAAACATGTAAATCAAAATAGACATATATAATGCAAGCTCAGAGAAGTAGCTTGCCTGTTTCCAGCATAATGTCCCTGGACTTCTCCTCACTGATCAAAGAAATAAACTCTGATTCTTCTCCAATAAATCCTTTCCAATATAACCCAGGTAGCTGTTTATATCTAGCGTCGCAAAAAGGAAAGAACACAATCAACATACAGTAGAACACTCCAACAACAAACATCAAGCAATTACTAACAGACAACAATCATGATGGAAAACTATTATTTAACAAACAAGTTTGGCAATCACCTCACTACTCATGTTTATAATAGTATGATTAAAGTTGTGATTAAGCATCTTTATTTAAACAAGAATACTTCAGACAAAAGTTAAGCTACCAACTCTTTTCTGTAATTCAAAATATCTCACCAATCTAAGGTAGAGACATTAACAAGATACTCGAGCTAATACTCAACTTAAATATAGCCAAGTTTAACGAGCAAGGTCATTTTATTAATCACACAAAATAATCTAATCATCAAAATAAACAAGCAATACATACCATTACTAAACTACTCAATCAAGCATCACAATCACTCTCATGCATCACACATAGCTACTGCACTCACAAGGCAACCCATTTGATTTCATTTAAATTGAATTACTATTATTTAATTAAGGTCTTAATATGGCAGAAAACTAGTGGTGCATTTTTAAATTGCATACTTGTGTTCTGTTTGGTCACAAAATAGGAACTAAAAGTCTACTGATAGCTACTGATGTGTAGAAGACAACCCAATTGGATTTAATTCAATTGAGGTTATTAAACTCCCTATATAATGTTTTTATCCAGAAGGTTAGTTTTCTTGTTTTTG
Organism: Puccinellia tenuiflora; assembly: GCA_012064385.1. NCBI lineage: Eukaryota > Viridiplantae > Streptophyta > Magnoliopsida > Poales > Poaceae > Puccinellia > Puccinellia tenuiflora. The sequence continues at coordinate 1,476,806 of QRDG01000068.1, read as the reverse complement.
CTACAACTCAAGTTAATATTCTCAAAAGATAAATCCTCTTAGGGATAACTAGTATTGCTTAAATGTGAGCTAACAAAATTGGTTTGACCTCATTTGATTATAGAGTATCAGAAACAAACAAGTTTAGGTTTTATACCTTCTGTGGCATTTTGAATATCATTATTTATTTATTAATCTAAATGGGGTGAAACCACTTTAGTGAGTTAGATAATTTTATAAGCTTTCCAGAACATACTCATTTTCCTTAATTTGGATTCCTAGATCTCGAGATATTAATTTCAAAGTCTGGATAAATTTTCTGGTAGAGAAATTCCCTTTTTAAGTTTACAACTTAACTGATTTTGATAATTTTCTACTGACTTAACCACAACACCAAATGGAAATAAAACCAGTGGCATTGGGTAGACTAGTTTGATGTACTTTTGATACCATTTTAGTTTGGTATTTGTGGTTAAACCAAGTTTTAGGAACCTCTCCAAAGATGGGATAAAAATAACCTTTCAGAGTTTTCAGTTAAAACTAACACAATTGTCATTTTGATTTTGAACTGGAGAGATGTCCAAAATGAACGTGGTCTGCATCAATGTTAAGATGGCTTGTTATACTAGCTACATCATTTATTTTGCTATTTTTAGGCCCCTGGTTAAATAGGAATTTGCATGGGAAGTTGGCTATATCTGTTATTTCTTGTGGTGGAATTATTGCTTAGCCATTTTGGTAGATTATCTCTTTTTGTATAAAATTTAATTTGGGGTCCTACCACTTGATCATGTCATTACTATAACCATACTAACACATTATACAAAGTTTAGTTTCTAACTAAATCTAGGTCACTCACAAAATCCAGTTGAAACCAGCATGTTTTAACAGCCTCAGACAAAATAGAAAAACTAGCACTGGATAGCAACTTTAGCCAGACAAATTACTAACTTGGACTAGTCATAACAAAAATATATTTCCTGGTTATGAAAAGTAGATAATCTCCTCTTTCCAAAAAGACCAAATTTACCACGTTGGTAAAGTGGATCATCGGGGAAAAAGGTTTCTAAAGTTGGCACAAATTACTGCAGTTTCTGGCTTGGAAGATTTCACAGTATTTCAAACGGGCAGGAAACAACCTGGCCGTTGATCGCGAGAGCGACGGCTGCTGTGCATCTCCTAGCTCAGGACGTCCAGAACACGTACACAAGCATGGATTCGACGGGGAGGAGCAGGCCCTCACCGTTGGGGGCTACGGGAGGCGATGCGGAGGGTGCATAGGAGTTGAGCGTGCCTTGGGGACGATGGGGATGGCACTGGTGCTTGATGGGGAGCTTCCAAATGACGGCGAGGTCGAGGACGTCCGCGACGGGCATGCCACGGCCTCCGAAGCTCCGGTGTCCCTGGTAAAAAACAGAGGCGTCCATGAGATAGACCTCGAGGAGGGAAGACGAAGGTGCAGAGAGGAGAGGAGAGATGGACGGAGTCGACGGCAATCTTTCGCGCAGGCTCGCGGAACCGAGATGGACATCTCGCGTTCCTCGCCGGCAGAGGACGAGGGAGAGGCGGATCTTGCTGGAGGTGGGAGAGAGGTGGTGTGGGGGTGCAAATGACATGGAGAGGGTGCAGGAGAGGGGCCGTGGCCTCTTATAGGTGAGGGGTGGCTCGGGCAGCGGCCGGCAGTGTGCAGCGTGCTTGGGTCGCGACGTGCAGGGGCTGGGGAGGCACGGGCGCGGTGGCAGCGGGTCGAGGGTGGCGTGGCGCGCGTCGTGGTGGTCGGGGACGGCTTGGGTGGGCGCTGGTCAGGCCGGGGCGGCCAGCTTTAATGGTGCACGCCAGGTGCTCGACATTCTATCGGCCGGCAGTGCACCGGTGATTGCGGGCAGGGGGAGGGCAGGAGCTACGGGGTCGAGTTGGGGAGCATCTAGGGAGCAAGGGCAAGCTCCAGGACGTGGTGGTGCAGTGGCTTGCTGCTGGTTGATCAAATGCCCAAGGTGGTGGCCATGTCCATGGCATGGCTGCTTAGGGCTAGGGTTTAGGGCATGGGATGGCTAGGGTGTTGTCCAGAACGTGTAGGGGGGGGGTGCTGGGAGGTGCTGGACATGTTGGGTGAGCAAGTGGGCAAGTAAATGGAGTGGCATTTGAATAGATGGGTGATGGTTACCATTTTTACTATGTGCCACTATATGGCACTATTAGGGTTTTAATGCTAAAAGAAAAGGGTGAGGTGCAAGTATGCAAAGTGTTGTGGGTGACATGCATAGGTGTTGGTGTTTAATTCTTTTAAAGCTGCTACCAAAAATGGAGATCCCTTTTTAGGTAAAAGTAATTTGTGGGAATGAAATAATATTTATTATTTCATGTGACCTTTTTATTATAGGTCCTATTATTTCATGTGACACTTAATTGTCTTCTTATTTTTATTTAGCAAGCAAACACACAACATATTCACATGACCACACAATTCCAACCACATGAATTAATCACACCACCATTTCCATAATTAACAATACTATCTTGTGAAAATGATCACACTCAATTATGACAAGATGATGTTTAAAGAATATCTCCACTCACCACTTAATAGTTTTCAAAAAGGTTTGAGAAAGGAAATATGTGGGGTAATATATTTCCCACTAGTGTTGTGTTCAAAATGGAGTGGAAATCAGAGTTTATAAATTGGGAGTTGCATATGCATGCAAAATATCATGATTTGAAAAATAGACAGGAGATATCATATAGATCTCCACATTCTGGGAAAACATAATTTTGGGAATCATTTTTACCTTCACAATAATGGATGTTTTGGTTGTTGCCAAAACCAAGCATCATTGAAATGGTCTTGGGCCAAATAAGAATGGGAAAGATATCTGGAGTATATTCTTGTCATAACATGATCACCAAAGTTTAATATATTTTTACTTGGGTTGTGTTCCTGGATTAATATTCACCAGTCAAACAAGCATATACATCAAGTCACACAAGCTCAAACAAACAATATACAGAAAAACACAATCAATAATGAAGTATTTCAAAAGTTTTTGTTGGTTCTGAATTTGGGTCTTGTTAAATTCTTATTATCAATTTGGGATGTTACAAATCCTTCCCTCCTTAAAATAAATCTCGTCCCGAGATTTTGCCCGGGGTATGGGGAAGTATGAGGGCACGGGTTTTGGGCTGGCTATACTTCCGAGGTCGTTGCTCCTTCAGTGGGGTTGCCAGGTGAGATCGTGACAATTTGATTTCGCGAGGTCGTTCCTTGTCGATAATGTTCCCTGATGGGTTCAGATCCTGGATGATAGGGTTGACTTGACGATCGATGCTGATGGATAGTCTTGGTTGGCTGTTTCTAGTTTCTACGGGGCTGAGGTGCAAGGAACTATTATTACCACGTTCTTGTATACCCATTGCAGGTCTTCCCCCCTTAAAGGGGGTTTTTATCGGTCTTGCTGAAGTTGCAGTTGGAGTTGACTTGGAGGCATTGTACTTCTTGACGATCTTCGTCTTGTTTGCCACTCCTTGGGGCTTGGGGTTGGTGCAGATATCACTTCATACTATTTTCTCCTTACGAGGGTCGCAGATGGGGACGCGTGGTTTTCAGGATGCCTCGAGTCTGCGTACTCAACTCTCTCCGGTTTCTAATTAGAAAAAGGATGTTATAAACGTCTAAATTCGTCTGGACTTGCTTGGTGGTTGATGTTGTCCGTAGCAGGCGCTTACATTGTTTGATTCTTCGGAGTATTCCATTGGTGATTTGTCTTCATCTTTGTGCTTCTTTAGCTGAGTAATGGAGGAACTTCATTGCTTACTTCCTTGGTTCTTGAGCTTCATGAAGCGTTGGTAAGAGCCTTAGGAAGTACAGTCTAGATTATCGAGCTTCCAGAGGAATCTAAAAGTCAGCACAAGGACCCTAAAGGTAAGTGGTTTGGTTTGCTGTTCGACGAGGGTACAAGGGTTGCGTTCTCATTTACTCTTAATAAGTTAGAGAAAGAGCTTCATGTCAGTAGTCGATGTTCGTGCTTTCTTGAATCTTCCTTTGGTGTGATTGATCGAGGCCAGTTGAACAGGATGATTGCTCGATAGGTAGCGTTGATGGTGCTTGTTTCCTGGTTCAATTCCGCGCAGATGGTCTTCAGTGTTGATTGACTTCGGCCTTGATGATGGCGATCTTCTCACTACCAACTATTTATGATTCTTTCTATATCACCTCTCTTTTTGTCAAACTTGTGGTTAGATAGGCCAGTAGTACCATCACAGGACTGGGGTTAGATGTTAATCTAGAATTTGGTAAGTTTGTTTAAAAAGTCACGGCTTAATGGACTTTAGAAGAGGTTATGAAGAATCTTCACACCAGTTGGGTTCCCAAACATGTATCTCTGTCTTTCTTGTTTTGACTAGTTGATCCCGGTTGAACTAAGATTGTTGTTCTGCAGATGACGTCGGTGCATCCTTTTTCCTGGGGTAACTCCATGTTGACAATCTTAAGTTGGTTTCCTTCGGGTTGGTTGGTGGCGATCTCCCTTGGATAAGTATTGTGCTTGAGGCTTCATATAATCTTCAGAAAATCAGCGGCAAGCTAGGGTTCTCATCCATCTTTCCCGAGTTTGCGGTGATAGGTGGGAGTTAGTCTTATTTCACGGGACAAATTTGGGTGGGTCAAACCTAGCAAGGTTAGCGCAAGGGATTAAGGTGCCACTAACTGCTCGTCAAGCAGGTAGGTACATGATCCTCTTTGAAATCCATCATTACCGTCGGTCTCTGAGCTCGAATCTTCATAGCAACTTTTATGCACTCCCTGAGTTCCTCTAGTTACCAATTCTAAATGAGTCTCCTTATGTCCTCGTTTCATGTCAGGTTTGTGGTCCTAGAAGATTAGTTGGTACTATCATGGGCTGGAGTCAGTTGCTAACCTAAAGTTAGATACGATAAGTTAGTGTGGTATTCTTGTAATCTCACAAGTAAATTTTGCGAAGTGAGCCTCGTGTCTTCACGAGGTTGGCGTACAATTGCAGTTTCCTTCAAGATCTTGACGCACTTGCTCCAGATGGTGCATGAAGTCCATTGTCTGACTTGCCGGTTAGGTTACAAAAATTTCCGGCTATTTGGCTAAGGATCGGGGGTCTTTTGTATCTTGCGGAACTGTCAGATCTTAACGGGAGATGGTTTAGATGAGAGGGAAAAATATTTTAGAAAGATTTTCCTTGGCGGGTTTACATCCGCAACAAGGTACAACTATGGCGAAGAGGTCAAAATTGTTAGGTGGCAAAAGGAAACTAAACTTTTTTTTTATGAAAGCTCCTTTTTCCATCTCACAAACAACACACAAGCAGAGTACACACAAGCAAGGTGCACAGAAGGGTACGTCTAGTACCAACGGACGCCTAATACTCGTGGTAGTCGGAGTAACCAAAGTTCCTATCATAAGTTTTCCTATGGGTCTTTGTTAAACATGGTTGGTGAAGTCTTCATTTCATTGCCTTAGTCTTCCACCGGAGAAATTGAGGTCGTCGAAGTTGCAACTTGAGTAGAATTGTTGATGTTGAGCTGAGGTCTTCGGAGGTCTCTTGCTTTGTTGGCATTGACGATCTTGGCATTTGCAATTCAACCACCCTGAGGTTGAATGTTGAGTATTTGTGATGGAAGCTTCTTCTTGTGGGTGCTAACTAATTAGGTCTCACTTGGGTTCATCGTCAAGTATACTCTTGGTTTGAACGGGTAAGAGATAAAAGAAGATTCCTTGGAAAATCTTAAAATAGAGGGGTAAGACGTTGAAATGTTTGAGGAGATGAGAAGAGCGAAGCCATTTTTAGGACTCCTCTAGATAAAAATATATTTTGGTAGTAATATATTTTTAACAAAAATATTTGCTTTCCTAACTAACGTCCATGCTAACTAAGGTCTCCTATAGTCATGATTGCTCTGATACCAAGTCTGTGGGGACCCCGGACTAGCCGTCCGAAATACCCTTGTGCCTACATCAGCGATCCCATGATCAGTGTGTCGCTGAGCACAATCAAACTGGTAATCAAAGAACATCCATACATACCGAAGTAATTTACTTACTGGATTGAAGTCATACTCTTCAATAGGTACTTGCAGCGGAAATCACCAAACAACGTGGAGCCCAAGTCATTCGCCTTAACCCTACAGGCAACTGACTGGGAAGCGCCCTAGTTCGCATTGACGTCATTTCCTTCTCCTTCTTCAAGCTGCCCTTCCCTAAAATCTGGCTAAGACAATAGCCAGGGACGAAACCAATGTGAGTACATTTGATTGTACTCGCAAACTACTCCCCCCGAATGAGCATGCACTACACTTTTTATAGTTTAAGTAAAACTTTGTTTGCTTTGAAAACTCTATCCTTATTGAAAAGAGAAGGATAGACTTTTGTTTAATAAAACTTTGTCTGAAAACTCTATAACTTTTGTTGAAGAAAAATAAGAGAAATTTTATAACTTTTCATAATCCTTGTATATTTTTCAAAACATCTATAGCCTTTGTTAAAAGAAAAGAAGGCTTTTCGATCTTTTCCCATAAATCGGTTTTTGTAAGAAATCTATTTTTAAAACGTTTTTCCCGAAAGTAGATGCTTGTTGAAAGAGGTAAGAAGTCCCTTTTAAAAACACTTTTCCCGGAAAATCACCATTTTGTTTATTTCCCCAAAACTCCTCCTTTTTCGACCATAACCCTTGATGGTCAATAAATCTCAACAACCTCATGCCTGCCCACTGGCATAGTTGCATAAAACATCCTCCACTTCATTTTCTCTTTCAAATCTCAAATCTTTTCCAAAACTTGCACATAGTCTAGTATAGCCTCCCAACTGTCCATATCCGAGGACTCGGCTATTCAAATAGTTTTTACCCTCTGCAGAGGTAGCACGCTTTTCCCACACCCATCCGGTAGCTCATCGTGTCTGCCACGTCCCGCCATACAAGGTGTATGCGAAGTTGAGCCACCGACCATAGCCTGTCCTTTGCTCATGCTAGTATAGGACCCTACCGCTACGAAATCACCATTCCCTCCACACCTAGTACAAGATCCTTCGTCAAGGAACCTAGATGTGAGGACTCGTAGTTCTATCCGGCGACCCAAAGGTGGACCTTCAATCCCTCAATCCATCAGATTGCCGGGACCCGGGTCAGGGGGTAGGTCGCCATGACCATCCCCTCATGGAACGAGGTCATCCTCGTTGTTGAGGCATCCAGTACTAGCAGGAGCAAATTATATGACTACGCCCTTTCCCATATGTGGGTAGATGTGGTCGCACAGGTTATTGGCTGGTCATCATAGTACTAGGACACAATGTGCATTTTTCATAAACATCACCATTCACCACTTCTCCATTTTCACACCAACATCGTGGCATTCCATAACCACAAAAGTATTTTCAAAGGAGTTTTGAGTAAACAATATTTTTCTTTTCCCATCCTATAGTTTGAAAAAGAATTTTTCCACCCAATACCTCCATATAGGGTGTTAGAATAATATATTTGTATTTTGGAAAAGGGTTTTCAAAATAACAGCTTTAGTGGCAAAAACCACTTAAGTCATTTATGCTTTGTATAGGTAAAACATGTAAATCAAAATAGACATATATAAATGCAAGCTCAGAGAAGTAGCTTGCCTGTTTCCAGCATAATGTCCCTGGACTTCTCCTCACTGATCAAAGAAATAAACTCTGATTCTTCTCCAATAAATCCTTTCCAATATAACCCAGGTAGCGTTTATATCTAGCGTCGCAAAAAGGAAAGAACACAATCAACATACAGTAGAACACTCCAACAACAAACATCAAGCAATTACTAACAGACAACAATCATGATGGAAAACTATTATTTAACAAACAAGTTTGGCAATCACCTCACTACTCATGTTTATAATAGTATGATTAAAGTTGTGATTAAGCATCTTTATTTAAACAAGAAATACTTCAGACAAAAGTTAAGCTACCAACTCTTTTCTGTAATTCAAAATATCTCACCAATCTAAGGTAGAGACATTAACAAGATACTCGAGCTAATACTCAACTTAAATATAGCCAAGTTTAACGAGCAAGGTCATTTTATTAATCACACAAAATAATCTAATCATCAAAATAAACAAGCAATACATACCATTACTAAACTACTCAATCAAGCATCACAATCACTCTCATGCATCACACATAGCTACTGCACTCACAAGGCAACCCAATTTGATTTCAATTTAATTGAATTAACTATTATTTAATTAGGTCTTAAATATGGCAGAAACTAGTGGTGCATGTTTAATTGCATAACTTGTGTTCTGTTGGTCACAAAAATAGGAACTAAAATTCTACGGATAGCTACTAATGTGTAGAAGACAACCCAATTGGATTTAATTCAATTGAGGTTATTAAACTCCCTATATAAATGTTTTTATCCAGAAGGTTAGTTTTCTTGTTTTTGCTACAACTCAAGTTAATATTGCTCAAAAGATAAATCCTCTTAGGGCTAACTAGTATTGCTTAAATGTGAGCTAACAAAATTGGTTTGACCTCATTTGGATTAATAGAGTATCAGAAACAAACAAGTTTAGGTTTTATACCTTCTGTGGCATTTTGAATATCATTATTTATTTATTAATCTAAATGGGGTGAAACCACTTTAGTGAGTTAGATAATTTCATAAGCTTTCCAGAACATACTCATTTTCTTAATTTGGATTCCTAGATCTCGAGATATTAATTTTCAAAGTCTGGATAAATTTTCTGGCAGAGAAATTCCCTTTTTAAGTTTTACAACTTAACTGATTTGATAATTTTCTACTGACTTAACCACAACACCAAATGGAATAAAACCAGTGGAATTGGGTAGACTAGTTGATGTACTTTTGATACCATTTTAGTTTGGTATTTGTGGTTAAACCAAATTTTAGGAAACATCTCCCAAAGATGGTATAAAAATAACCTTTCAGAGTTTTCAGTTAAAACTAACACAATTGTCATTTTGATTTTGAACTGGAGAGATGTCCAAAATGAACGTGGTCTGCATCAATGTTAAGATGGCTTGTTATACTAGCTACAATCATTTATTTTGCTATTTTTAGGCCCCTGGTTAAATAGGAATTTGCATGGGAAGTTGGCTATATCTGTTATTTCTTGTGGTGGAAATTATTGCTTAGCCATTTTGCGTAGATTATCTCTTTTTGTATAAAATTTAATTTGGGGTCCTACCACTTGATCATGTCATTACTATAACCATACTAACACATTATACAAAGTTTAGTTTCTAACTAAATCTAGGTCACTCACAAAATCCAGTTAAAACCAGCATGTTTTTAACAGCCTCAGACAAAATAGAAAAACTGCACTGGATAGCAACTTTAGCCAGACAAATTACTAACTTGGACTAGTCATAACAAAAATATATTTCCTGGTTATGAAAGTAGATAATCTCCTCTTTCCAAAAAGACCAAATTTACCACTTTGGTAAAGTGGATCATCGGGAAAAAGGTTTCTAAAGTTGGCACGAATTACTACAGTTTCTGACTTGGAAGATTTCATAGTATTTCAAAACGGGCAGGAAACAACATCAGCCGTTGATCGCGAGAGCGACGGCTGCTGTGCATCTCCTAGCTCAGGACGTCCAGAACACGTACACAAGCATGGATTCGACGGGGAGGAGCAGGCCCTCACCGTGGGGGCTACGGGAGGCGATGCGGAGGGTGCATAGGAGTTGAGCGTGCTTGGGGACGATGGGGATGGCACTGGTGCTTGATGGGGAGCTTCCAAATGATGGCGAGGTCGAGGACGTCCGCGACGGGCACGCCACGGCCTCCGAAGCTCCGGTGTCCCTAGTAAAAAACAGAGGCGTCCATGAGATAGACCTCGAGGAGGGAAAGACGAAGGTGCAGAGAGGGAGAGGAGAGATGGACGGAGTCGACGGCAATCTTTCGCGCAGGCTCGCGGAACCGAGATGGACATCTCGCGTTCCTCGCCGGCAGAGGACGAGGGAGAGGCGGATCTTGCTGGAGGTGGGAGAGAGGTGGTGTGGGGGTGCAAATGACATGGAGAGGGTGCAGGAGAGGGGTCGTGGCCTCTTATAGGTGAGGGGTGGCTCGGGGCAGCGGCCGGCAGTGTGCAGCGTGCTTGGGTCGCGACGTGCAGGGGCTGGGGAGGCACGGGCGCGGTGGCAGCGGGTCGAGGGTGGCGTGGCGCGTGTCGTGGTGGTCGGGGACGTCTTGGGTGGGCGCTGGTCAGGCCAGGGCGGCCAGCTTTAATGGTGCACGCCAGGTGCTCGACATTCTGTCGGCCGGCAGTGCACCGGCGATTGCGGGCAGGGGAGGGGCCAGGAGCTACGGGGTCGGGTTGGGGAGCATCTAGGGAGCAAGGGCAAGCTCCAGGACGTGGTGGTGCAGTGGCTTGCTGCTGGTTGGTCAAATGCCCAAGGTGGTGGCCATGTCCATGGCATGGCTGCTTAGGGCTAGGGTTTAGGGCATGGGATGGCTAGGGTGTTGTCCAGAACGTGCAGGGGGGGGTGCTGGGAGGTGCTGGACATGTTGGGTGAGCAAGTGGGCAAGTAAATGGAGTGGCATTTGAATAGATGGGTGATGGTACCATTTTTACTATGTGCCACTATATGGCACTATTAGGGTTTTAATGCTAAAAGAAAAGGGTGAGGTGCAAGTATGCAAAGTGTTGTGGGTGACATGCATAGGTGTTGGTGTTTAATTCTTTTAAAGCTGCTACCAAAAATGGAGATCCCTTTTTAGGTAAAAGTAATTTGTGGGAATGAAATAATATTTATTATTTCATGTGACCTTTTTATTATAGGTCCTATTATTTCATGTGACACTTAATTGTCTTCTTATTTTTATTTAGCAAGCAAACACACAACAATATTCACATGACCACACAATTCCAACCACATGAATTAATCACACCACCATTTCCATAATTAACAATACTATCTTGTGAAAATGATCACACTCAATTATGACAAGATGATGTTTAAAGAATATCTCCACCTTCGGGCTGCTGCCCGGCCCACCCGGGTGCGCTGGCCGGCCCAAGGCCGGCTCCCCTGCTGTGTGTCGCTGCAATCGATCGTTCGCTGTGATTCCTTCCCGGCCCGGCCGGGGTGCAGGCCGGCCCCAGGCCGGGCAGTCTGCAGCTATGTTTTTTCCCTGTTTTCCTCTCCAACGGCGCTATTTTTGGGGCCACTATAAAAAGGGCTTATTCCCCAAATTTTGAGCAGAGCTCTTTTTCTCTCTCTCCACCATTGTTGCAAATCTTTAGAGCTCGATTCCTCCTCTTCCCTCCGATGATTCTTGCCCAAATTTAGGGAAACAAGAGAGGAGATCTAGATCCACTACTCCACCAAACAAAATCTCCTCTAAGTGAGGGGAACTCGTTGGATCTAGATTTTTGAGTTCTTGGTGTTTCTCCTTCGTTCTTCCTCCTAAATCCCTCCATAGCATTAGTTGCTTTGGTTGGATTTTGGGGAGAAGGATTTGACCACTTGGTGTGATCTTCCCCTTTTGTATTAGTTGCATCGGGTTGTGCTCCCCACGGTGATTCGTGGGATTGAAGGTTGGGAGCTTGTTACTCTTGGGTCATTGGACCCTAGACGGTGATGGTGCCGTGAAGACTTCGACTTGTGAAGCTTCGGCACGATTTGGGAGCCCCCAATTGAGTTGTGGGTGTGTGCCCCAAAAGTTGTAAGGGCTCCGGAATCCGCCTCGAAGGATTCCGATAATGGAAGGTGAACCAAACCTTTTGGTGCGGTTCATCGGAGAATAGGGTGAGGCCTTTGTGGCATCTTGAGTAGGCCTTTTGTGGCGAGCTCACACCCCTCCAACGAGACGTACTCCCTTAACAAGGAGGAACTCGGGAATACATCCTCGTCTCCGCGTGCCTCGGTTATCTCTATACCCGAGCTTTTACTTATGCACTTTACATTGTGATAGCCTTCGTGCTTGAAGTTCACATCTTGCTATCACCTTGTTACTTGCCTTGTTTAGCATAGGTTGTTGGTGCACATAGGTGAGCCTAGAAATTAGGTTGTTGGCTTGTTAATTTAAACACATAGTTTTATTCCGCAATTATCAAGCCATTAAATAGAAAATGTTTTAATCGCCTATTCACCCCCCCCCCCCCCCCCTAGGCGATATCCAGGACATAGTTTGTTCTTTCAAGATGCGGCAGCACTTCGTGGTGGTGACGATGAATGGATGCGGCGGCGTGATGGCAGCGTGGTGATGGGTGATGTCCCTCTTCTGGTGGCTGTGTCCTCCCCTTCTTACAGGGTGTTTGGTTAGGCTTTTTACATGGCTTTTGACTTTGGCTTATAAGTCAAAAAGCACCTAAATAGGTGTTTTTGGCTTTTGACTTTTAGCATATGTTTAACTATGGTATAAGCTAAAAGTCAAAAGCCAAAGCCGAAAGCCAAGAAAAAAGTCTAACCAAACACCCTTTAATATAGTAGCAGCGGACGGAATTAGGTTTTCGGAGGCCTTCTGATGCGAGTTAGCCCTCGGCCCTTTGATGACTTTTGGAGGGCTTATTCTGGCGGTTGCTCTGACAGGCGGTACAGTGGCCAGTACGGTCGGTCGCCACTGTACCGCCAGTCGTTACGCGTGCTGCGAAAGCAGCAGGACTTGGCGTTTTCTCCCTTGATCATTTCCTTCCTTTTCTATCAGATTTCTATTGATTTCCACGTCCAAAGCTGCAGATAAAAATCATGAAAAAAGATTTTGCGATTAATTGCATATTACTGATTAGTGGCAGGTATAGAGTATATATCTTGTCAAATAAATGACAAAGATATGGTTTAAACAGTGAATAAAGATGCGTATAATTTACACGCATCACCTGGTAAGGAAGGAAGGGAGATAGCACACCGTAAGCTTACCGAACTGCCGTCTTGGAGCGTAAATGGTTTCAGCCCTGGCTTCCATGTGCAGCCACATTTGGGGACAAAGTCAGTTACGATGTTTCCTCTCTGTTTTTCACAATTGAATCAAGATTGCTTGCATTAAAATTTTGGATACATGGGGCTCGTGGAAAATTTCCGGTGATTGCTCATAGCACTAATTTTTTTGTGTCATCCAAATGGGAGGTTAATCATGATTGTCTGTCCATTATCCTTGCAAAGCTCGACACATGTTGACGAAGATATGGTGTGCATTATACAGAAAGGCTTTGCATATGCAAGTTCTTGCTTTGTGTTCTGTGGAGGTGGAGGCAACATATCGATCAACTCATGCAGTCCTAGTTAATTTAAGTTTGGTTGATGGAAGCACCGTTGTTGAATCAAAGGAACTTTTTCAGTGCGTCAATTAGAAATATTGGATTAGTCAATGGGATATACTCTTTCAAGAGGAGCTGATTCACCGGACTCTACACAAATCTCGCGCAATATACTACTTGACGTAATTGCACCACTAGTACAAGAACTTGTCCTTCATGTGCAGATCCATGCAAAAAGTTGAAAGGTGTGGTGCGGTGGTACAAATACTTTCACTCTATGTGTAGTTTCATACAAAACCAACCAGGAGACGACACGTGTCCACGTGCCACGCTGGAAAATGGTTTGGTCCAGTGCCTGCCAGTTTTGCAAAAAGACCCCTCCCGTCTATCTCTCTTTTGTTTCGGTACATCACCTCCATCGATCATGGCAATTCTGTTAGGGAGATTTCCTTTTTTGTGACCTGCGGGGAGGCCGAAGCCGAGGAGGACGCAGGTGACAAGGACGGAGGTTGTAGGCGAAGATGGCATCTAGTCTGCGCCGCCTTATTTCCTGTACTTGTTAGGTGTGGAAGTGTGACACTTTGTTGTTTAACTGAATTTTGTAGCCTCGAGCACAATTGCATGAACCGATTAGTATGTGTATTGTGGCAATTGCAGGATCAAATGTAACAGTGTAGGTTCCATAAACATTATGGTTTTCTCATGTGTTGTGACTAACTGAACTTTTTTGCGATGCACATGCATGTCCCGCAACTCAATCTCCAGTGCCGTGATCATTGTCGCTTTTGGGGCCAGGCTACCCGAGGCTTAGCATCGGCGCGCGCTCCTGCGAGTGTGCCGGCGGTACATCCTTTAGCGTCGGCGCGCTGGCATCGAACGCGCCGAGGGTATGGACGGGAGGTGGCACGGGGGTGGCTGCCCTTTAGCATCGGCGGTTGGTGTACCATGAGCGATGGGGGTACACCGTTAGCATCGGCGCACCTAGACACACGAGCGCCGGCGATAAGTACAGCTGGCGCAGCATAAGTTGGGCGCGCCGGCGGTATAATATTTTATGTAAGAGTTTTCCTAGTAGTGTGTGCCGCTCCGGACTGCGCCACGGCTCGCCGCCGGTTCTCGATTATCTCCATCTCCTCCAGGTCCGCGCCCCGCTCTGCTGCCGCCTTCGCCGCCGCAATGTCCTCGGTGGCCTCAACCCGTACTAGCTCCCGCTCCACCTCCTCCGACCGTGCTGCCCGCCCAGACTTCACCTCCACCAAGAACATGTGCGTGAATCGGAGGTCGCCCGACAGGGAGGGTTACGGGTGGCGGCAAGCAAGGGCATCGACATCCACCGGTTTGTGGGAGACGCGGAGAGCAACCATGCCCCTGCAACGCCAACGAATCGATGGAACAGAGGGGTTATGGGCGGAGGCAAGCGCGCGAATCAGAAATTCGCCGGCTTAGAGGGGTTATGGGCGGGGGCGAGTGACGAAATTGGCGGTCGCCGGTCTGTGAGGGAGAGGCGGAGAGCACAAAAACTTGGGACGAGAGGAAGGTCAACGCGTCGTCCTCTTCCCTTTTGTACGATTGGTGGGAGGACGAATATAAAATAATCAAAAACTAGCAGGCGATGGGCCAATATTTTCCAGTGTGGCTCGTGGACACATGTCGTCTCCTGGTTGGTTTTGTATGAAACTGCACATAGGTGAAATTATTTGTACCACCGCACCACACCTTACAACTTCTTGTATGAATCTGCACATGGAGGACAAGTTCTTGCACTAGTGATGCAATTACCTCATACTACTTCTACCTTCAGTCCAGGTTACTTGGATTCAATATACATCGGCTATGCAACATGGCAGCGCATGAAGGAATACCATGGGATCCCGGATGCATTCATATTCGAGCCATTGCTTGGGGACAAGAAATGTTTTGTCGGGATGGTAGGGTAACACTTGACATACACTCTGGATTGGGCTTCGGCTGTTGGTCAAGTTACATGGGCTTGGCCCAGCTGATCAACACTTGGACAGTAAATATAAATGGGCACGAGAAGGCACATGAGGAGGCATCGAACATAAAAACTGAACCAAGTCTGAAACTCTTCTTTTGTCTCTGTTGCCTCCTCCCAGACCCCGTCTCCTTCAGGTTTGGCTATTATCCACAAGCATCCAAGGTCAGGCGGCTACCACAAGCCACCAGTGTATCCACTTCGTGTAGATCTCACGTCCCAAACATCACCGACGACAACGGGGTGTGACAACGGGTCAGATAGGCGTCCAACCCTTGTCCGCTCTTTCCTGGGAGTGCCACCCATTGCAACGACCTAGTTGGACTAGCCCTCATCCGTTTTTTCTTAGTTATGATAATTTTGTAATTTTTGACCATTCTGTACAAAAAATTGAATTTTCAAATACCAAAATAAATAAAATATTACATATGATTTGTGTTCACACAAGCAAATAAATTAAAATAACATAAAAAGATATAACTACTGTCATAGGAGGAGGAGATGTTGGCGTTCCCGGAGCAGGCCGCCATGTAGCCTCCTGCAGCACCACACGTTGGGAGAGGCGCGAACAGTGGCAGGGGACGGTGTTCCATGAGCAGACCAATGACGCCATCACATCTCCGTCACCACTGTAGCGAGGGAGGCCGTCGCTCGCCAGTTCATGGTCGACGAGCGGCAAGCCTCTATGGCGCTGTAATCCTAGAGGGAGGCAACGCATGTCGCTCGCGTAGTGATGAAGGCTGAGGCACGTAAGGCGACACGCGTAGTAGCGACGACGATGAGGCGGGCGCACGAGCAACACTTCACGCGTTGGACATCGTGAACAACGACGAGGCTGGCTGCAATGACGTTGAGCCCCCTCCCGACTTCTATCTAGATCAAGTTTATTTTTTAGGTTAAATTTCAATGTAATATGCCCAAATATGAATGAAATTGAGCCACTACCCATGGGTGTACAACCAAACGCATTATCGACACTTTTTTGAACAAGGGAAGGACCCAGAAGTGTCCAAAACTACATTATCAAGTGGTCCAAATTACAGAGAGCCCCTTAATCGAAAAGTAAATTACACACACCCCTAACTTTTACACTTAGAACCCGCATACAATTAGGTAAAATGCCATCAAGTCCAAGACCACACCCTCCATGCCTGTGCTCGAAGCTGCAACCGTCAACCTTCTCTCCGAGGACGAAACCACTTGAAGAAGAGGCAACGAAGAGAGCTACATCATATCCCAAAACATCCTCCACAGGAGGAAGAAGAAACTAGGGCACCTCCAGTGCCCTAGCATGGAGTGACCCTAGAGGTCGCAGGTAACAACGAGGTGATGGCGTCACCGCTGATGAGCGTCACGAGATGCAGCAAGCATATCAACCCCAGAGCAACATATCCGCATCCCCCACATATCCATCCACCACCAAGGCAGCCAGACGTAGTGTAATAGGAGAACACTTCACCTTTAGAGGGCTCATAGGAGAACAACGTAGTGTAATGAATTGAGTAAGACTTGGGAGGACAACTAAGCCCAAGACAGAGTCATGCAGTTATATTATGTGGGTAGTAGTGTCGGGGACCATAGAGTGTAATGCTATGGTTGGACTTTATGTCTTAATAATTCTTGTGCAAGTCATTAAATTGGCCACATGATCCATCATAAGGGGTTGTAGTTTAATTATTTAGCTATGCCTAGTTATGGCTCCGCCCCAAGAAGATTAAAACTTGACAAGATATGCAACGTGTTGTTTAATAAATCTCTATGTCTAGTGATATCCATGCCGCCCTCGGGAACGTTTTCCACATATAAGACACACATCACTTGAGCTTGTCCTCCAGCCACATAGAGGATTGGGCTTTCTCTCTCTTTGAGAGCTTTCTACTTGCTACTATTTATTTTAAGAATTTTTATTCTTTTGCATTTATACAACCAAAAATCCCAAAAACACTTGCATCTTTTATTGTTTTATTTATCATTCTTTCTAACCAATACCTTCAGCTCCTCGTGGGTTCGACAACCTTTTCTCATTGAAAGGTACTACAATTAATCTCCTGCATTTGGGAGTCATCAAGATACTTTTCTGGCGCCGTTGCCGGGGAGCGTAGCGCTATTGGTAAGAAGTTTGGTAAGGAAACTTGAAATCTGAATTATATTTGCTGTTTTATCTCATTGCTACTATGGCACTTAAGAATCGTCCCTCGCTGTACCTTACTCTTTGAAAGTGCTTATACCACTACTGCTAAAGTGGTTGAAACTGTTGTGTCTAAGATACCTAAAGTGGGATTTAAAATTCCCACTGGGCATGTTGAAAGAGTTACGAAGAATGTATTTTCAGGAGATGGAACTAAGACTGCACGTGAACACATTGAAATGATTGAAGAAATATGTAGCTTATTCAGGATCCCTGGTATTTCTGAGGACTACGTGAAAAGGAAGTTATTATTTATCTCTTTATCTGGTAATGCTCGTATTTGGTTCAGGTCTTCGGATGAAGGAGCCACTACTGAATGGAGTGTATTGAGGAAGATTTTCTTTCTTAAATATTTTACTCCTAGAGAATCTTATGAGAGTCGCTGCTATATATTTAATTTCTGGCCACATCTGGGAGAGAGTATTACTCAAGCTTGGGGGAGACTGAAGGCACTCATTCGTGAGAATCCTTGCCATGATCTTACAAAGAAACTTATATTGATAAACTTTTATGTGAGGCTACCTATGAAGCATAAGGAAATTCTGGACAATTCATCTGGCGGGAGTTTTACAAATAATACTGAAGAAGAAGCATGGAATCTATTGGAAACTATTTCTGAAAATACTAGACACTGGGAACTTGATAAAGGTAATAAACCTTATTTTGATTATGGATATTCATGTGTAGAGAGCTTCTCTACTTCTATCTTGTTTAAAAATATGAGTGATACATTTAATCTTGATCATTATGTTATACTTGAAATAGCTAAATCTTTTGCTGAGCATATCTGTATTCCTAAAAGTGGGTTTGAAACTTATGTTGAACCTGTTAAACAATCTATTGTTATTCCTAAAGTTATTAAACAGATAGAGCCAGTGTCATCTGTGAGAATTGAGGAGTATGTTGAGCCACCCCCATATCCAAACCAAGTTAAGAAAAAATTACTTACTGCTGTTACTAACAAGAGTAAAAGAAGATGTCCTCAGCCATATGAACAGGTGGAAGTCAATACTCAAATTTATGTTATCAAACGATTAAATGAAGAAGATCTTGTTGATGTCTATCTATGTGAAGATGCTACTAAAATTATCAGAGGTAATTCGACCAAGGTGGGAAAACCTATAATCTCATGCTCTATTGGGACTTCAAGTTATCATGGTCTATGTGATATTGGGTCAAGCATTAGTGTCATTCCATATTCTCTCTATCTTGAAATCAAGCCTGATATTGATCCTATTGTTATGGAAGGGACAGGTATGACAATTCAACTTGCTAATAAAGAATATATCTGTACTTTTGGAATTGTTAGAGATATTGAAGTTCTAGTTGGTAAAATTAAATATCCTGCTGATTTTATTGTGCTTGGTTGCCCTCAAGATTCTTTTTGTCCTATCATTTTTGGTAGACCTTTCTTGCGTACTATTGGGGCTGAAATTAATTTGCTTAAAGAGAAAGTGTTTATTAAATGTGATAGTGAAAGACTTGAGTTCAATTTTTCCAAATTTGCTGATAAACATGTTGTGAAAGAGCCAATTTCTGAAGATATAATTGAAACTCTTGCTTCTATAGCTGTAGCTTCAACAGATGTTGTAGAACGTTATATGCTTACTCAAGATGAACCATTTAATGATGAGGAAAAAGAGGCTTTAGAACAAATACTATGGCAGCAACCACCACAGTTACAGTTGCATATTCCACCTGATAATTTAGGAGTGTTACCACCACCTAAAGGGGATCCTAGTTTTGAATTAAAACCTTTGCCTGACAATTTGAAATATGCATATTTAGATGATAAGAATATATATCCTGTCATTATTAGTGCTAACCTTTCAGCTGAAGAAGAAGAGAAACTACTTGATGTACTAAAAGCTCATCGACCAGCTATTGGATACTCTCTTGATGATCTTAAAGGTATAAGCCCAGCTCTATGTATGCATAAAATTAATTTGGAAGAGGATGCAAAACCTGTTGTTGATTATCAACGTCGTCTCCATCCAAAAATGAAAGAAGTGGTAAGAAAAGAGGTAATAAGTACTCATGGATCTGGTATCATTTATCCTATAGCTGATAGCAAGTGGGTTAGTCCTGTCCATTGTGTTCCTAAAAAGGGTGGAATG
Organism: Puccinellia tenuiflora; assembly: GCA_012064385.1. Lineage (NCBI taxonomy): Eukaryota > Viridiplantae > Streptophyta > Magnoliopsida > Poales > Poaceae > Puccinellia > Puccinellia tenuiflora. The sequence goes on along the minus strand of QRDG01000068.1, from coordinate 1,457,311 downwards.
ACTGTAGTTCCAAATGATGAGAATGAACTTGTGGCTCAACGTACTGTTGTTGGTTATAGGATGTGCATTGATTACAGGAAATTAAACAAAGCAACTAGAAAAGATCATTACCCATTTCCATTTATTGATCAAATGTTAGAAAGGTTATCTAAACACTCTCACTTTTGTTATCTAGATGGTTATTCAGGTTTCTCGCAAATTCCTGTCCATAAGGACGATCAAGAAAAGACCACTTTTACTTGCCCATTTGGTACTTTTGCTTATAGAAGAATGTCATTCGGTTTATGCAATGCTCCTGCTACTTTTCAAAGATGCATGAATGTTATATTTGCAGATTACATTGAGAAGATAATGGAAGTCTTTATGGATGATTTTTCTGTGTATGGTACTTCTTTTGATAATTGCTTGTTCAATCTTAACAAAGTTTTGCAGCGTTGTGAGGATCAACATCTAGTTCTCAATTGGGAGAAGTGTCACTTCATGGTTACCGAAGGAATTGTTCTAGGACATAAGATTTCTGGAAATGGAATAGAAGTTGATCCAGCCAAGATAGAAGCTATTGAGAAGCTACCATACCCAAAGGATATAAAAGGTATAAGAAGTTTTCTTGGGCATGCAGGTTTTTACCATAGGTTTATTAAGGACTTCTCCAAAATATCAAAGCCTCTAACCAATCTTTTGCAAAAGGATGTTCCTTTCTCTTTTAATGATGATTGCATTGAATCTTTTAATATTTTGAAGAATGCTTTAATAACGGATCCTATTATTCAACCTCCTGATTGGAAATTGCCCTTTGAAATTATGTGTGATGCTAGTGATTATGCTGTTGGGGCTGTTTTGGGTCAACGGGTTGATAAGAAACTGAATGTTATTTATTATGCTAGTAGAACACTTGATGCTGCCCAAAGAAATTATGTTACAACTGAAAAAGAATTTTTAGCAGTACTATTTGCTTGTGACAAGTTTAGACCTTATATCACTGATTCCAAAGTCACAATTTATACTGATCATTCTGCTATTAAATACTTGATGAACAAGAAAGATGCTAAGCCTAGATTGATAAGATGGGTACTTCTTTTGCAAGAATTTGATTTACACATTGTTGATAGGAAAGGAGAAGATAACCAAGTAGCTGATCATCTCTCTAGAATGGAAAATATACCTGATGATCCTATTCCTATTAGTGATAGCTTTGTTAATGAACAACTTGCAAATGTTAATGTTTCCAGTATTAAGGCTGCTTCTCCTTGGTTCGCTAATTATGCAAATTTTATTGTTGGAAAAGTATTACCTCCACACTTTACTTATCAACAAAGAAAGAGATTCTTTTATGATCTTAGACATTATTTTTGGGATGATCCTTTCCTCTATAAGAAAAGTGTAGATGGTATTATTAGACGTTGTATACCTGAGCATGAACAACAGGCTATAATAAGAGATTGTCATGATAGTCCATATGGAGGGCATCATGCAGGAGATCGCACAGCAGCAAAGGTATTACAATCTGGTTTCTATTGGCCTACTTTATTTAAAGATTGCCATTAATATGTTAAATCTTGTGATAAATGTCAAAGAGTTGGAAACATTGGTAGGAGAAATGAAATGCCTATGAATTATTCTCTACCACTTGAACCATTTGATGTGTGGGGTTTTGATTTTATGGGACCTTTCCCAGCTTCAAAGACAAAGCATACTCACATTTTGGTTGCAGTTGACTATGTTACAAAGTGGGTGGAGGCAATTCCAACCAAAAGTGCAGATCATGCCACAGCAATGAAGATGCTTAAGGACATCATTTTCCCGAGGTTTGGTGTTCCTAGGTTTTTAATTACTGATGGTGGCTCTCATTTTATACATGGTGTTTTTAGGAAAGATTTGGCAAAATATGATGTTAACCATAGAATTGCATCTCCTTATCACCCTCAAACAAGTGGACAGGTTGAATTAAGTAATAGGGAAATTAAACTCATTTTGGAAAAGACAGTGAATAAGTCTAGGTCTGACTGGCCACTTAAAATTAATGATGCATTATGGGCTTATAGAACTACATTTAAAAATCCTATGGGAATGTCTCCTTACAAAATGGTCTATGGGAAAGCTTGTCATTTACCTGTTGAATTAGAACATAAAGCTAGATGGGCTATTAAACAATTGAACTTTGACTTTAAGACTGCAGGAGAGAAAAGAATCCTTGATTTAAACCTACTAGATGAATGGAGGAATGAAGCCTATGAAAATGCTAACATGTTTAAAGAGAAAGTTAAGATTTGGCATGACAAGAAGATTAAGAGAAAAGAATTCAAAGTAGGAGATCAAGTTTTATTATACAACTCTCGTTTCAAGTTTTCTGCAAGGAAGCTAGCCTCAAAATGGCAGGGACCATTAGTCATACAGGAGGTGTACCGTTCAGGAGCTATCCGTCTTTACGGTGATATGAAAGGTAAACCTCATGTGGTCAATGGACAACGTCTTAAACATTATATTGCAGGAAAAAGCTTCGTTGGAACGTTGGAAACATTGAATTTACAAACACCGGAAGAAATAATAAAAGGGGGTCGAGCAGTTTCAGCAACTCCAAATCAATAAAAGGTAACTTTTGTATTGGAAAGTTTCTCGGAATTACATGAAATCTTATGGAAGTCATTTTTTATGGAAATAAAAGTGTGGGGAAAGAAAACTTGACAAAACGGAGTCCCGAGGGAGGAAAGAGGGGGCCCCACGCGGCCAAGTACAGGGGCCACGTGGGACCACTCCTTTTCCACCTCGGAGACCTTTTTCACCTCGTTTTCGATCCCAACGCTCCGTCTTGACCAACCCTCAATATATACCCCACTCCGACGATGTAATCTCGCACCGAGCGTTCTCGAGCGATCTTTGTTTCTTGCTTTTTCTGTCTGCCAGGGTTTTAGCCATGTCTTCGGGGGACTCCTACCAATGTTCCTCCATGGATGACGATGATGATGAACTTGAGGGGCTCAGCCCCACGTCCCCGTGGAAGAGGAACACGAAGAGGAAGGACTACTCCGACGACGATGACATAGAGGAAGATGAAGAAGAATACAAGGCTATCGTCGACTTCACGCCCTGGCAACAGCACCTCCATCGCCTGTCGCTGTAGCCAATGTGAGGGTGAACCACTCTCTTGGCAACAAGAGGAAGACGGCGCGCATCCAAACTGGAGGGAAGGTTCCTAGGCTCTCGCTTGCAAGCAAAAACGTATCTTCTACTCTTATTGACAGGGAATCCCGACGCACCACTCAAAGGAATTATCCCGGTGAGTGGGATCGTAAGATCCCCAACAAGAAGGTATCAAGCCCTGAGTGGAAGACTAGCAAGGAGACGGTTGAGAAGAACCTTATGGAGAAACTGGGAGAAGCTGCAAAAGAATTTGAGAAAGCCTACAACCTCATGATGCAGATTGTTGGAGATCTTGAAGATCATTATTATGAAGGCACTAAGAAAGAAGAAAGGAAGTTCTAGCAAGACATCAAGCTTGGGGGAGTTCCACCTAGTCTTTCTCTTTATTAGTCTCTTTTATCTATCTAGTTGAGGTGTGTTTTGCTTTTATCGGTTAGTTATCAATTCCGTTTAAGTTTGTGTGAGCTCATAGAGCATTATCATGTATCCCTGTCTTGTGGTTTATCAATGAATATTAAAGTATGGTGTCATCCATGGTTCTCTTGTTTTGGAGATTTATGGTTAACACTCATGCAAATGAGCGTGGCATATTTAGAGGTTTCAATCACATCTTACCTTGGACTTGATTAACTTAAGTATGTTGGACAACTGTAGAATCATATCATCAAAATATCAAACAATAAGCATGAAACATTATGACTAGTATTATGATGATAGTGGCTTGATAAATGTTTAAGGTTGGGAGTTGATACGTCTCCAACGTATCTATAATTTCTTATGATCCATGCTTGTTTTCATACCATTTGCTACATGTTTTGTTTACATCTTATAGCATTTTTATGCATTTTCTGGAACTAACCTATTAACAAGATGCCACAGTGCCAGTTCCTATTTTCTGTTGTTTTCCCATTTCAGAAAAGTACTTAAGGAAATATTCTTGGAATTGGACGGGACAAAAAGCAGCAGTCTTATAATTCAATCTGATGGGGTCGCAGCATGGAAAACAAAAATTTTCTACGCGGCAAAGCGGAATAAACCCTAAGGATCTAGATCTATGAGATGAAGATAGCGAAGATGAGATCCAATCTCTTACCCTCGAAGATCAACAAACGCGTTTTGTCGGTGCAGGGGTTGGCTAGTCGATCCCCGCAACTAGACTCGTCTAGTCGCGAGGAGATGTATTATCCTCGAGATCCAATCCGGTGAAGTGCAGCAACGGGCAGCACCTCCGCGGCGTCCACACGTACAGCTCGATGAAGACGTCGACTCCTTGATCCCGCAAGCGAGAAGACGTGGCCTTGATGATCTCAGCAGCACGACGGTAGTGCCGGTGATGATGACGATCTCCGCGAGCAGGGCTTCGCCAAGCCAAGCAAGAGGAGAGGGAGAGGAGCAAGGTGGCGCAGCCCCTTGGGCAAGGGGGTGCGGCTAGGTGTGGAGGTGAGATGGCGGCAGCCCTCCAGGAGAGAAGGGGTGCGGCTAGGGTTAGAGGGAGAGAGGGCGGGTGCGGCTAGGGGGCAGCCTCCAAGGTGTTTTTGTGCGCCTCCCCCTACCCCTCCTTATATAGGTGGCCGGCTAGGTCAAGGGCAAGGGGGCCGGCCGGCCCCTCCTTGCTTGCCCCCCAAGTTGGAGTCCTTCTAGAACTCCTACTTGGGCCCCTTTCCTAAAGGGGTGGAGAGCCCACCTCCTAGTCCAACTAGGAGTGGGACTCCCCTCCTTCCTATGCCGCACCAGCCCATGTGGGCTTAGGTGGTGCGCACCACCTAGGTGGTGGCAGCACCCCTTTGCACCATGTGGGCCACATACAAAATATGGTCCCACTTCTAGACCCTTCTAGAACACTCCGGAACCTTCCGGTACCCTATAAATAATTTCCGGAACTTTTCCGAAACCTCCGGAAACCACTTTCCATATATGAATCTTATTCTCCGGACTCCTCCGGAACTCCTCGTGACGTCCGGGATCCCATCCGAGACTCCGAATCACCATTCGTTCACTTCATCATTTAATTCATCGCAAAACCTAATTTCATCGGAACGTTAAGTGTGTGACCCTACGGGTTCGAGAATGCATAGACATGATCATATCAATAATTAATAGCGGGACCGGGATGTCCATATTAATTCCTATACACTCAACGAAAACCTTTTCTCGATTGAACCACGATGCCGGAGATTCAATTAATCTCATATACGATTCCCTTTGTCTCACGATATTTTACTTGCCCGAGATATAATCGTTGACATCCCCATGTCTAGTTTAATCTCGTTACCGGCAAGTTCTCTTTACTCGTCCATAATATAGGATCCCGGTGATTACAACTTAATCACATGTCTGCAGACTTTTGATGCTATATTACCGAGAAGGCCTGGAGATATCTTCTCCGTCACATGGAGGGACAAATTCCACTCTCGATTCATATCACCCAACAACCCACCATCGGAGATACCTGAAAGCCACCTTTATAATCACCCAGTTACGAAGTGACGTTTGATGTCCACAAAGTATTCCTCCGGTGAACGGGAGTGATATAATCTCATGGTCTAAGGAAACTATATTTGGCATATTAAAAGTGTTGACAACAAAACTTTTGTGACACGATTAATTGCAACTCTTATTTGGGTCATGTCCATCACACCATTACTCCTAATGATATGACTCCGTTATCAAGTGACTATAACAAGTCCATAGTTAGGAAACTCTAACTATCTCTTGATCAACGAACTAGTCCTGTAGAGGCTCACTAGGGACTCCGGGTGTTTATATTCCACACATGTATTATGTTTCCATTTAATACAATTATAGCATGGATAATAAACTATTATCATAAACGTGAATATGCTTAATAAACCATTTTATTATTGCCTCTAGGGCATATTCCCAACAGTCTCCCACTTGCACTAGAGTCAATAATCTAGTTTACATTTCCGCGATCCAACACCCATGGAGTCTCACTCATGAAGTCTCAGTGCTGATCATGTTTGCTTGTGGAAGAGGTTCTGTCCGTGCTCTGTACTTTACAGCTGTTTATGTCCTTTGCAAAATTGTAACTGTCACCTAATTTGACATTACTTTATCATCTCATGATAAACTTCTATCATCCCATGATAAAACTCATTATCATATAATGTATATAATATGTTTGGTTATAGAGTGAGATATCATATCCTTTCATGCCTATATGTATGATTAGTCAAATGGACTTTCTCATAACACATGCATCTGGAACTCACTCAATCTTGAAACAACTTTCTCAAACCAAAATATTATATCTTATTTCAATCCTTGAATTAATCATATACTCCTATATGTTGTTGACTTAACAAATCAACAGTGAGCCTTGTCACTTTGATATTTCCGATCATGCTTTCGCTGTGCTACTCCGATATTAAGAGATCCCTAATTTAGTCTGGCTTTATGACTTCAACCAAGTCCACCATTTTCTAAATTTATCTCAATCTCATGAAAAATGACTCCTCATTCAACATGTTCTTACAATTAAGAACTTGGGTCACATATCGTCATATACAAACATATGGTTCTTATATGTTGAGATCTATGAACAATTCATATTGAATTCCAACATATCCTCCAACCATCAATTTTGTACTGAGTTCTCTAACTCAATGCTTCACCTATATATCACAATGAGATGAACCATTCTTCTCTTGTTTCATTTTGAACTCCTTCAAAAATATTTAGGTTGAAACATCCTGACTTTAATGTTTATCAAACTTATCTATCCTCCATAGATACATTCATCTACATGAAAATTTGACGTTCAAACTAACTTCATAAGTTATGCATTGGTCCATGACAACATTTACAACATTTATGAAATCTCCATTTCATTCAAACACTATGTTGTAAACTCCCACTCAAATATACCTCATACACATATTAAATTGTGAAGCCACTTTGGCTCCCACTCAGAAATATGTTATCTTTATATTTGACCATGATTAACTAGCTCCCACTCAAACATATGTCACCACATATTTTGATTATGGAAATTAATTTCTGCTCTAACTTAATATATGTCACCACATATCTTAATTAGATCTCACTCAGTTTCTTATGCACTTTCTCGACACTTTGGACTCCTCCAAAACTCTTAACTCTTAAGATTCGAGAACTCATATACGAAACACCAGCACTTTGCCAGCTCTAAGTTTTATTTATTCCACGCAAACTCTTTTGCAAAATAAATATGTGAAACATTCTTTTCACAAAATCAAGTAACAATTACTTTATGATTTAAACTTAAAGTAGAATGACTCTTAGTCACTTTCGTATTTAAAGTTTCTATTTCTTCTTTTGTAGTTTTGTAGGTATGTCTTGTTTCCCAAACACGACAAGTAAATCATGAATATTATTTTGCAACTTTTGACAAAATTCATATTCTTGAAACCTACATCTCTTTAGACAAGCTAAACCAAAATTCAATGATCACCATCATCAAAACCTTTATGTGTCAAGTTTTAACCAACATAGCACTTTACATATGTGCCACTTGATACATAAACATGAAAGGTTTAATCTTTCTAAATTCATTCCAACAATTCTTTTATCCATGAAACCATTTCACGATAAAACCACTAAAATACACAACATAACCAAACACATTGGTTTGTCCCTTTTAGTCTCACATTGTGGAATCTCTATTCATAATCTCATATGAACACTCTACAAAACTTTATTTGCTTTGGTTTTAATTATCTCATAATTATTGAAACCACTATTTCACATAACTCATATGCGAAACGCAAATCATTAAATAGATCCTTTATTTAAAACAGGAGTGTTATCAAAATAAATCTAAATGATACTAATGAAACCTTAAAACCAAAGACCCTTCTTTATGACCACATAATATCAAATATAATGTGACTACAATACTTTAGGTTTATCAAAACACTTTTGAACAATCTCTAAATATTGTAATTTGTGATAACACTTGTCACAAGTCACCATACTAAACAATAACTCAAATATTTTGTCTCTTTTGATCAAATCGAAAAGACTCAATTATCTTGTTAACTTAATATCCTCTACTTCCAAAATCTCATCATGACATGAATAAATACTCCTATTTACTCATCCATGATAAAACAATGATGTCTTTTATTTACTGAAAAATACAACCAACACTTGTGTTTATTTTCAGCAACTCATGGCATTTTCAGAAAATGGCATTTTTAATCACACTACTTAGTGATGCGCATCAAGATGCTCTTCAGCACTAATAGTATAATTAAAACAAATCTCATCATTAAGTATTGGATATTTTAGTATGTGTTTATTTTATAAGTGTTTAACTAATTATCGTTTAAATCTAGCAAAGGACAATAATCTCATAATCGAAACGTGATCTCCAAAAAGGATTACTCATGAAAACAGAACAACCACTTGTCTTTAACATGAATGACCGTCTCACAAACCGAGACACACTAATTTAAGATCACACTTAATTCGATTACAAAACTCATTCAAATCCTCTAATTTAAAACGATAAATGTAGAAGTAGAACATACGCCAGCATCAACTCCTTGATTGCCATCTTCCCGCGAAATCCACTCAGTCCCTCCATGCACTTCTCAAACGGCAGGCCCTGTTTTCATAAAACAGCACAAGTATCAAATACTTAGCTCACCATAAGTGTAAATGGGACATTTAAACATTTATAACTAGTATATCAAAATATACCTTCTGCGTTGGCTCCTCCGCCTGCTACGGGATTCCTTTCGATCTGACGAAGTCGAGACATCAGTTCCGGATAAGTGATCGAATCCCTTTCCTTGACATAGTCTCTGACACAATTCTTGAATTTGGGATGAAGCGAATGCAACAACCCATCTATCGCGAATTCGTCACTCATCTCCACATCCCAAGCATCCATAAGAGTGTAATATATCCTATACATTTTCTTCAGATGATCCTCTAAGCGATCATTTTCTTCCATCTTAGTTGAAAGAAACACACCCAGACCTTCAAACCTTGCAATTCTCACTTGTGCTATGAACATTTCCTTTAGCTTAGTGACAGTCTCAATGGCACTCAAGTTCTTGAATTGTTTGGATAGGTCTGAATTCATGAAGACACTCATCAACCAATTGACTTGAATGTGAGTCTTACTCCGGCTGAGCCAATCCATACGCTTGTTGTAACTCGCAGAAGCATCGGGTTTTTCTTCTAAGGGTTCATGTAACACGTAGAGCTGATCATTGGTTGATAGGACTTCTCTAAGACGTTCATACCACTCGATGAAGTTTGACCCATCGAGACGCAGCTCCTCAGCAAGAAACATACTACTGTAGTCGGCCATGATCTACAAGGATTTTGCAAAGACATCTTTAGGACACTTGTTTATGATAATTTTAGTTCAATTTAATCAAATTAATGAACTCCCACTAAACTCAACATCTCTCCGGTTGATTAGTGACACACGATCCAAATCCACTACACCACCACCGATCATCACGTGAGATGATGTAGCTTCAATGGTGAACAACTCAGTGTTGATCATATCATTCATATGACTCGTGTTTAACCTTTCGGTTCCGTGTTCCCGAGGCCATGTCTGTACATGCTAGGCTCGTCAAGACAACCGTAGTATTTCCGCATGTGCAAACTGGCTTGCACCCGTTGTATGTGAACGTTGAATCTATCACACCCGATCATCACGTGATGCTTCGAAACGACGAACTTTCGCAACGGCGCATACTAGGGGAGAACACTTAATTATCTTGATATTAACATGAGAGATCACCTTATCATGCTACCGTCGCGATCACATCTAAGCATAACAATAAGGTGCATAAAAGGGATTAACATCACATGCAATTCATAATTGTGATATGATATGGCCTTTCTTCATATGCTCTTAGATCTCCATCTTCAAAGCACCGGCAAGATCTCCATCTCCGGCATGATCTCCATCATCTTGGCGCCATCACCATGGTTGTCCACCAACTATTGCAACTACAACTAATGCTACTCTTAGCAATAAAGCAAAGCAATTACATGGTGATTTCATTGACACGCAGGTCACATAAAATAATAGACAACCATATGGCTCCTGCCGGTTGCCGTACTCGTCGACATGCAAGTCGCGAAATATTACAAACATGATCATTGCATACATTATCACAAATCACATTGGCCATATCACATCACTTGACCCCCTCTGCAAAAACAAGTTAGACGCCTCTACTTTGTTTATGCAAATTTTACGTGGCTTGGGTCAACGAGATAGAACCGTTCTAATCTACGCAAAACCACAACGGTGATATAATAGTTGCTTATTTACTCATCCTTTTGAAAGGCCTTCCATTGAAAATTGCATCCTCACTAAAGCAAGAGAAACAGACACCCGCCAGCCACTTATGCAAAACAAGTTGCATGTCAGTCGTGGAACCGGTCTCTCGTGCGTGGACGAGTAAGGTTGGTCCGGGCCGCTTCAATCTCACAATACCGCAAAGATGCAAAGTGCACGCGAGAAGGTAGCAACATAAAATATCAACGCCCACAACTCCTTGTGTTCTAATCGCATCAACACCTACGAATAGATCTAGGCTCTGATACCACTGATGGGGTCGCAGCATGGAAAACAAAATTTTCTACGCGGCAAAGCGGAATAAACCCCAAGGATCTAGATCTATGAGATGAAGATAGCGAAGATGAGATCCAATCTCTTACCCTCGAAGATCAACAAACGCGTTTTGTCGGTGCAGGGGTTGGCTAGTCGATCCCCGCAACTAGACTCGTCTAGTCGCGAGGAGATGTATTATCCTCGAGATCCAATCCGGTGAAGTGCAGCAACGGGCAGCACCTCCGCGGCGTCCACACGTACAGCTCGATGAAGACGTCGACTCCTTGATCCCGCAAGCGAGAAGACGTGGCCTTGATGATCTCAGCAGCACGACGGTAGTGCCGGTGATGATGACGATCTCCGCGAGCAGGGCTTCGCCAAGCCAAGCAAGAGGAGAGGGAGAGGAGCAAGGTGGCGCAGCCCCTAGGGCAAGGGGGTGCGGCTAGGTGTGGAGGTGAGATGGCGGCAGCCCTCCGGGAGAGGAGGGGTGCGGCTAGGGTTAGAGGGAGAGAGGGGGGTGCGGCTAGGGGGCAGCCTCCAAGGGTGTGTGTGCGCCCCCCCTTCCCCTCCTTATATAGGTGGCCGGCTAGGTCAAGGGCAGGGGGCCGGCCGGCCCCTCCTTGCTTGCCCCCCAAGTTGGAGTCCATCTAGGACTCCTCCTTGGGCCCCTTTCCTAAAGGGGTGGAGAGCCCACCTCCTAGTCCAACTAGGAGTGGGACTCCCCTCCTTCCTATGCCGCACCAGCCCATGTGGGCTTAGGTGGTGCGCACCACCTAGGTGGTGGCAGCACCCCTTTGCACCATGTGGGCCCCATACAAAATATGGTCCCACTTCTAGACCCTTCTAGAACACTCCGGAACCTTCCGGTACCCTATAAATAATTTCCGGAACTTTTCCGAAACCTCCGGAAACCACTTTCCATATATGAATCTTATTCTCCGGACTCCTCCGGAACTCCTCGTGACGTCCGGGATCCCATCCGAGACTCCGAATCACCATTCGTTCACTTCATCATTTAATTCATCGCAAAACCTAATTTCATCGGAACGTTAAGTGTGTGACCCTACGGGTTCGAGAATGCATAGACATGATCATATCAATAATTAATAGCGGGACCGGGATGTCCATATTAATTCCTATACACTCAACGAAAACCTTTTCTCGATTGAACCACGATGCCGGAGATTCAATTAATCTCATATACGATTCCCTTTGTCTCACGATATTTTACTTGCCCGAGATATAATCGTTGACATCCCCATGTCTAGTTTAATCTCGTTACCGGCAAGTTCTCTTTACTCGTCCATAATATAGGATCCCGGTGATTACAACTTAATCACATGTCTGCAGACTTTTGATGCTATATTACCGAGAAGGCCTGGAGATATCTTCTCCGTCACATGGAGGGACAAATTCCACTCTCGATTCATATCACCCAACAACCCACCATCGGAGATACCTGAAAGCCACCTTTATAATCACCCAGTTACGAAGTGACGTTTGATGTCCACAAAGTATTCCTCCGGTGAACGGGAGTGATATAATCTCATGGTCTAAGGAAACTATATTTGGCATATTAAAAGTGTTGACAACAAAACTTTTGTGACACGATTAATTGCAACTCTTTATTTGGGTCATGTCCATCACACCATTACTCCTAATGATATGACTCCGTTATCAAGTGACTATAACAAGTCCATAGTTAGGAAACTCTAACTATCTCTTGATCAACGAACTAGTCCTGTAGAGGCTCACTAGGGACTCCGGGTGTTTATATTCCACACATGTATTATGTTTCCATTTAATACAATTATAGCATGGATAATAAACTATTATCATAAACGTGAATATGCTTAATAAACCATTTTATTATTGCCTCTAGGGCATATTCCCAACATTCAATGGACTACACGGAGCCCGAAGGAGAGGACCTGGAGGGCCGTGGGCCGGCCACACCATAGGGTGGCGCGGGACCCATGCCTGCCGCGCCACCAGGTGGTGTGGGGCCCACGGGAGCCCTCCGACGCCGCCCTTTCGCCTATATATTGCCCCCGATGCATAAAACCTAGACAGACCCCGTCATATTCCAAAGAAACATCTGCAGCGCCGCCGCCATCGCCGACAAGTTTCGGGGGACAGAAGTCTCTGTTCTGGCACCCTGCCGGGACGGGGAAGTGCCCCCGGAGCCATCTCCATCGACTCCACCACCATCTTCATCGCCGTTGCTGACTCCCATGATGAGGAGGGAGTAGTTCTCCCTCGGGGCTGAGGGCCGTACCGGTAGCCATGTGGTCTATATCTCTCTCTCCCATGATGTGATCTGTATGTGATCATGAGCTTTGCAATCTAGATGTTGTTATGTTACTCAAGTGGGCTTTATTTATGTGATCTCCGGAGACTCCTTGTCCCACGTGTGTAAAGGTGACAGTGTGTGCACCGTGTGGGTCTTTAGGCTATATTTCACAAGATACTTGTTCACTGATTTATTATTTGAGTTGGATGTCTCTATGAAATTGTGGTGTGTTAGTACCTCCTATGAATGCTCATGGTCCAGTGTGGGGTATTCATTAGTACATGGGAATATATGTTTGAGGCGTGCTTTTGCATTCCTACACAATGAATTAGTGTTCGTTATCCAGCCGGAGAATACTTCGGAGTAGTATATTGAAGTGCTTATATTTATATTCAATTATGATTGCATTGTTGAGAGTGACCACTGGTGAAAGTATGATCCCTAGGCCTTGTTTCTAAGCATTGAAACACCGTTTACAACAAGTTCTGCTACATATTTGCTTGCTGCCATTTTTATTTCAGATTGCAATTACTACTTATAATCATCCATATTACTTGTATTTCACTATCTCTTCGCCGAACTAGTGCACCTATACATCTGACAAGTGTATTGGGTGTGTTGGGGACACAAGAGACTTTTTGTATTGTGATTGCAGGGTTGCTTGAGAGGGATACCTTTGACCTCTACCTCCCTGAGTTCGATAAACCTTGGGTGATTCACTTAAGGGAAACTTGTTGCTGTTCTACAAACCTCTGCTCTTGGAGGCCCAACACTGTCTACAAGAATAGAAGCGTGTGTAGACATCAGGAGTTAGCCCATATGTGCTGTCACATGCAAAGCTTTCAACATGTTCCATCATTTATTTGGTTGATATCATGTACTTTTGTTTATGGATGCCTATCATGATGAAATAATGTGGAAATAGAGCAAGTTTAAATGAGTTTGTATAAATGGTAGAGAGAAACTTGGGCCGCTAATCTAAGCCATGCATCATTCATGGTGGAAATTTACTTACATGCTGTTTTGAACTTCATGTGATACACCCTGCAATAAAAAGCTATATCAATTGGTAAATAAAAAGGGTGTTGAGGTTGGTCATTATGTTTGTTTGTCTTGTTGTTGTGATGTGGGCTTGATCCATATCATGGGACAAGAGGTAGCCCATTTAAGACTCTTGATAATATCTTTATTACTTACAATGATAGATAACTTAAACTTGCTCTGTTTCCCAAGTTGAGTAATCATGGTGTAGGTACTTGTATTCAAGGGGCATGAGACATCTAACCTTTACTTTATCAAGGCCACTACTCATATTTGCTTTCACATTTAACTTTAATCATTCAAATGCTTGCCATAAAGAGAAAAAGCATAGGAAAAGGAATATGATTCAGTTGTCCAACATACAATGGTTATTTGCTTTCAAAAGTAAGAGTGATTGCTAGAGCTTCTACTTATATTGCCCTCATGTGCATGGGTTTTATTCATCAATCTTACATTGCAACTGAGTATGATGATGATACAATGCCCGTATTTATTTATCAACCATAAGTCCATCGATGCATATAATGATCTATGTCCTTATTTACTCGAGGACGAGTAAAGGTTTAAGCTTGGGGGAGTTGATACGTGCATTTTATATCATCATTTTTATATCTTATATTATCATATTGGTATGTTATTTTCATTGTTATATCGATGTTTTGCATGTTTTAGATGATTTATGGGACTTTCATACAAAGTCCCTATTTTTGGCATTTAACATCTGGGAGGCAGAATACCCCCCTTTTATTGTTTTTATTGTTTCAGGAGTTTCGCGGACTCAAATAATTAAAGGAAAAATACCACGCCAGTTTTTCATCGGGAGAAGGGTGGAGGAAAGAAGACCGAAGACAGAAGGGCCACGAGGGCCAAATGGGGTGGGCCCATGCGGCCCATGTACCTGGCCGCGTGGTACCCACTAAGTAGTCCCTCGAGCACCCCCTCGCGTGGGGCTTTTTACCAACACCTTCGTCTTCGCCGAAAAGGGACGCCCTAATTTTCCCCGAATTATCTGAGGCCGCGGCGGCGGCGGAGCTCCTGATTCTCTCCGAAGGGGGTCAGATCCTACTGCTCCAGAGCTCCGGAGAGGGGGGAAATCGCCGCCATCATCATCACCTCTCCTCCTTGGCGTGGGAGGAGGCCTCTACATCACCGTCATCACCATCACCAGCACCATCTCCATCACCATCTCCGTGATCCACTCCGTTCCCCTCATAGTTTGAGAGTTGCTATACCCTAGATCATTGGCTAGTGCTCCTATTCATGTTTGTGATTGGGTACTTGTCATTATTTGGTGGTGAAATATTTATTTCAGATTGTGTTGTACCCTTTATGCCACTGATTATGATCATGTTTGCACGTTGTGAGTAGTTCCCATATGTTCCTGAGGGCATAGAATGAATTGGCAATGATTTATATATAACATGTGTTGGTATTTTGTCAAGAGTTTATCTTTTATGTGATTCTATGATGGTGTTGTGCGAACGTCGACTGCACAACACTTCACCTTTAAAGGGCTCATAGGAGAACAACGTAGTGTAATGAATTGAGGAAGACTTGGGAGGACAACTAAGCCCAAGACAGAGTCATGCAATTATATTATGTGGGTAGTAGTGTCGGGGACCTTAGAGTGTAATGCTATGGTTGGACTTTATGTCTTAATAATTCTTGTGCAAGTCATTAAATTGGCCACATGATCCATCATAAGGGGTTGTAGTTTAATTATTTAGCTATGCCTAGTTATGGCTCCGCCCCAAGAAGATTAAAACTTGACAAGATATGCAACATGTTGTTTAATAAATCTCTATGTCTAGTGATATCCATGCCGCCCTCGGGAACGTTTTCCACATATAAGACACACATCACTTGAGCTTGTCCTCCAGCCACATAGAGGATTGGGCTTTCTCTCTCTTTGAGAGCTTTCTACTTGCTACTATTTATTTTAAGCATTTTTATTCTTTTGCATTTATACAACCAAAAATCCCAAAAACACTTGCATCTTTTATTGTTTTATTTATCATTCTTTCTAACCAATACCTTCAGCTCCTCGTGGGTTCGACAACCTTTTCTCATTGAAAGGTACTACAATTGATCTCCTGCACTTGGGAGTCATCAAACGCCAAGGCGCCACGTGGGACAAAACAAACCTACAACTACTACGCACAAGGTCGGGCACCCTCTCCTCCCTCTACTCCGGCCGACAAAGCCGCTGAAGAGGGAGAGGAGAGGGGTCCGGAAGGTGAAAGAGGACTCTCAAGATGAGGATGAGGAGAGAGAGGGTGGGGCTGCCTCGGCGGCACACATACACTTTCTATCTATTCGGTTGGCGGAATGTACAAGTTCGCTTCTTTCTATCTATTCAGTTGGCGGAATGTACAAGTTCGCTTCACAAAATCACAAGCTTTCTGTCATGGTAGATTTGGTATTTTTGTTAGTTTGGAGGTATTTTCAACCATTCTGTCCTCCGAACGCATTATCGGCTCGGCCCTGCACACGAGCATTTAGCTTAGTTTACGAAAAAATCTACATCTATATATCTATCTTCTACACTACTTAAAAAGAAAATAGTGTTCCTCAATCTGCCTCCTATGCATTCAGTCCTCATCTTCGTCATACCATCGTCGCGCTCGCGCAGCGTAAGGAAAAAACGCTCCTCGCGCATCCCCTACCTGTAATCGCCGCATTAAGTTTCGTCGTTCGTCGCGCCCTTGCAAGTACGCGGATGGGCCAGACCCGGAGAAACTTTCGCTTCTCCTCCATCCTCCCGCTGACCCCGCATCGACGGGCCACGAATCCCACCATACGGCCACCCCTAACCCCCTCCATCCTCCATCCACCGTCGCCTCCCGCTCAATCCCGCCGGCGCGTTCGCTCTGGAAGTGCACAACACCCTCAAAGACCCCTGCACGCCGCCGCGAGTCTGCCCACCGGAACCCCACACGCATGTCCCGCCACATACGCCCTCCACACTCCGCCACCTCTCCCCACTATGGAGGTCTCAAGCGGCGGCTGTAGGAAGGAACTCGGTCAGTGTCTGACCTAGCGCGACGGCAGCTGCTGGACATCAGCGTCTAGATCAGGTACTCGCTCTCTATACTAGATGGATGATTGAGGAGACGAAGGTGTGTGAATGCCGCACAACAAGGGGTGTACGACGGGTGACGGCGCTCTCCATATCCCTCTCTGCCCTCGATTTTTCATTGAGAGATTCGTGTGCTCGAATCCTGTAGGGTCACCGATTTGCAAAGCTTCAGGTTCACTTAGGTTTGTGAACGGTGCGCACAATGTGTTTATTTAAATGGTTCAAGAGATAGATTGAAATCCTGACACCTTTTCCGTGATCATGATAATGAGTTTTAGTTTGGTGCAAACACGAGGAACCTTTTTCCCATGTATGTTTAATGGAATTTTAACATTTGTGGTTAATATCTTAGAGTTGATTGGAATGTCCTACCCCCTCGAACCAGTTAACTGCATACAACTTAAATTATCGGCGATTTTCATGTAGTATACATTTTATATGCATTACTTTTATAATATCAGATTAGGTGAAACATGTTAAAGCTGCACTGAAATTCAGTTCAAATTGTCCAACCTATAATGTGTACAAGGTTGTTGTTTCGATGGAATTTTGCTCCATGATGTTCCATGACGGTTGAAAATTTGGGTGCTTTCTTATATACTGCTTAATTTGGTATGACTGAAACTCAGTCACTACTCATTGCAGTGCCAAGGAGCTACCTAATCCAATGTGTACAGGGCATATTTGTCAGCAAGGAGATAAGCACTATATGTCAGTTTAATTAGCTCAGACTTTACTGTGAGCTGAACATGTTATTTGCTAGCTTCATGTTCTGGAAGCTACATCTACCATCTTGTAACTTTTCATCTGGTGGGTGACTAGCCCAGCACCTATTGAACAACATGTTTATTATTTGCGCAAGCATGTTCTGATGAGATTTTTTCTGTTCTTAGAACAAAAAATGAACACAGCTTTATAAAGTTCTTTTAAGGTACCTGCGAATGCGATCTTCAAGAATAGGTTGATTTTCCTTAGAAATGACAAGAAAATAGGTGGACTGTCTAACACAAATTTCCATATTATACCCTACTTTCCGGCATCTTAAGGGAATTCTTGATCAACTTCCAAGAGGAGTTAAATGAATTCTTGAAAATAGGTGGACTGTCTAAACTGCTCCCTTTGGGTCTTAAGGGAATTCTTGATCAACTTCCAAGAGCACATGCATCTGAATTCGATCAGGGGTCACAACATGTAACAGGAGTTTGCATCTCATTGCAGCACCGTTCTCCTTTTCTCCTAGGTACACCTCACGTCTTGAGTAACTAATCTCATTACCTTAGTAAAGGCGAACTATGCAAACTATGTGCTTGAATCTGCCCAAATACATTGTGCCCATCTCCTTTACAAATTCGTGGCTATTTTGTTGATGGAGCAATCTTGCAGTATACATCCATCTCAATATTATTTTATCCTCTCCTTGCAGATCTCCGGCCTAGCTTCTCAGGTCAAGAAGGACGTTTTATGCCATTCTAGCCGACATCAGGGTAAGCACAACACCTGTGCACTGCACAACATCTATACTTACAGGACTTGCAGTCTAGCATGGATAGATCTAAGAAGTAGAAAGAGGAATGAAAACAAATAGGATTATTCTTACAAGTGCGATAATTTCAGACTAAAGAAAATCATATCTTATTCGGTTCCATGATTGTTAACAGAATATAGCACACTCTAAATCTCTCGGTGAAGTTGCTAAAGTGACCTGATAATTTGAACTTGATTACTACAATGAGGAACACATCATAAGTATTGCTACCTTGAAGATATAGAGCAGTTAGCTTACTTCTTCTGTCCTTCCAAGCCACCAGACATGTTTCCCAATTTCACCGATTGTTGTTCCTGCCCCTCCTTACCATTTGTGATCTAGCAGTAGCACTGCTAGCATTAATGTTCTGATTTCACCAGTTGTTGTTCCTGTCGAGTAAGCAATTTAGAAGATAGTGCTGCCATTGAGTTGTACTGTTGTGCTTTGTATTTACTTCATAGGACCAGTAGGATACTAAAGATAATCCTGTATACATTAATGCTACCAGTGCTACTCCTAGATAGTCTTGTACACATTAATCATGTATACATTAATGGAATTTCGTGATGTTTCAAAGTTTGCAAACATTAAGATGTATATATGAGCTTATGTTTCTTCATGCTATGTAACCTGGGAGAAACTGGACGATTAGATCTAAGGTAGCAAACTATGCAAAGGTTACAACACAGCTTTAGAAAGTTCTTTTAAGGTACATGCGAATGCGATCTTCAAGAACAGGTTGATTTTCCTTAGAAATGACAAGAAAATAGGTGGACTGTCTAACACAAATTTCCATATTATACCCTACTTTCCGGCATCTTAAGGGAATTCTTGATCAACTTCCAAGAGGAGTTAAGGGAATTCTTGAAAATAGGTGGACTGTCTAAACTGCTCCCTGCGGGTCTTAAGGGAATTCTTGATCAACTTCCAAGAGCACATGCATCTGAATTCGATCAGGGGTCACAACATGTAACAGGAGTTTGCATCTCATTGCAGCACCGTTCTCCTTTTCTCCTAGGTACACCTCACGTCTTGAGTAACTAATCTCATTACCTTAGTAAAGGCGAACTATGCAAACTATGTGCTTGAATCTGCCCAAATACATTGTGCCCATCTCCTTTACAAATTCGTGGCTATTTTGTTGATGGAGCAATCTTGCAGTATACATCCATCTCAATATTATTTTATCCTCTCCTTGCAGATCTTCGGCCTAGCTTCTCAGGTCAAGAAGGACGTTTTATGCCATTCTAGCCGACATCAGGGTAAGCACAACACCTGTGCACTGCACAACATCTATACTTACAGGACTTGCAGTTTAGCATGGATAGATCTAAGAAGTAGAAAGAGGAATGAAAACAAATAGGATTATTCTTACAAGTGCGATAATTTCAGACTAAAGAAAATCATATCTTATTCGGTTCCATGATTGTTAACAGAATATAGCACACTCTAAATCTCTCGGTGAAGTTGCTAAAGTGACCTGATAATTCATCTGTTGGGGAAATATACATCCACTACCGAACCATTAGATGGCAAAATTACATCCACTACCGAACCAATTAACTAAGGAGTTCCCACAAGATCACTTGCAACAGAAGACATGGAAATAAAAGGATAATTCATCTGTTGGGGAAATATACAAATGTCTCCATCTTGTTTCTTGTGAACTGGGTACATGACAGCCTTTTCAAATGGATGACCAGAACTTCAGGAAGAGCCTCGTTTCTTCATCGCTTTCTGATGCTTTTTTGCAGCAAGAACGGTAGCCCGGTACCTCAAAAGAAGAATAGGAAACAGTGGGTCATAAATATGAACCCAACAGAACACTTGCAATTCAGACTCATTAGTCATTAGCATGTTTTGAGTTTGAGATAGACATTCGGCTATTTGTTTGCAACTCAACCATCAGTGTAATATTTGCAAAATCAGCACAAAAATTATTGTAAGAAACAAGAGAGGAGAGGATTGCCAAAGTACGACATCATGCAAATAGAAAGGAGCACTCACCATATGTCCTCTGCCCCAACGGTTCCTCTTTTAGCAAGGCTTCTAGACGGCCAGGTAATGCAACACAATCTTCAGATTCATTGGCAGCCGCCGCCGCATCCTTCGCAGTAGTCTCCTCCACAGCCTAAGCGGCCAAGGCCGCCTCCTTGACTGTCGCAACAGCTGCCGAGGCCGCCACCACCGTCGCCTCCATGGCTGGCGAGAGAGACGCTGGAGGGTGGGGAATTCGGGAGTGCGCAAAATCGAGCGGCTTACAGTGAAGGCGCAGGGATTTGGGAAGGCATGGGGATTTGGGAATGAGAGGATCTCGCCCAACTTACTTCTATTTGCTAGCGTCTATATATTCCCCGCGGCTCCCGCCGAGGATTCAATTTCCACCGCCGCCGCCGGATGCTCCTCACCGCGTCGTCGGACCAACTCCATATAGAAGCCTTCGTGGGCGAGCTCGTAGTTCCTCCACTTTCGGAGAAGGAGCGCTCCGTGGCTGGCCATCCCGAGTAGCGCTTCCGCGAAGCCGGAAGTTGCGTGAGGGAGCGGCGCCGGCCGGGATTGGAGAGGAGGGCAAAAAAGATGCTCCGGGAATACAGGGAAAGGGGCGATGGCGGCGTCGTTCGCAAAGATAGGCCCGTAATTACCGGCATTGCTCCCGTTTACATCGTGTGGTGGAACGAAACGTCGCAAAGGCCCACCTGTCAGCGCATGTAATTAGTGATCCGTGGAAGGATGTTGGACGAAAAGAGGGACTGAACGTTGGGATGGAAGATTGAGGAATGCTACTTTCTTTTTAAGTAGTGGGAGAAACCGGTTGATAATGGACAATTATCTACGTACGCGGTTTCCGCCACTTCTCTGTGTGGCAAGATAAGAACCAGTGTCATCAAGCACGTAACCTTTGGATTCTGCTAATATTCCCAATCTGCATGTTGTGATTGTAAAAATCATTTCTGAAAATAAATTATGTTTTTCTAGAACCAATGTAGAATTTGAATTTGTACCGTCGGTTTAGAACATCATTTACAGTCCAAGCAAGCTGTGTGTTATCGAGGAGGATTGATAGGATGTTGGACAAAAGGAGAGGGCCGAAGGAACACAACTTTATTTTTAGGTAGTAGAGATACTGAAGGTAGAAATAGCACGGTTTACATAAACAAGTAAACAAATAATTGGTACCTGCGAGCATTTTGTTAGGCAGACCATAAACCGTCCTGCGTGAAGCGATGTGGTAGCCGAGGCACGATGGTGAAATCAGAACATTAATGCTAGCAGTGCCATTCTATGTCCTATGGGTTCTTTCTGGATATGAGAAGATCAAACATGCAAGGAACGCTAAAAATTGGAGGTAGGTAATAAACACTATGATATACTCCAAATATGCACCATAACTAAATCAAGGAAGGAAAGGCATAAAAATATATCTTATTCTAATCGTCCAGTTTCTCCCAGGTTACATAGCATGAAGAAACATAAGCTTAATGTATACATGATTAATGTGTACAAGACTATCTACTAAAGAAACATAAGCTCATATATATCACGAAATTCCATTAATGTATACATGATTAATGTGTACAAGACTATCTAGGAGTAGCACTGGTAGCATTAATGTATACATGATTATCTTTAGTATCCTACTGGGCCTATGAAGTAAATACAAAGCACAACAGTACAACTCAATGGCAGCACTATCTTCTAAATTGCTTACTCGACAGGAACAACAACCGGTTTATCCCAGGTTACAAAGTTTGCTACCTTAGAAGATAGTGCTGCCATTGAGTTGTACTGTTGTGCTTAAAAAGATAATTGTCCATTATCTACATAGCATGAGGAAACATAAGCTCATATATATCACGAAATTCCATTAATGTATACATGATTAATGTGTACAAGACTATCTAGGAGTAGCTCTGGTAGCATTAATGTATACAGGATTATCTTTAGTATCCTACTGGGCCTATGAAGTAAATACAAAGCACAACAGTACTACACATTAATCATGTATACATTAATGGAATTTCGTGATGTTTCAAAGTTTGCAAACATTAAGATGTATATATGAGCTTATGTTTCTTCATGCTATGTAACCTGGGAGAAACTGGATGATTAGAATAAGATATATTTTTATGCCTTTCCTTCCTTGATTTAGTTATGGTGCATATTTGGAGTATATCATAGTGTTTATTACCTACCTCCAATTTTTAGCATTCCTTGCATGTTTGATCTTCTCATATCCAGAAAGAACCCATAGGACATAGAATGGCACTGCTAGCATTAATGTTCTGATTTCACCATCGTGCCTCGGCTACCACATCGCTTCACGCAGGACGGTTTATGGTCTGCCTAACAAAATGCTCACAGGTACCAATTATTTGTTTACTTGTTTATGTAAACCGTGCTATTTCTACCTTCAGTATCTCTACTACCTAAAAATAAAGTTGTGTTCCTTTGGCCCTCTCCTTTCGTCCAACATCCTATCAATCCTCCTCGATAACACACAACTTGCTTGGACTGTAAATGATGTTCTAAACCGACGGTACAAATTCAAACTCTACATTGGTTCTAGAAAAACATAATTTATTTTCAGAAATGATTTTTACAATCACAACATGCAGATTGGGAATATTAGCAGAATCCAAAGGTTACGTGCTTGATGACACTGGTTCTTATCTTGCCACACAGAGAAGTGGTGGAAATCGCGTACGTAGATAATTGACCATTATTCGGAACTATTAGAATATTTATACCCCGTGGCAACACACGGACAATTAATTGTGTATTCTTCATGATAATTGTGTACATTATCTCATTTTTCTTCCTTTGATGTATTCTATAGTCTTCTCTATAAATAGTTTTGTTCTTTAGATGGATTGTGCTGGGATTTGATATTAGAGTAGATTTAGATGGAGGTGGAGGGGGACTTACGGTAAACTTTTGCAAATATGTCTGTATTTAAATGGTTGGTACACGTATCCAACTTAAACACATGAACATGCATGCTTTACTCGTGGTCGATAGTTCATTTAGTTCTCTATTTTCAGTTGGTAGAAACATACAACTTTCTTGATGCAGCTCGACATGTTTAACTTGCCGCACAGACACTTGGAATGCTCGTCACCTGTTTGATTGATATCTCATGAAACAAGCATTAATTTGGTATAGCTTGGAAAGCTTTACCATTCAAAAATTATTCTGCTTGTGCAAGTTAGCTATAAAAAAAATACTAAACCTTATATATGTTCAAGCAGATTCAGGCTTCTATGCTAATTTGTTGAACGCATGTGGATTGGTTTTTAAGAAGTGGTAAAATAAAGGGAAACAACGGGACATTATTTATAATAATGATTTGTTCTAGAAGGTGAAATTAATTATGGGATTCCTCTATGCTTGTCTTATGTGTGTTGATTTGTTCCAGGTCACTTCTTAGTGGTATCGGACATCTTGGTTGACTTATTTATGTTTATTTGTTTAAGAACTGAACATCAGATCATACGAAATGTTCCGTTCCTCAATGGTTAAGATATTCCTCAATTAATGGCAGTGGGATTTGTTGATTTAAAATGTTGTAGATCCAAGCATCAATTAAAAACCTTGTGCTGATTCCGTTTCTTTGTGATGATTTCTCTGTCAAGCAATGTAGGTTCGGAGACATTGCTTCAGGGCCTACCGAGTGACATGAATTTTTGATTAAAAAAAAGCAGTTGCAAGTTCAATTAGTTTCAGAAAAAAGTCACATCGACCATGTATCAAAACACCATGTATACAAGATCACGACCCTTGAGCGGCTGGTTTCTCATTACAACAATGTGAGTAATCCATCCATGCTATGGTTGTGTGAGATATTGGGCCATTGAGGCTTGCTAGCAGCTCGTGTGTGAGACACAGGTGGTAGCGGAGAGAGAACGAGAGATTGGGAGTTGAAAGATCCAAGTCAGTGTACCATTTGTGTTGACGTTGTTTTTGAATTCATCATTGTCATAAAGTTTCATTTTTATAAATTGTTAAATATGCTTTTGCTAAAAACTTACAATGATGTTTGATGTGTATGAGAAACCATTTTAATATTTTTGCCCCCGTTGCAAACCACAGGCATTGACCTAGTAATGATAAAAAAGAAACGCAGCAGGGGTAGTGAAGCAACCGTCCAGTCCAGACTCGAGAGGTCCTGCTGAGGTCCACCAACAGAGGCAGAGACAGACAGCCAGACAGGCAGAGAGGAGCTTCCTTTTCCTCACCACGCCGACGGTGTCATCCAACCCTCTCCGCCGAACAACCATCCTCCCCCACCCCTCCCATTCCACCCAACCACGCCCGCCGCCACTGAGAAATCCTTCTCGCATTCCCGCGGCTCCGCTGCCGGCGTCATCGACCACCGTGGAGCGGAGATCCACCCGGGCTGGGAGGACTGGTGGTTTCTTTCGGTCGGTGACGAACCCTAATCCATCTGGATTGCTCTGGGAGTGTTCGTCTTCCGTCCTTGTTTCCGTTGCCGTGAGTGCGAGCAATCTGATTCGAATATCCCTTTCTTATTAAGCTCCCCAATCCCGTCCAGTTTTTTTTCTTCTTCTTTTTTTGCGGTTTTGTTCGTTTGCTACTCGGTGGAGCACCAATGGCCCGCGTTAATATTTTTTCCAAAATTATTTCGGTCTCGTTATAGGTCCGCGCCGGCTAGATCTAGTGTTGGGTTTGCACGAGCTTTACAGGGATTTTTTGCGCTCTTGCTCTGCGAAAGATTTTCTTGGATCTGGCACTAGTGTCTGGATCTACAGGTGCTTGCATTTCTGCTGGAATGGATGCCACCATCCATGGCACAACTGAATCTTGTCACACTCTAATTAGTATAGAATGTTAGTAATTTGCACTTGGGCTTGAGCTCCCTCTCAGTTATGAGCTGTACCTGCCTGCATTGGGGAGAAATAGTCTCTGTGTAGGTGTAATACGGCGTGTTGCTGGGTAGGGTTACTGCGTTGCTTCTTGTCGTAACTAGTATGATGGCATGTACCTGCCTGCCTGACAGAGGTCTTTGCTGGAGCCTTAAGCTATACTTCGAGATCTAATAGTGTCGGTGGCAAATTTGTTTGATTATTCCGCTTCCGATACTAGCCGAAATCACTCGGAAGACCCAGTCATGCCTTTGATGTAACCATCGCTATCATTTTTTTTGTGCGAATACTTTACCTTTCTCCACGAATTCTGCATGCTTTAGGGGTCTTGTCTCTACTCATTAACCTCCTTTTCGAGGGACTACGCATTACTTTATCACAACAGCGCGCGTTAGCCCAATGTTTTGGCGGCAACCTGAAAGGGGCTCTGCTGAAACACAAGATTTACATCAGTGACGGCTGCTTCGCTTCTGTCTGTTTGGGGTTCGGGCTGTAATTTTCTGTGACTAAGACTATGCGCTGGGTGTGTAGTCTTACCCTGCTAAAAACTACAGAATGGACACGTTTTATTTTCTGCCTTCTTATTGCTAGCTTGACCTGCCCATTGTCCCAGAACTACATTTCCAAGAATTGGGCCATTTGATGGAATATATTTTTAGTCAGCCATGAACTAAATTAAACGTTGGTGTACTTCTATGTAAGAAAAGGGATAGTTTTTGCTCTTTGCTGTCAACATGATGCTTGCATGGTGAAAACGGGGCAACATCCTCAATAAGAATCTGTCAAGTTACTTTTGCTATATTTCATAGGATTTATTACGTAATTAGGGGCACTATGTTCCCTAAGTACTTGTGTTGGTGCAGCTTTATGTTATCTTTTTTTGTTTCTAGCGATTGCTCATCAAGCATGCCGCTCGATCAGCTTTATGTTATCCGTATTACTGCTAGGATCTGGCTGTGACCTCATATGTATCCATGTCTATAGGAGGAATTGTTGGACTATCAGCCTGTTGCCATGTTGAACTATTTGAGCTTTTGTGATCTGTTGGGACTCAGTAGAATTCTGTGAGAAGGTTCTACATCGAAGTTCTTCCAGTTCCCATCTTTAGTAATCAATATGTGCTGGGTGATTCTATATTTTTTAGTTTATTTTATTCATATTATTTGCATTTTTTTCAAGTTGCTTTCTGAATGGCATGGTTCTGAACTCTGTTCATATCTTTTTTGTATCCTTAAATTGATGTTAGCTGCATTTTTTTGTTGCGTTCTTTTTTAGGTGCTGGCGCAAGGTGTTTCTTGCTGAGAATGCCGATGTTGTGCTCCAAAGCTTGCTAGTCTCATTCAATACGTAATAGAACTACTTGGAAGAACTCGGAGGCCATAGTTGAATCTACTGATTCAGAAATGGGTTCTCGGTTTCCATCCCACCAGTTAAGCAGTGGGCTTTATGTCTCTGGGCGACCTGAGCAACCTAAGGAGAAGGCTCCAGTTGTTTGCTCTGCAGCTATGCCATACACTGGGGGGGACATCAAGAAATCTGGTGAACTCGGGAAGATGTTTGATCTCCACGCTGAGAAGTCACGGAAATCTGGCCCTTTGGGTAATCAACCTTCAAGGAATACTACATTTGGTGGTGCCACCTCCAACTCTGGACCAGTATCTAGTGCTGTTGGCCGATCCAACTACTCTGGTTCTATTTCGTCAGCAACTGGCACAGGAGGTTCTGCAAGGGCAAAATCTAATTCCGGACCGCTTAACAAGCATGGAGAACCAACAAAGAGATCGTCTGGCCCCCAGTCAGGAGGAGTTACCCCAATGGCTCGCCAGAATTCCGGCCCTCTGCCTCCTATTCTTCCTACAACCGGGCTGATCACATCAGGGCCTATCTCCTCTGGACAATTGAACTCGTCGGGTGCTCCACGAAAAATATCAGGCCCTCTTGATTCTAATGTATCAATGAAGATGCGTGCCACGTCTTTTGCTCATAATCAAGCCGTTACAAATCTGAACGAGGAAGCTGGTTACTCGATCAAGGCCAGTTTGCCAAAGCCAGTACTCTGGGCGGTCATTTTGCTCTTTGTGATGGGATTCATAGCAGGTGGCTTTATTCTTGGTGCTGTTCATAATGCGATTTTGCTGGTAGTTGTCGTCGTCATATTTGGGTTTGTTGCTGCACTCTTGATTTGGAACATTTGCTGGGGAACAAGAAGCGTGACTGGATTTATCAGTCGTTATCCTGACGCTGATCTTAGAACTGCAAAAGATGGGCAGTATGTGAAGGTTACTGGGGTATGTGTAGTACTGATCACCTTTTTAGACTTATCAGTTATTCATCCATCCATCTTTTGGATTTGGTTTCCTCCTGTATGTCATATTTCTGCTTGTTTACAATAGACTTAGAAATAATTCTTTAATTGCATTGTTGATTGGTGCTCAGCCAGTCAGCCTACTAAGCCTGTTATCATCACACTCTTGCCAGTTGTCTGACAATGTGTTTCTGAACTGTTATATTAACTCACAATGTAGTAATGTCACCAACTGTTTCTATATTAACTATTAAGGCAATTCATACCTAGGTTTAACAAAAAATCTTTAGATTATTTCCAAGAAAAACTTTGGACAAAGACATTATTAGATAACATTAACTGCTCACGTAGACTGACATGTTATTTTCCTAGTTCCTCCGCAAGTTATGTTATAATCTTGCACATAGCATAAAATTATGACGATTTAAGCAGTAGTACTTCATCTATATGCAGTAGTAGTCAGTCCTCATTTGTTGTATTGAACTTGACAGGTTGTTACTTGTGGAAATTTCCCCCTTGAGTCCTCCTTTCAAAGGGTTCCAAGATGTGTGTACACTTCGTCCTGCTTGTATGAGTACAAGGGCTGGGATTCGAAAGCTGCCAACACTCACCATCGCCGATTTACCTGGGGATTACGCTCTATGGAGGTCAGTTTCTTATTTCCTAGGGCTTTTGATGTGTGAGGAGATGTGATACTGAGAGTGACATGGTGTCTGATGACTATGAGATACTAGGATCTTACTAAGTACCAAGCATTGCAACTCTTATCATCTTAATCTTGTCTCTTCATTTTTCTTTCCTTTGCAACAATTGCAGCGTCATGCAGTTGATTTCTACATCTCGGATTTCCAATCTGGGCTTCGAGCATTAGTCAAAACAGGATATGGTGCACGGCTAACCCCGTATGTAGATGAGTCTGTTGTTATCGACGTAAATCCAGAAAACAAGGACATGTCCCCTGAATTTCTGAGATGGCTACGGGAAAGGAATCTATCAAGCGATGATCGCGTGATGCGTCTAAAAGAAGGGTATTATTATATTTTTGTTCTAGATTTTGCATCTGGAATGCACGGGCATGGAGGCATCTTAACTGTAGTCACATCCTTCTGATAAAATTATCCTTGTCAATTGACATTGCTGTTCAAACTGCAGATACATAAAGGAAGGAAGCACTGTGAGTGTCATCGGGGTTGTTCAAAGGAACGACAATGTGCTGATGATTGTTCCACCTTCTGAATCCTTCTCTACTGGTTGCCGTTGGGGCAGGTGTATCCTCCCAACTAGCCTCGATGGGCTAGTCCTGAGATGTGAAGATACATCAAACAGTGATGTAATACCAGTTTAGCTAGCTACTTTGTTCTTACAGTTTGCTGGAAGAAAAAAGTTGCACGTCAAAATTTGTCTCGTTGGATGTGAGGGTGGAAAATGTGCAAATGCAGGGTTTGGTGATGGTTATGTAAAATATCGGTGGTCAGATTACTCGGGGCTTGATTGTGTAGTATTAATGTATTTTGCTCTTTCTTTTTTGGTTGGGGCTATGAACCTGTAACATGGATGGCTTGAGTACAGTCCGGAGTTTAAGTGGAATCAGGTTCATACGTCTCTATTTGATTTTTGGTCTGTACAATTCCAGCAATCAGGAATCGTTCGTCGAATCCCCCTTTCTGTATCTATATTTCTATACATAATTTCACCTCTCATGATAGGTATATTTTCATCTAGAATGAGGAATTGTTCATGTATTTTATCCAGATTTTGTTCATATATCTGGCTTTTGATCATGGTTTATGCACATGCTTACTGGCGCAGACGGTCATTCCACTCTAGTCTGCACTATCGCATTTTTTTTTCAAAAGAAAATAATCCCAGATACAAAGGATGGCATTTATTAATGAGTGTCCCTAAATAGAGGCAGCAGAGACAGGAAGGAGTGGATAAGAAGCGGTGAAAGGAACGTCCTGCACAATTAGGGTGTGTTTGGTTGGGTGGCTAGGTTAGTGCTAGCCAGTTTTTAGGTGGTTGGCCTGTGTTTGGTTTCTGGGTGGTTGTAACAACATTTCAAGCATATTCCCTTAACAAGATCAGCGGGCGAGTCCCTGCGGCCACTTACGAAACATTTTGCCACGTGCTCACCTTACCCATAAAATTGAAATTTTACCCCATTTAAATATTTAATAAATGTTTCCCTTTTAAAATATATTATGAAATTTCACCCCTTTTAAATATTTGAACAAACTTTTCCCTTTTTATATATTAAGAATATTTGAACAAACTTTTCTCTTTCAAATATATTTAATTTTTTACCCCTTTTAAATATTTCAACAACCTTTTCCTTTTTATGTATTAAGAATATTTGAACAAACTTTCCCTTTTGTATATATTAAGAATATTTGAACAAACTTTCCCCTTTTAAACATTTGAAGAAAACATGGCTACCCCTAACCACTTTTTATCCCTTCAACCAAACAAAAACTTGGCTCAACCAACCCACACAACCAAACATGAAAAATTCTTGAAGTTTGGTAGCCCGTATCATCTTCTCAATCAAGCCAGTGCGCTCATCAAAACATTAAAATTATCCCTAATTAATTAGATCCATTGGGAACGCATGAATCAGTTGTTTTGAAGTCAGGCTGGAAACTGTCTCCCGAGCTGCAGAAGGCAGCGACAGCAGCACGGGCTTTTAAGATTATGGAGGTGGCGAGAGCTCGCGCTGCAACGAAAAAGGGACTGGAAAAATTCGTTTTCACCTCCCGTCGAAACCCTCTTATTACTTACACCCCTGATACGTGTCATACGTATCTATAATTTTTATTGATCCATGCTAGTTATATGTCATTGTTACATGTTTTTACTATCTTATTACATCATTTTTAGGCTTTTTATCGGACTAACCTATTCACAAGATGCCTAGTGCCAGCTCCATGTTTTTGCTGTTTTCTATTTCAGAAAATTTACTTCTGCAAATATTCTCGGAATTGGATGATAATTTACGGGGATTTTTTATTCGACAAAAAGATGTCAGGGACCAAAGGGCGACCTGGGGGGGCCACCTAGGGGCCAGGGGCGGCCAACAGCCGCGACCCCACCTGGACCCGCGGGTGGGGCCCGCCACTGCCCTCTGGGCGCCACCTCGGCCCCCCTCGACGCCTATAAAATCACTAAAACCCTAAAACGCTCGGGGCGACGATTATTTTCCAAAAACTCCACCCGAAGCCGCCGCCTCCTCGCAACCTAATTCGGGGAGATTCTGAAGCTGATACCGGCACGCTGCCGGAGGGGAGATTGATCCCGGAAAGCTCTACATCGCCATGCCTTCCGCCGGGATGATTCGTGAGTAGTTCCACCTTGGACTACGGGTCCATGGCAGTAGCTAGATGGTTGTCTCTCTCCCTTGTGCTTCATGTTTATGATCTTGTGAGCTGCCCTACATGATCAAGATCGACTATTTGTAATGCTATATGATGTGTTTGTTGGGATCCGATGGATTATGAAGTTATGATCAGATTGTGCATGGTTCTTATATCTTAATTTAGGGTGTGTTTGGTAGCCCGTATCAACTTAGCAGGGCTATCTCACCTCATACATGCTGACATGGGCCGGGTTGGGCTGAGAAATTTCACTGTGTTTGGTGGCCTGTATGATCTGGGCTGGGTTGGGATGAGATGCTGTTTGGTAGGCTGTATGTGACTGGCCACGCTAAGAATAGGATCCAGGAATTTGAAATTACAAACAGGTCCAAATGCTTACAGAAAGGACCTTGAACAAAAATATAAAAAGCAATCAGGTCCAAAACAAAAGTCAATCGAATCCTGCACTGTGGTGCTCGTCTCCGGTGGTCGTCTCCGGTGCGACGAGGCAGCGGCGCGACGAGGTGGCGGTGGTCTCCGGTGCGAGGCGGCGGTCCCGCGGCGGGCTGGGTGGCGTCCCGCGAGGTGACGAGCCGGCGAGCGGCGCTGGAGACGGCCTGCCTGGGTGGCGTGCGCGGAAGCAGCGCGACGGCGACCGGCCTAGGGGCGGCGTGCGGAGGCAGCGTGGAGCCGGCGGTGGCGCACGGGGCGGCGGCGCGCGGGGCGGCGTGTCACATCCCAATATTTTGTAACCAGAGAAAAACCCTTTATGAGGAGTTAAAAATTTGGAACCAACAAAAACCTTCTGTTATTTCATGTGGTGCCTATTTAGCTTTTTATTATTGCATGTGATGTCGTTTGCTAAATTAAGTGCTCTTGTTTGGCTAATTATTTATACAACATTTAGTTAAGTAACCAACCTAATGATAAATTGGAATGTGACTCAAAACAATTAAATAAAAATTTCCTAAGACACCCTAAAAATAAAAGGGAGTATAAAAAGGTAATTTTTCCTCTCCAACCCTTTTCTTACTATATTATTTTGTCCCTAGAAAAATGATTCTTGTGTGCCAAAGATCAGAGGGAAGGGAGATGACCTCCCACCTCACACTTTGGTCCACTACTCTAAACTATTTTCCTAAAATACAATTTAATCGCAAGAATTCAAATTATATTCCCTTAATTCGGCCATCAAAGGAAACCCCATTTCCTTCTCTCCCAAAAATTCAGCAAAATTAGGGGAACCTCCTAGCACCCTTCTAAGCCCAAGTGTAAGCTTAAACTAAAGAAAATAATTTCAAAATTTCAGGGAGGCATACTGTCGAACACCTTATGGGCACAAACCGAGGTTTTTCAAATTTTGAACCAAACTGTGGCAAGTTGGCAGCAACCCAACACCTTTTCGCTCTCCCACCTCTCCTACACCTGCCCCTCCACTTGCCTCTTCATTTAACTCGGCATGACCGACCAAAGCGTGGTGGAGCAAGGCAGCCCGAGCTGCCATGCCGCCACTCTCTCTCTCCCTCGCACTCCCTCTCCCACTGGCCCCCTCGACCTCGACAAGTGTCCGTAGCTCATCTGGCACCAAACCGGGGCCCCCGGGCGAGCCGTTGCTCCCCGAGCTCTCTCTCCCTCGCCCTGGCCGCCCATACCCGAAACCCTAGCCACCCGTCGCCCCCGGACGCATCCCTGCTCGCCAAACCCCAGGGCCGCGCCATCACTCTCCCCTATCCCTCCTCTCTCCCGCAGACACAAGCCCAACCACCCTCGCCCCTCTTAATGGCGAGACCGAGCTCGCCCGTCCGTGACCGTCGCCCATGGACGCCTCGGTGCCCCTAGCCACCCACAAAACCCTAGCTCTTGCCACTGCTACCACGGACGCGGATGGATGACGTGGTTCACCCCACCATCGCCTCGCCATTGCTCTGTCCCTCACCTGCTCCGTACCCGTCGTCGAGCACCTTGTATGCACTCGGGACCCGCACCACCCCAAGCTCCAGCTCAGCCCTATCTCTCTCCCCTCGCTCTCTCTTGAACCCTAGCCACCCCGGAGGCCGTTGCCACACCACCTAGCACGCCTATGGCGCACTCACCCGCACCCTAGCTCCCTCGCCGCTCTCGGTCCACGGTGCACCGCCGTTCGGCTATAAAAGCCACCCCGAGCCCTCCAAAGCCACCCGCACCACTCCCTCCACCCTCACTCGCTCCCCCTCACTCGCCACCACCTCTCTGCACCCGCCAGGAGGGCGGGAGCTCTGCTGCTCTCCACCCCGGCCGAGGAGGCCGAGCTCTGCGAGCTCGGCATTGCCGAGGTCGACCACGGCCGCAAGGCCGCGCTGCCTCCCTTCTGTTTCCCTGCCTCTCTCACCCCTCTGTTCTTCCTCCCGCACTCACCGCTCTCACATGCCGTCGTTTTCTCTGCTCAGGTCTTGCCCGAGGAGCTCGCCGGCGAAGGAACCGTCCCGAGCTCATCCCGGAGCTGCAGCCGTCGACCGAGACATCCCCAGCACGCGCGAGTCAGCCCATCGTCTTCCCTGAGCCTCCGCACCACGCCTCCGTCGACTCCATCGCCTCCCGAGCCCCCTAGGTGAGCTCCCGAGCCGCCGCCGTCATCTAGGGCATGGCGGCGCGGCCGTTTCTAGGTCGTCGTCGACCTGACCGTCACAGGCCGTTGGAGTTGCATCCAACGGCAACGTAACGGTTCGGCATAATCTAATCACAGCCGTCCATTTTAGATCCAGTGGTCACGTACCGGTTCGGTTAATTTTGAGCCACTGACGAGCGGGCCCCGCTCGTCAGGATTTTAAACATTTCCGGCGCGGGAAAATCCCGTGGGCCGGCCCATTAAGCACAAAACCACCCGGGCCCTTTTATCTTTTCCGAAATAGAATTAAATTATTCAAATCTGCACTCAACTTGGAAATTAAATATCTGGAGATTGGTATTTCCAAAAATTATGAAATTTGGTGTACTGGTAGCCTGTTAAATTGTCTATCCAATGGCACTGGCCCCACATTATTTGAGTCAATATTAGTCAAATGATAAATTGTTTAGCACAGACGGTTTTAGACATAAGCTTGTTTGTTCCTGATGATTCAAATGCCCAAATAATGTGAATCCAATTTTGTTAGATGAGTACAGAGAAACTCTAGCTACCATAAAATTTTCAGATTAAATTGAGAAGTATAAATTAAATGAAATCCATATTTGTAATTGGACTCATTTCTGTAATGTTTTAAATCATAACTTGAGTTTGGTATGTTCAAATGACATGGGGCCAATTTTGATAGCTGTGTACTGTAATTATTTAGTTACCCTTAAATTGTCATAATTTTCTGTTTAACAGAAAATAGTTTATCCCTAAAACTTGACAAAATAAGCTTCTGTACCAAACACCTTATTTCTGTCAAACCGTTAACTGAAATGGAGCAAATCCAATTTTGTTAGCTCACACTTAACAAGTATTAGTTCCCCCTAAAAGGGCATAATTTTCTGAACAACAGAAATTAAATCATAACTAAAATTGTGGGATAGTGAATTTCTGCCTATAAATATTACAATTAATAACAAGAGCAAAATGAGGTGAAATAAACCTAAATCCAATTGTTGTGATTTAGTAAGGCAGTAGCTGCCTATAGGATCTTGATTTGTTGTGATTTCGATGATTGTTGAGTAGAGGTGTGATTGTGTGTTTTGCTTGTTATTTAACGTTTAGACGAGAACGTTGCCGAGGATTTCGAGGAAGGAGGATTCGTTGATCAAGAGTATCAAGACCAGGGACACTTTGCTGACCAAGGCAAGCCATCCATTTGATCATACCCTTTTCCTACTATTTTGAATAAGCATGTTTTACATATGTTAAGATGCATGAAATGTTTTCAAGTGGTGTGTACCACTAAAACCCCTTTTAAAATATTATTTAAGTTATATGCCATGGTTAGGCCCCCCTTATATAGTAGTGTTTAATGAAAAAAAATAGGTTGGGAAAAACAAACGTTTTATTCAAAAATCCTCTTTATGAAAATCTTTGGGTGAACTTGTGTTTTACCCAAGATGTTGCTAAATGATTTGCTTTGGAACTGGAGTAAAGATGGAGTATGAAGGTTTTGAGAAAATTGCACATTGTGTCTTAGTACTTACATCGACCAGCCGAAACCTGTGCGACCACATTACCCCACATATGGGAACGGGGCTTGACCCGTAGTTTGTCCATGTTAGTATGAGGTGCCTCAAACTCCTCCTAAGGGTCCAAGGACCCTCGAACCGATTAATAAAAGTGTATGCGTATCATACCGGGTGATAACGGTGGGTTTGAGAAGTGAGCCTAGCTCACTTGGTTAGGGAAGTGGATGTACAACCCAGCCACCCAGGTTCAAGTCCTCACGGACGCAGATTTGGGTTCTTATTATTTCAAAAATAAAAATCACTATAGGGGCTTCCCCTACCGTATTCCTTTCAAAAAAAAAAAAAAAAATAAAAATAAATAACGGTGGGTTTCCCGTCGTGGCAGTGTGGAGTCCAAGTTTGATGAAAGGACGTGTTGATAAAAAGGATATGTTGGATCCACACGGTGTGCCGGGGGTGATAAACCCATTGAGAGAAACTTTGTACTAGCATGGACATAGCGAAAGGTTATGATCGGTTACTCAACTTCGCATACACCTTGTATGGCGGGACGTGGCTGACACGGTGAGTTTATCAGATGGTGTGGGTAAAGTGTGCAACCTCTGCAGAGTGTAAAACTATTCGAATAGCCGAGTCCTCGGATATGGACAGTTGGAAGGCCCTACTTAGACCTATGTGCAAGTTTTGGTGTTTTTCCAAAAACGAAGATGTTTTAAGCGTCATACCAAGGGATCGGTATGAAGGGAATGGAAAGGAAAGGTTTCACGACGGGCCGTGATTCCACTGGAGGAGTTTTTTTTGAAGAAAAACTATTTCTTTTAGAAAGGAACTTCTTCTCTTTTTCAAACATCTTATCTTTTTCAACAAGGATATGGAGATATCTTTTCTTTAAAGGAGAAAAAAAATGTTTTTGCAAAACAAAGGAATACCCTTAGAGCCTCCCACCTAAGTAGTATGCATTAATCTTGACAACAATTTACTATCGGATGGTTTGCGAGTACATTCAAATGTACTCATATTGGTTTCGTCCCTGGCTATTGTCTTGGCCAGACTTTGAGGAGCCGTATGAAGAAGGAGACTACGACGCCGATAATGCGAACTAGGGATCTTCATCAGCCAGCTGCCTGTAGGGTTGTTAAGGCACTAGCCTACGACGCTTGTTGCTACTCCGCTGCTTGAAGAATGTTAAGCCCTCTGAGGCATTTATGTAAGACTATGGTCCTCGTGACCCTTTTGTTGTAAGACTTAAATTCGGTACTGTAATGGATGTAAACTTTGGTATTCAGTTCAAGTTATGCGCAACGACAGACTGATCATGGGATCGTTGTGTTAAGCATAACGGGTATTTCGGACAGCTAGTCCGGGGTCCCGACAGATCTGGTATCAGAGCCATCCTGACTGTAGGAGACCTTAGTTAGCACGGGCGTTAGATAAAGGGGTTATCTAAAAATATTTTTAAAATTATAAGGAAGTTGGGTATTTGTGAAAAGAAAATGCTTAATTCTCAACCCCTCCTATTTTACCAAATCTACATCTCATATAAAGGTTACGTTTACTTCCAGTTAAAATTTTGTGCACCCTAATTATCTCACTAACTTAAAATTTGTAGATGGCACTCCACTTCACCGAGTTTCTGCAAGTTAAGGAGAAGGGCAACCTCATGTTTGAGAAGGACTTGTACAAGTTGAGCGACATTTTGGGTCGCCCAGCTCCTGAGTTCCGTGGAGCACAGGTCGACGCTCACGATCGGGATAACCTGAGTTGGCTCATCGAGTCATCTGTCCGGGGGAACATCAAGTCCCCCCATTCCAGGACGATGGCTTTCACCACGATGGATGCCAACTGGGACGATGGACTGTGTCGTGCCATGCAGAGGCTGCTGGCCCGACTCTGTGAGGAGCACAAGGAGGAGTTGGTGAACTCACCTTTCAGGTTCTACGGGAGGCGTGACGCCGAGGGACGTCCCACTTCCACCGTTTGTCACCCCACCTTCGGAGAGCACCTCGTGGACATGGAGGTCCTACTTTACCGTACCCAGGAGGACCTACGCAGCGTGAGGTACCGGTCTCACTTTGAGCGCATTGCGCTCGAGGCGAGCCGTGACCGTGTCGCGCTCCTGCAGCAGGACAAGGCCGACCTTCGCCAGAGAGGGATCCGCCTGAAGAAGACCATCGCCAAGCTCCGCAAGAGGGTGGCAGAGCAGGACGAGATGATTGAGGACCTTGAGCGCCGGGCCGATGAGATGGAGGAGGAAGGCGAGGATCTCCGCAAGGAGAACAGCGCCTTCATCAGCGATGATGAGGATTACTTAGAGGAGATGGACTACGAGGAGGACGACGATGAGGAGGAGACCGTCGATGAGGAGGAGGAGCCGACTGAGCCCCTTCTTGACGAGGACGAGGAGGACCCAGAGGAGCGTGTCTTCGAGCCCGACACCGACGACATGGAGCCGAGTGTTCCGCCACAGTAGTCGGACTACTTAGTCGTCTCGAGTTATCATAGGGTTAGGTCACCCCAGTTGTAGTCGTGTTGGGTCGTGTAATGGTTCCTATGAAACCATATGCTTGTAGTAACTATGTAATGATGTGTGGAACTTATGCATGTGATGCTTTTGTTTGATGATGTTGTGTGTTTTGAAAATCTTGAAATTTGCAAATTCCTTTCGAAAATTTCTATGTAGTGAAGACCTCCTGCCCCAACAACTCGAACCCTTACCCTCCTATCATGATAAAGAAAACACTTCCGGTCTGTTTTGCCTCTTATACCAGTTTAATCTCAGGATGGTGGACACACGAGGAGGAGGAAGCCATGGCCGCAACGACTCACCGCCACCACTACCTGAGCCTACCCCAGCCCAACTCCTTGCGCTTATCTTAGAGGAGCGTGAAGCCACTCGCCAAGAGCGCCAAGCCCACCTTTCTGTTCTCCAACAACTTGCGGCCAACGCCCAGAACAACAACAATGGGAACCCCAACTATGGGGACGACCATCGGTCTACCCTTAGTGACTTCCATAAGACCACACCACCCGTCTTCACCAAGACCATTCAGCCCCTGGAAGCAGAAGACTGGCTTCGCACCATCGAGAATAATCTCGAAGTCGCCAGGGTTGCCAATGAAGAGAAGGTCTTGTTTGCTACCCACTACCTCTCTGGACCCGCAAGGGCGTGGTGGGAAGCAACCAAGGCGATGCTGCCACCTGGCCAAGCTATCACCTGGGATGAGTTCAAGGCCAAGTTCCGCAAGGTTCACGTGCCTAGCGGCCTGATTAGCCGAAAGAGGGACGAGTTTCGCAAGCTGAGGAAAGGAGGAAAGGATGTGGTGAAGTATCTGGAGGAGTTCATGGAGCTGGCCAGATATGCTCCAGACGACACCAATACTGAGGAGAAGAAGATGGACCATTTCCTGAATGGGCCGCACGCTGAGATGCAGTGC
Organism: Puccinellia tenuiflora; assembly: GCA_012064385.1. Taxonomy (NCBI): domain Eukaryota; kingdom Viridiplantae; phylum Streptophyta; class Magnoliopsida; order Poales; family Poaceae; genus Puccinellia; species Puccinellia tenuiflora. The sequence continues at coordinate 1,418,546 of QRDG01000068.1, read as the reverse complement.
GTGTTAGTCACTCACACCTTTGGTGACTTAGAGGCCCTCGTGGACAAGGCCATTCAGATGGAGTCCAAGCGCAATGTCATGTATGAGGACCGCAAGCGCCGTATGGCGAACCTAGCAGCCAGAAGCCCCGCAATTACCCACCAAACCCCAGGCCAGCACCACCACCATTTCGCGCACCTGCTCCTACGCCCCGTCCCAACAACAACAACCCCTACCGCCCCAATAACCCAAACCGTCCCAATATCAATTACCATCCTGGAGGCAACAACAACAACGCCCGCAACAATGCCAACCGTCCCAATGTTGTCTGCTTCGAGTGTGGAGTCAGAGGACACTACTCTAAAGAATGCCCCAATCCAAAGAATGCCGCCCCGCGCCCCAATCCGCCCAACAATGGCAATGGTCGTAAGGGAAATGGAAAGAACGGAGCACCAAGGGGGAATGCTGCTGTCAATCAAGGCCGCCTGAACCACATTGATGCCGAAGAAGCCCAGGATGCTCCAGATGTTGTGCTGGGTACGTTTCTTGTCAACTCCGTACCTGCAACCGTTCTGTTTGATTCCGGTGCAACCCACTCCTTTGTCACGGAAAGTTTTGTCTCAAAAGGGGGATTAGAGGGAACCGCTATGCGAAAACCCATGATGATACAAATCCCTGGATCACACTCAAAGGCCCACAAGTCCTGTAGGGACACTACCATAAACATCCTCGGGGTAGATTTCCTATCCGATCTGGTCATCCTAGGAGCCCAAGGAATAGATGTCATACTCGGTATGAATTGGTTAGCCAAGTACCATGGTCGAATAGACTGTGCTAGAAGAGCAGTTGCCATTACCTCAAGTGAAGGAGTTGAAGTGGAATATGTCTCCGAGTCACGACCCCGCCAAGCCTTCTGCCATGAGGGAGTAGCCAAGCCGAGCCTAGATGAAATCCGTGTTGTCCACAGATTTGCAGATGTTTTTCCTGAAGAATTACCTGGAATGCCGCCGGACCGGGACATTGAGTTTGTGATCGAACTTATTCCCAGGACAGCTCCTATATCCCAGAGACCCTACCGGATGAACCCGGAAGAATTGGCCGAACTGAAGAAACAGTTAGCAGATATGCTTAGCAAGGGTCTGATCCGTCCTAGTGCATCACCCTGGGGTTCACCCATTATCTTCGTGGATAAGCGAGACGGTACCACACAATTGTGTGTGGATTATCGCAAGTTGAATGATGTGACCATCAAAAATAAGTATCCTTTGCCGAAGATCGAGCATCTGTTCAATCAAATGATCTTCGTATCGGGTACCATCAGTTGAAGGTCCGAGAAGAGGATATCCCCAAGACTGCTTTCACCACCCGTTACGGATTATTTGAGTACACAGTAATGTCCTTTGGACTGACCAATGCCCCAGCCTATTTCATGAACCTCATGAATAAAATTTTCATGGACTACCTCGATAAGTTCGTCGTAGTTTTCATTGATGATATCCTTATTTACTCCAAGACCGAAGAAGAACATGCAGAGCATTTGCGTCTAGTACTGGAGACCCTCAGGAAACATCAGCTTTACGCCAAATTCAGCAAGTGCGAATTTTGGCTAAAGGAAGTAGGATTTCTCGGGCATATTTTGTCCGCAGGAGGAATTTCAGTTGACCCTGAAAATATTGAAGCAATAGTCGATTGGAAATCACCCACCAGTGTGACGGAGATCCGAAGTTTCCTCGGATTAGCGGGTTATTACCGCAAGTTCGTCGAAAACTTCTCAAGCATAGCCAAACCTATGACCCAGTTGCTGAAAAAGGACAAGAAGTTCGAATGGACCCAGGAATGTGAAGATAGCTTCCAAGAACTGAAGAAAAAGTTAACCTCAGCCCCAATCCTAATCATGCCCGACATCACCAAGAGCTTCGAGGTGTATTGCGATGCATTATGCCTCGGACTCGGGTGTGTCCTAATGCAAGAAGGAAAGGTCGTGTCGTATCTGTCTCGGCAGTTGCGACCGCATGAAGAGAATTACCCTACCCATGGCCTCGAGCTAGCCGCCGTTGTTCTTGCTCTAAAGACGTGGCATCATTATCTTATGGGTAATCGCTGCGAGATCTATACAGATCATAAGAGCTTGAAGTACATCTTTTCTCAGAGGGAGTTGAATATGAGGCAAAGAAGGTGGATGGAATTAATCAAGGATTATGATATTGGAATCCATTATCACCCTGGAAAAGCCAATGTAGTTGTCGATGCCCTTAGCCGAAAACCCTGCACCCTGAATGCCTTGATCCAAGCCGAACAACCAGCCCTGTTTAAGGAGTTCAAAGATTTCGGACTCGAGCTTGTTAGCCAAGGTTATCTCGCCAATCTAGAGCTAGCCCCAACCCTGATGGATCAAATCAAAGAAGCCCAGAAAGACCATGAGAGCATTGAAGGGATTAAGAGGAAGATGTCCCTCGACAAAGCCCCCGGTTTTGCCGAAGATGCCGAAGGAGTGTTGAGATTTAATGGTCGTATCTGTGTGCCCAACAATAGGGAACTGAAGGAGTTGATCCTGAAAGAAGCCCACGAGACCCCATATTCAATCCACCCTGGAGGAACTAAAATGTACCAAGACCTTCGTGAGAAATTTTGGTGGCATGGAATGAAGCGGGAAATTGGTTCTTTCGTAGCCAAGTGTGATATCTGTCAGCAAGTCAAAGCTGAACATTAGCGACCCGCTGGTTTGCTTCAACCCCTGAAAATTCCTGAATGGAAATGGGACGAGATTGGAATGGACTTCATCACTGGATTGCCGAGATCCAACAGAGGCCATGATTCCATCTGGGTCATCGTTGATCGACTGACCAAAGTTGCCCATTTTATTCCGGTCAAGACCACTTACCGTGGAGATCAGTTAGCAACACTATATATGTCCAGAATAGTAAGCCGGCATGGAGTACCCAAGAAGATTGTGTCTAATAGAGGCATGCAATTCACCTCCAGATTCTGGAAAGCTCTTCACGAAGCCCTCGAACCAAGTTAGCCTTTAGCACAGCTTACCATCCCCAGACTGACGGTCAGACCGAGAGGATGAATCAGATTTTGGAGGACATGCTTCGTGCGTGTGCCCTATCCCCAGACTGACGGTGAGTTTACCGGATGGTGTGGGTAAAGTGTGCAACCTCTGCAGAGTGTAAAACTATTCGAATAGCCGAGTCCTCAGATATGGACAGTTGGAAGGCCCTACTTAGACCTATGTGCAAGTTTTGGTGTTTTTCTAAAAACGGAGATGTTTTAAGCGTCATACCAAGGGATCGGTATGAAGGGAATGGAAAGGAAAGGTTTCACGACGGGCCGTGATTCCACTGGAGGAGTTTTTGAAGAAAAACTATTTCTTTTAGAAAGGAACTTCTTCTCTTTTTCAAACATCTTATCTTTTTCAACAAGGATATGGAGATATCTTTCCTTTAAAGGAGAAAAAAAATGTTTTGCAAAACAAAGGAATACCTTAGAGCCTCCCACCTAAGTAGTATGCATTAATCTTGACAACAATTTACTATTGGGTGGTTTGCGAGTACATTCAAATGTACTCATATTGGTTTCGTCCCTGGCTATTGTCTTGGCCAGACTTTGAGGAGCCGTATGAAGAAGGAGACTACGACGCCGATAATGCGAACTAGGAATCTTCATCAGCCAGCTTCCTGTAGGGTTGTTAAGGCACTAGCCTACGACGCTTGTTGCTACTCCGCTGCTTGAAGAATGTTAAGCCCTCTGAGGCATTTATGTAAGACTATGGTCCTCGTGACCCTTTTGTTGTAAGACTTAAATTCGGTACTGTAATGGATGTAAACTTTGGTATTCAGTTCAAGTCAAGTTATGCGCAACGACAGACTGATCATGGGATCGTTGTGATAAGCATAACGGGTATTTCGGAGAGCTAGTCCGGGGTCCCGACACGGCGGCGCACGGGGCTGGATGGGATGCTCGCGCTCGTCGGGGCTGGACACTCGTGCTCATCTTCGGCAACTGCTCGTCTTCGGCTGAGGGAGAGAAGGACCGATGGCACCAACCACACCGCCGCGGCTTAGCCCGCGCCGCCGTCGGGGCTGGACGCGGCCGTGTCCAGGCAGAGGGAGGAGAGGAACTCGCAGGGGCCATGGGGACGGACAGGGAGGAGAGGAGCTCGTGAGGAGGAGAGGAGCTCGCGGGGGGGGGGGGGGGGGGAAGCTCGGGTGGGGCCCACGCACGGGATGGTTTTCGGTATGACCTCGGCCGGGCTGAGGTGCGAAGCTCGATTCGAGCTTCACAACCCGGCCAGGCTGAGGAGCCTTTTTTGCATGAGATGGGCAGGGTTGAGGGGAGAAAACCGGGCTACCAGACAACCCAAAAGTGGGTGGGCATGGTTGGAGGGAGATTTTCTGAAGAGAGCCGGGCTACCAAACACGCCCTTATATTCTTACATGCTCTCCGATGTGTGTAGTTGCTATGGCCAAGTGACTGCTTATGTCTCCAAGAGAGAGTATTTATGCTAGATAGTTGGTTCATGCCCCCTTTTGTGCCTGGGCATGAGTGACAGAAACGTTAAGGACAAGGGTGTGCTGTTGCGACTAAGGGTAAAACATCGGTGTTCATGTCTACATGATTTTAAATATTGCTTACATCATACACTTTACTTAATGCAAATGTCTGTTGCTTACAACTTAATACCAATGGGTGACAGGCTGGATAGCGATCCCTAGGTGGACTTTTTAGACAAAGATGCAGTTGGATGGCGGTCTTTGTTCCTTGTTATGATGCCTACATGAATATTACCATGCACACTTTGATATAGCTAGATTTAGTTTGTGTCATAATCTTGTCAATTCCCGAACTGTAATTCGTTCACCCTTCATATGAGTATTTTATTTATTGGAGAGACACCACTAGTGAACCCATGGCCCCCGGTCCATCTTTTCACATTGTTTACAACCTCGTTTACTTTCTTTTCATATTCACTTGCTCGCTGGTCCGTTTCCATAATTTCCATTCACTACACTATACGAATAACCGCTTTGTTTTCAGCAGACCGGGAAGATTGACAACCTTCCTGCCGTTGGGGGCAAAGTAATTGGTTGAGTGTGTGCAGGTCCACGTTCGTCGACGGTTAAGCGCCAGAGATCGTTGACGTTCACCTCGTTGTTGATTTCAAAGTCCTACTGGTTCGATTAAACCTTGGTTCTTCACAGAGGGAAAACTGCTACTTGCTACTCCACGCCTTCGCTTGGGGCACCACCCAACTACATCAACTACACCATCAAGCAATTTTTCTGACGCCGTTGCTGGGGAACGCACTTAAGCTACATAAGAAGATTAGTCCCCGCCAACTCTGCTAGTGCTTATCAAGCAGTTTTCTGGCGCCGTTGCCGGGGACTTTGGAGGTGCAGCAAGGGGAGTCTCGCGTTCTCAATCACTTTATTTTGTTTTTGTCTTGCTTAGTTTACTTCTTGTTTTGCTTATTTACTTGTTTAAAAATTTTAAAACCCCAAAAAATTAGTCTAGTCTTTATTCTTGTTTTGCTTAGTTTTATCCTTTGTTTAGTAGCTATGTTTTATCCTAAGTTTGGTATGAAAGATATTAGTGTAGGTAGCGGTTTAATCATTGGTAGAAGCAATATTGAAGAATTTCTTAATCTTGTTATTGGTCTAAGCAATTTTAACGAGAAGCCTTTGGTTGAACTCACCGATTCTTATGAAACTGCTATGGCTTCTTTGGTTGGAATGATAGAAGCAAGATGTAGGAGTTAATCCCTAGAGGCAAGTAATAAAGGAGTTTTATTAGCATAACTCATATATGTTCATATTAAGTTTTATACCATGCTATAACTGTATTAAGCGGAAACATTAATACAGGTGTGGTATATAAACAACCAGGTCCCTAGTAGCCTCTACTTGAATAGTCCATTGGTCAATAGATGATCAAGGTTTCCTGATCATGGACATTTATGTCAATTGACAATGGAGTCGTGTCATTGGGGAATGACATGATGGACACCACCCAATGTAAGTTAAACGCAATAAAATCTGTCACGAATATCGGCATTGCGATGACTTAATAGAAACGTAGTAGTAACCAAGTCCTTAGATCGTGAGATCATATTTAACCACTGTTCTGGAAGGAAGCTTTGACTGCATCAACCGTCACACCGTAACAGGGTGATCATAAAGGTGTCTATCAGGTTTTCTAAAGGAATACGTTGAGGCGTATGCATCAAGAGCGGGATTTGTCCATCCGCGTGACGGAAATATATGACTGGGCCCACTCGGTGATATTACATCAAAGTCTTGCAAGCATGTGATGGAGATGTAATATCATGGAGACGAGTAAATAAGTTTATCGGGTAATGAGATGGGGATCTCGGACAAACTTGATATCGTGCGACAAAGAACTTCGTGGAACACACATGGACCATCATGGGTTTCCAGATCCCGTTGTAGGTCATTGATCGGAGAGGAGTCTCGATCATGTCTGGAGTGATCCCGAACCGTAGGATGGCACGCTTAAGGGTAGACGACGCTTAGGAATATTTTCGGCACCGAAGAAATACGAGAGACAAACTCCGGAATGGTTCCGGGAATTATCTGATGGTAATCGGAGAGGTTCCGAAGTGTTTCGGAATGAGAGAGAATTATCCGATGCTGATCGGAGGGGTTCCGACGGTGTTTCGAAATAAGGGAGAAATATCCGATGGAGATCGGAGGGCAACGAAAGGTGTTTCGGAGCAAGAGGAAATTAAATAATATGTATCTAATATTAATTAGTGTAATTAATGATTAAATATATATTTTTAATTGAATTTAAGGGGCAGCCCACCTAAATGGGCCCTAAGGAGCCCATTAGGGAAACCGCCCCAAGAGGAAGCCTAAAAGGGGGCCGGCCGGCCAAGGGCCAACCCCCCCAAGTGGGGCCCACTAGCGGGTGCAGCCAGGTGTGGGTTTTTAGTCCACACCGCCCCCCAAGGGAGTTGGACTCCCTCCTCCTCCTATATAAAGAGGTGCCCCCCTCCTCCCAAAGGTATCCCATCTATACCTGACCATTTCTCTCGCCGGGCCGTGCTCGGGTCGGGCCTAGAAAAAGCCCGATGCAGGAAATCTAGGCCCGAGCTCGGCCCGGCCCGACTGCCGGGCCGCAAAATTGGTCCCGAGCCTGGCCCGACCAAAGCCCGACTAGGCCCGACCCGATTGCTGCTAGATTTCTGTTTTTCTTAAGCCCGAGCCCGAGCCCGGCCCGACCGTCGGGCCTGGAATTTAGGCCCGAGCCCGGCCCGTTGGCACAGTCGGGCCGGGCCTGGATGGGCTTTTTTGGGCCTGGTCGGGCCGGGCTGCCCATGGCCAGCACTAATCCCATCCAATTCTCTCTCTCTCTCTCTCACCTCGAGCGTGGTTCCGCCTTTTTCGGAGCTGCGCACGGTAGAGAGGTTTCTCCACCAAATACCACCACCGTGATATTGGTGCTTTGGTCGAGCTATGCATCTTCCGCTGCTGCCGCTGGACCGGAGCCGGGGGATCGTCGATACACCGTACGCGTGTAGAACTACGGAGGTGCTGCCCACTGCAGCACTCGTCGCTGGTACGACTCCATGACCTTGAGGTCGGCGTCGTACGACTCCATCGCCAATGTTCGATGGAACGTAACGCTTTCGGTCTTCAAGGGTATGAATACCGATTCCCTCCGTTACTTTATATCTGCATAATAATAGATCTTGGCTAGTTTGTGGTTCGCATTGTTAGGAATTTTTTTGTTTTCTGCTACGGAACCCCTTCAGTGGTATCAGAGCCGATCTTTGCATAGATATAGAGTACGGTTAGAACACATAGAAATATGTGGGCACACGACCATATAATTGTTACCCTCTCGCGTGCATTTGTTCATACTATTGAATTGCTTGATGAAACGGCCCGGACCGACCTTACGCGAGAATGGTTCCGCACTTGACATATGGCTTGCACCATATATGCGGCTGGCGGGTGTCTGTCTCTCTAGCACGGGTAGTATGGTATTTCTAACGGAGGGCCCCGAAAGGGGTGTAAAAGAGACAATTATTTGATCGGTGTTGTGGTTGCAGGTTCGTAAGTTAGAAGGTGGTTATTTTTGCGAAAGGCCCTCAACCACGTAAAATTTGCAAAAGATAAAGTAGAGGCGTCTAACTTTGTTTTGCAGGGACGAGTGATATGTGATACGTGTTAAATGTATCTATAATTTTTGATTGATCCATGCTAGTTTTGTGGTGTTGTCACATGTTTTTATTATTATATTAATAATTTTTATGCATTTTGTCGGACTAACCTATTGACAAGATGCCCAGTGCTAGTTTCTGTTTTTGCTGTTTTTGTATTTCAGAAAGTGCACCACAGGAAATATCGTTAGATTGCGCTGAAAATTTACGGAGATTTTTTATGCGACGGAAGGAACCAGAGGACCAAAGGGCAGCCTGGGGACCACCCAGGGGCCACAGGCGGGTGGCGGCCGCGGCCCCCCTAGGAACCGCGGGTGGGGCCCGCCCCTGCCCCCTGGGCACTGCCTCGGCCCCCTCCGACGCCTATAAAATCCCTTTTAACCTAAAAATGACGGGGCGGCCATTATTTTCCAAGAAAAGTCATCCCGAGGCGCCGTCAACTCAAGCCCTAGTTCGGGGGTGATTCTGAAGGAGATCCTGGCACTCTGCCGGAGGGGAGATCGATCCCGGAGGGCTCTTCATCGCCATGCCTTCCTCCGGGATGATTTGTGAGTAGTCCCACCTTGGACCTTGGGTCCATGACAGTAGCTAGATGGTAGTCTCTCTCTCTTGTGCTTCATGTCTTATGATCTTGTGAGCTGCCTAACATGATCAAGATCGATTATTGTAATGCTATGTGATGTGTTTGCTAGGATCCGATGGATTATAAAGTTATGATCAGATTGTGCATGATTCTTATATGTTACTTTGGCCAAGTGATTGTGTGTATCTCCAAGAGAGGATATTTATGCTAGATAGTGGGTTCATGCCCCCTTTTGTTCCTGGGCACGAGTGACAGAAACATCTAAGGGTGAGGGTGTGCTATTGCTACTAAGGGTAAAACAGCGGTGTTAAAGTCTATTTTTATATTTAATATTGCTTACTTCATGCGCTTTACTTAATGCAAATGTCTGTTGCTTGCAACTTAATACCGGTGGGTGACAGGCTGGATAGCGATCCCACGGTGGACTTTTTAGACAAAGATGCAGTTGGACTCAACGGTCTTTGTTCATTGTCGTGATGCCTACTTAAATATTATCATGTTCTCTTTGTCATAGCTAGATTAAGTTTGTGTTATAATATTATCAATTGCCCAGCTGTAATTTGTTTACCCATCATATGAATGTTCTATTTACTCGAGAGACTCCACTAGTGAAACCATGGCCCCCTGTCCATCTTTTTACATTGATTGCAACCTTTATTCATCACTTTTCACCATCATTACTCCTCTAGTCCATTTTCATAATCCATCTATTTCACTATACAATTAACCGCTTTGTTTTCTGCGAGACCGGAAAGATTGACAACCTTTCCGCCGTTGGGGGCAAAGTATTTTTGTTGAGTGTGTGTAGGTCCACGTCTGTTGAAGATTAAGCGTCATAGATCTTCAACATTCACTTTGTTGTTGATTGCAAGGTCCTACTGGTTCGATAAACCTCGGTTCGTTATCGAGGGAAAACTGCTGCTTGCTACATCTCCGCCTTCGCTTGGAGCTCCACCCAACTTTTCATCAGTAGCAATCAAGCTCTTTTCTGGTGCCGTTGCCGGGGATCTTGGAGCCACAGCAAGGGGAGTCTCACACTCTCAATCACTTTACTTTGTTTTTGTCTTGCTTGTTTTATTTCTCGTTAGCTTATTTTTCCTGTTGCAAAATTTTAAAACCCAAAAAAATTAGTGTAATCTTTATTTCAGTTTTGTTTATCTTTTATCTAGTAGCCATGTTTTCTCCTAAGTTTGGTATGAAATATGTTAAGGTAGGAAGTGGGGATGTTGTTGGAAAGGATAATATTGAAGAATTACTCACTTTCGTTAGCAAACTCTATACTCATGATAAAAGGTCAATAGTAGAGCTAACTAATAGTTATGATTCTGCTATATCTTGTTTGGTAGCTCGTCTTGAAAAGAGGTTTGTTAATTTAAATCCCATATTACAGCAAATTTTTCTTAAGCTTGATAGCATGGAGAGAGGAAAGGAAAAAGATTTTGTGTTAGAAACTCTTCTCCATGAATTTGATGATATAGTTAAGGAAGCTAGGAAAATATTTGCTCGTTATGGTGCTCTTGGTTCATATCCTAATATTCATTACTCTTCGGATGTTAGGGATGAAAATTTAAGGAAGTACACTCGCAAAACTGAGATTGAGGAAAAGGTTGATATTGCTATACCATTTAAACTCCTAGGGATATCCGATGCTTTGGAAGACAATTTTGGATGGATTGCTCCTCAAAATCTATTCGATGAGAGTAGTCAACCAAAGAGAAAGGAGAAGGGTGATTCTTAGCCCTATATTGGTAATATCCAATGCATTTATGATAAATTTGCTAATGTTCATTTGAAGAATGATGATGCCCTCGATTTTGAAAAAACTTGATATTTGGCATTGCGCCTAGCTAAAAGGCGTTAAAAAAAGCGCTTGTTGGGAGGCAACCCATCTTTTACTTTTAGTTTGCTTTTTACTTTTCTTGAGTCTTGAAGTTGTTGCCTCTGTAGCAACTTCATTGTATCTTTTTCTTTTGGTTTTTTGTGCCAAGTTTAGCCTCTAATGCATTGAAAGTGCGAGGTGTTGTTTTGCTGTCCAGAAACAGATTTCTGTCCTTCACTGTTCAAAAATCCAAACAATCTCTGAATTTTATATTTTTCTGAAATTTTTAGAAAGCAAGCCTGATACTTTTATCTATCTTTCGTTAGTTTTCAGTTTTCTGATTTGAGCTACAGAAGTGTCTCGAAAAATTCGATCTTTACAGACTGTTCAGATTTTGACAGATTCTGCTTTTATTTTGTATTCGTCTCTTTACTATCGTCAAATGTGATACTCTAGAGGTGGAGTGCCACATTGAGGCTTATTGAACAGTAGATAATGCCTAATAAATTGGTTTTGCAATTTGTCTTCAGTTTAACACATGTGCATTTTAATTTATGAGCATTAACCCTCTAATCAGTTTATGAGAAGTTTTGTGTGAAGTGAGTTTTTAAGTTCCAAAGGAGAGGATAATGAATAAATTGAAGATGGATCAGAGCTCAAGCTTGGGGATGCCCCCATGGAACCCCCTCTGAATATCAAGAACTATCAAGCGTCAAAGCATGGGGATGCCCAAGGCATCCCCTCTTCTTCATCGACTATCACGAGGTCGTCTTCGTTGAACTAAGTTTTTATCACTTTGCATATCATGTGCTATACTTGGAACGTCTTTTTAATTTCAGTTTTTCTGTTTGTTTGCTGGTCATATGCTTGTTGGATCCTTGCTTTGTTTATGTGGGAGAGAGACACGCTCCGCTTTTTCGTTTGAATACTCTTGTGCTTCGCTTATATTTTGTTGAGTATTCTTAGCTACTATTTGTTTGCTAGTAAGCTCTCGCTTTTAGCTTTTATCTTATTTAGAGCTGCTAGTAGTTGTTGTTAAACTCTCTTGTTCTTCACTTATATTTGTTGGAGAGTTGTTATTGATAAATTGCTTGAATAGTGATAGCGCGAGAGGTGTTAATCAATCACGCTTCGTTGGGCACCCCAAGAGGAAGGTTTGAGGAGCACAGCAGCAAGTTTTCGCTCAGTTAGAAACCAAGGTTATCGAACCAGTAGGAGTGAGAAATGCTTCAGAAGGTTGTCCACAACTGCAATGGCGCCAGAAAAAGAGCTGTTGCAGGGGAGACAGTGGAACCTGCAGAACACAATCAAACTACTTTGCCCCAACGAAGCAGTGAGGTTGTCAATCTCACCGGCCTTGCTGAATACAAAGGATTAAATGTATGTGTGGAAGGAAGCTTGTTTGCAGTAAATGAAAGCAGTAGAGCAGTTGATTTAATTGCAGATGTAAAAGAATAGACCGGGGTCCACAGTTCACTAGTGGTGTCTTCTCCATAAATAAAATACTACACATGCTGGGTAACAAATTACAGCTGGGCAATTGACAGAATAGAGAATGCATGACAATGCATGAACATTGCATAATACAGAGGATGATGATGTCTATATGAGATGCTTTGGGCATTACGACAAAATACATAGATAGCTGTTCCAAGCATACACCTATGCCTAAATAGTCCACCTTTGAGATAACATACCATAAAATCTCTCCAGTATTAAGTTGCAAGCAACAGACAATTGCATGAAGAACTGTGCATAAAGTTTACTCCCTAGTAGCAACGGCACTCCCCCGTCCTTATATGTTTCTGTCGAGTAAATTACAGAAAACTACCACAATTGACACTGGTTTTACGGGTCAGTACCGGTCTTGGTAATTTTTTCAAAAAACTACCATCCGTGGGACAGCGTGAAACAAATAACGCTAAAAGCCATTTGATAGCGTTTTGACACGTATGGCCCACTGTCAGTGCTGACGTGGCCAAACGGGCGTTAACTGGGCTTCCGTCCGTCTCCACGTTTAGTTGACCGTCCGGTCGAACCCGACGCGGCACCCCAGTGTATTCTCACTCTCTCTTCTCCCCTCGTTCTCCCGCGACCGTTCTTCAGCCCGCCGACGGTGCCCGCCCCCGAGCTTCCCCGACGAGGTCCCTTGCCGCCGTCGTCGAGATGCCGAGCTGGAATGATGGCGAGACGTCGAGCGAGAGTGCGTTCAGTTCATACAGTTCGGAGGTAAGTACTGTCGATTTAGGCTAGGGTTAGGGTTTCCGATTTGAGGATTTGCATCTGCACTGTCGATTTAGGCTAGGGTTAGGGTTTCCGATTTGAGGATTTGCATCTGCACTGTCGATTTAGGCTCGATTGAAGCTGAAATATTGTTCTCTTTTCGGTCGATTTGTAGTGTCCGGCGGGGGGATATACTCCCGAAGTGATAGAGGACCCATCCTTTTGCGGGATTGCTGTGGATTCTGCTGTTCGTTGCATCATGCACAGGGAGCTGCCCGAGAGGTTCGTGGCTTTCGAGGGGACAAACACAGGGAGGCGATTTCTTGCCTGTGCAGTTAAGAATGTGAGTGCTTTTTTGCCTGGGACAAACATAGTTGATTGATGGTTTAACCGGTAATGTTGCATGTACTGATTACTCCTAATTTATTTGTCTTTAGCCTATTGAAAACTGTGGCTTTGTTGCCTGGCATGATCCTGAATGGCCAGAACCATTGGAAAATGCATTATGCACTATGTGGGGAAGATTAGAAGAATCCAATTCTGCCAGGGTTTTAGAGAGGATTGACCATGCTTTGTTGATGAGGAGTTTATCTTCTGAAAAGAATAAAGCAGAAAAGAGGTACAACTCTTTAGTTGCCGAAGTAAACAAGTTCATGACTGACAATGCAGCAGAGGTTAGGCAGCAAAACTATGCAAAGATCCAGGAGGAGGGTCAGTCTGACAACGGAGTTGAAATGAGAAAGAATACAACTGAGAATAATAAGGAGGAGAAGCTGGAGGATGAAATGTTGCTGTGGAAGGAGGAGAAGAAGAATTTGGAGAATGGAATGTTGCTGCTGAATAAGGAGAAGAAGAATTTGGAGGATGAACTGTTTGTGTTCAGAGAGGAGAAGAAGAACTTGGACAGTGGGATGTTTCTATTGAAGGAGGAGAAGAAGAAGTTGGAGGATGAACTGTTGCTGTGGAAGGAGGAGAAGAAGAATCTGGAGAATGAATTGTCTTTGTTGAAGGAGGAGCAAGAAAACCATAATGAGGCTTTGAATGTACTGCAGAAGAAATGGGATGATGAGAAGAAGACATGGGATGCTGAGAAGAAAGAAATGAAGGAAGAGAAGAAGAGGCTGGAGAGTGCTTTTTATGATCTGTTCATCTGCAATAATTCAAACAAGGAGAAGCTGAAGAGGGTGAAAGCTGTCTGTGGTGAATGAATGAGAATTAATGTAATAGATTAGATGCTAAGTTATGGTTATGGTTGATGAACTTAAGTTTCTTTAAGTACTTATGTAATATGTGAACTGCTGGTTTGTTTAAGTGTAATAGATTAGATGCTAAGTATGATGAACTAAGTTATGGTTATGGGGGATGACATGATGAATCTGTTTAAGTGTAATATGTGAACTGCTGGTGTGTTGTGGTCGAGGTTGATGAACTAAGTTTGTTTAAGTTATGATCTGTTTAAGTGTAATATGTGAACTGCTGGTGTGTTGTGGTCGAGGACTCGGCGTCGACCATGACTAAAGTGGTATAAACTCTAGCTCATTGTGGTCGACGACTAGTGAATCGTCGACCACAACTAAGATGGTCATAGTGGTCGACGACGAGTCGTCGATGACGACTATAATGGAATAAACCCTATTGTGGTCCACGACTAGTCGTCGACCACAACTAAGATGGTCATAGTGGTCGACGACGAGTCCTCGACCACAACTAAGGGTCATTGTGGTCGACGACGAATCATCGACGACGACTATAATGGTATAAACCCTATTGTGGTCCACGACTAGTCGTCGACCACAACTAAGATGGTCATAGTGGTCGACGACGAGTCCTCGACCACAACTAAGGGTCATAGTGGTCGACGACGAATCATCGACGACGACTATAATGGTATAAACCCTATTGTGGTCCACGACTAGTCGTCGACCACAACTAAAATGGTATAAACCCTACATTCCTAGCATTACACTAAATTTCATTCAAACTAAATATCAGTACCATTAGTTGGGGTTTTAGCATACCACTGAATTACATGTCCAGCAAAATAACCAACAAGTTCTGGTATTACATGCCATCAAATGGTTGATAACCATCAAGTTTTCTAGCTCACCAAAATAACTAACTAGTTCTGCTATTACATGACATCAACTGGTTGATAAACACTATTTGGAAGACCCAGTTTCTCCTTCTCCATCAGGTGGTTGATAACCACAGTTCAGATAGCCCCAGGTCTTGGTTTTCTTGTACCTTGGTTCATCTGCTGACATATCAGTGGTTGTTCTTGGGGCAGCAAAGGCAGACCTAGCTGGTGGAGGTCCTGGTGTGGTTGCAGGTTGGGCTGGTGGAGCTGGTGCTGCTCTCTTCTTTCCTGCTCTTCTAGCAGCAGGTGGTGGAGCTTGTGTGCTAGTAGCAGGTGGTGGTGCTGGTGTGTTAGCACCAGGTGGTGGAGCTTGTGTGCTACTAGCAGGTGCTGCTGCTCTCTGTCTTGGAGATGGAGGTGCAGTATCTGGTGTAGTTGGAGGTGCATCTTCATCTCTGTTGGACTGTTGAGCATAAGAAAAACAAGTCATAGCTGGTGGGCATAAGGACACATAAATGTACCAAATTCATGAATAAATAGTCATAGCATAGAAACATACCACATGTTTGTTCTTTCTAATAAGCAGATCAGGCCTCAATTCTTGTGTGCAGCTGGTGTATTTGTGTCCCTGTTTATTGCAGTTGGAACAAGTGATGGTTCCCATTCTTGATGTGTCTTTGGGCTTTGGAACCTCAAACTTCCCCTTCTTTCTTTTCTCTTGCTTTCTACCCTTGTTGATTTGGAAGACAGGTGGCACTATGTCAGGACCATCAGTTCTAGTCCAGTCATGCTTTCCAGGTACTGGATAGACCATTGGATTGTAAGCTAAAAGGTAGTGGGGTTTCTTGAAGAAATCAACTACATAATCCTCAGGGCATTGCTTGGCTCTGATGATAGCACTGCATGCATGGTTGCAAGGCAGGCCAATGATATCCCATCTCTTGCAACCACATGTTCTAGCCAGCAGATCAACAGCATGCGTTTGGTCACCTGTTCCATTGGTTACTTGCCACAAATTAGTGCCAGCAATTCTTGGTGTGCAGAACCTTGAATACTTTTTTGCCAATTCAAGCTGCTCACTGAAGTGAGGACATATATCCCATCTATCAATTGCTGCTCCTTCTCTCTTCTCATGAAATCTTGCCATTAACTTGTTCTTTATCCCTTCAATCATGGTTTGAATAGGTTGTTTCCTTACATCTAGGATGTATCTGTTAAAAACCTCACTCAGATTGTTTACTACCAGGTCAGTTTTGCAGTTGCTGTCAAAAGCATGCCTAGCCCATGTGTGGACAGGAATCTTACTCAACCACTTCCAAGCTTCCTCACTCTCCAGCTTCAAATTGGCCATAGCTATATCAAATTGGTTTTTGTGATAAGCATAGCTGGCTGCATCCATGCACTTCTTCAAATCCTCCCCTCTGAACCCAGCTGTTTGAAAATTGGCATAAATGTGTCTTAAACAAAATCTGACTGGGCTGTGAGGAAACACTTGCCTAACTGCTTTGATAAGTCCCTGTTGTTGGTGAAAATGTACAAGTTATTACATGGTTAACACAACATATTCTACAAGTCACATGATTACATACCTCCTGTCTATCAGACATGATAGTGTATCTACCAAACTGCCCTTCTTCTCCACCCAAAGCATATTTGAGTTGAGTCAAAAACCAACACCAGTTGGCTGTGTCCTCTTTTGGTACAACTGCAAATGCAATAGGGTACATATTGTTGTTACCATCTCTGCCAGTTGCAGCTAGTATTTGAGCACCAGTGCAAAGTTTGATAAAACAACCATCCAAGCCTGCATATTTAAAAAACATTCAGTCAGTCAAATATGAATGGCAAATTTATATCATATACACTATTACCCATAGCAAAAAACCCACCTATAAAGGGTCTGCATCCTTTTAAAAATCCCTCTCTTGGTGCATTGAGACAGAAAAATAACCCATGGTGTCGTGGTGGTGTCACGGCAGATGCCATATAGGCTTGATGTGGGGCCGATTGGACGCTGGAGGTACCGGGGAGGGCTTGCACGCACGGCGTACAGACACGAACACACACACTCACACACTCACACACACACGATTTACCCAGGTTCGGGGCTCTCGTGAGGAGATAACACCCCTACTCCTGCTTGCTGCTTGATTTATATGTGGACTACAACTGGTTACAAGCTTGCTCCTTGAGCTGTATGCAAAGAGTGGCAAGATCTAAGCCTCTACCGAGTCTGAGGATAGCTCTCTGGCTCTCCTCTAGCTCTCAGAAACTGCTAAGTAGTTGCTCAGCGTCTCTGCGTAGCGTCGGGGAATCGTCCTTGTAAGAGGAGCCCCTGGTACCCCTTATATAGGAAAACCCAGGGTTACAGTGTAAAACAATGCTACTGGTGCCATACCCCTTGGTCTCCGGCCGGCACGGGCGCCGCTGCGCCATACCCAGACCGTGGCAGCGCTGGTCGCCACGGTCGCCGCTGCACCTGACAGCACGCCCTAGCCTAGGCTTAGCGCCACTGTGCCGCGCCGCCCGCGTCAGAGGCGTGGCCGAGGCTTGGCACGCCGTCCACTTGCAGCACGCCGCCGCCCTTGTTTCGCTCCGTGTCTCCAGGGGCTTGGACCACCGTCCGAGATGACCCCATCCGGCATAGATGTGCCCTAAGCTGGTAACTCGGTTTACTCCCTCCTGCACATAAGAACAATGAAGGATAGCCCGACATATAATAAGCATGATCCGACATAAGGCTATGTCGGTTTGATCTGACTCGGATGAATCCGGATAAGCCAGTATGGTATGTCGGTTTCTATTGACTCGGTCAACACCGAGTCAACCTTATTTTACCATATTGACCCCACTCGGGGGCTTCCCCCCGACATTAGTCCCCGAAGCTGGCGCGATCCTGCAGCCTCGGATGGAGGATCACGGCAGGTTCACCCGAAAAACCAGCATTCTTAAGTGATCACCGACATAACATACGTCGGTAAACAATTTATATGTCGGAAAGCAGTTTTTACCTTCCATCATGATATTCGAGTTTGATGTCGGATCGTTCCGAATCACCGGAAGATCCCACAATTTTTCCGAGTCCTTGGTTCCTCTACGTGGCAGAGCATCTCTGCCCAACGCCTCGACTCTTGCGCCCGGATGGACGTGCCACTGGCACGCACGCCACTTGCGTCACGCCGGTCACCTCGGTGACTGTGCGCACGCAAGCAATCAAGTGCGGTCTTGACCGCGCCGCCCGCGCCTCCTCGGGTCCTGCCCGATCAAGTGTGCGGCGTGGTAACCGTTGCCACTCTGTGGCCTCCCGTGTGGCCGATCGGGCGGCAGTTAAGCCGCAGAGGAAATCGTGGAGGAGATCGTGGGGCCCTAACTCCCCGTCGGTTACGAGATCGTGCGCAGCAAATCCCGCGCCCACGATCTCCTCCGCCGCCCATAAATAGTAGGGGGAGAGCATCGTCTTCCCCTCCGCATTCCTTTTCGCCTTGCCTTCGTCCTCTTCTCCAGCGCTCCAAGCACAAGCAACACCGCACGCTTCCGCGCACCGCACCGCCGCCGCTTTGCATGCACGGAGCGCGCACGCCGTCGAGCCACCGGACGCCAACGTCGCCGACGCACGACGCCACCGCCGCATACCGCGTCACCGCGGTAAGATTTCCTTCTCCTCCTCTCTTTTGCACATTAAGGTTTTGAATCTACGGGAGTTCTTGTTCTTCCTCGAGTTTATCACCGCGGCGATGTATCCGGCACCGCCGGTGAACTTGCGGTCGCCGATGCGGTTTACCGCCGGTGGATTAGCTACCGTAGAATCTTTTCTTCCTTCCCTCCTTGCTCATTAGCTCTTAGGCATCTAAGTTAGATGCAATCACTCATAACCTTCCCCGTTTGCTTCTAGTTTTTTCTTTTTCTTTTTACTGTGATGATTTTGATCTTGATGCCGTGACTCCTTTTGTAGCTCTCCAAAACTCTTCTCCGACATGTCGAACAACCCCGGCCTCGAGGTGGCAGAGGTGGTTGAAGAGGGAGTAGCCGAGGAATCCATCCGGGCTGCCTGGGAGGGCTCCTATGTCCGCCAAGCCGACATAGATTGGTTGATTCGGACCCGGCGGATCCCTGCCGGGGTAGCGTGCCGAGTTCCGGGTCCAGAGATGACCCCGGATTTGCAAGAAGGCGAGTACGTCGTCTTCATCGCGCACTTCGAGCGAGGATTCGGCCTACCCGCCAGCGCTTTCTTCCGGCACTTTCTCAACAAATTCGGTCTCCAACCGCACCAACTCCCGGCAAACGCCTTCACCACGCTCTCCGCCTTCGTCTCCTTCATGGAAGGCTACCTCGGTCTCTGGCCAACCGTTGAGGCCTGGTCCAAGTACTTCGGATTCCGGAAGCAAGTCATTCCGAATCCCGAAAATCCGGACGCGCCCAAGGTGATGACACAATGCGGAGCCGCCACCATCAATCCTCGGCGCGGCTCCATCTTTCCCCGGATTCTCGGTTTGGAGTCATGCCGGAAATGGCAACACTCCTTCTTCTACGTGAAGAACTCCACCGAGGTGGACCTGATCAACTTGCCGAGTTTCTCCATCGGCCCCCCAACTGCTCAACTCAACTGGGGCTACCACCCAACGGATACAAACTTGTTGGTCAACCACATTCACCAGGTCGTCGAGCAGCTTCGAGAGGAAGGATTAACTGCAGATGACCTACTTGCAACTTTCTTCAGCCGCCGAGTTCTGCCCCTCCAGCACCGAGTTCACAAGATCTGCCACATGAGTGGCCCGCTGGACCCGACCCGAGTCAGCACCGTCGAGCTGGATAATGCCCAGATTCGGCGGCGCATCAAAGCCATAGCCCGGACCAAGATGCCGGAGACATGGGAATGGGACAAAGAACCCCACAGCCGGAACAACCTACCACCACACGTAAGCACCTCTGCCGACATAACTGTTTCACCGACATAAACTCTTATGTTGGTACAACTTTGTACTTGGTATTAATCATTTCCTGCTTTCTTTTCTCAGAGATTCGATCGTCAGTGGACGGAGGACGGAAAAGACCCCTCTGCCCACTGGGGTCAAGACCGGGTCGAGGCCGACTCGGAAGACCCGGATGACGAGGACAACATGCCCATCCCGGACGCCAGCCTACTTTCTGCCACGGGTAAGACTCGCGCTTCCTCCATCCGAAATTGGTCTGAAGATGAAGGCGACGCTTGTCGGGTTTCCGAGGTGTATGATCCTCTCCCCATTTCATATTCATATCCGCTGTCTCCGAACTCAGCTGACTCGGACGAGGTGGTCGAGGTGGCGCCGCTCGCCACAGGACCCAAGGGCGTAGCTCGGAAACGTCCAGCAGCAGCGGCCGCACCCACAGACGCCGGAACCTCCGGGACCTCTGGTCCCGCGCCCAAGAAACAACGAGTTAAGGTGGCGGCGAAGCGCCACCGCCCTGTCACTAAGGGGTAAGATCCCCTCTTGCCGACATATACTTCGTGCATTTGACTGAACTTGCTCTTTCTGTACTCATCCTTTTGACAACATACATTGCTATCTTGATTTTCCAGCGCGGCTCCTCTGAAGACGAAGGCCCCCACTTCTGGGTCTACCGACCGGATCCCATCAAGGACACCGACGCCACCTCGGCCCGACGATACTCGGGTTCCGAGTCCAATGAGAATGAGTCCGGTTGCGGATATCTCGGCTCCGGGATCCGGAGCCGGAACTGAAGACTCGGTCAGGGCCGCAACTGCAGCGCCTGAAGTAATTTATCTCGGGGCCAGCTCTTCGGCTCCCGAGATCCAAGCGGACTCGGCACAGCTGAGTCAACAGCAGCAGCCAGAGCAGCAGCAGCCAGAGCAGCAGACTCGGCCGCAACAACAACAACAACAACAACAGCAGCAACCTCAGCAGCAACAAGCTCCGCCACATCCATCACAGCAGCACCAGAAGAAGAAGCACAAAACAGCTCCAGCAGCACCGCAGCCGCCAAAACACAAGTCGCAGCCCTCGCCCTCAAAATCCAAATCAACATCCACGGCCAAGCCAACACCGCCTCCGGCACAGCCGCAGCCGCAGCCATAGACATTTAAGACCCCAGTTCCTGCTACTGGGGAATCGGCAGAAAAGGCACCGGCGACGTCAGTGTCGGCGAACCCGGAACGGCAACTGATTGTGCCACAAAGCACCGGAGCAGCGACATCCGGCAGCATTCAGACCACCAGCTGGGGGTTCGCGCCACTGCGAACACTTAGCGGGAAAAGCCTGGGCTCCCTCGAGCACTATCATATGGACTGGAATGCCGCCGACTTAAGCGAAGTAAGCTCAAAAGCACCAGCAGGCCAGATTGTCTCGGAACACCCGGCGGGGCCGAGTCTGGTGGCCCAAAAGATGGCTGCAGCCAAAACCGCCCTTCTTGCAGCCGACCAAGCAGCTGCGGTAAGTTGTGCCGAGCAAATATAACTCGGTTTACTTGTTAAATGTATATATTATCCCTTTCCAGTCCCCGAGATTCGGGTCGAGTGACTGAAACTCGGCCGAGTAAAGATGACTCGGTTGAATGAGGGTAACTCGGCTTGAATCTTCATCAATAGTACTGACTTTTCTTCTTTTCAGGCTTGCATGACCAAGCGCACACAACTGCACCGCAAGCTGCTGCTGGAGCATAAGGTGCTCTCTGATAAGTTCAAGCTGCTCCGGGCCAAGTTGGACCAGGTAGCGGACTCGGTGCTCAAGGCCGAAAGCTTGGAGAAACGGATCTCGGAAATCGAGTGTAAGCCATATTTTTGTCTTCGAATTTACACTTGCATCAATTCTCTTCTTCTGACATCAGTTTACTTCGGCGCAGCCGCACATAAGGAGCGCGAGCTTGCGCACCAGGCCGAGCTGAAGAAGGAGCAGGAGGAGATATCCCGGCTAAAGGCCGAGCTGGAGAAAACTCGGGGTCAAGCCGCCGAGTCAGAAAAGACTGCCGCTACCGAGAAGCAGCTCCGAGAAGAGGAGACTCGGAAGCTCAAGGCATCCCTTGCAGAGTCCAAATCAGAGGTAACCTCGGCTACGAGCGAGCTCCGAGATCTGAAAGCCAAGATTGCGCAATGGCTGGTGGATATCTCCAAAATTAACTCCGAGATGGACAGTAAGCTACTTTCCCTTCTGCCTTTACTCAATCTATTATTTTTCTTCTCAAATAATTCATTCTGGCGTTAGCCATTCCTTACTCAGAGCGCTTCCCCCACACCAAGGCTGCCGCGGACAAGGGCGCTGCCGAGCACCGGTTCAAGGAAATCCAGGATGGCCCAATCTCATCCGAGTGGGATATGGATGCCCACTTGGTGGCTCTGAAGGCTCGCTTGGTCCCAATGAGGTTAATCGGGATGAACCTCCTCACCGCTGCCATCCGAGCTTATAACGTTCTCTGGCCCGGGTGTGAGGCCCCTTTGGTTGTGGATGAACTGGCCACATGCTTGTTGGCCTCCGAGGACAGACTCGACGATTGGCGATCGTCCGCCGCCCGAGTCGGAGCGGATGAAGCGCTAACATATGTGCTATCTTGGTACGAGGAGCTTGACCTCGACATGCTGAAGACAGTGCGGGACGGGTCCAGGTGGCTCTCTGACCCGGAACACATCCAACGCCGCCAAGAGTTGGCTCACTCGCTCATCCAGTACGCCCCAGTGCACAGCTTTGTCCCGGGTGATCGGGTTCCCCACTCGGAAGAATTGGAGACCGACGGCGAAGGCGAAGAAGGAGACGAGGAGCCCGTCGACGAAGAAATCCAAGCCGATACTCCTCCCGACACAGCTACAGGCACCACCTCGGCTGCTGCGACCAAGGATAGCACCGAGACTTCGACCTCGGAACCGGCCAAGACCGATGCCGCTACCTCTGCTCCAAGTATCTAGGATCCTGCTCTGCCTAGACTTACAAAAAACTCAAATCGTCAAATCCCCGGAATGCCGGGTGCAAATGTAATATAAACCTTTAGCTTTTCACGCTTGGTACTTGGTTCGTTTACTTTGCACATTTTTAGCATGTTTTACTTAATATGCCAAATCATTCTGAACCGAGTCCCCGAGCTCGTTTTCTTGTTTACCATACTTAGCAACCCCTGCTCTTGCCTACCTCGATGGGTTTCTTGGCAGTCGAGTCACAAGATTACCGAGATACGGCATACAATACTAACGAACTTTGAGTCAAAGCTCATAATCATCCGACATAAAAATTAGGAACGAAACAACTTGTGCCGAAACGCACTTGGGCCGAGTCCCCGAGTTTGTTTTCTTGTGTACTACTTCTTGCAATCTCAGCCCTTGCCTACCTCGATGGGTTTCTTGGCATTCGGGTCACAAAATCACAATAACATAGCATACAATACTCAAAACTTTGAAACATGGTCTAGAGCCATCCGACATAAAGGAAACAGATATAAACAAGCATACAACACAAGATTCATAGCAAGGCAGTCCCCGAGTTTCATCTCGGAGTGCCGACATTTCATTTCAAAGTTTCGAGATACATACAGTGAGTCCTTAAGAGTAAAATGGGCGAAGAAGAGCTACATTCCAAGGTCGCTTGGTTTCCTCTCCGGATCTATCCATTCGGTTCTTCACCTGTGCCTGGGCATCAATAAGATAATATGCATCGTTGTTCAAAGCTTTGCTCACAATAAATGGCCCTTCCCAAGGAGGTGAGAGTTTGTGCATTCCGGCGGTGCGCTGTACCAGCCTGAGCACCAAGTCTCCTTCTCGGAATCTGCGAGGATTCACTTTCCGGTTATGATAACGTCGGAGATTTTGCTGATATATTGCTGACTTGGACAATGCCAATTCTCTTGCTTCCTCGAGCAGATCAACATCATTTTCTCGGGCTTCCTTTGCCTCTGACTCGGTATACAATGCTACTCTCGGCGAGTCATGCTCTATGTCGGTCGGCAGAACCGCCTCTGCTCCATAAACCAGGAAGAATGGCGTGTAGCCAGTGGAACGATTCGGCGTGGTCCGCAGACTCCACAGTACTGCCGGAATCTCATCCAGCCAACAACCCGGAGCACGCAACAGTGGCTCAATCAACCGGGGTTTGATGCCGGATAAGATTAAGGCATTTGATCTTTCCACTTGTCCATTGGACTGCGGATGCGCAACCGAGGCCAGGTCTAGCCGGATTCTCTTTTCCTGGCAAAACCGAGCAAAGGCTCCCTCGGCGAAATTGGTGCCATTATCCGTGATAATGCTGTGCGGGTGCCCATACCTTAGGATAATATCCTTTAGGAATGACACGGCTGTGCGGCCATCGCACTTTCTGATTGGCTTTACCTCGATCCACTTGGTGAACTTGTCCACCATCACCAGGATGTGAGTCATGTTACCTCGGGCTGGTTTAAATGGTCCCACCATATCCAGACACCATACTGCGAATGGCCAAGTGATAGGGATAGTCTTAAGAGCTGATGCCGGCATATGAATCTTGTGAGCAAACCTCTGACATCCTTCACACTTCCGGACGATATCTTCTGCTTGTTGCAAAGCGCTGGGCCAGTAGAATCCATATCGGAATGCTTTAGCCACTATAGCTCGGGAAGAGGCGTGATGACCGCACTCCCCCGGGGTAACGGCCTGCTGACGAAACAGCCGGCGTTGTCGCTGACGACGTTGAGCGAGCCGAACCTATGGACAAGGCCACAGAGAACGCGCTCACCCGACTCGATGAAGGAACCCGTCCGGATGAACACACCAGCCAGCGCCGCTGCTGGCCCCACGGTGGGCGCCAACTGTCGTGGTGGCTTCACGGCAGATGCCATATAGGCTTGATGTGGGGCCGATTGGACGCTGGAGGTACCGGGGAGGGCTTGCACGCACGGCGTACAGACACGAACACACACACTCACACACTCACACACACACGATTTACCCAGGTTCGGGGCTCTCGTGAGGAGATAACACCCCTACTCCTGCTTGCTGCTTGATTTATATGTGGACTACAACTGGTTACAAGCTTGCTCCTTGAGCTGTATGCAAAGAGCGGCAAGATCTAAGCCTCTACCGAGTCTGAGAATAGCTCTCTGGCTCTCCTCTAGCTCTCAGAAACTGCTAAGTAGTTGCTCAGCGTCTCTGCGTAGCGTCTGGGAATCGTCCTTGTAAGAGGAGCCCCTGGTACCCCTTATATAGGAAAACCCACAGTGTAAAACAATGCTACTGGTGCCATACCCCTTGGTCTCCGGCCGGCACGGGCGCCGCTGCGCCATACCCAGACCGTGGCAGCGCTGGTCGCCACGGTCGTCGCTGCACCTGACAGCACGCCCTAGCCTAGGCTTAGCGCCACTGTGCCGCGCCGCCCGCGTCAGAGGCGTGGCCGAGGCTTGGCACGCCTTCCACTTGCAGCACGCCGCCGCCCTTGTTTCGCTCCGTGTCTCCAGGAGCTTGGACCACCGTCCGAGATGACCCCATCCGGCATAGGTGTGCCCTAAGCTGGTAACTCGGTTTACTCCCTCCTGCACATAAGAACAATGAAGGATAGCCCGACATATAATAAGCATGATCCGACATAAGGCTATGTCGGTTTGATCTGACTCGGATGAATCCGGATAAGCCAGTATGGTATGTCGGTTTCTATTGACTCGGTCAACACCGAGTCAACCTTATTTTACCATATTGACCCCACTCGGGGGCTTCCCCCCGACACATGGAAATGAGGGCCAGGATTAGGGTTTTCTGCAGTAGGTGCTGGAGTCACTGTGGTCACAATTACCCTACTGCCAGGGTTTGTGTCCACCACTGTCTGTGCAAAATCTCTCAGCCTAAAGTACTGTTGTCTATGATCACCTAACACAGCTTCAACAGCCAAATTTTTTGCCCTGTAGGCCATCATTCTAGGGACCTCAACACCATGTTGTTGCCTGGCAAGGTCAATGAGTGACTGAATACCTGTATTAGGATCTGATCTGAACATACCTTCATAGTTATTAGCCAACCATCTGGCACTAACCCTTGTAGTTTCATTTGTTGTCCCACAGGTATGCCTGAGTCTCATCTTCCTAATGCAAAATGTCTTCTCTCCTTTTATCTCAGATGCCACCATAAAGAAAGGACAGTTCTTCTTCTTGCACTGAACAATGATCCTGACATTTGAGTTCCTATGATACCTGAAATTCCTACTCTGTGCAATGTGCAAATTAATCAATGCATCTCTGAATTGTTGCACATTTATGAAGCACATTTTCAAACAGGGTTGCTCATGCGCAAGCAGCCTCCTAACATCATACCATTTCCTCTCTGGCCTTTTCTTTGATCTACTCTTTCCTCCCTTTGGTGGCACCATCGACAGTGGCTCAAATCCATCATCATCACTTTCCTCTAGAAAACCAGCACACATATCTTCATCTGATGAGGGTTTGTAGTCATCTACATCATCCTCAACAACACTGGAATGACATCGGGTAGTGGGTCCTCTTATAACTGCCAACTTCTTTTTCTTCTCAGGTTTAGGGGCTGGTTCCTCTTCTGTCACAAATAAATCTTCAACGTCAGTGTCCCCTTCACAATGCAGCAGGGGATCCTCTCTGACCTTCCTCCTCTCCTCTATCATCTCAGCAATTTCTATTTCTTCCTCTGTCCTCTTTTCTTCCAAAGCAGCATAATCTGGCTCTCCCATGTCAAAGTCTGCAGTGAAATCTTTTTCTTCTTCCTCCTCCAGGTCTATTGACTTCCCCTTATCAACATTGATGCTTTCTTGAGTGCAAACATAGGGATTGAAAGGTTGAGTTGGCAACACAGAACCTTGCTCATCAATAACATACACAGGAGGTGGACTCAAATCATACACAACTGGTTCTGTAAACTTAATGACAGAGCCCACACTGATCTCTGCTTCAGGAACCTGCTCAGCTACAACCGCAGCTACAGCAGCTCTGCCCCTCTTTACAATCAAATGGAGACATTGTGTTGACTGAAATTGCTCTAACAATTCATATATTTTCGCATTGCTGTCAACCAATTCCATTTTGATTTCAGTTCTGCAGAAAATAGAATCCCTAATACCGTAGCCCTGGGTCTCAATCATTGCAACAATATTCACAAATGTGACATCGTCACGGCCAATGAACCTCTCTAAATTATCCAGCCCGTCGAAATGGATTCGGATCTCCCAAATTTCAGGATCCAAACTACTACAAAGCAATAAAAATTACGAATTTCAGTTAGCCGATTTCAAAACCCAACCCTAAATCCCCAAATTATGTTACACTACGGTATATACATCTAGAGAGGCGACGGAAAAATACTTACTCAACTGCACCGATATGCGCAAGCATCGCGGCCGTCGAGGATGGGCGAGACGGCCACAGCTCCTCCAAATCGTCTAAGCCGCTTCCCGCGCCATCAATGGCGTCGCCGTCCCCTACACCGCCGCCGCTACCGCCAGTCATCCTGCCATTCCCACCGCGGCCGCCACTCATCCCGCCTGGATTGGCCGCGGCCGATGTGCGAGACGGCCGTACCTCCTCCTGGTCGTCGACACCCATGGCTGGTCCAGCGGTGCCGCCGCCTTCACCTCCGACACCTCCAATGCCACCGCCGCTAGGATTCGTCGGATCCTGCATCTCCGACGAGCGCGGGAGAACGAGGGGAAAAGAGAGAGAGAGAGTGGACTGACGCTAGGGTTCCGACCGGATGGTCAACTAAAGGTCTATTGACTACGGTGGAGACGGACGGAAGCCCAGTTAACGGCCGTTTGGCCACGTCAGCACTGACAGTGGGCCATACGTGTCAAAACGCTATCAAATGGCTTTTAGCGTTATTTGTTTCACGCTGTCCCACGGATGGTAGTTTTTTGAAAAAATTACCAAGACCGGTACTGACCCGTAAAACCAGTGCCAATTGTGGTAGTTTTCTGTAATTTACTCGTTTCTGTCACTCAAGCCAAGGCACACAGGGACCGAACCCACTATCTAGCATAAATACTCCCTCTTGGAGATACAAGCAACTACTTGATCAAGGCAATTACAAGTATCGGAAAGCATGCAAGATCACAAATAACATAGACATGATAATATCAATAATCAACATCACAAGGTACTTCTCTATTCATCGGATCCCAGCAAACACAACATGTAGCATTACAATAAGATGATCTTGATCATGGTAGGCAGCTCACAAGATCTAAACATGATAGCACAAGAGGAGAAGACTACCATCTAGCTACTGCATGGAGCCGTAGTCCAAGGATGAACTACTCACACATCTGTCCGGAGGCGGGCATGGTGGTGTAGAGCCCTCCGGCGATGATTCCCCTCTCCGGCAGGGTGCCGGGGAGAGCTTCAGAACCCTCCCGAACTAGGGTTGATGACGGCGGCGGCGACGGATGTTTTTCTGGAATTTTGATCGGGGTACTTAGGGTTTTCTCGTCGGGGGGATTATATAGGCGAAAGGGCGGCGTAGGTGGAGGCCCGAGGGGCCACACCACCTGGTGGTGCGGCAGACAGGTGGGCCGCGCCATCCTAGGGTGTGGTCGCCCTCTGGTGCGTCTTCGGCTCCCCTTTGGACTCCGTGTGCGTGACGAAATTATAAGATCCTGGGTTTTTGTCCCGTCCAATTCCGAGAATATTTCCTTAAGTACTTTTCTGAAATGGAAAAAACAGCAGAAAACAGGAACTGGCACTGGGGCATCTTGTTAATATGTTAGTTCCAAAAATTCATAAAAATGCAATAAGATGTAACAAAACATGTAGCAAAAGGTATGAAAACAAGCATGGATCATAAGAAATTATAGATACGTCGGAGACGTATCAAATAGTTAAAGTGACGAAATGCTATTCATGTGATAGTGGAATGAAACGAAAGCCTGCATAGTATTGTAGATCATTGTGTGGATACTTGATACTTCTCATTTGTTTTGAGATATTAAGATGAATGCTTAAACTTGCTGGTTAATTTAGTGGAATTGATTAGTAAAGAAATACTGTTAAAAGCTTGAAACTGTGTGGTGTTTCGTAGTTGTTAATTCATTAAGCTAATCTTTCCATCAAAAGAATTGTTTGGTCAATAAGGGAGACGGTGTGGAGCTTTTATGGTTATGATTGACTAATGTCTTATGTTACTCTGTTACCGGTTAATATTAGATGTTTGCTTCAAATACCTTTTTTGCCAAGCCTAAAAATTCGTACTGAGTGTATGGTTCACTCGTGCATCCAAATCCCAAAGCCAAACTATCTTGCCAGCTGAGTCCACCATATGTACCTATGCATGGTACTTCTTGCCATTCCAAGTAAATTTGTCATGTGCTATCTTTAAAAATTCAAAATATTCCTTTTCGTGCCTCTGTTTTTAAGCTCATGAGGGAGCAATAGAGAGCTAGATATAACTCGTGACGAGTAAGGTCATTTCCCCCCTTTCACCCGGTGTCGATGGATTACATCTTCACTTGAATTAACCCGAGAGCAGCTTAAGAAAAAATATAAATATAACTCACCATTCTTCTCGGTGCAATGAAAATCTGAGAAATCAGCTCTAAACATTGGACAATGGTGAAACCAAGGAGAAAGAGGAGCGTACTTGCTTCTCTAAAAACCAGCTGCTCTCACGAGTCTAAAAGCCTTGCTTGTTATGGGGGACTAGATAGCTTCTCTGTTGTGAAGTCATTGATGAAAGCATGCATGTCTCAAAATTGTTTTACTTCTGTTTCATAAAATGAAAAGCTCTAGCACATGACTAATCCCTGCTTCCCTCTGCGAAGGGCCTTTCTTTTACTTTTAATGTTGAGTCAGTTTTCCTCTTCCTTCTATCTCCACCAAAGCAAACATCTAGCATTGATCCTGGGTATCATTGATCATATTGCATTGTTAGATTACACATGAATCTTTATATTGACTTTACCGTTGGAAGTTGAGGCTTTTTGCTAAAACTTACATCTTCTTTGTTTTGATTCTCAAACACTTTTGTCATGGAATTGTTACCTATGTGAATTAATCAAATATGTGGATCACATTGCTTTCATGTCTTTAACGTACTATTTATGAAAGATTTTGCTTGAATGATTCAGCTTGGTTATTCATTGCTTTCTTGCTATCAACTATAGACAATTGTTTTGTATCACTTCATTCACATCCTATGATTTGCATTACTATCTTGATCACGATTGTGTTGGTTGCATGTCTCATCAAAAATTATTTTGTTATCACTTTCCTACTCGAGGACGAGTAGGAGTTAAGCTTGGGGATGCTGATACGTGTCAAACGTATCTATAATTTTTGATTGATCCATGCTAGTTTTGTGATGTTGTCACATGTTTTCATTATCATATTAATCATTTTTATGCATTTTGTCGGACTAACCTATTGACAAGATGCCTAGTGCCAGTTTCCTGTTTTTGCTGTTTTTGTATTTCAGAAAGTCCACCACAGGAAATATCGTCGGATTGCGCTGAAAATTTACGGAGATTTTTTATGCGACGGAAGGAACCAGAGGACCAAAGGGCAGCCAGGGGGACCACCCAGGGGCCACAAGCGGGTGGCGGCCGCGGCCCCCTAGGACTCACGGGTGGGGCCCGCCCCTCCGACGCCTATAAAATCCCTTTTAACCTAAAAATGACGGGGCGGCCATTATTTTCCAGAAAAGTCATCCCGAGGTGCCGTCAACTCAAACCCTAGTTTGGGGGTGATTCTGAAGCAGATCCCGGCACTCTGCCGGAGGGGAGATCGATCCCGGAGGGCTCTTCATCGCCATGCCTTCCTCCGGGATGATTTGTGAGTAGTCCCACCTTGGACCTTGGGTCCATGACAGTAGCTATATGGTAGTCTCTCTCTCTTGTGCTTCATGTCTTATGATCTTGTGAGCTGCCTAACATGATCAAGATCGATTATTGTAATGCTGTGTGATGTGTTTGCTGGGATCCGATGGATTATAAAGTTATGATCAGATTGTGCATGATTCTTATATGTTGATTTATGTTCTTGCATGCTCTCCGATGTGCGTAGTTATTTTGGCCAAGTGATTGTGTGTATCTCTAAGAGAGGATATTTATGCTAGATAGTGGGTTCATGCCCCATTTTGTTCCTGGGCACGAGTGATAGAAACGTCTAAGGGCGAGGGTGTGCTGTTGCTACTAAGGGTAAAACAGCGGTGTTAAAGTCTATTTTTATATTTAATATTGCTTACTTCATGCGCTTTACTTAATGCAAATGTCTGTTGCTTGCAACTTAATACCGATGGGTGACAGGCTGGATAGCGATCCCACGGTGGACTTTTAGACAAAGATGCAGTTGGACTCAACGGTCTTTGTTCATTGTCGTGATGCCTACTTAAATATTATCATGTTCTCTTTGTCATAGCTAGATTAAGTTTGTGTTATAATATTATCAATTGCCCAGCTGTAATTTGTTTACCCATCATATGAATGTTCTATTTACTCAAGAGACTCCACTAGTGAACCCATGGCCCCCGGTCCATCTTTTTACATTGATTGCAACCTTTATTCATCACTTTTCACCATCATTACTCCTCTGGTCCATTTTCATAATTCATCTATTTCACTATACAATTAACCGCTTGATGCATGTAAAATGCATACATGCCTTGGTGGAGATGAGTGGTGGTTTCTGGATACTGTTGGTTCAATGTGAACTAAAGAATAAAAGTTTACTATCTTATCCCCTTGAGAAAAACCTTCTGAGTTGTCGATGCCATGAGTCATGTCTTTAAAAAAAGAAAACTAGCTTTATGCAAAACAACTACTATACAGCTTTGAAGCCAATCATCATTGGGCCTATATCGCCCTAGTAACCTTGCGAGTACGTCGTACTCAGCCTTGCTTTGTTGATTATTATTTTGTTTCAGAGGAGGACGTCACCGAACAGGAAGGTGGGTTCTTTGTTGACATCGACGAGTAGTCTGGGGTTTCCAGGTGGCAGCTTGGGACATCACGGAACAGGCTGACTGGGATTGTTATTGTAGGCCTCTTAGGCCATAATTTGGATCTTGTTGTTTAGACAACTAAATTTGCTTCCGCATGATGTAATGTTGGGTCTGCGACCTCTGATGTGTATTTTGCTATCTTTCTCATTATATGAGTTGAACTATGATCTCTTGTGTCGTAGAGTCTGTGATGTGCCAGATGTTCCGCAGTCTTGATCTCTCTATTATGCATTGATAGCTATGCCAGTGTTTATGGCATGATCGAGGTGTTGCGTTGCCAATGATCCATTCCGAGCACGCCTGCCAAAGGTTTTGGCCTGGGAGTGGTAACCCCAGTAACCTTCGATTGTGTAGCATAGCCTGTGGGTTACATAGCATCTCTGTATAATTCCGGGGTCGGGGCGCTATAGACGTGGCACAGCCGGGACAGATATTGCAAGGACAATGCTCCTCGCGGCAACCATGAGAAAAAAAAATCCAAAATCGACGCAAGATCTGAAGGCCCATACCTAGAGAAATTTGATCTTCCAAAACCACCATTAATGTCGGGAAGGATATCTCGTTGTTGAACAAACATCAGGAGATTGCTTATTGTAGACGATGCCATCTCCATTGATGAAAAGGACGACTGCCAAATCCCTAACCCCTAGTACTTTTATTAAGAATCACACAGGAAAAAAGGGAACAAGAGTCTCGCTCCCGTGCCGCTCCAGGGGCAGCACTAGGGCGTCCCCCCCTCCACCGCTAGCTAACCCTCCTCTGGCGCCTTTCCCCGCCGCCGCTGTCGCTGGCGTCTGCCGCGGTGGCGGCGGGCCTCCTGCCCCGAAGTTGGTGGGGGTCTTGGCCGTCCGCTGCTCGAGCGTGACCGCGTGGTGGCCTTCTGGCGGCGTTTCAGATCTGACAATTCGTTCTGATCCTCCCAGTCCCTCTACTCACCGTTGGTGGCCGCAGCGGGTGGCTCTCTCTGTGCTCCCCCACCCCTCGTGCCTGACCTGCTCTGGTGCGTGGCATGGTGGGTCTGGCGCAACGGTTTTGCTGGCCAGATCTGGCAGGCTCCGGCGGCGGCTCGCTTCGCCCTGGGCCTGGTGCATGGGAGCGTGTTCTGGTATGGTGTGTTCACTGCGGGGTGGCCCGTTTCGCTGGCCCAGCGTGGTGCTGGGCAGCGCGTTGTTGCTGCCGGCGGTGTTCTGGCCCTTCGAGGTCGGCGGTGTTCTCTCTGAAGCGGCTGTAGTTTTCGGTCCCCCTCTCCTGTCTATCGGCTCGCGGCGGCGTGCTTCCGCTGCTGCTGGCGCTCTCGGCTTGCAGATGGCAGCCCTGGAAGCGGTCTGCTTCCTACGGGGGAAGCAAACCGTGAATGCGAGTAAGGGCCCCCAAGTCTTGCTGCCAGCAGCGACGAGCGCTGTTTCGTCAGGCTCGCGAGCAACATGGTCTTGAAGATGGCAACCATGGATGTGGTTTCCTCCCATCAGGGAGTGCCATGGCTTGGGGGTGGCTGATTCTTGCCTCTTTGCAAGTTGTCGACTGCAGTTGTTGCCCTGTCCTGCGGATTCTGAGCAGACCTGGTGTGGTTTCCTAGTGCAGCCTCGGCCAGGGTTGCTCTTCGGCGGTGTCGGTGGACGGTGCTGCCTCGTCTATGTTGTGCCCTTTCGTTGCGTTTGTGGTTTGTCACTCCGCGGTGCGCGCGCGTGCTGCCTAAAGCTATCCGGGTGTGTACTCGGCTCCGTGAAGCCCTTCGATCTCGCCAATGGCTGTCGTGTCGAGGTCTCGGCGGCAAGCGACCCTTCGTCTACATGCGGTGTGGACTCGGCTGTGCGTCGCCCTTCGACCCCGCCGACATAATCGGTTTTGATCTCGGCTAATCGGTGCTTTTCGTCCATGGTGGCGGTGCTCCTCGGGCAATGTACCGACGTATGGTTTATGTCTCTTTTCCCAGTGGTGATCTCGTCCGCAGTGGTGAGGTTTGTACCTTGGTGCAGTCTGGGCTATGTTTTACCCTTCGATGGCGTTGTTTCGTTGTCTCGGCGAAACGGCTGCATTGGAGTCCTCCTCACCGGGTAACTTGTAGGAGCTTCTTAGAGTTTCAGGTCTGTGTGTGCGTTTTTCTTTTTCTGTTTATCTCTCCCCTCATGTAATCCCTGTGTTCTCTAGTTTATTTGAACCCATCTTGTAGAGGCTGCAAAGCCTCGAGGCAACCATGAATGAAATATATTCAGGTGGGCATTAACTCCCCCTCGGTGACCATTCAAAAAAGAAAAGAAAAAGAATTTCACTCATAAATCGGATTCCCCACCCCTCCCGATGTTGGCAAGGCCGGCCGGAGGAGGGGGAACCGAGCTATGGGCGGTGGAGGAGCTGGTGGCGGTGGCTAGATTTTCTGAGCTCTTGAAAACAATTCTAATATATGGCGCTTTGACGTAAGTTGGCAACTTGGTCTACCCAATGCCCGGAATGATTACCGTAGCACTACCAACAATGTTACGCCTATTGGAGATGCCCTAAGTCTAGCATTTGTGGTCTTTTATTATGTGCCACTTTTATTTTTTCTGAGGGTGCGTGCCGCTTTTGGGCCCTTGTTCCCGCGAACCTTCTTTTCTTCCGGGCCGCTTTCATTTCTTTGTATCTCTTTGATCGTAGGCCATTGTTCCCGTGAACCTGCCGATCAAGAACAGTTCAAGTTCATGCCGGACAGGAAGTTCATGCGAGGATTAAAAACTCATGTCGAAGATCTGTTGTGATTCGAGTAGAGTCAGGCGAGAGACTCCCAGTACTCGACGACAAATCCAGGATGGACGGATATAAAAGCACCCAATTAGGTACTTGGTTATACGTACGTACGTCCAATCTATCACCTAGATCGATCATGCTGGCGTCCAGGGCAATGCAGCCGCCGCGCGTGACGACGGTGCTGGACACGGCGAGGTCGACATGCACCCCGGAGACGGTGCAGCGCAAGCACGTCTTCGACATCTGCGGCTACAGCCAGCACAAGCTCCTCGGCCCCAACGCCTACATCAGCTCCGGCTCCTTCGCCGTCGGCGGCTACGACTGGAACATCCGCTACTTCCCGCGAGGGTACCAGAAGCCCAAGTACGTGTCCGTCTACCTCGAGCTCCTCAGCGGCGCGGGCGCCCGCGTGCGCGCGTCCTGCGACCTCAGCGTCGTCAACCAGCGCACCGGCGTCGCCTCGCTGGTCTCGCGCACGGAGCCGATGGTGTTCAGCTCCGACATCAACAAGTTCGCGCCGAGCACGCCCAAGTTCAAGAGGAGGAGCAAGCTGGAGGCGTCCGGGTTCGTCCACGGCGACCGTCTGATCATCGAGTGCGTCGTCACCGTCTTCATGCATCCGACCGTCACCCAGACCACGCCGGAGTTGGTGCCGCCCTCAGACCTGCGCCGCGATCTCGCCAGGCTGTACGAGTCCAAGGTCGGGGCGGACGTCGGGTTCGTCGTCCGAGGGCAGGGTTTCAGCGCCCACCAGACCGTGCTCGCGATGAGGTCGCCGGTGTTCATGGCGGACATGCAGAGCGGGCGGATGGGATTTTCAGGGTGCTCGACCATCAACGACATGGAGCCTGAGGTCTTCGAGGCTCTGCTCTACTACGTCTACATGGATTCGTTGCCTGCCATGCGTGACCTCGACGGACACCGTAAGAGGGAGATTCTCATGGATTTAATTGTGGCTGCGGATCGGTTCGCGATTCAGAGGTTGAAGCTACTATGTGAGAGCGCAGTGTGTAAGATCCTTGAGGCCAATTCGGTGGTTACCACGTTGAATTTAGCAGAGAAGCATCACTGCCTGAGGCTGCGAGAGGCTTGTCTTGAATTTATAGCTTCTTCCGTCGATCAAATGAAGTGATCCTTTTACAAATTAATTTGTTGAAAAGAGAACCACTTATCCACTCATTCTCCTTGGTTGGCTTGGCTTGCCTGTGAAGTAGGCAAGTTCAGTTCATAAGCAAAGTAGATAAGTCAGCATACATCAGTATGCATTAAACCTTTCATGTCATTATCCACGGAGAGTTATTTGCTTCGGTCCACCCTCCTTTTCTCTTTCGATCCATATTAATTGTCTTTGAATTAGATGTATCTAGATATGTTTTAGTGCTAGATACATCCGATTCAGCGATAATTAATATGGATCGGAGAGAGTAAGATTTTTACTCCGACGTTGTTTTAGACATGTCAGTCTGAAGGAAGGATCCACCTTCGTGTAGTCCTACACTCTTTGATCGATCTGATATATCATTGTTTTAGTTCTCCAAATGTGTCATGCTGCCTTTTCTCCACCCCTTTCTCCTCTTTGTCGGGCGTGGAACTCCACGGGCACCCATCTGGCTTTGTTCCATGCATGGATGGAGCTAGGGGGTGCGGGCTGGGGCCATGCCTCCCCCCATGGTGGACAAAAAATCTGAATACCGCCTCATATTTTGTGAATTTGACTGCATATTTTGCCAAAATTTATGCGCCCTTCAAGTTTTATAGTCTTCATTTGGCCCCCTTGGTGATAAATTCCTGGCTCCATCCCTAGCTGCATGGTTGTCTCCTAAGGCTCATATGGGGGACGGTCAGGCCAAGGTTGTTGCATTGCAACAAAACTCATATATGTATGCAATATAATATGAAAACCAATCTTGCAACAAAAGTATATTAAAATCCTTTCTCGACTGATGGAAAAATCATATTTTCCCGTTACAAACAATGTAGCAATTTGTTTCAAAACGAAAATAAATAAATAATGCAGCAATAAAAACCACTCGCAAAGAGGCAAATACCATATAACATTGTGGCGAAATTTGTTCGAGCTAGTGATCAAAATCTTCCATGGTTACATAACTAATTATACTTAGAAAGAAGAGCGAATCAATTCTCACTTCTGTATCTACATGTACACTTTAGTTTATTGCTCTCAATTAGTTAGAGATGCAATTTTTTTCCTTTTATAAAGGAGAAAGACCTTGTTGGAACCACCTAATGGCTGCAACTAGTTCAGCGGTTGATGGATATTATTCTCTCTATGAAACAGACTGTATTTTGTTGGAACCACCTATTGTCCGGAAAATTTAGGGTCAAATCTATGTATGCGGATATGGTCAATGAAAATATTATTTTTCTAAAAAGTATTTGGAAGCTAAAATATTCTTTTAAGATTAAGATTTTCGAATGATACTTCAATAGAGGAATTTTAATAAGGATAGTTTGGCAGCGTAATTGTAAGGGCAATGATAAGTGTATCTTCTTTGATTGCGATGAAACTATTCCTCCTTGTTTTTGTTACCTTGCTCTTTTGTGGTTTTATTATGGAAATTGTTCATTTTTTAATTTATACCCCAACTAGCATTTTAAATATGTTCGGAAACTGGTTGAGAGGGGTTAGTAAGCTAGATAAAGCACCGATGCATGTTGGAGTTAGTGTGTTATGTTGGTCTATTTATAATCACCGCAATGACGTCGTATTTAACAAAGCCTAACTACTTGAAGGTTATCCACAAAACTTAATATTGAATCCATACTTGATCCTTACTTTAGCGTAACTACTTGTCGTTACCCTTTTGGGGGGTTGTTGTGGTTATCTTCTGTTGTGGCTCGGGGTGAAGACTCTGACCATCTTGGTCTCGACGGCGGCGACGTGCTACGTGGTTACCTTCTTGGGGGCGTCGTCGTGGAGCTCCGGTATCCCTTGGTCTCGTTCCGGTATTTTTTATGGTGATTTTTTGTGTGTGTTTTCTTCCTTTTCTATGTTGAATGTACCGTGCAAAAGGTTTTTTTTATCACTTTGTATTGGTTCAGTCATTTAAATTTATTTATAAATCAGGACAAATGGCTGTTTCCGAGAAAATTGAACCACATGTAAAGTCTCTCCCCATCCCTCGACCAAGTTTTTTTTACAATGACTCGACCTAGTCACCTAGTTTTGAAGGCGGGATGCGCCTACGACGGCAGCCATACTCCCCTCACCTTATTTCCTGGGGGGGGGGGGTCTCCATTCTTCTTCGGTAGTCTACGTCGCCTCCTGTTAGATGTTGTGTCTCTTGTTTTCATGCTCGGTTTCGAGTTCGTGGTCGCCTTCTTCTCACTAGTCATTTTATATTTGACATGTTTGTATGGGGATTTTCTAATACTCTCTCCGATCCATAAAAAGTGTCGCTCATTTTGTACTAAGTTAGTACAAACTTTGTACTAAGTGGGCGACACTTTTTATTGATCGGAGGGAGTACTTTGTATCAGTTTGACTGGCTGGAATTTATTATTTACTAGCAAATGTGCCCGTGCGTTGCAACGGTGAAAAAAACAACTGTATCGGATAGACGCCACATCTGAGCTCATGTCTCCATCGTGGATGAAACAAAGATCCTAGGAGGCTATATTCACATTGGCGTAGACCCCGTTTGCGTGAAGCAGCACCCAAGATGTAAACCATGTATGTTACATGAATGAAACAGACCGGTGATCAGAATACTGAAACTACATTTACTATCATGAGAGGGAAATACAGAAAATAAATATTGACTAAGTGAAAACTGTTGTCGATAGCCTAGTACATTCAAATTGTTAGCAAGTTACCTATAAGAAAGAAAGATAGCTGAGAGCCTGAGACGTACCATGAACATGAGCATTTTCTTTATCCCAATCATTGCAAAAATTGACACATGCATGCTGCAGCAAAGCACTACAAGAAGGGAGTTTGTCCCCGGACGTAGCAAAAAATCAAAGTCCCTTATGATGCAGTCTAACCAAACAGTCAATAACAGCAACGTTCACTTTCCAGCACTAAACAGGCCCCGAACTATAGGATAGACATACTCAGTTTTGCTAAGGACATAGGCACGCCCTTACTCTGTCATTGCCATGAAACCTGTGATAACTGGCCTATTTCTCTCAACCAATAATTTGCTTTCTTCCATCAAGTACATGATCGAGGCTATGAAAAAGGATGCAGGATGGAAGCAAACCTGCCTGGTCTTCTCCTTGACTTCTTCTGTCAAACGCAATGAAGTCTGTTCTGCCTATGTTTTCTACCAAAGCCAAGCCGTGAGGATTTATTGCTGTCTGATTGGTACTGTTGAAAGGTAGCTCACAAAATTTGTGGTGTTCGTTTTTTCCACAAAACACTGAGAACACACAGATTGGAGAGAGACATCAAAACTGAAGTTGCGACCTAAGTGATTTTTTTGTTTAGGTTGGCCGTCGGCCCGTCGCAGCACCGCTCCTGGAGCTTCCAGATGCACAGATGGCAGCCTCCATGCCCAGAATCCAGATCCAGATCCAGAAGACAGCAGCGCCACAGTACCTGCCCGTCTCGCTTGCTGCTGGTCGTATTTGAGGATGGGAGAGGCGCAAGGTGGACTCCCCGGCGGAGTGCTGCGACTGCCGAGGGAGGCACGGCCGCAAGAGCTGGAGTTCGTGGCGCGTACTTCGGGCGACGCAAGGTGGATTTCACAGGCGACGCGTGGTGTACTGTCAGGGTAGGCCAAGTAGGGGCTGATGCGGGGCTGGACCGGATGCCCGGCGGCGGCCGCGTTGGAATTGCCGGATGGTGTATTGTTGGGCGGGCAGCAGTGGCCAGGAAGTGCGGGGCCTGCTGGCTACGCTGACGGAGCAGCGCAACGCAGGGCGAGGGTGGGAGCACGCGACGGAACAGATGAGGTAGGCGTCGCTGGACGAAACGTTTTTCAACGTAAGCGGTGGCAGTGCCTGTAAATATTCTCAACAGTAAGGGTAATAAGAAAGTTGGACGAAAATTTTGGGAGAAGCAACTCTTGTTTTATTTATTACTAGCAAACATACCCGTGCGTTGCAACGGTAGTAAAGAATCAATATTTGATAAAAAAAACTTGTATCATTGTGGCCGTGTAGAATAATGTTTGTTATGAGATATCAATATATTAAGCTAGCAAGTCGCCTCATTAAAATCATTCCAATCCCTTTAAATATCCAGCTAAAGAAAAGAGTGCGTCTAAAACTTGCTGCTTTAAGCATTCGTAATAGTTACATCTTTACGGCTGTGTAGAATAATGTTGATCGATCCGTATTTTTTACCAGACCTCACAAAAATTAACATGCCCGTACTCGTGCACATCGCAAACCGTGTCCACGATGTTGCACTATTGCCGACGCCATACTTCGCCATCTAACTCGCAAGCCGCATCCTCGACGCTACGCCGTTGCTGACGCCGTACTCCGTCATGTACCTTCTTCGCAAGCGGATAATACGGCGTTGTGATTTGCTATCTAGATGTCCACGCCTGAATGTATGTGTGGCTTGCATGCCAAAATTCAGGTTGTATCCCCGGTGCTACTATCCCAACAAATATGTTTGTGTGTTGATATGGGTCAATTTTTATTAAATATTTTGTAGTACAAAGAAAGGCAACCTCGTCAACAAATTGTATCACTTGCAGTTTGGCCCGGATGATAAACACTGATCGAAAACTTTGCTGGAAGCGAAAGTTATACCATCCCGCATTCCCACAGTTTGCTGGGGGTTATGTGCCAGAATGATCAGCTGCATGTTTGCCGCCTTTCGTCGAGCACGCGGACTCCCAAAAAGGCTGAGCGACCGAGTATTTTGTTTTGTGCACCCAACATGAGTAGAAATAGGATTTCCGATTGCACGGTACGAAACGACGGATCCATTGGCATAGGCACATGGACATGGTGTCGTTGATTTTCTTTTCTCTCGCCGAACTGACGTGGAGAATATTCCGATCGGTAGTTTTTGTTTTAGGGAATCGATCACTATTTATTGAACTGTCCGTGCTGATTAGTTTTTTTTTTTTTTTTGGAGAACGTCCGTGCTGATTACGGTACGAGTTTTGTTGAGTCAGTATAATGCTGGGCCGGGCTAAGGTCCATGGGCTGCGTGTGAAAATAAGGATGCGGCACGAACGGACGATGAAAGGTCGTACGAACTGAAACGAGCAGGGGGACGGACCGTTTTTTACTTATAAAGCGGTGGCAGTGCCTGTAATATCTGACAAAAATAAGGGTGCTATTAATGTTGGACGAAATTTTTGGAATAAACAACTCTTCCTTTATTATTAGGTAAAGATTACTAGCACTAGCAAAAATGCCCGTGCGTTACCACGGCTAAACAAATTAACCAAATAACGGCTTTACTGAATATAACTTCGTGTGGTGTACATCTAATGCTTCTATGCATGTTCACATATTTTGTGTGGAAATGTATCAAAGAATTACAATCTAATTTAATGCGGCAATTTCGTTTGAGACTTGTCTACTCTCCATAATATTGTAAACTAAATTATTTGAAATTATAACAATGTTGAAAATGACTGACACACTATAACGCCTGGACAATGGACGGACGAAAGGTACATATGCATTCCGTGACATGGCTAGTTTTGAAGAAAAATCATGTAGCTTTTAAATTAAAATATCACCGGTTGCATTGTATGAGAAGTATAGGAAATACCATGTGTGTTGCTACGGTTGATTCTCTCAATGCAATTATGTTTATCAATTATATTCTCCAATTGTATGTTTAAATAAAATATAAGCATTCTGATATTAAGTGTATTAGTCTGACATGTCTAGATTCATAGTGTATGTCAAAATATAGATGTAGGAACTGAATAGTTTCGAAATTTTTAAAGCTTATGCTTTCAATTACACCATGATGGAACGACATATATTTTTTCCAATTGTGTTTATGCAATTCTATGCATGCTCCTATAACTGAGTATCATGCTATTTTTTTGTTCTTCTATTATAATGTTGGAAACATTTAGCGCCTGTAGTTATAATGAGATCTCAAATATTCAACTACAAACGACTGTGCGCTCTAGGTAATTCATTAATTCGGGGAATACTTCAATAACATGAAAAACATGCGCACAAAGACCAAAGATTCAAGCATCTACATAATAATATACGCTAAACCTTATAAAATCTTACAAATAACATTGTTTTCTCCTCTTTTTGTTTTCATCTTATCAAGGGAAGAAAACATGTTTGAAAATATTGAAGACGCAACTTAACATTTGACGTTTGATATATGAATTCCAGGTTGGTCAATATTCCAAGTCGGTCTAAAGAAGCTAACATGCTACCAAAATTTCCCTAGTTATCTAATTCATGAATTTAGTGTCAAGCACAAATAAGAGCAGAAGAAATAAAGCGCGTGCAATCATTTTACTCGTGTGCTCTTTTGATTGCCGCAGATGGTATTTTATCATCTCCGTACATCCTGAATAATCCCCAGTACAACCGCACACCAACAATTAGTCGAGCACGAAACAATTCGGCAAATTTTAACTTGTGGGTGCCGAGGGGGAATGGCGTTGCATGGCCTTCTCTAGGTGATTGCGTGCAGGGAGTCTCCCTGCCAGTCGTCGTTGCCGGCCGGCGGCCGCTCTACAGCCGCAATATCTCTGAAACCTATCTATCTCTGAAACCAACAATAATTGCAATCACATAAGACTATAAGAGTGCACCTACCTATCTGGCTATCTCTGATACCAAACGACTGCAGGGAGATCGATCTTGGATTTAGCGTAGATGTATACGCAGGAGTACAATGGCTTGTGCGGGAGTCCATGCCAGCGTGCAAGTTTCCGCCGGTGGCACGCGGGAATCGAAGTCGGGATCCTTGCAGTAGTCGCTGGCGCAGTGGTTTGAGGAGTGGCTTCGGCGGAGGATACCGAGAGGACGGAGCGTTTACCCCTGGGCGGCGGCTTCTTGTTCCCGTCGCCGGCGCGCGAGGTCTTCGACGCAGCAGACCGCGTGCTCGCCTTTCTCCTTGCCTCCCGATGCCGCACGTGCCGGTGTTCCAGGCGGTGATGGATGAGGGACACGGGCGTGGTGGCGATCATGAACTTCGCAGTGGCAAGGTCGCCGGCACGGGTGTGAGGCGATGTTGGGTGGGGGAGGCGGCCCTGTGGGGAGGTTGAAGTCGACCCATGTGTGCGATATAAGAACGATGTCGAACCGTTTTTTTACATAGGCGGTGGCAATCACCGTAATTCCGACTGAACTGTAGGGGCAATCAAAAAGTTGGACGAAAAATTTGGGAGAAGCAACTCTTCCTTTATTATTACTAGCAAAAATGCCCGTGCGTTGCTACGGAGGTTGGGAGGTGGCCGCCGACCCTTTCATGGTGCTCAAAGACACGATGATGGGCCCGACGAGGATGAAAGAGCCAGCCATATCGTTGTCGACAATGCTGAGTTGCAGTGAAGCCCACGTAGAAGGAAGGAAGGAATGAATATGCATAGGGCGGTGATCCTCCTCACCGGAGTCGGGAGCTTTCATGAGAACACGCCGGCATGTTCTTCTGTTGCGACGTCTCCTTCCTTTTGCGTGAGGTCTCCATGATACAAAACAGAGCATAACTTGGACCGTGGGAGAAATGTCTACTTGTACTTGATACGAATATCGAAACGACAATGTAAAGGACTTGTTATAATTGCATTCAGGATGGAGTATTTTTTTTAGTTGTGATTGAATAACTATTTGGAAAGATACAATAAAACTACATGTGAAGGTGAATTACTAACATGTATACTTTGGTTTTCTACAAATTAGTTGTTTTACATGTAATTTGTCATTTATTTTATTTTAAAAAGAAAAAATGACACACGCACAGTTTCTCGAAGAAAGAAAAGAATCCAACATCCAACAAAAGAAAAGGCACAGAACACTTCTTCTTCTCCGGAGTCCAGATCCCTTTTCCTCTGCCCTGCGAGGCCACCATCATGCAGCCTCCGCTGCTCAATTGCTGCCGCCCGTAAAGCTAATTATCCACTCCCGCGTACTTCCTCTATCTGATTCAACGGTTGGAACGGGATCTGCTCTGGCCGGGTGGGGTAGGCGCGGCTTGTGTAGCCGAGGTTGGTGCTCAACAGGTTTGCAGAGCCTTAGCCTGCCTGATTCCACATCGGCGTTGTCGCAGGCTGGACGGCGCACACCATGAGCACGCCAGCAAGGAAGACTTAAGCAGTAAAGCAGTACGGTTGTAGATTGCTTTGCTTGCTCCCTGTTTTATTGGATTGGGCTTGGACGGCCGGCTGATGTGCTACTGATTTTGCGCATGTGCCTGAGTGCACCTCTGCAGCGTGTCATTAACATAGCGACAACAATAAGGAGGGTAGATCAAGTCATTGCCAGAGAAGTTGTCTCCTAAATCGACGTTGATCTGAGGCCACACCGGGCGAGTGCGGGTTCGTAGCTCATAGGTACCCGGCCCCAGAGATCATGCAGATCAGCAGATCCGTCGGCAAGGCCAGCTAGCGCTGTTTAATCGGCAGCGCAGGACAATTTCTAATCGATTTCGAGCTTCAGCGGCGAGCGAAATCCTGCGAGTTTATGCATAGATTTGCTGGGATTTTTTCTGGAGTTTCTGTGGGAATCACGTGATAGGAGAGGTGCTATATATGGGCGGATTTTCATGTGGAGGGGGTAATAAGAAATTAAACCGGAATCGAGCAGGATTTGTTTCGGTAGGAGTAGGAGCTTTGTACGAACTCGTTCGTTCTAGTTGAGCACAAGAATTTGTTTAGGCCACTTTGGTGGGTTTCTTGGTGGACTGTTCGACTGGAAATTTGGCCCACTTCGGTCGAAGGAAACGAACGAACTAAACGTTGCGAGGACGACCGAGAGAAGAACCGTTTTTTTCTCGACTTGGTGGTGGCAATCCCTGTAATTTCGTTTGATAATCATGGGCAGTAAAAAAGTTGGACGAAAATTTGGGAGAAACAACTCTTCCTTTATTATTATTATTATTATTATTATTATTATTATTATTATTATTATTATTATTATTATTATTATTATTATTATAGGTAAAGATTAGATATAGATATATTAGGTAAAGATAAGGGACAGAAGATTATTTCGAGAATTCTCGGAAATTTCCGTCAAAATCGAACCACAAGTCAATTGGTGTCTCTCCGTCATTGACTTGACCCAGTCTCGAAACCTCTGTTATGACTTATTTTGTTCACCTTTTGGTTGGTTTTCCCCCTAGTTTTGGAGGCGAGCTGTGCCTGCGAGGCGGTCGTACTTCCTCTCCCCTTGTTTCCTACTCCAGTCCCAGTCGCTCCCATATCCTTGGATACTTCGCCGTCTTCTCCGGTCATCGTCTGGAGGTTCG
The DNA here is from genome assembly GCA_012064385.1 of Puccinellia tenuiflora. Lineage (NCBI taxonomy): Eukaryota > Viridiplantae > Streptophyta > Magnoliopsida > Poales > Poaceae > Puccinellia > Puccinellia tenuiflora. Next base: position 1,373,672 of record QRDG01000068.1, on the reverse strand, counting down.
ATCTACTCGACCAACCACATCCTCTTGTATTCCATCTAGTACCACTTGCGGTATTAAATTTATGGGAGCAACTAGGGCTCACTCGAGTGAGAATTAACTTAATTCTCACTCAGATGATGTCATCCAGTTGTATATGTAACTCATGTGTATACCATGTGCAACCGAAAAATCTTAGTTGCAACTATGCACAATCCATGTGTAACTGAAGGAAATTTGAGTTGCATAAATGACATACCGTACAAATCACGATGCAAATCTGACGGGGTTAGAGTTGAGTGAGCTATAACTTAATTCTTACTCGAGTGAGCAATAGCAAAACCGTAAATTTATACGATTTTCTTCCTCCCCGTCGGTACGCATATTAGGGTTCAGATGCTGACCTCAAAGACGAAGACGGTGTCGACGTGCACCCCGGAGACGGCGCAGGGCACCCACGTGTTCGACATCTTCGAGTACAGCCAGCACAGGGGCATCGGCGTCGGCAAAAGCATCAGGTCGGGCACTTTCTCCGTCGGAGGTCATGACTGGTCCATCCTCCTCTTCCCCGACGGGATTCAGAAGGACCCAGATTGCATCTTAATATTTCTCCAGCTCCATAGGAGGGGTGTGAGTGTCGCCGCCAAGGTGCGTGCTTCCTTCGACTTTCGGCTGGTCGACCAGACCACCGGCTTACCGTCCTCAGTGCGCAAACAGACGGTGGAATTCGATACAGCCAATGCAACTAGGGCTGCCATTACAATGTATGCAAACCGGAGTTTGTTTGAGAAGTCGGCTTACCTTCGGAACGATCGCCTGACAATCCAATGCACTGTCACCGTCTTCAAAGGACCGCATGTGTCTGAAACCAAATCGCTCCCTGAGATCGAGGTGCCCCCGTCGGACTTATCTGAACATCTTGGCAAGCTGTTGCACGGGAAAGAGGGAACGGATGTCACTTTCACTGTTCGAGGAGATACTTTCGAGGCTCATAAGATTGTGCTAGCCATGCGATCGCCTGTATTCAGAGCAGAATTCTATGGACCGATGAGGGAGGCCAGGGCACAGTTCGTGACCATCACAGACATGCAACCTGCTGTTTTCAAGGCCCTGCTGCACTTCATCTATACTGATTCACTGCCTGTCATGGATGATCGTGAGGGGGATGATAAGAGTGAAATGATCCGGCATTTCCTTGTGGCTGCAGATAGATATGCCATGGACAGGCTCAAGCTAGTTTGCCAAAGCATCCTTTGCAAGAACCTGAATGTTCAGACCGTGGCAACTACATTGGCGATCGCTGACCAACATAACTGTGACAGGCTGAAGGACGCTTGCGTTCAATTTATCAGCTGTTCAAATGCGATGGATGACGTGGTGGCAACCCAAGGTTACAAGAACCTCAAAAGGGACTGCCCGTCTGTCGTAGTAGATGTGTTGGAGAAGACAAAGAAGTTTCGTAAAACATGAACAGCTTATTATGCTGAATATATCGGTGGTTAGTTTTTTTACCAGGTTTTGTTAGAGAAGTTCATCCTAAGTAGCTTGAATATATTGATGAGCAAGTCGGTTTAAGTTTAAGATCATTCTCTACCTAGTTCAAGATTAATACAGTACTAGTAGTTGAGGTACCCTTTCAGACATTGTTTTTTTTTTAACAATTTTACTGTTTTAATACGTTGATTGGTTGAGCATACGACTCACACCCTCCTCACTGCAAGCTTTATGTTTCTTCTACAAAACATTTAATATTAGACCTACACAGAAAGCTTCTTTTGTGTGTGCACCTTTTGCTGACACACATGAGCTACATTCTTATGCAAAACAATTCAAGCCTTGTATGCTTTGGCTACAATTTTGAATAATCTCCTAGTTTTAATTAATAATATTTTTAGTAAATAAAACAGATGTCTCTAATAGTACATCCAAGGAAATCTTGAGATACTACTTGTATGCTTTTAGACCGGCCTTTGTTTTTACAAAGTTATTCTCGATATTTGCACAAAGTATTTGCAATAGCCATTTTATTTTAATTTTCCGACTTCGGACTAAGAGCATCTCTAACAGATCCTCTAAAATGCCCTGGCCCTATAAATAACCGTCAGTTTTAGGTTTTTAGCGAAAAAGGACCCGCTCAGTTCTAGCCTAATCCGCAAAACCGATTTTTTTTTACTGTGGCCCCCAAAGGAGACCCCAGTTGTCTCATTTCTGATTTTTTGCAGTCTGATTTTTAGTTCCCCATTCCTCTGAAATTTTCGTAGTAGACGTGTTGGAGAAGACAAAGAAGCCTTAGATTTCTGGAATGACTCATAATTTTTGAAGCCTTGTATGCTTTGACTATAATTTCGAATAATCTCCTAGTTTCTATCAATACTGTTTTCCGTAACAAAACAGATGTCTAATAGTACACCCAAGAAAATTTTGAGAAATACTACTTGTAGTTGAGTTATAATACATGAATCCTTGAAGTACGCATGCTTTTAGACTGGCCTTTGTTTTTACAAAGTTATTCTCGACATTTGCACCAAGTATTTCCAATAGTCATTTTATTTTAATTTCAAGACTTCAGACTAAGATCATCTCTTGCGGATCCTCTAAAATGCCCCAGCCCTAAAAATAACCGCCGATCTTAGATTTTTAGCGAAAAAGGACCAAGGGCCCACGCAGATCTAGAATAATCGGGAGAACCAAAAAGAATTGGTGTGGTCCTGAAAGGAGACCCCAACTGACCGTTCAGGTCATGACCTTCAATCCGCCTCCGCCTCCGCCACCGAATCCCCCTGTCGATTAGAGCCGTCCTGACCATGCTGCGTCGGCGAATAGGCCACCCGCCGTCTGACTCTTCTTTCCCACCACTTTGGGAGGTCGCGGGTGGCTGTTCCCTTCCGCCCCCTTTTTGGCCGGAGCCGTACGCCATGGATCGGTCGCGGAGCTTCGCGCGAGGCCTCGCAGCGCTCGAAATAGGTGCCTTCGACCCGTGATTGAGATGCGGATTTGGGGAAATGTATTTGGGGCCTCCTATCCGTGGGGAAGAAGGGGTCGTGAATTTTGTATCGCTCGTCTGTGGGATGGTAGCGGTGTGTAGACACTATCATCGTCCACCATGACTGAAGACGCCCGTATTTCACCAGCAACGACACCTCCCCAATCTCGCAACCCAGCTTCCCACCGCCCCGTAGGAGGACGGCCAAGATCTGCCTCCAGCCCTCCACACTCACTTGAGCCCACGGCCGCACACCCGGGCAAAGTCCAACCATGCGTCAACGGTCGTCGAAGTCTGCCGCCCTCCGGCAGTGGCGCGGGAGAGGAGGGGGAGGGGGCCGGAGGCGCTAGGGTTTGGGGAGCCCCCATGTCACCCTAGGTGGGGAGCGACGCGGGTACAACGTGGCTTGAGGCCGAGAAAGTCGTTCTAAAAACGAAAAATTTAAATCAAATAAAAATCGTATTAAGGTGTCTGGCTAATCTTGGAACTGGTGTGAATATTTACTCTTACATCTTGTGGCTAACAATTTTAGGTTGTTGCAGATAAACTTGTCTTTCATCGTGTAGCCAGTTTGACGAATTGTACATAGAAACACACCGAACCAATCCAAACAACCCCATAAATCTGAAAAGATGAAGACAACCTGTGTCCAAATCTGCCGTCAATCAAGAATCTATATCTATACATAATAAAGGCATTAAGACTTCTTTGGTTCGTCCGTCATAGTTTCCTTAGTTTCGTTTCGTTCGTACGTGTTCGTTCCGTCCGTCATGGTTTCCTCCGTTTCGTACGTCAACGTCTCCGGGTCGAATTCCTGCGCGTGTATGCTTCGTATGTCAACCGCATAGGATCATGTACAGCACCATCGAGAACTACTCCACGTCGCACACGGCACCGATTCCCTACATATACACCTGAGACCGAGGAGATACTTGAGGCCGAGGAGTCGATATCGAGTTATCGACCAGGGCGAAAACTAGCCAGTGCCTGCCCTAAACCCAGGACCATGAGGTGCTCGATAATGGCTGGCGGCGGTGGCCTGAGGCTGTTGCAGGTCACAGCTAACCCGACGGTACTCAGATGCAATAGTGGGACTCTGAGGCGCTTCGCATGAACGCCGCCACCGGACAGACGTCGGAGGCTGCGGCTTCGGCTTCCGTGGGGCCTGCTTTCGTGACGGCACTGTTGCCGGCTTCTTCATGGGCGATGGAGAAGGCCGCGGTGGAGAGGCTTCCTTCAGTGGTGTTCTAGGCGGCGAGGCGCTTTCGGTTGGCTGTGGCAGTGGTTCGGGAAGAGGAGGCGGACTGGCGGAGGAGGCCGGCCATGCACCCCGTGCTCTCTGCCGGGCCTAGCAGCGGACGTAGACGAGGACATACATTGCGTGTACTCCATGGTCTGCATCGCTTCACCCGTCAATGTCCAGAGTCGAGAAGTAGAGAAACTTTCTTTCATCGATATTTTAGCTTTGGTGTGTTAATGAGAAGAGGACGGGGCAAAAGCTGGAGGAGTCTTCAGAGGAGTAAGTACGTACACGAGCTAAGTTGCCCTCTGCTGTATCAGTGGAAGCTAGCTCATCTCAGCCACTTTGCTATGAGGCAGCAGCATGAGGTTGCTGCGTCGAGGAACAAATAATGTTATCAATGATCATGCATCTCCGGCTAGAACAAACAGCTTGGCAATGATAATCCTTTGTGCAGAACTTTGGGTGATGAATTTTTCTCTGAGTAGTGCTAGGCGCAGACGCATCACTCTTTTTTTTAGAACTCACACCGCTTTATTCAAACTGTGTAATACTGCATACAAACACCTTCAGGTGAGGTTTGGAACAATACATGCCAGTCTAATTCTCGATTAACTGAGCCCCTCACCAGGCTATGCGTGTTGCCGTTGGACGACCTCCCTTTGTGTACAAACTGTCCCAGTTGTAACTCGGTGGCTGTCACCTTGAGCTCCCGTAAAATGTAGCAGACACATAACATGTAAAGGTTTTTTTTTTGTAGACATCAGGTTCAGTAGATTGAGTTTTCCTTCGCTAATTTTGGTCCATTGGTCTAATTCTCACACACGTGTATATGGGCCGAGCACAACTCAACCTACAAGCCTCGCGTAGGTCGTGAGGTGGGCCCAACTCAATCTACAAGCCTCGCGTAGGTCGTAAGTTGTAACTCTGCTCGCTTTCGTTTGTCGCGCCCTAATATATTAAAAATGCATATGTTATAATTTAAATGGGGCAACAATATATTTTATTTTATCCGTTGCAACGTACGGGCATATTTGCTAGTAAAAAAAATTGTGTTAATACCCCCAATAAGTTCAGCCGATCTTGGAAGACTCGGAAAGCAAATAGGGCTTGCGCGAAGAAGCGAACCAATCAGCAAACCTGTGAGAGTCCGAACCGGCCGTGAAGAGGAATCCGGTAAAAACTCTGAAGCAATGAAGCGGCCCAAAAAGGTCATAAAAATCTCGTGCCCTCCGTCCGGCCAGCTCCACAAAAGAAAAGATTACAACCCTAGGGCAGAGTCGCCGTCGATCGATCGTGTTGGTTCTTTCTCCTCCGTCCTGCAAGCTTAGCTTCCTCGTAGTCAAGCCATGGAGCCATCTAAATCGTTTTCGACGTGCACCCCGGACACGGCGCAAGTCACGCACGTATTTGATATCTTTGGTTATAGCCAGCACAGGGGTATAGGCAACGAGAACTTCATCAGCTCCGGTACTTTTTCGGTCGCCGGCCACGACTGGCGCATCCGCTTCTACCCGGATGGGTTCAGCACGGACAAGGTCGAGAACGATTTCATCTCAGTTCTTCTCGAGCTCTCGAGCAACGGATCCATGGTGCGCGGGTCCTGCGACCTGAGGCTCGTCAACCAGGTCACCGGATTGTCGTCTTCGGTGCACAAGACAGGGCCAAGGATGTTCACTCAGTGCGACCAAACTCGTTTTGCTCCACAGACTAATAGATTCAAGAACCGACGCGAGCTTGAGAAATCCGTGTATCTTCGGGACGATCGACTCACGATCGAATGCGTCGTCACTGTTATGGAAGAGCCAAAGGTGGAGACCAGATCGATGTTCCCTATTAAAATCGATGTGCCGCCATCCGACATCAGTAAGCATCTCGGAAAGCTGCTGGAGGAGGGGGATGGATTATATGATATCAGTTTCGATGTTGGAGGAGAGACTGTTGAGGCACATAGGTTCGTTCTAGCGATGCGTTCGCCTGTTTTCAAAGCGGAGCTCTACGGGTCGATGAGGGAGGCAAGCACGACGCAGCGCATAACCATCGAGGATATGCACCCTGCTGTCTTCAGGGCCCTGCTCTATTTCATTTATACTGATTCTCTGCCTGCTACTATGGATCTGGAGGGAGACGGTGATACTACTGAGATGACCCGACATTTACTTGTGGCTGCTGATAGATATGCGATGGAGAGGCTCAAGCTGGTTTGTCAGAGCATCCTCTGCAGGAACCTGAATGTGGAGACCGTCACGACAACATTGGCTTTAGCTAACCAGAGCAACTGCAGCAAGCTTAGCGATGCTTGCCTTGAATATATCACCAGATCAAAGGCGATGGATTCTGTAGTGGAAACTCACGGTTACAAGGAACTTAAAACTACGTGCCCTTCTATCTTTGTAGATGTATTGGAGAAAATAAGTAGGTCTTTTTGTTTAACTAGTACAGCTAGCTATGCTAAGCTGAATCCAACTTTGTCGCCCTAACTCGAACATATGGATGATCAGCTCGGTGTTAGACAAATCTAAATGCTTAGTGATAGGTATATAGTGTGGTTGTTTATCCTACACATTAATATTTATTATAGCCTTTCAGTTATGTTAACAATTCAGTCGTTGGGTGTAATTGGTGCCATGTTGGGGCAGTGCTAACAATTCAGTTCGTCACCTCACTGTTGGCCACGGGTGACCGGGAGAAAGACGGTGTGGCCATGTTGATAAAGATAAATATTATGTTTTGTGAAAAATATTACATTAATAATTTGCTGGTGTATTTATTTATTTATGGATGGAGTATATTAACTTTCTGCCTGTGGTTATATGGTCAATGAGGCTGAACAACTTGGTTGACACAATTGGAGGGATACTCGGTTCATCTTAGCAGGGTAGTGTTATATTACAACTGATTAGCTCTAAAGTTATTTCAGAGACAGAATGGAACAAATAGACATAACTTGTCATTCACTAATCTGTTTAGGGCAATAAAACCAGTTTAACCGAGACTTAAAGTTCAAAGGTTATCAAGCACGGAATTTTTTAAAAAATCACCTATTCTTAAAAACAACCGAAGTCGTGATCCTAACCGAGTAGTTCTCCCAAATAACAATCCTACAAATAAAAATCACCCATTGCTTGCAAATAATATGGTAGCTATAATTCCATTGAAAACGAAGACATGAATCATATAAAATCAACAAATATCACAATTTCATCGAATAAGAGCCTCCATTACATGCCAGGTCTTAAACTTCGAGTTATCTTTTAGTTCTGAAGGTAATGCAATTAACACTGTCAAAGCACTAATATACCATATCAATAATTTATAAGCTTTTTCTCGAATAACCAACTATAATTCATGAACAAACAGAAAATTCACATCATTCATCAAAATGCTATATGAGGTACTTGAAGACTAATCCACAATTTTGAAGGAAACATATTTAACACTTAGTATTGTGATAACATCGGAGGTGTCGACAACTATGGTGCTATACTCCAAGCTACCAAGACGTTTCTATCCAATGATGTTTCATTGCATGGCAAAAATAATGCGTGCTCTCTATATTAATGTTTGAATATATATTGGGTGCAAATAATAATTTGAAAAATAGGTGTGCACAAGGAGCAAGACATTCAGGATCAATGTTGAGCATCGTTCACACATAGCAATAACAAGTAGACTAGCTGCTCAGAGCCAGCATAGGATGAGGTGCCAATATATTTTTCCAAGCCTGGTTCTTCCCAAATGGATCTACTAACATATATGAACAATTTATTTTGGGATAGACATGACATCGGTTTGTTAGTTGCCATCAAAGAATCCATCTGACATTAAAAACTAGCAAGCATCAAATTCAATGTGAAAGCTGCAAATCTAATAATCAAGAAACCTGATTTTAAGAGCTAGAAAGTTTTGTTTTTTTAGTGGAGCTAGAAAGCTTTTATCAAAGGAAAATAGCATGGGCCATGCAATTTTTTCTACAGAAAAAGCCAATGTAGCTTTTGGGCTGGGCATAGTGGACACGGAAAGATGTTGGGTTGAGTCACGGTGGCACGTTAATTCGATCTTTGGGCGCGGTCCAGAAAAGGAAGAGCTCTCCTGGCTTTAGGTCTCCTCGATCGCCCTCTCTTCTTGGAGTCTGTGTCTCCGCCGGTCCGGTCATCTTGGAGATTCGATCGCCTCCCCCATCTTCCGGCGGAACAACTCACCTGATGCCTGCCACAAGGACGATATCGACGTGCATCCCGGTGAAGACGCAGTTCAGGATCTTCGGGTACAGCCAGCACAAGGGAATCGGCGTAGGCAAGTTCATCAGGTCCGGCGCCTTCTCCATCGGCGGCCATGACTGGGCCACCCGCTTCTATCCCGATGGGTTCAGCCAATGCAGCTCGCACTGCATCTCCGTTTACCTCGAGCTTCTGAGCAAGGACGCCAAGGTGCGCGCATCCTGTGTCCTGAGACGGGTCCGAGGATGTTCAACCCAGATGACATGACCAGGTTCGCTCCGCAAGAAGGGTCGTTTAAATCACGGCGCGAGATGGAAGCTTCGGCCTACTTACGGGATGATCAGATGGCGATCGAGTGCGTCGTCACTGTCATGAACAACGCACGGGTGACGGAAACCAAACCGTCCCCCAACATCGAGGTGCCTCCGCCCGATAGCACGGCGCATCTTGGAGGTGGCGGATGTCACGTTCGCTGTCGGTGGAGAGACCTTCGCAGCACACAAGATCGTGCTCGCCATGCGGTCGCCCGTGTTCAAAGCAGAGCTCTACGGGCCGATGAGCGAGACGGCGGCGGAGCTCATACAGATCAAAGACATGCAGCCTGACATCTTCAGGGCTCTGCTCCACTTCATCTACACCGATTCATTGCCTGCCATGGATGAGCTGGAGGGAGATGACCACACGGAGATGATCGACACTTGCTTGCGGCCGCAGATCGATACGCCATGGACAGGCTGAAGGTGGTGTGTCAAAGCATTCTTTCCGAGAAGATTGATGTGCAAACCGTGGCAACTACATTGGCTTTAGCTGATCAGCACAATTGCGACATGCTTAAGGATGTTTGCCTTGAATTTATCAACTCGTCGACCAATGGATGATGTGGCGTCTACACAAGGGTTTCTGGATCTCAAAAGAAGTTGCCCCTCGGTCTTGGTCGATCTGTTGTTGAGGATGAGAATTCTCCGCAAATCATAGTGTTGAGCAGCTCACTGTTATGTTAGATGAATTTAAATGGCTACGTCAGTTCTACCATCAGCTCATCAAATGCTGAAGTGGTTAGATCAACCTTTTCAATTTTGCAAAATCTGCATACCTTTATCTGATCAAGGAATGAATATATGATCTGTGCAGTCATCTACAGGCTTCATGGCCCAGTAAATTACATTTACTGTTAGTATTGTACAAATTTTATCTGATGTCTGCATCCTTAGGCGAGTAATGGATACCCAGGTAATCTACATTATATTATGTAGCACATGGGCTTCTCGTGTTAATTTTGGCTCTCCTTTTGTCAAGGTTGGTTCTTAATTGGTCGTACTAAAATAGTGGTTAGATTAGTCTTTTAAATTTTTGCTAAAGCTTCCTACCTTTATCTGATCAAGGACTGAATATATGATCTGCCAGTCATCGACAGGCTTCATTTTCTCACGCAGTTACATTTGCTGTTAGTATTGTACAAAATCTATCTGCCAAAATTTGTTCAGCTTTTGTAGCATATCTAAAACAAGGACTTGAAGGGATGTCATATTTTTTTTTGAGAGATTCATGTTTGTTAGTGCATCAGGAAATTTGCCGAGTAATTTGCTGCCCCGAAGATTGAGGTGCTTGAGGCTTGTCACTTTCCAAAACCAACTAGGTTCAATTGAGTGGTCCAATTTTTTCCACGAAAGATCAAGCTTCTCAGGTTTTTTTTTTTGATAAAGGGATTTTATTACTTAAAGAGTATTAAGCATTACACCCGGTCTCTGCATAACGGAGATGCACACAGCCAAAAACCGTCCAACATGTCCAAAGCAACAGAAATAAAAGAGCGGATTACATATCATCTTGAGAAATTGTAAGACCGCCCAAGCAAACTAAGAGGTGATCCGCAGGCTATGCGACCATCCATGCCGGGAGAAAAGCTCCCTGGCTGCCTCCTCCAATCGCGACGATACCTCCAAGAACAAATCCCGGTGCTCCACACGCTGAAGGACCGACCATAATCGGAGAGTAGCTGTGCAACGGTAGATAACCTGCAGAATAGAGGAAATTTTGTCATTAAAAACCTTGTCATTTCTACACAGCCAAAGCGACCAAATAACGGCAATCGCTCCCACCCTAATAAGTAATTTAAACCTAGGATCGACCCCGTTTAGCCAGTTGCCAAAAATATTTGCAACGCTCCGGGGGGGATATAAGGTAGAACCTATTTGGACAGCTGACCATATAGACCGAGCAAACTCACATTGGAAAGCTTCTCAGGTTTGGTTCCACGAAATAGGGACTCGCGTCTCATCGAACAGACTATTAACATCACATGGGCCTACGTACATGTATGGATTTGGAGTGCGGAGGTGAAGCCTGACGACATGGCCCGTTTGGTTGCTGCACCTGATGCCTCTCCATCGGCAGCAGTCTTGGCCGCGCCACAAGACGGCTAGGCTTAGTTCTACTTAGCTTCCAGAGCATGGTATTGCGGATTTAGCCATTTGAGTCGAGTTTACCGTCATGGAAGGAGGCCCCTTCATTCAGGTCTGGTTGTTATCAGTTGATGTAGAGATCGATCGTCTGATGCAGGGAAGGGGAAAGCACAGTAGAGCGATTGAACATTGCTGATCATTTAGGGCTCCTTTGATTCAAACGAAATTTATAGAATTTTTGCAGGATTAGAATCCTTAGGAATTATTCCTTAGTTGGTTGTTTGATTTGTAGGATTTGATCGTACATATTTTTTTCTCAAGGAATCATTTGTACTACTACATTTCATGCAAAATCTAGCATCCAGATCAACCTCCATATTTCGATCTTGCTCTGGTGCTCGTGTCGCCGTCCATCTTAATTCCTAGCCAAGCTATTATCGACAACATTACCTGTGCAGGGAGCTGGCACTCAACTAATTAATCCAGATTAAGCTTGAAGCATCAATCGCATCAAGTTCCAGAAAGTAAGGTGATTGATTACAGAGAGTACATGTTCTTTTTTACTATGTTTGTGAACCGTGTTGGCAAAGAACACGCTGACAACAGGTTATGTTTCTGAATTCACGCTAAACTGAAAAGACCTCTATTTTGATTAATGGGTCATTTATCAAATTGCCCACAGAGGACTTCAACTACTCAGTTTTGCCCCTAGCGCCGAATGGTGCTCAGTTTTGCCCTTACCTCGTGCCCACCTACTATGGAGAGGTCGAAACGGAGAGTTTGAAGTTGATTCCGTATGCTGGCGTTAGTGAAGTGGGTCCGGAGCTTACAGGTGGGACCGCCCAGTGAGTTTGAAATGGGTCCGGAGCTTACAGGTGGGACCGCCCCAGTGAGTTTGAAGTGGGTCCGGAGCTTACAGGTGGGACCGCCCAGTGAGTTGAATTTTCTGAATCGTCCACACCCGAGCCTCCCGACCCGCCGTCGTGTGCTGTCGCTACCCGCCGTCGTGCGCTGCCGTTATCGCCGCCACCACCGCCGCACCACCCCCTGCGGCGCCACGAGCACCTGCGGCGCCACCACCACCTGCGGCGCCACCACCACCACATCCACCGCCACCACATCCATCGCGACCGCTACCTGAACCACCGCCAGCACCACCTCCCAGCACCACCTGTGTCGCCGCCAGCAGCACCCATCTGCGCCGCGTCCAGCACCACCTGCACCGCCGCGGCCGTTCCGCGTGGCCATCTGCTCCGCCGCCACCGTCCTGCGACGCCGCTGGTGAGGCGCTCGTTCCGCCACTCTGCCCGCCACCTGCTCGACGCAATGGCGAGCGGCGGCGACCTGGCTAGGAGACACTCCGCGTCCACGATTGGGTTCCCGATGGGTAATTACTGAGGTTTGAATTGTCGATTCGACATGGGATGCCATTGATTTGCAGCTGATTGCGTCTCTGTTTTTTTTTTCATGGGTTAGGATGGAGTTGCGGTTTGCTTTCTTGGTGAACATTAGAAGGGACCGGTACGTCGTCGATGCAAACAATAAGAAGAAATTCCAAGGAGGTTTCAGTTATACGTTGCCAATGGATTGTAATTGGAGTTTCAGACAATTTGGGGAGGTAATTTGCAGCCCATATCCTTGGGGTTTGCATGATGAAGTGGAATTTAGATACTTTGATGGGGGAAAAGATTGGGTCCAAATTAGTAATGATGAAGAGCTCGCTACCATGTTTGCTAAGCATAAGGAGGCAGAGAATTTTAATGTGAGGCTGCAAAATGATGTGGTTGTGCCGGCAGTTGGACAGATGGTGGTGGGTTCATCTTCTCGGGCAGAACCATCTCGTCGTAATGCCAACTCTAGCCAGAACAGTACAAATCCATCTCGACGTGTTGGCTCGTCAAGTGTGGGCAGTAGGAAAAGGGTTCCTGTTGAAGTGGAGTCTGATGCCTACATTTCTACGGATGAAGAAGAGAGGCTATATTCTGATGTTTTTCAGAATTTAAGACGGACATCTCGGCCTGTTATCCAAGGTGAGTCTGACAATGACCTTGAAGAGGAGGAAGACCGGCCACCTGTTGAATGGGACCCTGAGAACCCTCATATGGAAGAAGGTTCCATTTTTTGCTTCCATGGCTGAGTGTAGAAATGCACTTGTGACGTACTGCATTAAGGCAGAACGTGCGTTTAAAGTTGACAAGAGCGATAAAAAGCGTTACACCGTGCACTGTGTGACTGAGGATTGTCCATGGAGGATGCACGCATCTAAAATGCGCAGTAGCACCAATATTCAGGTCAAAGTGAACCCTTTTGGCCACACATGCCAAGAATCAACCCTTAGGAAGGAAACAATTGGTAGAGCCAAGTCAAGATGGGTGGCGGATGAAGTAAAAAAGTGGGTGGCAGAAAACAATCAAGTGGGTACAAAGGAATTGCAGAAAAACATCAAAGACAAGTTCAAGATAGAATTACCATACATGAGGGTGTTCGGTGGTAAACAAAAAGCTATGGAATCTATCTATGGTAAGTGGAATGAAAGTTTTGAATTGTTGTATTCATTCAAAGCTGAAGTGGAGAGGACAAGCCCAGGTAATATTGTTGAAATTGATCACCACTCCGTGGAGTACACATTGAAGGGAGTGACAAGGACCAAGGAATGCTTTAGGAGGGTTTTTGTGTGCTTTGAAGCTTGTCACATGGGTTTTTTGGTAGGCTGCAGGCCTTATTTGGCTATTGATGCTACTTTTCTCACAGGGAGGTTTAAAGGACAGTTAGTAGCTGCTTGTGCAGTTGATGCACATAATTTTGTTTTTCCAGTTGCCTACGGTGTGCTGGAGACAGAGTCTGAGGATAGCTGGACATGGTTTTTGCAGAATCTGCGCCGGGCTATTTCACATCCCAATGGGTTGGTAATTCACACAGATGCATGCAAGGGTTTGGAAGTGGCCGTGGACAATGTGTTCCCAGGAGTAGAGCATAGGGAATGCATGCGTCACCTTGCTGCAAATTTTGTGAAGAAATTCAAAGGAAAGTTTTTTACCGACAATTTATGGCGAGCATCTTTGACTTGCAGTGTGAGGAAGCACAACTACCACATGAGGCAGTTATACACGAATGACAAAGTGAAGGAATACTTGGAAACACACCACTCGAAGTTATGGGCCAGAAGCCAATTCAGTGAACTGAGCAAAGTTGACTATGTGCACAATAATCTTGCAGAGTCTTTCAACTCAACGATCCGGAAACTAAGGATCTTTATTTGGTGGATTTGATTGACAGGATAAGGATAGAATACGCCGAGAAATTTCATATTCGTGCTGGAATAGCTGCGGCAAAATTCATGAGCCACATTATTATCCCGGCTGTGATGAAGGTATTGAAGCAAAAAAACAGAAGGCTTGATAATGAACATGAGATTGATCTCGGATATCACATCAGAGGTATCAGTCCTGGATAAACAGAACAAAGAATGGAGATATCCAGTGGATTTACAAGCTAAAACTTGCAGTTGTAGGCAATGGCAGATAACTGGGTTGCCATGCATTCATGCCTTGTTTTTCATCACTTCTCTCCAAGGTCCAGCAGGGAATATACAGCAGTATGTGCATGACTACTACTCTGTTGCAATGTTCAAAGCCACATATGCACATGCCTTACCTACTTTGGAGGGAAAACAGCAATGGGACAAAGTGGACCCTAGATTCAAACTTTGTGCTCCAGTTCTGAAGAGAGCTGCAGGTAGACCGAGAAAGAGTCGACACCGACGTTGCAGTGAAGGAGGTGGACTTGGAGCGAGGATGCGTAAGTGCACAAGGTGTGGTGGGTCTGGTCATTTTGGCAAATATTGTGATAACGCAGTAGATCCAGGGTTTGGAGAGAGTATTGATGTTGAAAATGATGGTCAGCAGCCAGATGCAGCATTTGAAAATGATGGTCACCAGTCAAGTGATTCAGATGATGCTCCAATGGATGATCCAGTCGATGATCCACTCAATGCTCCAATGGATGATCCAGTCGATGATCCACTGGATGCTCCAAATGATGATCCACTCGATGATCCACTGGATGCTCGAAATGTTGATCCACTGGATGCTCCAAATGATGATCCAGTCGACGTTTCATTTTCAGATTCAAAGAAGAGAAGAAGACAAGAAGCTATGAGCACAAGGAGCAAAGTGGTGGCAAAACAGCCAAGGATCGCAATGAGCACAAGGAGCAAAGTGGTGGCAAAATAGCTAAGGATCACAAAGAAGCCCAAACGCTATTTAGACTAAGTTAGATCGAAATGATGTTGTATTTCTGTTGAATAATGTTGTATTTTTGTTGAATAATGTTGTATTTCTGTTGAAGCCCCAACGCTATTTAGACTAAGAATTTTTTTGAATTAGTTATGCTCATTTGAATCCATCACTCTATTCTCATGAGAAATGTGCTTCAAATGAGGTCCGAAGCTAGGATAAACACCCCCATTTGTAATTTCATGAAAAATTCGACCTTGTCTAAATGATCCAAATGAATTCGAGGAGCATATAACAACATTGTGCGTTGGTTTCATGTCTTTTTGATTTTTTTTGAATTAATTATGCTCATTTGAACCCATCGCTCTATTATCGAACTCTAAACAAGTCTATACAAGATAGCTCTTTTGTGGAAACCTTTTTCAATCAATTATCCATAAACCATGTTTATATTTTTTTATAGCAACTATATCACATATAACAACATTGTGCGTTGGTTTCATGTCTTTTTGATTTTTTTTGAATTAATTATGCTCATTTGAACCCATCGCTCTATTATCGAACTCTAAACAAGTCTATACAAGATAGCTCTTTTGTGGAAACCTTTTTCAATCAACTATCCATAAACCATGTTTATATTTTTTTATAGCAACTATATCACATATAACAACATTGTGCGTTGGTTTCATGTCTTTTTGATTTTTTTTAATTAATTATGCTCATTTGAACCCATCGCTCTATCATCGGACTCTAAACAAGTCTATACAAGATAGCTCTTTTGTGGAAACCTTTTTCAATCAACTATCCATAAACCATGTTTATATTTTTTTTATAGCAACTATATCACATATAACATTGTGCGTTGGTTTCATGTCTTTTTTATTTTTTTTGAATTAATTATGCTCATTTGAACCCATCGCTCTATTATCGAACTCTAAACAAATCTATACAAGATAGCTCTTTTGTGGAAACCTTTTTCAATCAACTATCCATAAACCATGTTTATATTTTTTATAGCAACTATATCACATATAACAACATTGTGCGTTGGTTTCATGTCTTTTTGATTTTTCTTGAATTAATTATGCTCATTTGAACCCATCGCTCTATTATCGAACTCTAAACAAGTCTATACAAGATAGCTCTTTTGTGGAAACCTTTTTCAATCAACTATCCATAAACCATGTTTATATTTTTTTTATAGCAACTATATCACATATAACAACATTGTGCGTTGGTTTCATGTCTTTTTGATTTTTTTGAATTAGTTATGCTCATTTGAAACCCTAGCGCAGCATCTGATCATACCCTACCGTCGCACCCTAACCGTCCGATCAAACCCTGGCGCCAAACGACAGCCCTCAGATACGGTCTTCTAGAAGGATTCCGATGGCGATCCGCGAGAGGTTGGTTCCAGCCACCTGATTGGCCGCTGAAAACAGGCGGGTCCGACCAATTGTGGGCCCCAACCACCCTCCTTCTCCACCCACGCACAGGGAAGCTCGAGCTCGCCCACCATTGTACCCTTGTCTCCCCTTTCTTCTGCGATTCTTCTTCTCCGGCGACGAGATATGTCGTTCTCTAGTTCAGCCTCCCTCCCCTCGTGGCCCCAGCATGGTCCAGTGCCCATGTTGCCATGTCCTGACTGCGAACGCGTCGCGCCATTGGTACGGTTGACTTCACAGTCAAACAAGAATAGCAACCGCGGGCGAGAGTTCGTGAAATGCGAGAGCAAGCAGAGGGGCAGGTTAGATCTCATGATTTTGCTCTGTTTTTTTTATTTCTCTTTGCTCTGAAATTTAGGGTTCATCGTTTCGTTTCAGATTGTGACGAAATGCGACCATTTCGAATGGCTAGATGAGTATGTTCGGCGGGTTGGGTTTACAGGGCAGGCCTCGATTCCTGTTAATGGTGTCGCAACCAGGGAGCTCAATCTGCCCGATAGTGTTGCTCCGACATGTAACAGCCCCACTTTTGGACCCAGAAAATATGAGTAAAATTTTCACTTTTGCATCTCATTTTCATCATGGCATATCTATTCAATTTGCTTCTCATGAAATAATAAAGGGGCAATAGTTGAGAAACCAAATGGGAGAGGTAGATGGTGAACCAAGTTGCAAAACAAATACACATATTTGTCCAGGAAGTTCCAACAACTTCAAACATGCTGGTTGCCAAATTTAAATGCATTTGAAAATGCAAACAATTAAATGAAGCCACAAATTCCAGAAAACAAATTATGAAATGTTACCACATGAAATATTTTCCAAATGGGCTGAAACTTTTACCACAGGTTCTAATTAATATATGTGGGCTCTGTGAATTTTTGCAGAATTTTTAAAACTGTTTTGGTGCCTCAATTAAATAGAAAAGGCTGCTGTTCTTTTAAAGGAAATAAAACAAAAAAAGGGGAAAAGGCAGGCAGGGGGGTTTCTGCAAAGTCGCCGTCGTCCTCACGCTGTAGCGACCGCCTCCTCGCCAGTCGCCGTTGCCGACGGACCTCGTCGCCACTGTCGCGGCTCCCTCGCTCCCCTGGCCCCCCTGGAGGATAAGGACCTCCTCCTCGACGTGCTGCTTCCTCCTCCCCTCCTTTTCCCCCTCTTGCAGCAACCCTAAATCGAGCCGCCGCCATGCCGTGACCTAGCCGAGCGCCGCCGCCACATCGCCGACGCTGCCGACCGCCGGGAGCAGATCGAGCCGCACCATCAGAACCGCCGTGGTCTCCTCTTCCTCCTCCTGCAAGCACTCGGACGGGGACGCACTAAATCGACGCGTCGGTCTCGTCTTCCTCGCCGCTGTCCGCCGCGCCGCCGCCACGATTCCGCCGCCGTCCAAGCTTCCCCGCCACCGCCGAGCAGCTGTACGTGCTCAGGGTGAGCACCCGGTCCTCCTGGACCCCTCCCTTCTCTCTCTCCCCCTCTGGTTCACCGCTTAGCCGTAGGCCGAGACAACGCCTCCGCCGTAGCTCGCCGCCGGGGTCCCTCCGGTGACCATTAGGTCACGCCCCGCCGCCACTAGCCTCTCCTCGCCGTGCTGAACCAGATGCACCCCCGCATTGCCTCCCTAGCGCACGTGATCGACGGATCCGTCCACGACGCCGCCGCCGGTGACCATCGCGCCGTGCCGGTCCTGGCATCCCTGCCCAGGTCAAACCTGGCACTGGGCCGGCCAGTCGACGTGGCTGCCACCGTGGCAGCCGGCCCACCAGTCAGTGGCTCTGGCTAGCCACAGGCCCGGTGTAAATCGTTTCGGCCGAATTTCTGGAAATAAAATCAAAAACAGAAAATGTTGTTGAACTTTGAATTGCCATAACTTTTGAACCACTTGTCCAAAAATTGCAAATAATATGTCAAAATGCTCAGCAACAAAATGTCTACCTGTTGGTACCATTGGTTAATTTAGTTTGTCAAAATAAATTGCCTTTAATTGCTGAACACTAAAATGGCAGAAATAATGTCGAAATTGTTAATTCCATAACTTGAGTTCTATATGTCCAAAAATTGTGTTCAATAGCTAAAAATGATCAGTGGACAATAAGCTATCACTCTATGCCATTTTAGAGAATTGGAGAATTAATTTTTAGTGCTGTTTACCAAAAATTACTAAAATGGCAGATTTAAATCAAATATTGGAAATATCATAACTTGTTGAATATTAACTCAAAAATTGCAAATGATATACCAAAATGACCAGCAAAGCAAATGCTATCCACCTATGTTAATATCACAGCATGCAACTAACTTTTACTTTGATGTCATATTCGAATTGGTTAAATAATATCAATTGCTTAACCGTTTCAATCACTATTTCCTCACCGTTAATCGGAAAAATGCAAACAAGGTACCAAAACGATCAGTGGGTTAATATCTATCAAATAATGTCATTTTCATGCATATTTACCTCATATTTCAGTACTGGACATTTTGGATATTCACCTAATTCACTAAGTTAAAGATGGAGTTTTGACCCGTTAATCGCAATATTTATTTTAGGGGTTCCATTTAACTTGTGGGAGATGCCCAATACCTTTCCAATGCATAATATGACCATATCATCATGATTGTGCATTGCACCTTGTATTCTTGTTATTTACTTCCTTTCTTGTGTTGTTTGTGTTTCGGTAGATTCTGGAGTCGAGGTTCCACCACAATACCTTGACAACCAGCGCGACCAGTACTACCAGCAAGGCAAGAGCTAACCTAACCTTCTTGGCATATCTCATATTACCCAAGTATTTTACCCACCATACTATTATTGCATTCGATTCTGGTGACAAGTTTTGGTCAGTGTATAGAATATCCTGTCAATTGCATGTTCCCTGAACCATTATCTGTTTCCCCACCTATGAACCATAGATTGAAGTGTTGGCCTGAGATAAATCATATCTGTTGTATGTCATGCTTAGATATGCTTAGCCATGCTTAGTCGAATGCTTAAGTTGTCCGTTGATTATTTCCATACTTGTGAATTGAATGGAATGTTCGGACAGTGGTGGAAACTTGTGTTGATAATAAATTGCTAAGAAGGCTGGGATGAGTTGCCAACGAGGTCGTTGGTGTTTTGTCTCATTCTTGCCGCCTAGGCTGAGAGTGCTTTTAGCTAGAACCAAGAAACCGAGCATGCTTCCAACGGTGGGGACATATGGAATCCCCTTTAACCGAATAATTTGTGCGGGCGTATCCAAGGGTCCTCTAGTTTGTGTTTTCCATTTGCCGTGTGTGTCTGGTGATGAAAAAGATGATGATGATGATGATGGTGATAGGAGTGGCGATGGGGCAGGGTGTTGAAATAGGCGCTGAACTTGTCCTGTCGTCACGATGACCCTTGGATAGTCTCATGCTTTGTAAAGGTTTAGCCGCGCCCGCCCTGCCGGCTTTCCCCGGAAGAGAGCTAATTACGTAGGCAAGGGGTCGGACGGTACCGGTGGCTAAAAACAGTACACCCCTGCAGGGTTTAATCTTTTCGAAAAGCCGTGTCCACGGTTATGGACAAATTCTTGGGAAAGGCGGATTAGCTCATAGAAAACCTGAACCTGATCTTTAATCAAATGGCAGCTAGAGGTTGCATAATCAACGTGTGATAAAAGGTTCATTTCCTCGAGGGTGATTCGAGGGAGTGCCTTGGTGGAGATAAGTGGAGTTGATGAATACAGTAGGTTCCCCGTGAACCGAAGAGAAAAGTGTTACCTCTTATCCCCTTGTGAAAACCTTCTGATTAGACGATGCCATGAGTCCTAGTCTTCGGAAGGAAACAAAACCAGCTTTATGCAAAACAACCACTTATATAGCTTTGAAGCCTCCGTCAGCATCGGGCCTATATCGCCCTACTAATTCTTGCGAGTACGTCGTACTCAGCCTTGCTTTGTTGATTATTGTTTGTTTCAGAGGAGGACGCCACCGAACTGGAAGGTGGGTTCTACGTTGACTTCGACGAGTAGTCTGGGGTTCCCAGGTGGCAGCTTGGGACGTCATGGAACAGGCTGGCACGGGATGTTTATCTGTAGGCCTCTTAGGCCATAATTTGGATCTTGTTGTTTAGACAACTATAATTTGCTTCCGCTGTTGTAATGATGGGTCAGTGACCTCTGATGTGTCATTTGCTATCTTTCTCAATTATATGAGTTGAACTATGATATCTTTGTGTCGTAGAGTCTGTGATGTGCCAGTTCGTTCCACAAGTCTCGGTCTCTTTACTATACATGGAAGCGATGTCTGAGCTTATGGCATGATTGAGGTGTTGTGTGCCGATGATCCATTCCGAGCACACCTGCCAAAGTGTATTGGCCTGGGATTGGTAAACCCAGTAACCCTCAATTGTGTAGCATGACCGGTTACAACGTTCCACTGTATAGTTCTGGGGTCGGGGCGCTACAAATTGGTATCAGAGCAGTACTGCCTGTAGGAAGCCCGTTCTATTGGTCGAAGTTGAGTCTAGAGTTGGTAAAATTATTATTTATGAAATAAAATGAGTTGTGAAAACCATCTTAGGATTCTTTTTACTCCTTACCCAATTCGCTCCATCTCTGAGTTATCTTACCTCTATTTGATTTAACGATGCTTCTGATCGTCGGCAAAGTCAAATCTTTAGGATCACCGGGTTGGGTTCTACCTTTAGTCACTGGTTAACTTTGCTCGTCTACCAATTCTAAAGCCCGAAGAAAGGAAATGTTGCGGATCGTCAAGAAATTCCCTTGCTTTAGCCCAAGATCTTAAACCAAAGGTCCCGGATTGTGCTAGGGCTCAGGTGTAATAATTTATGAGGGTTGTCACCCATGTGAGCAATATACTATTCGTGAGTCCCAGTGCATGAAGCTGATCTTTAACCTAAGATCTTTTCGTCGAATCCTGATATTAGTGGTCAAACCCTACATCATGTTGGCAAAATTTGAAGTTAGTCTTCAAACTCGAGGTTGCCGCCATAATTGACCTGCTCAGCAATGCTCTTCTCTGTCACTAGCCGTACCTGGACTTTCTGTCATGAAACTATCTAGATCAAGATAAGAGTGCTCATCGCGAGTTTCCCAGCTATCCTTGTGATTCCTCCGGTAACACCGATTCCTGAAACCCTTTCGGCACTAGTTGTCGGAAGAGTGCTAACAAAGGTTTCTGCAATATCGTGGTTGCCTTGATTTGTTTTGTGCCATCTCAAATCTCTATATCAGGAAGAAGTCTAATGATCTATCCTAAGTGACTAGTTATGGTTACTAACTGTGCCCTTGTTCATATCTCCAGAATGGCTCCTACCCGTCGTGGTGAGCAAAGCAACACTGAGCTACCGCCGCCACCCTCTATGGCGGAGGTACTGATGATCATCGAAGAGGGTCGTCTGCGCAATGAGAATCTTCTCGCGCAGTTAGTGCAGCAAGGGGCTCGGAGAAATACTGAATGTAACAATCTCAATGACTTTCTGAAGTCCCAGCCTCCCACCTTCGCTTTTGCCAAGGAGCCGTTGGATGCTGATGATTGGCTGCGTGCCCTGGAGCGCAAGTTCGCTGCGCTGCATGTTCCAGCTGCTGAGCAAGTGAACTTTGCAACCTACCTTCTGATGGGAGCCGCTGGCTCTTGGTGGGAAAGCCATGTGGCAATGTCTGCCGCTGGTCATGTGTTCACCTGGGAGGAATTCCGCACTGCATTCCGTGCGGCTTACATCCCTAAGCCCGTCATGGACTTGAAGAGAAGGGAGTTCCTGAATCTGAACCAGGGTCGGATGGATCTCCAAGCTTACGGGCGGGAGTTCAATCACCTGTCTCGTTACGCCCCTCGGGACGTGACCAATGATGAGGACCGACAGTATCTGTTCCGCAAGGGTCTGAATCCGCAGCTTCGTTATGAGCTCTTACCTTTCAAGTTCACGTCCTTTCAGGAGCTGTACAATCAGGCTCTCACTCTGGAGCAGGGCAGGAAGGAGCTAGAGGCTTCCAGGAAGTCAGCTCCCGTAGACCACCAGGGCTCCTCATCCTCTGAAGCCAAGAAGCGCAGGGTGTTCGTGCCGTTCAGCTCGGTGCCCCGTGCTCCTTTCGTGCCCAAGCCTACAGGACACAAGCCACCTCCACCTCGCCCAGCTACATCGACTGTGGGTGCGGCTGGAAGTGGATTCCGTCCTCGTCCACCTGCGCCGCCGGGGCTCACTTGCTACGCCTGTGGTCAGCCAGGTCACTACTCCAGTGAGTGTCCCCAGAAGGCCAGAGCTTCTACACCAGCACCAGCCCCTCCTACACCAGCTGCCAAAGCTGCTAATGTTAGCCGTGGTCGTCTGACCCACGTCTCTGCTGAAGCCGCTGAAGAGGACCCCGGTGTTCTCATGGGTGAGCTCCGAATCAATGGATATCCAGCTACGGTCTTGTTTGATTCTGGTGCATCGCATTCATTCATATCCATAGCTTTCGCAGTTAGCCACCAAATAGAGTTCTTGAACATGAACTCCCCTTTAAAGGTTAAAACACCGGGCTCTAGTTGGCTAACTGACTGGATTACCCCGGAGGTCCGAATCTGCTTAGGCTACTGGTCCTTCCCGTTCCAGTTGATAGCCCTGAAGTCAGTTGGTATAGATGTCATTCTGGGTATGGACTGGCTGGTCAAATATAAGGCTAACTTGAACTGCGCTGACAAGACTGTCGTCGTGATCCACCCAACCGACGGGCCAGTGACGTACCGATCCCCGTATTCCAAAATTCCAACCGCTACCGCTCCTCTCTCTCCGGAGATCAGCCTTTACCTTATGGAAGGCATCAACCCGCCAGAAATGCATGAGATAGGTGTGGTGTGTGACTTTCCCGATGTCTTTCCTGAAGAATTGCCTGGCATGCCGCCAGATCGAACTGTTGAGTTTGTTATTGAATTGGTTCCCGGGACTGCCCCGATTTCCAAGAGGCCGTACCGAATGCCGACAGAAGAGTTGACTGAACTGAAAAAGCAACTAGATGAACTGTTGGAGAAGGACTTCATTCGGCCTAGTAGTTCCCCCTGGGGTTGCCCGGTCATCTTTGTCAAGAAGAGGGATACCAACGTTCCTCGTCTGGTTGTTGATTACCGCCCTCTGAATGCGGTGACCATCAAAAACAAATATCCAATCCCTCGAATGAATGATCTCTTCGATCAGTTGGCGGGTGCAACTGTGTTCTCCAAGATGGATCTGCGGTCAGGCTACCATCAGATCAAAATCAGGAAGGAGGATATTCCTAAAACGGCATTCACTACCCGTTATGGGCTGTATGAGTATACCGTCATGTCATTTGGTCTCACTAATGCTCCAGCTACCTTCATGAGGCTAATGAACTCCATCTTCCACGAGTACCTTGACAAGTTTGTAATCATCTATATTGATGATATCCTCATCTATTCCAAAACCGATGAAGAGCATGATGAACATCTTCGCCTAGTTCTGACCAAGCTTCGCGAACATCGCCTCTATGCTAAGTTCTCAAAGTGTGAGTTCTGGCTAAAGGAACTCGTCTTCCTAGGCCATGTGGTGTCAGCTTACGGAGTGTCCGTTATACCTGACAAAATTCAGTCGATTCTGGATTGGCCTACCCCAAAGTCTGTCAAAGACATCCGCAGCTTCCTTGGGTTAGCGGGCTACTACCGCCGATTCATCGAAGGTTTCTCCAAGATAGCCAAAGCCTTGACCGACCTTCTCAAGAAAGATAAGAAATTCATCTGGACTGACAAGGCCGAAGAAAGTTTCCAAACCCTAAAAGTCAAACTCACGACCACTCCTGTACTTGTTCTTCCAGACACCGACAAAGACTTTGTCGTCTATTGTGATGCATCCCTCCAAGGTTTGGGCTGTGTTCTGATGCAAGAAGGGCATGTCGTCGCCTATGCTTCCCGTCAACTCAAACCACATGAGCAAAACTACCCTACTCATGATCTAGAGCTTGCTGCTGTGGTTCATGCTCTAAAGCAATGGAGGCCCTACCTGTTGGGTAACCGTTGCGAGATCTTCTCCGACCATCAAAGTCTAAAGTACCTTTTCACTCAACCGGATCTGAACCTCCGACAGAGAAGATGGTTGGAGTTAATCAAGGACTATGATGTGACCCTCAACTATCAGCCTGGCAAGGCCAATGTCGTGGCCGATGCCCTGAGCCGCAAGTCTTATTGCAATACCCTAATGGTTGAGCGAGCTCAGCCCGCTCTTCATGAAGAATTCGCACGTCTGAATCTGGAGATTGTTCCCTCCGGATATTTGGCCAACCTAGAGATCAAATCCACTCTTGAAGATGAAATCAAGGCGGCCCAGCAACATGATGCTGGCATCCGCAAGATCAAAAAGAACATTGCAAGTGGGAAGGCCAAGTGCTTCTCCATTGATGAATCCGGGGTTGTCTATTTTGGGGACCGCCTGGTGGTGCCCAAAAAGGGAAATACCAAGCAATTGATACTCCAAGAAGCACATGAATCTCCCATATCCATTCACCCTGGCAGTACCAAGATGTACCAAGATCTCCGCGGTAGATTCTGGTGGACTCGCATGAAGCGAGAAGTTGCCCAGTATGTTGCTGAGTGCGACGTCTGTCGCCGTGTTAAAGCTGAACATCAAAGGCCAGCTGGTACTCTTCGTCCCATAGCCATTCCCGAGTGGAAATGGGATGAGGTTGGCATGGACTTCATTACCGGATTCCCAAGGTCTCAGAAGGGAAATAATGCAATTTGGGTAGTCATCGATCGTCTATCCAAAGTCGCCCATTTCCTCCCTGTTCGCGAGGATATCACCTCCAGTAAGCTGGCTGATTTGTATATGGCCCGGATTGTCCCTTTGCATGGGATTCCCCTAAGGATCATCACCGACCATGGAAGCCTGTTTGTGTCCAAATTTTGGCAGAGTTTCCAAACTGCTATGGGAACCCGTCTCAACTTCAGTACAGCTTATCATCCTCAAACCGATGGCCAAACTGAAAGGGTCAACCAAGTTTTGGAGGACATGCTTCGGGCATGTGTCATCTCCTTCGGAAAAAGTTGGGAAAAATATCTTCCCTTCGCCGAGTTCTCCTACAACAACAGTTATCAAGCGAGTCTGCAGATGGCCCCATTTGAGGTTCTCTATGGAAGAAAATGCCGAACTCCGCTCAATTGGTCTGAAACCGGGGAGAGGCCACTCTTCGGTCCTGATGCGATCAATGAGGCTGAGGAGAAAGTCCGCATCATTCGAGAAAATCTCAAGATTGCCCAGTCTAGGCAGAAGAGCTACTATGATAAGCATCATCAGGAGGTTCACTATGAAATTGGTGACAAAGCCTATCTTCGAGTCTCTCCCCTTCGAGGCGTTCGTCGTTTCGGAATCAAGGGAAAATTGGCACCCCGTTTCGTTGGTCCTTTCACCGTCCTAGCCAAGCGAGGTGATCTCTCCTATCAACTCGAGCTCCCAGAAAATTTCCCGGATGTGCATGACGTATTCCATGTGTCTCAACTCCGTCGTTGCTTTAAAGATCCTATTCGTGGGGTCAATCATGAAGAGTTGGATATCCAGGAGGATCTGACCTACCGTGAGCATCCTGTCCGCATCTTGGATGAAGCGGAAAGGAAGACTCGTAATAAATCCATCAAGTTCCTCAAAATCCAGTGGTCTAACCATTCTGAAGACGAAGCAACCTGGGAACGTGAAACTAGTCTTCGTCAGGAATACCCCGCCTTCTTCACTCAAGCCTAGAATCTCGGGACGAGATTCCTGTAAGGGGGATAGAGTTGTAACAGCCCCACTTTTGGACCCAGAAAATATGAGTAAAATTTTCACTTTTGCATCTCATTTTCATCATGGCATATCTATTCAATTTGCTTCTCATGAAATAATAAAGGGGCAATAGTTGAGAAACCAAATGGGAGAGGTAGATGGTGAACCAAGTTGCAAAACAAATACACATATTTGTCCAGGAAGTTCCAACAACTTCAAACATGCTGGTTGCCAAATTTAAATGCATTTGAAAATGCAAACAATTAAATGAAGCCACAAATTCCAGAAAACAAATTATGAAATGTTACCACATGAAATATTTTCCAAATGGGCTGAAACTTTTACCACAGGTTCTAATTAATATATGTGGGCTCTGTGAATTTTTGCAGAATTTTTAAAACTGTTTTGGTGCCTCAATTAAATAGAAAAGGCTGCTGTTCTTTTAAAGGAAATAAAACAAAAAAAGGGGAAAAGGCAGGCAGGGGGGTTTCTGCAAAGTTGCCGTCGTCCTCACGCTGTAGCGACCGCCTCCTCGCCAGTCGCCGTTGCCGACGGACCTCGTCGCCACTGTCGCGGCTCCCTCGCTCCCCTGGCCCCCCTGGAGGATAAGGACCTCCTCCTCGACGTGCTGCTTCCTCCTCCCCTCCTTTTCCCCCTCTTGCAGCAACCCTAAATCGAGCCGCCGCCATGTCCGTGACCTAGCCGAGCGCCGCCGCCACATCGCCGACGCTGCCGACCGCCGGGAGCAGATCGAGCCGCACCATCAGAACCGCCGTGGTCTCCTCTTCCTCCTCCTGCAAGCACTCGGACGGGGACGCACTAAATCGACGCGTCGGTCTCGTCTTCCTCGCCGCTGTCCGCCGCGCCGCCGCCACGATTCCGCCGCCGTCCAAGCTTCCCCGCCACCGCCGAGCAGCTGTACGTGCTCAGGGTGAGCACCCGGTCCTCCTGGACCCCTCCCTTCTCTCTCTCCCCCTCTGGTTCACCGCTTAGCCGTAGGCCGAGACAACGCCTCCGCCGTAGCTCGCCGCCGGGGTCCCTCCGGTGACCATTAGGTCACGCCCCGCCGCCACTAGCCTCTCCTCGCCGTGCTGAACCAGATGCACCCCCGCATTGCCTCCCTAGCGCACGTGATCGACGGATCCGTCCACGACGCCGCCGCCGGTGACCATCGCGCCGTGCCGGTCCTGGCATCCCTGCCCAGGTCAAACCTGGCACTGGGCCGGCCAGTCGACGTGGCTTCCACCGTGGCAGCCGGCCCACCAGTCAGTGGCTCGGGCTAGCCACAGGCCCGGTGTAAATCGTTTCGGCCGAATTTCTGGAAATAAAATCAAAAACAGAAAATGTTGTTGAACTTTGAATTGCCATAACTTTTGAACCACTTGTCCAAAAATTGCAAATAATATGTCAAAATGCTCAGCAACAAAATGTCTACCTGTTGGTACCCTTGGTTAATTTAGTTTGTCAAAATAAATTGCCTTTAATTGCTGAACACTAAAATGGCAGAAATAATGTCGAAATTGTTAATTCCATAACTTGAGTTCTATATGTCCAAAAATTGTGTTCAATAGCTAAAAATGATCAGTGGACAATAAGCTATCACTCTATGCCATTTTAGAGAATTGGAGAATTAATTTTTAGTGCTGTTTACCAAAAATTACTAAAATGGCAGATTTAAATCAAATATTGGAAATATCATAACTTGTTGAATATTAACTCAAAAATTGCAAATGATATACCAAAATGACCAGCAAAGCAAATGCTATCCACCTATGTTAATATCACAGCATGCAACTAACTTTTACTTTGATGTCATATTCGAATTGGTTAAATAATATCAATTGCTTAACCGTTTCAATCACTATTTCCTCACCGTTAATCGGAAAAATGCAAACAAGGTACCAAAACGATCAGTGGGTTAATATCTATCAAATAATGTCATTTTCATGCATATTTACCTCATATTTCAGTACTGGACATTTTGGATATTCACCTAATTCACTAAGTTAAAGATGGAGTTTTGACCCGTTAATCGCAATATTTATTTTAGGGGTTCCATTTAACTTGTGGGAGATGCCCAATACCTTTCCAATGCATAATATGACCATATCATCATGATTGTGCATTGCACCTTGTATTCTTGTTATTTATTTTCCTTTCTTGTGTTGTTTGTGTTTCGGTAGATTCTGGAGTCGAGGTTCCACCACAATACCTTGACAACCAGCGCGACCAGTACTACCAGCAAGGCAAGAGCTAACCTAACCTTCTTGGCATATCTCATATTACCCAAGTATTTTACCCACCATACTATTATTGCATTCGATTCTGGTGACAAGTTTTGGTCAGTGTATAGAATATCCTGTCAATTGCATGTTCCCTGAACCATTATCTGTTTCCCCACCTATGAACCATAGATTGAAGTGTTGGCCTGAGATAAATCATATCTGTTGTATGTCATGCTTAGATATGCTTAGCCATGCTTAGTCGAATGCTTAAGTTGTCCGTTGATTATTTCCATACTTGTGAATTGAATGGAATGTTCGGACAGTGGTGGAAACTTGTGTTGATAATAAATTGCTAAGAAGGCTGGGATGAGTTGCCAACGAGGTCGTTGGTGTTTTGTCTCATTCTTGCCGCCTAGGCTGAGAGTGCTTTTAGCTAGAACCAAGAAACCGAGTGTGCTTCCAACGGTGGGGACATATGGAATCCCCTTTAACCGAATAATTTGTGCGGGCGTATCCAAGGGTCCTCTAGTTTGTGTTTTCCATTTGCCGTGTGTGTCTGGTGATGAAAAAGATGATGATGATGATGATGGTGATAGGAGTGGCGATGGGGCAGGGTGTTGAAATAGGCGCTGAACTTGTCCTGTCGTCACGATGACCCTTGGATAGTCTCATGCTTTGTAAAGGTTTAGCCGCGCCCGCCCTGCCGGCTTTCCCCGGAAGAGAGCTAATTACGTAGGCAAGGGGTCGGACGGTACCGGTGGCTAAAAACAGTACACCCCTGCAGGGTTTAATCTTTTCGAAAAGCCGTGTCCACGGTTATGGACAAATTCTTGGGAAAGGCGGATTAGCTCATAGAAAACCTGAACCTGATCTTTAATCAAATGGCAGCTAGAGGTTGCATAATCAACGTGTGATAAAAGGTTCATTTCCTCGAGGGTGATTCGAGGGAGTGCCTTGGTGGAGATAAGTGGAGTTGATGAATACAGTAGGTTCCCCGTGAACCGAAGAGAAAAGTGTTACCTCTTATCCCCTTGTGAAAACCTTCTGATTAGACGATGCCATGAGTCCTAGTCTTCGGAAGGAAACAAAACCAGCTTTATGCAAAACAACCACTTATATAGCTTTGAAGCCTCCGTCAGCATCGGGCCTATATCGCCCTACTAATTCTTGCGAGTACGTCGTACTCAGCCTTGCTTTGTTGATTATTGTTTGTTTCAGAGGAGGACGCCACCGAACTGGAAGGTGGGTTCTACGTTGACTTCGACGAGTAGTCTGGGGTTCCCAGGTGGCAGCTTGGGACGTCATGGAACAGGCTGGCACGGGATGTTTATCTGTAGGCCTCTTAGGCCATAATTTGGATCTTGTTGTTTAGACAACTATAATTTGCTTCCGCTGTTGTAATGATGGGTCAGTGACCTCTGATGTGTCATTTGCTATCTTTCTCAATTATATGAGTTGAACTATGATATCTTTGTGTCGTAGAGTCTGTGATGTGCCAGTTCGTTCCACAAGTCTCGGTCTCTTTACTATACATGGAAGCGATGTCTGAGCTTATGGCATGATTGAGGTGTTGTGTGCCGATGATCCATTCCGAGCACACCTGCCAAAGTGTATTGGCCTGGGATTGGTAAACCCAGTAACCCTCAATTGTGTAGCATGACCGGTTACAACGTTCCACTGTATAGTTCTGGGGTCGGGGCGCTACACGACAGTTGGGGAAGTTGGGTATCTGAAGGGGGAACTAAAGAAGATGAACAAGAACTTGAGGCAGCTGATTGAATTGAAGAAGCAGTCGAATCTCATTGCTTTAGGATTTTACTTTTGTGTAATTGCTCTAGGATTTGCTTACTTACGAGTCGTTAGTCGTTAGAGATGTTATTAGTATCGATCTGGTGCTCTTGTGTTGCTTAAACTGGGTCTGTATCAGTTAATTGTTACTTAACATCAGTTTCGTCAGTTAATTATTGCTTACCATCATTCTCTCTGTCGATCTGGTGTTCTTATCAGTTCTTGACACTTTCAGTTTCATCAGTTTCGTCAGACAACGAGCGCAAATGAAAAAAAAATATAATGAGTTCTTGGGCCCAAATCGATAGGGCCAAGCTAGGTTGGGCCGGTCCATGATGTTGACTATGAAAGGCCCGCAAAGATAGAAGAGGCCCAGAAATTGTTGCCGCGCTCGTCTCAGCGTCTGCATGCATGCGCGGGAGAGCACGTAGTTTGTCGCGCTCGTGAAGATGGAGTTGCCCTAGCAGGGACGGATCCACGCATGGTCATGGGTGTTCACTGAACACCCAAAATTTTGTAAAAAAAATTCATATGCATCGTTTGTGCTATTTCTTAGCATGTTTACGTATATGTGTTTCAAGTCCAAATGAAGGTCAAACATTAAATTTGTACTTTTATTAGCGTGGAAATCATAAGCCATTTTCAATTTTTACCTATATGTTTTGTGTTGGGTGAAATTTGAACACCCAAAATTAAATTTCTGGATCCGTCCATGTGCGCTAGTGTGTTAGGTCTTTTAATTTCTACTATTATGGTGTGTTGTTTGTTAAGTTTCTATCTATGTAGTGTTGTGTACCCATCTATGTATGCTATGGTTGTGTTTTATTTCTACTACAATATATCTATGTCATGTTGTACTTCATTTTATGTGGTCTAAAATACATGTCGTGTTATATTTGTGTTGTCTCTAAAAAAAGTAAACAACATAATCAAATCTCTACAAAATTTCTAACTTTTCACTTATGACTTGTTAGTAAAGAAGCTAACTTTTCACTTATGACTTGTTAGCAAAGAAGTTAGTGATTTTAATTTTGTTCAAAAACCAGGAAATTTAATGTTAATATGGGTTTTAAAGATGAGTCTTATAAACTAGGATGGAGGGAGTACATTATATTAGCACGAACATTCATATACCCAAGCACAAATATTTGCAAACACCATTACATATAGGGTACCCTTACATATATTAATATTAAACTAGAAAAGAAAAACAACATTCATATAGGGCCCTAAATATAAGGGGCCCTAAACCTAACCGCTGTCGCCCCTTCGTCTGCGGGCACCCTTCCGTCTGGCGGCCAACCGCCGGCGGTTGGCCTACTCCATCGGCGGTGGTGGGGGCGCTGACACCGCCGCCGACACCGCCGCCACCCTCGGCCGCTTCTCGGCGGTGGTGGAGGTTCGGCGGTGCTGGAGTACGTAGTCCCGGCTTCTCGACCCTGTCCCAAACACTCCGGCTACGAGCCGATGAGGCGGCGATTTCTTTTTTCTCGGCGGCAATTTCTTTCTTCTCCTCCTTCTCCAGGATGGCGAGGCGGCGGCTGGTGGCCTCGTCGTCGGAGAGGGACTCGGTCCTCCGTCGAACCTCATCGGGGTCGGGGTTGTGGACGAAGGGGCCCACCTCCTTGACGCGGGCGGTGTGTCGCACGCGTCCTTGGCGACGCCCATGCTTCGGAGGCTTCAGTGGTGCCTCCCACCAGGGGCGAGCCTTTGGGTGGTTGTCCTCGTCGCTCACGGACTCGGGGCTGGAAGGGAAAGAGTACGTCGACATGGTGGGGGAGGAGGAGGCAATGGGGCTGGAGAGGGATGAGAAGAAGGAAAGTTGGATCGGCACGATTTAAAGACCCGATGAGGCGTGCGAATTAATTGGGGTAGATAGAAGCAACGGGCACAATTGTGTGAAACTCGTAGGCAGCCGCAGCCGCGTGGGCTGCGTTGCGATCAATGCGGTGACTGCAAAAATACTACAAAGTAAGGAAACACGCCAACAGAAAACCTCTGCGTTAACTAGGCAGCTAGGATGCGACGTGACCGGCCTGCATGCGTGCATTAACGCAAAGAGGTGATAGTTAGCCCAAAAGCTCACGCACACGCCTGTAGATGACGCGCGCCAGGCCGTCTGCGTCCGTGGCTACGCGTGAGAGGACACGGCTGCGCGCCTGTATCAGTCTGTGGCTGCACCCTACGATGCGGTTCTGAATCCAGGAGATGGGAGTCGCGAGACGCGTGTGAGCGGCGTCGTCAACTTCCGTGCCGGCGCGCCTGCATGCCGGTCCGTGCAGTTGCTGCACCCGGCCTGGCGTCGAGCCGTCGCTGAATCAATGCCCGCTTAATGGAGTTGACGCGACACGCGAGATAGCGTGAGATCTGCGTCCATGCCGGTCCGTGCCGGCGCGCTGCACCCGACCTGGCGTCGAGCCGTGTCTGAAACGATGCGGTTGTAAGTGACGCGAGACACGAGACGCGTGCACTAGGCGAGCGGCGAGGTCTAGGTCCACCCCGCCGCGTGTGCATGCCGGTCCGCGCTGCACCCTGACGTGCCGCGCATGCATGGTCTCCTCTTCGCCTGCCGCATGGTCCCACCTGGAAGGTCCTGCATGGTCTCCTCTTCGCCTACTGCATGGTCCCACCTGGTCCCACCTGGTCCCACCTGGAAGGTCCTGCATGGTCTCCTCTTCGCCTACCGCATGGTCCCACCTGGAAGGTCCTCTCCTCTTCGCCTGCCGCATGGTCCCACCTAGAAGTGCCGAGTCAAATGCATTGACTTGACGGAGACGGCAAATACTCACGGTACGAGTTCGTGTGGACAAACTAGGGGCAAAACTGAGTACGATTCGCAGCTGAGGGCAAAACTGAGTACATGACCACATCTGAGCGCACGCTGATAAATAACCCTTGATTAATCTATCACAGGCCTTCTCCAGAGGACGAAAAGCAAAACAAGACTGTGTTTTGCGCCACATACATTAAGTCGTCAGTTCAAGAAAACTGCAGATAATAACATTTTTCCTTCAAAACCATGCACTTCACTAAGCGAAACAAATCAGCCAACCAGGTATTGGACCACAGAGTTATCAGCATACCTTAATAACTGAGGAATGCACACTTGTGAATGTTGTAACTCATATATAAGATGCGGTATAGAGTGATTTTATGGTGTGTATTCTACTCTGTTAGCTGGTGTAATCAAGCCAACATCATGATTTTTCTTTTGCAAAATTAACCACTGTTTATGCACTCTGTTCGGAATTTTTAATGAAATCTTTCAGGCTGTTCATGTGGAAGGTGTATTGTATCCAAGGAGGGTAATATTATATGGTCAATGAGGCTGAACAACTTGGTTGACACCATTGGAGGGAGCCTCGGTTCATCTTATGAGGGTAGTATGATATTACAACTGATTAGCTCCAGAGTTGCACGGCTTACATTCATACTACCTACATAAAGTCCAACAGAGTAGTGAGTGGATATGGTGTCCTTGCCTAATGTTCCGAGGCTAGGCTTTTATTCTGGATTGGTCTCCATAACCGCCATTGTAGCAAGAACGAATCTCCTAATTCTTAACACAGACATAACTTGTCATTCACTAATCTGTTCTTAGGGCAATAAAACCAGCTTAACTGGGATTTAAAGTTCAAAGTTTATCAAGCACTGAATAAAAACAATCGAAGTCGTGATCCTAACAGAGAAGTTTCACAAATAATAATCCTGCAAATAAAATCACCCATTGAAAATAGTATGGCAGCTACAATTCCAGTGAAAATAGACATGAATCATATAAAATCAACAAAAAATCACAATTTCACAGAATACAAGCCTCCATTAATTACCAGATCTTAAACTTCGAGTTATCTTTTAGTTCTGAAGGTAATGCAACACTAATAAAACACTAAAATACCGTATCGATAATTTATAAGAAGCTTTCTCGAATAGCCAACTATAATTCATAATCAAACAGAAAATTCACAGCATTCAGCAAAATGTTATCTGAGGTATTTTAAGACTCATCTTATGATTTTGAAGGAAAAATATTTAACACTTAATATTACGATAGCATCAGAGATTCAGAGGTGTTATCGTGCTATACTCCAAGTTACCAAGACGTTTCTATCCAATGATATTTTATTGCATGGCTAAAACAATGAGTGCTCTCGATATTCATGTTTGAATATTGGTGCAAACAATACTTTGACAAATAGTTGTGGACAAGGAGCAAGACATTCAGGATCTGTGATGAGCATGGTTCACACATGGCAATAACAAGTAGACTAACTGCCGAGCTAGCTTAGGATGAGATGCCAATATATTTTTCCAAGTCTGGTTCTTCCCAAATGGATCTACTAAGCGACATGAACAAGTTCGTTTGGGATGGGCATAACATCGGTTTGTTAGTTGACATCAGAGCATCCATCTGACATGAACAACTAACAAGCATCAAATTCAATGCGCAAGGTGCAAATAGAAAAAATTAAGAACCCAGATTTTAAGAGCTAGAAAGCTTTTATCTAGGAACTAAACTACATATATAGTCAACATACTCATCTAGATATCTATCCTTTGCGAAACTTACTTCTCTTCTCCAACACATCTACTAGGACAGAAGGGCATGTTCTTTTGAGATTTGCAAAATCTTGGGTTTCCACCACAGCATCCATCTCATCTGAAGTGGCCATAAAGTCAATGCAGACATCCTTAAGTTTGTCGCAATTGTGCTGATCAGCCAAGGCCAACGTAGCTGCCACACTGTCGGCATCAATATACTGACAAAGGATGTTTTGGCACATCAACTTGAGCCTTTCCATGGCATACCTATCTGCAGCCACAAGTAAATGGCGGGTAATTTCACTGTACTCATCATGATCAAGATCCTCCATGTCAGGCAACGAATCGGTATATATGAAATGCAGCAGGGCCTTGAAAACAGAAGGCTGCATGTCTTCAAGGGTTATGCTTCGCGCGGTGCTCTCCTTCATCTGTCCATACAGCTGTGCCCTGAAGACGGGTGAGCGCGTGGCGAGCACGATTTTGTGTGCCGTGAAAGTCTCTCCTCCAACACCGAAAGTCACATCGGCGCCCTCCTCCTCCAACAATAGATTGCCAAAATGATCGGATAGGTCTGACGGCGGCACCTCGATTTCGTATTCTGCTTTGCATCCGCACACATGTGATTCTTTGACAACAGTGACGGTGCATTCAATCGTCAAGTAATCATCGATAACGTAGCACGATGCTTCCAGCTCCAGATCACTTCTCAGTGTGGACCATCCGCTTTGCGGACCAAAGCGGCTAATATCACGGGATTTGAAAACTGTCGGGGTTGATTCAGACCACATGCTGACACTGGAGGGCAACCCGGTGTCCTGGTTAACCAAACTGAGATCATAGAGAGCCCGCACCTCGGTGTCCTTGCTCATAAGCTCGAGATAGACCGTCACGTAATCCGCGAAAGCCTCGGTGACTCCGTCGGGGTAGACGCGGATGGCCCAGTCGTAGCCTCCGGCGGCGAAGGTGCTGGACCGGATGAACCGGCCGACGCCGATGCCCTTGATGAGGCTGTACCCGGAGATCTCGAACGCGTGCGACCCCTTCTCCGTGTTCGTGGTGTACCTCGAGACCGTTTTCCTGGATTCGGACGCCATCCCCTCCGGGACGAAGATTCCGATCAGATGAAGGTACTGGGCCGGAGTGGGACGGAATCCTTCCTTTCAGAAAAAGAAGCAGGCCAAGTAGAAGGTGGAGGCAAGTCCCTGACGCGGGGCGGCGGCAGCAGCTTCGGCCGGGGGCGAGATTTATTGGGGGAAGGCGGCGGCGGCGGGTCCTTTCGCCGGAGGAACCCTCCTACTATGCTACAGTTGCTCCTCAGTTCTCACCCATCGGCCACCACTTCACTCACTGCCAGGGGTTTGGGCCCAATGAAGGGTTGCCTTGCCACTCACGAAGCCCACAAAGCAAAAAAAGGAACAATAAACTAAGCGCTAATCCTCAAAAAAAAAAAAATGATGTTCCTTAAAAAAAACAAAGCGCCAGTAATTCAAATCGGCCGTAGAGCTCATATGCGCCTCTTTCCTGGACGAGTATAATTTTTTAAAACTAATAAAATATTTTAAATAATTTTGAAAAATGGTATCAAACATATCCACGTATTTTCCATATGTGCAAAGTTTCGTATTGAAAACTTGGATATATTTGTTTCTGTTTTCAGATTTTTTTTGAAATGTTTAACAATTTTTATATTTCCTACTCTGCCATGAGCAAATGATCCAAAGATCCGAAATTGCATTTCCATCAAGCGTTGTGTGTCTTGATATTTTCAGCTAATAAATTTACGTTGGGTGGAGGGGTGGGGGTCATGATTCGGTCCCGACAAACAATGTCTGGTAAAGACACTAATTAATCTTGTGTGTGGCGGCTTTCGATTATTGTGTCATATGCTTTGGGAATCTCGAGGTAGAGCTCTATCATGCGTATAGTAGGTGGATGAAGATCCGCACGAACTAGCCAGCAGACATGGCAGTGGGGCAGCGGACCGGATCCGAGTGCGAGGCCGACAACAAGTTGTCTTTGAAGAGTAGGAGGGCCGCCGTCATGTTGGCAGTGAACGGCAATGGTACAACTAAGGAGAAGATTGGTTTCGCTCCTCTCCGCGTCTTCTGGTGAGTGGCAAAATACCCTGAATTTGATGTGCCTTTTAGTAGTTATATAAAGTACCAAACAATTGCTTTAGTATTTATACCAATTCTACAAAAAATTTGATACATAATCCAAGGTCTAGGACGCTTATTTCATCTTGTTCTGGTT
Source organism: Puccinellia tenuiflora (assembly GCA_012064385.1). Classification (NCBI taxonomy): domain Eukaryota; kingdom Viridiplantae; phylum Streptophyta; class Magnoliopsida; order Poales; family Poaceae; genus Puccinellia; species Puccinellia tenuiflora. Next base: position 1,336,636 of record QRDG01000068.1, on the reverse strand, counting down.
AGGTACTATTTATTCAAGGACTTCTTCAAGAAGAACCCTTATGTCCCCAAGGTCCAGGCTTGCGCTGATGCTGTTGTTCAGACAGCCGCTAACAGGTGGAAATATTTGAGCAATGCGGACAAGGCTCCCTATGTTGCCAGGTCCCTTGCGCTCAGGAAACAGCACATTAGGGCTGCGTCCATTAAGCAAGTAACTTGGCGGACATTTTGGGGAACCTGAAAATGTGAAATAGACAGATAGACAAGGGTTTTAGGCCTGCACTTTGATGCAGATCCAATTCCAGCTGCGACCATGTTTGCTTTCAACGTTCAGCTCCTGTGGCTGGCTGCCTGCCTGACTACAGCACAGAATTCCAAGATTGGGAATTCCACAATGCAGAGCTCTCTTTTTCTGAACTCCACCTGAAAGTGTGACTATACATGGTTTGGAGTGCAAGGCTAATGGTGGCTGGTGATTTTAATCAAATTGTTATTGGTTATTTTTGTACGCGGAAGTTAATTACGGTGTCTTTCTTTGCCTATCTTCTGGACATGAAAGTACGGAGGTTAATGTGATGTAGATGTTGTCCTTGAATTAATCTTGTTTACACTTCACAGTTAGTACAATTCTTAATTTTATTGGATTTTAGGGTTTGGAGTAACGACGTTGCCTCGTGAGGGCGTCGGTTGCGTGTTATATATAGGTGGAAACAGCCTCCACCGTGGCATTACAAGAGGGTACGGTATAGGGGTGATGTACTACATCATGCCCTATACCGTATAAGTACATTACTTCCAACAGCCCCCCTTAATCTAAACTCTTACAAAGATTTAGATTACGCTTGAACTCATTGAAACTTCTTACAGGAAGAGCCTTAGTGAAACCATCAGCTATTTGATCTTTACTAGAGATAAACTTGATCTCTAGATTTTTGCTTGCTACTCTTTCTCTGACAAAATGATAATCAATCTCTATGTGTTTTGTGCGTGCATGAAAGATAGGGTTTGCTGACAAATAGGTTGCACCTAAGTTGTCACACCACAAACATGGCTTCTCTCTCAATTTAACACCAAGTTCATGAAGAAGTGCTTCTACCCATATTAACTCGGCTGTGGCATTAGCAACAGATTTGTACTCGGCTTCAGTGCTTGAACGAGAAACTGTGGCTTGCTTGCGAGAACTCCAGGAAACCAGATTTGGGCCAAGGAATATTGCAAAACCTCCAGTGGAGCGTCTGTCATCAAGACATCCAGCCCAATCGGCATCTGAAAAAGCACTCAAAAGAGTATCAGAAGAGCGTATAAAAGTGAGACCAACTTGTAAAGTATCCTGGATATATCTTAATATTCTCTTTGCAGCGGTCCAATGTGATGTTGTAGGGGCATGAAGATACTGGCAAACTTTGTTAACTGAGAAGGACAAATCTGGGCGTGTGAGGGTCAAATATTGTAAGGCACCAACAATACTTCTGAACTGTGCATGATCCTCGGGACCAAGAGGCGTGCCTTCACATATAGATAACTGCTCAGTAGAGGACAAAGGTGTAGGAGCAGATTTGCAGTTCATCATACCGACTCTTGCTAGTAAATCCATGGCATATTTTTCTTGTGTCAATACCAATCCATTCTTAACTTTCTTAACCTCAATGCCCAGAAAGAAGTGCAAGTCACCAAGATCTTTAATAGCAAAGTGTTTATTTAAATCTTGAAGTAGAACAGATGTAGCCTCATGTGAAGAGCTTGTAACTATAATGTCATCAACATAAATTAGAACAAACATTGTGATACCTGATTTTTGGTATAGAAACAAAGAAGTGTCAGCCTTTGATGCAGAAAAACCAAGATCATGCAGTTTTGAACTAAGCCGTGAATACCAAGCTCGTGGGGCTTGTTTTAGACCATAGATGGCCTTGTCAAGTCTGCACACATAATGAGGAGCATCTGAATTTTCAAAACCTGGTGGCTGTTTCATATAAACCTCCTCTTCCAGAACACCGTGTAAAAACGCGTTCTTGACATCTAGCTGCCGTAGATTCCATCCTCGAGAAACTGCAATTGCTAAAACAATCCGAATGGTTGCAATCTTAACAACTGGACTGAAGGTATCTTCATAGTCAATGCCATACCTTTGTTTAAATCCTTTAGCTACTAACCGTGCTTTGTATCTATCAACTGTACCATCTGCATTTTTCTTGATACGATAGACCCACTTACAGTCAATCAGATTTCTGTTTGGACTTGGTGGAACAAGATGCCAAGTCTTGTTATGGAGTAATGCATTGTATTCTTCTTCCATTGCCTCCCTCCACTTGGGATCATCTAGTGCTTCAGATAAATAGCATGGTTCACCTGTAGATGTTAGCAAAGCATTGCTAGGAGAATCTCCCCTGTATATTCTAGGCTGTCGACCATATCTGATAGTACCATCTTCATAATTTTTGGGCTGTTTGATACCTTTTTGCAGGCGCGTGCGCGGTGCAGTTACAGGATTAGCTGCAGGGGCCGGCTCCACAGAAGATCCAGCATGTGATTCGGTAACCTGCACAGAGACAGTAGGCGAACCAGCAGCCGACGCATCAGCATGCAGAGTTGGGGACCGCTCGGGGGTCCCGTCCACGTGAAGATTGTCGACGTGCGGAGGTGAGAAACGCGTGGGAGTCCCACCACCTGAAGATTCGCCACGGTGTGGCGACAGAGGGCCTGCTCCCTGGCTCTGGTCTGCATGCAGATCATCCCCGGGATCGGTGCTCGCATGATCCGAGGAATCAACATTGTTTTCAGAACCTGTTTCGTCTTCTTCTGCAGGTGTGATGCTGTCATTTTCTTCACTGTTTTGAGGCGTTTCGCCACCATTTGAAGCCAAATTTTCTGCTGCTGAATCCTCCAGCTCCTGTCCATGATTAGTGACAGGTATAATAGGCAAAGGCATATAGTCATCTATGTTTGCATCCCCATGGTTAGAAGTTTTTGGAAGAAGAAGTATATCGTCACGAAGACGTCTACCAGCATTTGGATGAAGTGAGGCAAACGGAAACACATTCTCATCAAAAACAACATCTCGAGATATATAAACACGACCTGTGGAGACATCAAGACACTTGACTCCCTTGTGGCGAGGACTATACCCCAAGAAAACACAACGTGTTGAACGAAAAGCAAGCTTGTGTTTGTTATAGGGACGAAGGTTAGGCCAACAGGCACAACCAAAAACACGAAGAGAATCATAGTTGGGTGTGGTGTGAAGGAGACGTTCAACAGGGGTTTCCGAATTTATGACTTTGCTTGGAAGTAGGTTTATGAGGAAGGTGGCAGTGAGGAAGGCTTCATCCCAGAATTTTAAAGGCATAGATGCATTTGCTAATAAGGCGAGGCCGACCTCAACAATGTGACGGTGTTTGCGCTCAGCGGAACCATTTTGTTGATGGGCATGAGGACAAGAAACATGGTGAGTAATGCCAATTTTCTGAAAAAAGCCATTTAGTTTTTCATATTCACCTCCCCAATCAGTTTGCATGGTTACAATTTTCCTATCAAACTTGCGCTCAACCAGTTGTTGAAAATTAAGGAAAACTTGATAAACATCAGAACGTTTCTTAAGAAGATAAATCCAAGTAAACTTACTGAAATCATCAATGAAGCTTACATAATAAGTGTGTTTGCCAACAGAGGCTGGAGCAGGACCCCATACATCAGAAAAAACTTGTTCCAAAGGAACAGTGGAAACACTAGTAGACATGGGATATGGTAATTGATGACTTTTTGCTAGTTGACAGGAATCACATATGTAAGGATTTATTTCTGGAGTATGAGAAAGTTTATTCTTCCTAAGGACTTGTTGAACCACAAAAGAAGATGGATGCCCTAAGCGACGATGCCATGTAGATGATGAAGGCTTTATTGTGATGAAAGCATGCTTGGATGACGACCCCGTAGAGACTGGCACTAGAGGGTAGAGTCCACCATGACAGGGACCTTTAAACAGAACTCTCCTTGTGGCCTGATCCTTTATCAAGAAAAAGAATGGGTGAAATTCAACAAACACATCATTGTCAAGAGTGAGTTTATGGATAGATAAAAGGTTTTTGGAGGCACTAGGAACATGAAGAACATTATTTAGATGCAAGGAAGTATTTTGGGTGCGAAACATAGAGTGACCAATATGACTTATGACCATACCTTTTCCGTCGGCCGTATGGACACGTTCACGCCCATTGTGTCTCTCATGAATTGATAGCTTGTTAAGATCACCAGTTATGTGATCAGTTGCACCCGTGTCACCATACCAGTTTGTGTCCACGCCATAGGATGCAACATGTGCAGCCTTATCATCATGATCACCATCATTATCTGAGTCATCTCCATAGCGCCACCAACAGTCCTTAGCAGGGTGACCATAGATGTTACAAATCTGGCAGGTTGTATCAACAAACCGAGTTGGAGTGCGATCCTGCCGTCCACGGCGCCTTCCTTGACCACCATTATTGCGACATCCTCCATCGCGATCATCACGGCGACGACCGTTGTCATGGCGGCGGTCCTGGCCTCCCCCATCTCGGCGTCCACCACCGCGGCTATCACGGTGGTCACCACGTCCACCGCGTTCACCACGGTCACTATAGCGAGGAGGGGGACGTGTGTCCCGGCCATAGTCACGTCCATGCTGCACCACGTTTGCCGAGGAGGTGAAGGAGCTATCCGCAGATTCATCTATCATCTCATTGCGCATATCATATGAGGACAATTGACCAAACAGATCATCTAGGGTTGTACCGGGGTTCCCGTTGACGGCGGCGACAAGGGCATTGTAGGAGCTGTCGAGGCCATGGAGAATATATCCGATGAGTTCATCATCCTCGAGAGGCTTCCCGGCTGCGGCAAGCTCGGAGGCAAACCCCTTCATCTTGGTGACGTACTGATCAGCGGTGAGATTCTTTTTCTTGGTGTCATTGAGGGCAGACCGAATGTGTTGAACCTTCGTTCTGGAGGCCGAGGAGAACATGGTGGTGATGGCAGCCCAGGCCTCGGTCGTGGTCTCCATCCCAAGGACGTGAGAGAGAATATCTTGAGAGAGCGAGTTCAAGAGAAATCGCAGGACCTGTTGATCGCGAGAGACCCAGGCCAAGTAGGCGGGGTTCTCCACTGTGGTCTTCTTCTTCTCACTATCTTCAACTTCCAAGGTCTTGGCTGGTGCACGGTCTGTACCGTCGAGTAGCCCCATCACGTTGGTGCCCCGGAAAGCAGGGAACACAAGGGCTTTCCACAGGAGAAAATTCCCCCGGGTCAGAAGCTGAGCCGGAGGCTGCCCTAGTGCGGCAGCCAGCGTGGATGCGTTACTTGATGAAGATGAACTCATTGTGGAAGATGGGGCAGGGTTTTTGGTGTTTTGATCGTAGGGCAGCGGCGGCGGTAGGATCTACAGCAGCGGCGGCAGGATTTTGGTCTTTGGGCGGCGGCGGCAGTAGGATCTACAGCAGCGGCGGCAGGGCTTCCTGGTTTTGGGCGGCGGCGGTAGAGAACTACGGCGGCGGCCAGAGAGATGGCGGCGGCGGCGGGTTGTAGGCAGCTAGATCGTCGCGGAAGAGAACCGCTCTGATACCATATTGGATTTTAGGGTTTGAAGTAATGACATTTCCTCGTGAGGGCGTCGGTTGCGTGTTATATATAGGTGGAAACAGCCTCCACCGTGGCATTACAAGAGGGTACGGTATAGGGGTGATGTACTACATCATGCCCTATACCGTATAAGTACATTACTTCCAACAAATTTAAGAAGTATTATACATAAAACTGTAAACCTATTTCAGTGATCTTTATAATGAGAATGTCCACTGTTCTTTATTTTGCTGTATCATATCATGTGTTCAAACAATTACAATCTGTTGGGTATATTTGCCGGAACTGCGTCAGAGGGTGAATGTTGAGAATGTAGAGCCTAGCACATATCGGTGAGGTCCGTACACGGCTAGGGAGCAAATTTCAGCAAGGAATTTTGATCTCCTTGACTTAGTGCTCGTTAAGTCCCAACGGATAGGAGAAACAAGCTGGTGTCTTCTTTACTATGAATACTGACGCATTTGTACAACATGAAGATAGTGCAACATGAGCTATTGGTGGTGCAGTTCAGGCAAAGGGTGGGGCATGTGGGCTGGAAACCTGCATCCTGCAACAAGATAATCATGGACTACAATGATAAAAACCCATCCGCGCGCCATTGTACGCAAATAGGAATCGTTTTACAAACTCAAGCACCAGGCTAGAAGGAAACCCACAGGCTTTGGGATGGACAACAACACAAAAACGCAACCTAGTCAATCTCTCCCATAGGTCTACGACGACAATCCACTCACGCGAGCCATTCGCTGTCGATCCGGATCAAGGAACGAACGCGAGCATGATGAACGAGTTGCCCGACGTCGAACCGAGGGCAAACGGCCTGCAATTGGTGGATCAACCTGTCAGCTGTCCAACATCGCCCTCATGCATGGGGCCAGCTACGCATGAAATTTAAACCTCATTGGTGCAAATGATTGCCAAACAAGCGCCGGTCCACTCAGTGCCACCGTGCCCTCGAACATGATGGCGTGCGTTGAGCTGGTAGAGAAACCCCATTGTTCGTCCACCACTTCCAGGTGAAGGAATCATCGCCCACTTACCCTTTTTTTTGCCCAGGTTGTGCCCTTCATGCATCCAATCCGCATTCTCCCCCGACTTACCATTCCTCAGCATGTAGCTGAGCAGCGGCATCATTTGTTACACTTCCTGATACTTCACATGCCTTAAACCGTGTGAAGCTTGTTATCTTGCTCCCAGATGTGCCAAGGGAAATTCGTATTTTGACCCTGGAGTTCTTCCCCGTCTCTGCACCTCTATATATAAAGAGTGTACGTTGACTTATGACCACACACTGTCTCACCAACAATCTAGATTATGAATTATGACAATTGTGCAGTAAAAGCACGCATTGCATCTCTAGGATAAGAGATAATGAAGTATATCAGATTCTACAGGTGACTCACTAATCAAGTTCAAAGAAGTTGAAAATAAATCAGAAGCTACAGGTTAATTTGGTTTTGTGAATTTTGATACGTATGGCAAATGGGATCACAAGCAGATAACACAAACCATCCGATGTTCAAAGAACTAACATATACATGCATGCTCAACATACGAAGTTTGAGCATAAGTTTCTGTTAGGAAGAACGAAAAAAGCAAATAAAAGTTAACTGCACAAGACAAGCAATTACCCCATGCATGCAGGTTCAAGAATTAAGCTTCTGCTATTACTGATGTACAGAAATGTTGCAGGGTTTGTCGAGTAGAGCTATAAGTGTGTAAAATCTACAGTACATAGACAAATAGCTGATTATCAGATGGATAACACCTCGTCAATGGTGGCAAAACTGCCTTCTCATCGACAATTGGCCAGCCACGCCGATCGCAACAGATAGTAAACCATCATCCAAGTCAGTGGCGGAGCCAGGATGGAAGCAAACCCCGGGCCAGAATTTTATTTAGCATCATAATTAGACTAATTGCTGGGTCAAATTAACCATTTAACTAACATATAGGTAGGAAAAAAATCCTACAGCCCGGGCCATGGCCCCCTTTGCCTGGGGTGTGGCTCCGCCCCTGATCCAAGTTGATAGTTGGGCTACAGGCACCTTGCGGCCTGATGGCATGGTTGAAGTCTTGAAGACTTGGCTTGGGCTACAATGGATTATGTCAAGGACTGAAGGAGTGGTGGATGGAGGTGACTCACAAAAGGGGAGACTCGAGAAAGGCTTTGGTATGCCTTGCAATTAATGCTTGTCTCACGGGAAATATGGTTGGAAAAGAACGCCCGCGTCTTTAGGAACAAGTCTTCCATCGCCCCGATGCTTATTGCAAAAATCAAAATGGAGGCGGTTTTGTGGTTCATGTGGGAGCCAAAGCGTTGAATAATATTATGCCGCAAGAGTAGGCTTTTTATTTAAACACTTACTATAAACTTCTCTCTTACTTAGTGAAAATGGCCTTGATCGATTGCGGTCATGGTGAGCCAAAGAGCATGTTTTTCTCGCAGGTGACAAGGTTGAGGAGTGGCGGGGCATGATCGCCAAAAGAGACTGGTTTACAGATGGGCTACACCCCACATCCGCGCCTGACAAGGTTACCCTACACGTAGCTCCATTCAAAAGTGTTGACTTACCCAAGTTCGCAGTGTCTTTGCCCAGGTTGTGCCCAACACCAAATCCTCATTCTCCCACACGTATCCTTCTAGATCATGTAGCAGAGCAACAACATCATGTGTTACACTTCCTGATGCTTCACATGCCTAACTTGTCTAGTAAATCTTGTCATCTCGCTCTCAACAGTGGTAATTCTGTGTTCTTCTCCGTCTCCGTGGCTCTATATATAAAGAGTACTACCATATGTGAGTTTATGGCCACACAATGTCTCACCAACCATCTAGATCCCGAATTATGACAATGTCCCAGCAAGTACGCATTACATCTCAATGTCTGTGGCTCTATATAAAGAGTCTATATGTGAGCTTATAGCCACACACTGTCCCACCGACCACCGAAATTAAAAACAGCTGCAAAGCAAATACTCCCTCCATTTTTGTATATAGGGCGCAGCTCCAAATCCTTGATTTTCAGAATAGGAGAGATCTAAGGCGTGTTTCATTAATCACAGAATTAATTGTGGCGTTTGGTGCATGCGGTGGTCTCTTTCCTTTCTCCTTCCAATTCTGCATGCAAGTGGGAACACGTCCGTTTTTGTTGAGGTGTAAATGGAGAAGGATCTGCATGCAGCAGCTTTTGATCTCCTTTTCACACCGCATCCCCATTCCTTGGTGTATAAAAGTAGAGCCATTTGCTTTGCTATTCCTTGAACCAGCGAGGTGGAAGCCAAATGGAGAAGGAAGTTGAGGTTCATGGAGAAGGAGAGATGGAGGGCGTCCATGGAGAAGGAGAGGTGGAGGGCGTCCATGGAGAAGGAGAGGTGGAGGGCGAGGTGGACGCGGCGTCGAGACAACGTTGTTGGAGAAGGGTGTGGCTCGAAGCCAGCAGTGCCGATAGAGAACGACTGCATTGATCCGCGCCCGGTGAGCCCAAGAGGAGGAGGAGGAACTACTCCTGGTGGCGGCGATCTGGGTTGGAAAGCCACCCGCGAAAGCCCACGGAGGCCAAGTTGAGTAGGCCGGCGATCGGATCCACCTTGTTGCGGCGGCGCCATTGGAGTGAGATGGAGGAGAGAAGCAGAAGGATGCCTGTTCGTGTGCCTCCATATGCACTTCTATATAAAGAGAACACTGGCGGCGGGGAGGATCGGCGGGAGGTTTTGATCTCAGCGAAATTTTCGTTTGGAATTTGGCAGCGGGGAAGATCGGCGGGAAGTTTTGGTCTCACGGAATTTTGTCGAGAGCTTTTGATGGAAACTGAGCGGGGAAGAAGGAACGAGTGCGGGAAGAAGAAGGAAAGGAGAAAATTTCGCTCGGAACGGTCTCCACCACTGCATGCGGTATGACGGCTCATTTATTGGGCATGTGGATTACTAAGCGCTAACATAACGATTAGTTGCAGATCTGATATCCCGATGCTCCCACGCCTGTTATTTTCAGCCAATAGAAAAACACCTTGGTCCCAGAGAATTGTGAGGTGCGCCCTTTAAACAAAAATGGAGGGAGTACGCATAACATCTCTGGGATAATTAAGTATGAAGTCGGAAATAAATTGGAAGATAAAGATTAATTTAATTTTCTTAACTTTGATACTCCCTCCATTTTTATTTAAAGGGCGCACCTCACAATTCTCTGGGACCAAGGTGTTTTTCTATTGGCTGAAAATAACAGGCGTGGGAGCATCGGGATATCAGATCTGCGCCTAACTAATCGTTATGTTAGCGCTTAGTAATCCACATGCCCAATAAACGAGCCGTCATACCGCATGCAGTGGTGGAGACCGTTCCGAGCGAAAAAATTTCCTTTCCTTCTTCTTCCCGCACTCGTTCCTTCTCCCCCGCTCAGTTTCCATCAAAAGCTCTCAACAAAATTCCGTGAGATCAAAACTTCCCGCCGATCTTCCCCGCTGCCAAATTCCAAACGAAAATTTCGCTGAGATCAAAACCTCCCGCCGATCCTCCCCGCCGCCAGTGTTCTCTTTATATAGAAGTGCATATGGAGGCACACGAACAGGCATCCTTCTGCTTCTCTCCTCCATCTCACTCCAATGGCGCCGCCGCAACAAGGTGGATCCGATCGCCGGCCTACTCAACTTGGCCTCCGTGGGCTTTCGCGGGTGGCTTTCCAACCCAGATCGCCGCCACCAGGAGTAGTTCCTCCTCCTCCTCTTGGGCTCACCGGGCGCGGATCAATGCAGTCGTTCTCTATCGGCACTGCTCGCTTCGAGCCACACCCTTCTCCAACAACGTTGTCTCGACGCCGCGTCCACCTCGCCCTCTACCTCTCCTTCTCCATGGACGCCCTCCACCTCTCCTTCTCCATGGACGCCCTCCATCTCTCCTTCTCCATGAACCTCAACTTCCTTCTCCATTTGGCTTCCACCTCGCTGGTTCAAGGAATAGCAAAGCAAATGGCTCTACTTTTATACACCAAGGAATGGGGATGCGGTGTGAAAAGGAGATCAAAAGCTGCTGCATGCAAATCCTTCTCCATTTACACCTCAACAAAAACGGACGTGTTCCCACTTGCATGCAGAATTGGAAGGAGAAAGGAAAGAGACCACCGCATGCACCAAACGCCACAATTAATTCTGTGATTAATGAAACACGCCTTAGATCTCTCCTATTCTGAAAAATCAAGGATTTGGAGCTGCGCCCTATATACAAAAATGGAGGGAGTACCTCAAATGGGATCACAAGCAGATAACAGAAAATGTTCAAAAAACTATATACATACACAGTGGCGGAGCCAGCAGGGGGTCAAGGGTGGTCGATCGACCCGGCTCACTTTTGGCCAAAAAAAAAATATAGGTATAGTCTCAGGCAGTGTCTCAGGCCGGCCGAATCGGTATCCGCAGTATATGCATCCGGCATCCCATTCCCAGACGCGAAAAAAATGTCAAACCCTACCCAATCCTCCGCCCGTGTCCACTGACTGGCCGCCACCACGCCCGTCCGCCGCCCGCGACACTGCAGCTGCTCGCCGCACCTGCGCCTTCGCGTCCGCGCCCGCAGCTCGCCGCGCCCACACCTCGCCCGGTCGCCCCTGCAGCCTGCAGGCCTGCACAGCTCGCCGCCTGGCGCCTGCCCGAGTTGCCGCAGCTCGCCGCCTTGCGCTGCGTCCTGCACAGCTGCACTGTGAGTTTCCGATCCATGAGCTCTGATGCAGTGATGCTTAATCTAAATCAGTGATTGTGCTTAATCAATTAGTGATCTCTAGTTTGGTGTGCATTTGATAGCGTTCAGGTTCTAGTTGTTATGGACCTTATTTACTTTTGTAATCTGAGAAGCTGATAACTGTTTGCTATGGATCTTTACATAAGGGCAGTACTGCATATGGGGAGTCAATCGTAGCAGTCCATAGCTAGAAGCGATGGATTCCGACGAGGAGGCTGCCTGGCTTGAAGAAGAGAAGGCAATAGAAGAAGAGGAGACTGCCCAAGCAGCGCTATTGGTTGAGCAAGAAGAGGCAGCACGGAAGAGGGCACGCCTAAAGGTTGATTTTTCCCCTTTATCTTCAATTTTGATGTCTAATTGTCTACATGGATTCAATTCGTACAGTAACCGTAAAGGTCATCTTCCTCGAGGATTTCATCTTGCCAACATGGATTCAACTTAATGGTATGGTACTATCTTCTTATCAAAATGTAGCTTTATATAGTTTTCTTGTTCTTTGTAGTCAGTTTGTAGTTGTGCTTTATGCAATATGAAATTGTAGCACTAAATTTTGTGAGCTATAATATTGTGAGACTTCGACTTATTTACATTGTTCTTTCCGTACAATTGTGAATTACATGTGTCGTCCAAAATTTTTTTTGCCGGTGCCACACTTTTTACTGTTCGCCCCCCCCCCCCCCCCCCCCTCGTCCCAGTTCCTGGCTCCGCCACTGTACATACATGATCATCATGCCTAGTTTGAGGATAAGTTGCTCTCAGAAATAACCGTTTACTGCGCAAGACAAGCAATTACCCATGCATGCAAGTTCAAGAAATAAGCTTCTGCTAATACAAATGTACACAACTGTTGCAGGCTTCGTTTGACTATACTACAAGTAGCAGTACGTAGTGCATGGATAATTGGGTTTTTTATTTCTCTGGCCCACTTTTCTTAGTTCTCCTCGTTCTAACCCCACTTCCTTAGTTAGCCTCGCCTTTACCCCACTTCGCTCTTTCGAGGCTCAAAGACGGCCGAACGGTGCGTTTCCGTCGGGTCAACCTCGTTTGACCGTTACTGCACTAAAGTATGTCACGTGTGGCACCTTTTTGTTTTTTGAGGGAATGTCACGTGTGGGACCAACGGAGGAGTATATGCACCCGTGCGCCGTCCCCACTTAAAGCTTACAAGTGGGACCATTGGAGAAGGGGCGCATGCAGCCGTGCTCGTGCGCGTCCATGCTGCTTGTCGTGCCCGTGCGCGTGTCTATGCCGCTCGCCGTCCCCGAATTAGCGCGCCTTTAATGGCGGTGTCCCCTGGCCGGCAAAAGGCTGCATCGCCGCCTATGCTTTCGGCCTGGCCGCTCATCTACTCCGCCGCCTTGCCATCTCTGCCTGCCTAGTCTGTGCCAGTCTGCCGAGCCGAATCAATGCACCTGTCGGCGGTGGCCATTACTGCCGGTCCGGACGCAGATGCCTAGAAGATGATCCCTTTTCCTCTACCATTGCACCAACATCGCCCACTGACCTCCTCTTCCTCTCTACTTGCCACCCACGCCCCGGTGCTGCGATCTTGCCATGGCTCGTGGTGGTGGCCGCTCCACTCCCGGTCGCGGCGGCAGCTCCAACCGCCGCCGCCGCATCCCCTATCCTTGGTTTCTTGAGTCGAGCGAGGGTGGAGGAGAGAGCAGGACTCCTCGGCGCTCGAGCAGGACTCCTCCGAGCTTGAGCAGGGGCAGGGGCAGCAATGCTGTCCGTCGGGCCATTGCTCCCGATCCCATTCCCTTCATCGATCTTGAGTCTGATGAGGAGGAGCAGGTGGTTGACCTGGGTCTGGCATGTCTAGAGCCAACTATCAAGCCACGGAGCAGACCAGACATTCCGCTGAGCAACAACAGCTCACAGAGACTCTGGTTGCTTCTGCGGTCGCCGCGGAGCAAGCAAGAGCCGCGCAGTATGAGGAGGTCCTAAAGAAGGCTCTGAATAACTCGGTGGAAAACCACGAGGGAAAGGGCAAAAGCACACTACAACAAAACCCCCCATACTGCAATACATACCTAGCAACGACCTAAATATTTGTTGCAAAATTTTATTATAGATACGGACATTATATGTTGCAAGCTACATCCGTTGTGTGATACAGATCCCAGTTGAAAGACTTCACGAGCCCAGCCCACTAAACATTGCGGATCCTTTAAAACTCATGCGACCCAGCAGTTCCGCTCCTTCCTGCCCGTACCCAGCAGTTCCGGTCCTCGATCACCTCCCAAAAACCTAGCCGCCTCTCTCCGCTCACCCAAGGTTTCGCTCAGCAGCCGGCGAGCAGCGCCGCTCTCACCGGTGACCCGGCTCACGATGCGATCTCCTCTGCTAGGTTCCGATTGTTAGGATTGGGTGCGAGGACATCTCGAAGGGATGATCATCGCGTTCGCGTACCATCAGATCCCTAAATACGTGAGTCGCCCCATGTGCAGCTGAGATCGATTTTGGAGACGCCAAGACGTCTTGCTTTCTGGAACAGCCGCCGCGGCGAGTTGGAGAACAGGGACGCGACAAAGCAAAGGCACCGGAGAGGTTCAGGCTGCAGGTACAAATTTCCCTTTTTCTTTGTCAGACTCCTGTGTCATTTTCCATTGGCTTGACCCGTGTGGCCGTGTTCATCAATTCTGTAGAATATTTGTGCATCCCTATCGTCGCTCATTGGAATTCGTAGGAGAATTGCAGACTCTTGCCTGGTATTCATCTCACAGCTTTCCAAGTTAACTCTATTGGACCTTGCTAGCATTACGGATGCAGGTTTATGAGGACTAGGTACTGGAAAGTGCGAGAGGGTACAGAAAGACTGGCAACAATGGCATAGCTTCATTGCTGTGTGGGAGTGGTACCGTCAGCAAAGCTTTGGCCTCATTGGAAACTGGGACTGTACAAAGGATGTCAGGTAGAGATGTCACGGTAATTGCCAAGCCCTATTTTGCATATGTCTTTGTTACTCTCAATATTTTTAGTGCACCTACCAATAAGAATAAATGGACAATCTAGTTAATTAAAACCAGCTTATTTTTATTTCCATCTGTGTGGTAGCTACTATGACTAGTTGGTCTGACTCAAATGCACATGATAGAAAAAACGTCTTCGAGAACCGGCCTGTGGCCGGGTGGCTTGTGTCTCCGGAGTGACCACAGCCCGCCCAGGTTCGATCCCCCAGGGGTATGCCCGGGCGTTCGGTCTGTTCAGTTTGCTCGGTCTTATGTATTCGGTCTTCTAATATTTCGGTTATCTAGAAATGCTATCCAAATTAGCTTCGGTCTTTTCGGTTTTTCAGTATTCGGTCTTCAGTCTTTTCGGTTCGGTCTTCGGTCATGACCATATAGACCAAATAGAGAAATGTGACACTAGTTTAATTATATTTTCAAATCTCAAACAACACATTTATATACAAAATATAAGCACAACATGAGCATTTTAATCACTTCAATTTGCTGAAATGTAAAATTACAGAATTATGTACACAAATCAAGCAACACAAGTCATAACTTGAAAATCACAGAATATGTAGTCTCAATCTCACATAGAGCAGCAAAAGCCACTTGACAAATAAATACACACATAATTTCACATGGTCTCACACAGATCACAACCACAAATGCACACATCACACATGAATTTATGGTAGAAAGTTGCTGGACAGTGAGCATTCCCTTGGACCTTGGTCACCAGGTTGGCTGTAGCAAATCCTCAAGCTTTGGTGAACTTGCTTGACTTGGCCGTGGCCGGGGATGCAGCAGCAGCAGCCTTGCGCTTCCCTTTCTCTTGATCGCCAAGTTCTTCAAGCAACTCTGCATATGAAGCATATAAATATGGACCATGGCAGTAGCAAAACTATATAAATAACATGGTCATGTGGCTGATCATATGTAAATAGTTGATTGTAATAGCAACAAAAGTATGTAAATCATATGGTCATGTTGCTGATCATATATAAATAGCATGGAAGTATGTAAATCACATGGTCATGTGGCGAATCATATGTAAATCACCTTTTTCTAGCTCTTCTAGTGCCTCCAAGTTCTCCTGGATGTCGACGGGATCAGTGGACCGTCTCAGCCAGTCTTGTGTACAGACTAAAGCTTGCACCATGAATGGAGTAAGAGATGTACGAAAATCATCAAGTATGCGTCCACTTGTGCTAAAGGCTGACTCCGAAGCCACCGTTGAGATGGGAATAGCCAAGATATCACGAGCCATCTTTGCCAAGGTTGGAAACCTTGATGAATTTACGGCCCACCATGCTAGGATATCAAGTTTTGTCTCGGGGTCTTCACAATCCTCCGCAAGGTATTTATCAAGCTCGGATTTACTACCGCCATTTGAACTATTACCTTGCCTTAGTCTGTTCGCAATTAGTTGCTTCATCATACTCCCTCCTCCTTCTGTTATTGCTTGGTTAGTAGATGTTGTCGCTGCTGCAGGTGAGGACAATTGCATCTGGTACTCCTCAAACAGCTCACGAACACATTGGATAATAGCAGCCCAGACTTTATGTCCCATCTCAAGACCATACATTTCCTCTGTAGCAATCTTTGTATAATCTGATAGCTTATACCTCGGATCAAGAACTGCAGCTACAAATATGAGCAAGTTTATATTTTCCTTCTCCTTCTCACCCTTCTTACCTTTGCCCCTTTCATTTGCAATCAGCCTCGTTTCATCCTCCTTCTCCTTCTCATGCCAAGACCCCCAATATTTATCAAACTGTAGCTATTGCTTCCTCTGCGTCTGCATCCGCAAGGGCATTTTCACGTCTAGTTGCTTCTGCATCCGCAAGGGCAAGTTCACGTCTGTTCAGCTCATCCTCATGTTCACGTCTCTTCAGCTCATCCTCGGATAGTGATGTCATCTACCACAAAAGCAACAAAAGTCTCTTATTCACTCTCCATTCATCACTCTGGACATGTTCAAATTGTTCCCCAAATTTCAACGAAACATACAGTACTAAATACATAGCAGAATAGGGACATGTTCATCTTAACAACAAAAAATACAGAACTAGCAATCTAGCAGAGCACATCTAAAATATTAAATCCCGGCATCGAGCAGCTCAATCGAAACAAACTAAAAGTCTACTAGTACCAGAGAATATTAGAGGAGGTGGTGGACTTACCGTGCTGTTCAGCCCGTTGCCGGTTCACCGTGTGGCGGCGTTGCAGCCCCCGATGGCGTAGGTTGCAGGCGGCCGGGAATGGACACGCGCGGCGCAGCTGGAGACGCGCGGCGCAGCTGGAGACGCACGACGCAGCTGGAGGCGGCAGGGCTGCTGCAGGCGGCAGGGCGGCGGGGCGGAGTCGCGGCGCAGCTCGATTCAGCCGGGGATGCAGCCGGGGTGGTGATGTGGACGCGGCCGGTGAGGAGAAGGCGGCGGCGCAGCTGCGGGCGGCGGGGCGGAGTCGCGGGGCGGCGAGGCGGAGTCGAGTGTCGAGGCAGCCGGGGATGTAGTCGAGGATGGCGGCGGCGTAGCTGGAGTGGAGGGCTGGAGGCGTGGTGACTGACTGACTGGTGCCCTGATGGAGCGGTGACCTAGAGGCTAGAGTATGCACGCTCTGCCAGGATTTCTTCGGTCAGTTCGGTCGAATCGGTCTATCGCTCACACCAACCGAACAACCCGAGATTATTTCGGTTAGCTGAGTTGCAAGACCGAAGTACTAACCGAAGCCCGAATTTTTTGCTATTTCGGGTTCGGTTTTCGGTTTCGGTCTTTTATGCCCGGGCTTACCCAGAGGGACGAATTTCGGGTGTCTCACCTGTGCGGCACTGTTCACGGGAACAGTGTCCATCACACCACTGTTCACGCGAACAGTGTTTGCGCTGTAGCAATTTGTGGAGGGCCTTATGGGCTGCATATACGCAGAAGACTGGGCCCATTAAATCAGTCTGCCCAGCTCTAGCCTATTCCACCGCGGTTCGACACTGGTATTATGGTGTGCCCACCATCGCAGGGATTTCCCGGAAGATCTAGGCTCGCGGAGGCTCAAATCTTAGTACAGTCTGGTTAGGTCTAGCTTGCGCACGGGTGGCGTGCATGTGGCGTAGTGTTGTGTGTGGAGTGCGTAGTGCGTGAGTTCAGATACTACAGCTGTAATAAGATCAGGAATTCTCAAAAAAAAAAAAAACGTCTTCGTGCTGAATTAGCTTTGGCATAACACCAAGGTCAGTATACCTCGAATTTTTTAGCAAGTTCCTTCTTTTGTTGCTGAAATTGTCTTTTTTTCTTTTACTTGAATCGAACGTGAGGTTTACCCCATAAGGACTGCAGCAGGTTATTTGTCTGCTTGCCGATGATAACAGCTAACACATGAGAGCAGGATCAACTGATCAAGGTACGTTACCATTGTGTGAAAGTTTGAAAACAACTAACACTTGTTTCCTGTCCTATGTAAAACCGACTGAGTTGTGTCCTATATGTGTATCCCAGTTGGTTCTTATAATCATGTACGAGTATGTTTCCCTCATATTATTGTAGAAAAAATAGTTGTCTTACTATTCTCAAAGTACTAGACACTCAAATGGTATATTGTGCTTGTCACTTGGTATATTATGTTGCTATCTCGTTCTCTCTTTTGTCCAAGTAATAGCATAATTCACTTTGTACGGAAATAAGGATCTCTTTATTGCTGGACAAGAGGACATCGAACTAGTACCCTTCCAACTTTTGCCACTTTGATACTGAAATATTAATTTTGTATATTGCAGGACGAAAAGATCACCAAGGACTTGCTATATTCGGATATAAGTTCTAAATGTATCTAACGGCAGAATCCAGGATTTTTTAACAAGAATCTCCAAGGGATGGCTAATCCAAGATGCAGAAAAGAATAGTGCTAGAATTATATGTACAAGTAGTTGGATTGTACATTTTGGATCAAGTTTGTAAACTGTGCACTCTTCAATTAACTTCCATGTATACTGATAGTGATGATTACAATAATATACATGGAATTGTTTCTTCAAGCAATGCATTTTTTTTCTATGATTTTTGTGTGTTGTGGTTGTCTCTTTAGTATTCTCTCGCTGCCAAAGAAAGACTGAAGTGCTCAAACAATGTGGTCCATAAAATAATATTTTACTGTGAAATAAAACATAGAACTATTGTTTGAACACTGTTGTTATTTTGCAACGTTTAATCCATTGGTTACCAACGGATCTATATGCGTTGCATTGTATCCTTGCAACGCCCAAAAACGCAACGCACTTTAATCCGTTGGTAGAGACCCTAGCAACGCTTATCTAGAACTTTAGATACAGATAAGTGCGTTGTTGTAGGAGGGGTCCTGTTGTAGTGGCAAGGATCCAGTGGAGGTTTCCGACGATGACGATGAGTGGTAGTTCTTTTTAGTTCTAGGGTTTTATGTAAAAGGGCACTCTATGTAAAAGAGCACTCTACGTATAATTATGTTGGAAAACATGGGGAATGTTCCTTCTAAGTGTAGTAGTATAAACTTGCAATTACGTAATATTTGATAAACTTATCTTGGATGAAGATTTTTCTATTTTTTTTAAAACATTTTATTTAGTGCCGACCCCCATTTTTTGTGAAGTAGGTACCACAAATAAGATTGGAAATTGACCTCTTACAATTATCACACAAAACTATATCATATGGGAGGCATAACCCCTGAATATCACGAATTTTTGAGTTTTTTAACTATATTCCGCACATTAAATGAGTTTAATAGGATTTACCGATAAACAATTTCCATAAATCGAGAAAAGGTCAGAAAAATGGAAACGCTGGGGGAATATTCATTTTATGTGTACTAGTATCAATGGAAAATCATAAACTTCAATTCACATCCAATTCATGTCCAGACCGCGTCCAGACCGCGCAAGACATCGTTAGAGCGCGCCACGGCGCGCTCTAGACGCGAACTGGCATGGCATGAATCAAATTATCGCGTCAGTTCGTGTCCAACATGGTCGTGACATGTCTACATGGATCACATTGTATTTTTTGGCTCATTTACAGAAGGACGAAAAAAACTTGCTTAGAAATGGGGATGTTTACCCTAGCTTTGGAGCTCATTTGAAGCACAAAACTACATGCGACGCGTCGAGATGTTTAACGTGTCAAAATGCATGCGTCCGCGTCAGAGAAGGTCGTCCACGTCAGAGACGGTCATGATTACACGAAGAAATGAAGCGTCTTGTCTTCTCAAACTTGTCTTTCCAAGAAATGAAGCGGCCGACGGTTAATTGTTTTAGATTTACTCCCTGCGGTTCCCACACTTCACCACTTGCCACTCTCTGCTCTCTCAACACCACCAAAAAAAACCATGGACGGCGGAGGCGACCACTGGTGGAATGACGGCTTCGTCCCGAGCGACTACGCCTCCGCCGAAGACCAAGAGGGCTTCCAGGGCTGGTGGGAGAGGGACACGTCCTCATCGGAGCCCTCCTCCCCGGAGCCGGAGGAGAAGGATGATGAGGAGGATGAGGAGGAGAAGGAGGAGGAGGAGGAGCAGCAGCAGCAACAGGAGGAGGTGGAGGCAGAGGCTGAGGTGGAGGCGGAGGAGGTCCCCGCCGACGACGTCGACAACGACGCCGATGACGACGAGGAGGAGGAGGGCGATGCCGACGTCGACGATGATGAGGAGGAGGCGGACGACACCGACGACGATGACGAGGAGGAGGAGGCCGACGACACCGACAATGTTTACGACTCCTCCGACGCACCGCCGGCGAAGAGGCGGAAGCCCTAGAATTAGGGCTTCGTAGTAGTAGTAATTTAGTACTATTAGTTCAGTAGTTTAGTATTAGTTCAGTAGTTGAACATCTTTTGTACCGTCAAGAACTCGATCGAGTACTAATGAAATCTTATTTCTTGAGGTTTAATGAAATCTTATTTGGTTTCAACGAAAATGTTTGCATGTTTATCATGATTTAATCATCGGGGTCGAGAGAGCACAGAAGAAAACGACGTAGTTCATCAACGAATTATTTCTAAACAAAAGAAATTAAATGTTTATCATGATTTAATCATCTGGTTCGAGAGAGCACAGAAGAAAATGACGTAGTTAATCAACGAATTATTTCTAAACAAAAGAAATTAAATGTTTATCATGTTTTATCATCGGGTTTAAGAGAGCACAGAAGAAAATGACATAGTTAATCAACGAATTATCTCTAAACAAAAGAAATTAAATGTTTATCATGATTTAATCATCGGGTTCGAGAGAGCATAGAAGAAAACGACGTAGTTAATCAACAAATTATTTCTAAACAAAGAAATTAAATGTTTATCATGATTTAATCATCGGGTTCGAGAGAGCACAGAAGAAAATGACGTAGTTAATCAACGAATTATTTCTAAACAAAAGAAATTAAATGTTTATCATGATTTATCATCGGGTTCGAGAGAGCACAGAAGAAATTAAATGTTTATCATGATTTAATCAGCACATAAAAAACTAAACATGGTTATATGGGCCCAATCACATGATTGGGCCCATAGAACCATGGGCAGTGCAACCTGTAACCCATTGGACTTTATAAACCGGTCGCACGCACTGTAAACTAGTGAGGTGGGACTAAACATGCGGTCTGGCATGGCCGTCTGGGTCCATACGTCAGGCCAAGTAACGGTCAAACATTGTTGACCCGACGGAAACGGCCGTTCGGCCATCTTCGAGCCTCGAAAGTGCGAAGTGGGGCAAAGGCGAGGACAACTAAGGAAGTAGGGCTCAAACGAGGAGAACTAAGGGAAGTAAAAAACCCTGGATAATTAGCTCATTATAAGCTGGATAACACCTCGTCAATGGTGACAAAACGACCTTTTTCAGTGACTACCACATGTGTTGGACTTTCGGAGGAAAGGCAGATCCATTTATCCCACACGCTAAATGCTTGCCCCTTGATCCATTCGACAACTATCTTGGTATTGAAGTGAGAAGCAAGTTTCCTGAAATCCTTGTGATGAGAGAAATGGAGCATTGGCTGCTTCATTTCCAATTTGAACTTCATTTCACGATACCTCCCTTTCTCATTTGAGAACACCATGTAATAATTTTGTCATGGCTCTCCTCTCATACTCTTCGTTCTACACAAAGCCAACCTTTTTGTGTGGTGCTACGGTGTGATAGTTTTTATACAATCGTACTACGTCTGAGTCATCAATTGTCGATAGGTGATGACGTGGATCACACGTTCGCTGGGGAACCCCAAGAGGAAGTATGATGCAGGAAAGCAGCAGTTTCCTTTGATTACAAAACCAAGGTTATCGAACCAGTAGGACTTGGAGAAGGCTTGCAGGGTGTCAACGGCGCCAGATAAAGAGTTTTTTACGTGGACCTGCACACAATCACAAACAAACTACTTTGCCCCAACAAAACAGAGAGGTTATCAATCTCTTCGGCTTGCTGAACACAAAGAATTAAATGTGCAGATGTAAAATATGATTAAAGTGAAATAGGAACAGCGAGCAAATGAGAACGTAAAGCTAGCAAAACAGTGTAGAAAAATAGGACCGGGGTCCACATATAACTAGTGGTGTCTCTCCAAAAGATACACATGATGGGTAAACAAATTACAGCATGGCAATTGACAGAATTGTAGGCACAAAACAATGCTATCATAAAACAATATAGTTCACCGTTTTATCTAATATGGGCATTACGTCAAAATACATAGACCGTTATACAACTGCGTCTATGACTAATAATCCACTCCCGAGATCGCTATCCAGCATGTCTCCCAGAAGTATTAAGTTGCAAGCAACAGATCATTGCAATAAGCAAAGTGCACAATATAATCAATGTAAATAACACAAGGAAATAACACCGTTGTTTTCCCCCTAGTGGCAACAACACATTCGTTGGCATTAGAGTTTCTGTCAATCGCACTCGGCACAAGAAGGCATGAACCCACTATCTAGTATAAATGCCCTCTTTAAAGATACTAACAATTACTTGGCCAAAGCATCCACTAGCATCGGAGAGCATGCAAAATCATAGATAAAACATAACACATAGATGAACAAGAGTAATGATTTCCACAATTCATCAGAATCATGCAAACACATCATGTAGCAGTTACAAATAATATAATCTTGATCATGATAGGCAGCTCACAAGGTCTAAGCAATGGAGTACAAGGAGAAGAGACAACCATGTAGCTACTGCCATGGACCCGTTGTCCCGTGGTGGACTACTCACGCATCACTCCGGAGGCAGGTATGGTGGTGTAGATGCCTCCGGTGATGATCTCCCCCTCCGACAGGGTGCCGGGAAGAGCTTCAGACCCCTCCCGATCTAGGGTTGGCAACGGCGGCGGCCTCTGATGTTTTCTAGAAAATATGATCGGGTATCGAGGGTTTCCGCGTCGAAGGCGATTTATAGGCGAAAGGGCGACTCAAGGAGGCGACAGAGTCACCCAGGTGGGACCCCGACGCAGCCAGCACCTGGGCCGCGCCTGGGTGACGTCTGGGGGCTGTGGGGCCACCTGCAGCTCCCCTCTTGGCTCCATCTTTGTTTCTTCATGAAAATAATTCACGTAAATTTGCAGATGATTCCGAGAAACTTCCCCGAACAACTTTTCTGAAACAAAACGACAGCAGAAAACAGGAACTAGCACTTGGCATCTTGTTAATAGGTTCCATAAATCATGTCAAAATGATAACCATGAAAACTTTGTATTGACTTTGGTTCAAGTTTTACTTCATGTTATCTGTATGTCTAACCATGAAAACTTTGTATTGACTTTATCTTGAGATAAACAAGTTCCCAGTTGAAGCTTTTGCTGAAAACTTAAATCTTCCTTTGTGTTGGTCAAACTCCTTTCCCGAAAGAATATTGCTTTATGAGATATCAATCATTGTCCAGTGTTATACTTTTAGGTCTCCAAAGTACACTTTTCTAATAAATTCTTGTTTAGATGTTACACCTGGTTAATCATTGTTTGTTTCATTCAATGAACCGTTGTCTTGGATCAATGCATTCAGTTCATGTGCTTTACATTATTACTTGATCAAGATTGTGTTGGTAGCATGTCACTTCAAAAATTATTTTGTTATCATTTACCTACTCGAGGACGAGCAGTAATTAAGCTTGGGGATGCTGATACGTCCCAGACGTATCTATAATTTTTGATGTTCCATGCTTGATTATATATTAGTGCCACATGTTTTTATAATGTTTTTATATCAATTTGGCATGATTTATGGAACTAACCTATTAACAAGATGCCCAGTGCCAGTTCATGTTTTCTGCTGTCTTTTTGTTTCCGAAAAGTTGTTAGGGGAACTTTCTCGGAATCATCTGAAAATTTACGTGAATTATTTTCATGAAGGAACAAAGACGGAGCCAGGAGGGGAGCTGCAGGGGGGCCCCATATCCCCCAGATGCCACCCAGGCGCGGCCCAGGTCTTGGCCGCGCCGGGGTCCCACCTGGGCGACTCCGTCGCCTCCTCGAGTCGCCCTTTCGCCTATAAATTGTCTTCGACATGTAAACCCTCGATACCTGATCATATTTTCCAGAAAACATCCGAGCCCGCCACCGTCGCCAACCCTAGATCGGGAGGGTTCTGAAGCTCTTCCCGGCACCCTGCCGGAGGGGGGAATCATCACCGGAGGCATCTACACCACCATGCCTGCCTCCGGAGTGATGCGTGAGTAGTCCACCACGGGACTACGGGTCCATGCAGTAGCTAGATGGTTGTCTCTCCTCCTTGTACTCCATTGCTTAGATCTTGTGAGCTGCCTATCATGATCAAGATCATATTATCTGTAACTGCTACATGATGTGTTTGCATGGATCCGATGAATTGTGGAAATCATTACTCTTGTTCATCAATGTGTTATGTTTTATCTATGATCTTGCATGCTCTCCGATGCTAGTGGATGCTTTGGCCAAGTAATTGTTAGTGTCTTCAGAGAGGGTATTTATAATAGATAGTGGGTTCATGCCTTTGTGTGCTGAGTGCAATTGATAGAAACACTTATGCTCATGAATGTGTTGTTGCCACTAGGGAGAAAACAGCGGTGCTATTTTCTTGTGTTATTTACATTGCTTACATTATGTACTTTGCTTATTGCAATGATCAGTTGCTTGCAACTTAATACTTCTGGGTGACATGCTGGATAGTGATCCCGGGGTGGATTATTAGTCATAGACGCAGTTGGATAACGGTCCATGTATTTTGACATAATGCCCATATTAGATGAAATGGTGAACTATATTGTTTTATGATAGCATTGTTATGCGCCAACAATTCTTTCAATTGCCATGCTGTAATTTGTTTACCCATCATGTGTATCTTTTGGAGACACACCACTAGTGATCTGTTGACCCCGGTCTTATTTTCCTACATTGTTTACAACTGTTTTAATAGCTTTCCATCATCATTTGCTCGCTGGTCATATTTCACTTTAATCATATTTTACATCTGCACATTTAACTCTTTGTGTTCAGCAAGCCGGAGAGATTGACAACCTCTCTGTTTCATTGGGGGCAAAGTAGTTTGTTTGTGATTGTGTGCAGGTCCACGCCAACACACCACAATCTTTTCTGGCACCGTTGATACCTAGCAAGTCTTCTCCAAGTCCTACTGGTTCGATAACCTTGGTTTTGTAATCAAGGGAAACTGCTACTTTGCTGCATCATACCTTCCTCTTGGGGTTCGTTCCCAGCGAACGTGTGATCCACGTCATCAGCAGCTCACAAGATCTAAGCAATGGAGTACAAGGAGAAGGACAACCATCTAGCTACTGCCATGAATCCGTAGTCCCGTGGTGGACTACTCACGCATCACTCCGGAGGCAGGCATGGTGGTGTAGATGCCTCCGGTGATGATCTCCCCCTCCGGAAGGGTGCCCGAAAGAGTTTCAAAACCCTCCCGATCTAGGGTTGGCGACGGCGGCGGCCTCGGATGTTTTCTGGAAAATATGATCGGGTATCGAGGGTTTCCGCGTTGAAGGCAATTTATAGGAAAACGCGTGACTCGAGGAGGCAACGGAGTCGCCCAGGTGGGACCCTGGCGCGGCCAGCACCTGGGCCGCGCCTGGGTGGCATCTGGGGGCTGTGGGGCCCCCCTGCAGCTCCCCTCCTGGCTCCGTCTTTGCTTCTTCGTGAAAATAATTCACGTAAATTTGCAGATGATTTCGAGAAACTTCCCCGAACAACTTTTCTGAAATAAAAAGACAGCAGAAAACAGGAACTGACACTGGGCATCTTGTTAATAGGTTAGTTACATAAATAATATGCCAAAATGATATAAAAACATTAAAAAAACATGTGGCACTGATATATAATCAAGCATGGAACATCAAAAATTATAGATACGTCTGGGACGTATCAATAGGCATGCGATATATCGCTAAGTATTAGGGGGATCACTAAATATTAGTTCATAATGATTATAGATTCAGCAGTGATCATGAGCTGCATCTTTTCTCAATAGCCGAGGCTGAGCATGCACATTGGCTCACCTAGAGATGCAATATTACCCAGGCATGACCCGCATTTGATACCATTTGTAATACATCAAAATTTCAAATGAAAGAATTTTATTTTGGCCTAATTTTTTAAATAATTTACCGAAATTTGGTGTGAAATATTACGCTTTTTGGTAGGGACTTTTTAGAAGCCAAATGTTTTTGTGTGCGCGAGACGTTGACATAAACTTTAAACGTAAAGATTAGAAAGAACTATATTAGAACAAGAGGGAAAGTCCAGCATCAGTTTTTGGGGGTGAATGCTCGGTCTGACGCGGGAGCCAACGCTTGGTAGGTAGATGCGTCCATAACTACATAATTAGTCCTCACTACTTAAGTATAGACTCTTTGTAAATAGACTATTAAAGTGTTTTTTTTGTAAATGTGATAGAAGGAGATATAACAACACATTGCATGTCTAGTCATTGATGCGTCTTTTCTTTCCAGCTCCAGTGCCATTCTCAAATTCCTTTCCAATGTGTGCAAGCACCCGACCACAATGTATCTGACACAAGGTCGGTGCGGCAGTTCCTGGGGCCCCAAAGACCCGGGACGCATGGATTCCAAGTCAGAACATTGTTCTACAAGATGAGATGCACACAACGGCTCTTCACGGAAGGATTGAGCAAAAGTGCCCCGCCTCACGGGTCCGAGAGCCTCATGGCCGCCCATACCGACGGGGAAGAAGACAACTGGAATCACGGAGCTGGAGGCTATAAATATCAAGGCTCCACGTTGAGCTCAACCATGAGGAAGGAGAGTGTGGAGACAAACAAGATCTACATCTTGGGGGTGCTCAAGGGATTGGGGCAGGGGGCGGAGCTTCTCGAAGATGTCGTTGGGCCTAGCTCCACGGAATCTTCGAGGAGCTCGCCTTAGATGTACTTCCCGCGTCACGCATGGAATATCAGGAAGATCCGCCCGAGAATGGGGGCGAAGTAGCGCTAGCAGGGCTTGCCATGCCATGTCAGGCGCATGCTCGCGGGGAGAGCGTCCCGTGATGGAGATCTTGGTCAGAGCCTCGGATGCTCGACCCGATATCCGAAGCACGCTTCCCAATGCGCACCACACACAATCCCCCTCCCGGCAGAGCATGACGGCCACCTGGCGGGCTCACCCTGGAACCTCAGCTGGCCACTGCATCATCCCAGTGTCATGCAACCGATATGAAGAGATGGCGAACCATGGCCGACTGGAAGGGGCGCCCCGGCACATCAACGTTGGCCCAGGGAGCGGAGCGCCGGACAACTCGCTAGCCGCTGGCGCCACCTACACCACCCGACGCAACCTCAGAACTTCCCTCGACACTCGTCCAAGTGAGGTGGCGTGCATGCATAGCCGCCAGTGTGGTATCCCCTTTGATTATAAAAGGAGAACCGCAGCTGAGTCTCTGTGGGACTCTAGACAACTAGGTGAAAGGAATAGAAGGAAAGGGAATAGACCGGGAAGCCTAGAGCTTAGAAAAATGGGGAGAGCTCGGCAAGAGAAGGAGCGATTTGTAAGCACTTAGCCACACCCCATATCAATCCAGACAAGCACACTACCAGGAAAAGCATTATAGGGAGGTTGCCTATCTGTGGCGCACTCTTAATTTATGCGCCACAAAAAATAATTCTGTGGCGCATGGCTGTCGATGCGCCACAGAAATTTGAACATTCTGTGGCGCATCCTTTGCCCATGCGCCACAGAATGTCCACTTTCTGTGGCGCATGGAACCACATGCGCCACAGAATGTCGAGTTTCTGTGGCGCAGCAGCCATGGTGCGCCACAGAATTTTGGTGGGTCCCATGAGTAATCATTGAGGCCGGAGTCCATATGGGTAAATTCTGTGGCGCATGGTGTTGGATGCGCCACAGAAAGTGGACATTCTGTGGCGCATCTGGCCCCATGCGCCACAGAAATATGGTGGGCCTGGCACCAATGAAAAAATGCTGCAGAATTCTGTGGCGCATGGGTCCACATGCGCCACAGAAAGTGACATTTCTGTGGCGCATGTGGTTCCATGCGCCACAGAATTCTGCAGCATTTTTTCACCCACGCACCCCCCCCCCCCCCCCCCCGTGGATCGCCTTTTCAGTTTTGCACCTAGTGAAATAAAATGATAAAAAATTCAAAAAATAAAATCCTTTCAGATATAGGGAAGGTTTAGGGTCTATTTGTTAGGAAAAATTTAAAATACACATTTTGACTTTTTTTTCCAAAAGTAGGTGAAAAAATATTAAAACGGGCATAACTTTTGCATACGACGTCGAAAAAATGCGAATAATACCTTAAAAAAAACTAGAGAAAATTTCGGATTCGATGGCACTAGAGAAAAAAAACCAGGACGTTGGGTATTACGCGTACGCCTGGCCTAAACCTAGGCAAAAAGTTATGTGTGTCTGTGCCTTTGATTCGTCATCGACCTTGAAGCATCTCGCGCCCACTCCCGAACAAAAAAAGGGGGTGCACTACCCCCGATGTCCGCGTCTCGACACGCGACAACAAGTCAATCTGACAAAGTTGTTGCCGAAGCAGTTTGCCTATGACATGTCGCGAGACCCTTGTACGGCTACATACCTTGATTACAATCTACCAACCGGCGAGATATCCGCATCTTAGCTTACTGCAACAGCCTTTTGCCACCAAAAGAGACTGTTGAAAAGTGGCCAGAAATGTTCGCCAAAAGAGACGGTGGTTTACATATGGACTACACACCGCCTCCGCGCTTTACAAGGTTACCCTGCACGTAGCTCGATTAAAAATGCTGACCTTCCCAAGTTCGTCGTCTCCTTGCCCAGGTTGTGCCCAACACCCAATCCTCTTCTCCCCAGTGTTATCCGTCTTCATCATGTAGAAGAGTAACAGTTCGGCTGGGAATGGTTTGAAATCTAGATGCTACACTTCCTGATGCTTCACATGCCTAAATCGTCTAGTACTAGTAAATCTTGTCGTCTCACTCTCAGATGTGACATTGGCAATCATGTGTTCTTCACGGTCTCCCTGGGTCTATATATAAAGAGTATATGCGAGCTTATGACCAGACAATGTCTCACCAACCATCTAGACCAGAATTATGACAATGTCCCAACAAGCGCACATTACATCTCAATCTCCGTGGCTCTAATCTATATAAAAGGTATATGTGAGCTTAGAGCAAGGTTAATAATAGAGCCGACTACTGGCTATATGTCATTGCCACGTCATTTATAGTCAGCTTATAGCTAGCACATATAATAGTTGACTATATGCATGTAATACTTTATCAATGCATGGCACACTTTACACTCTCACAAGATGACTAGGAGCACGTGCTGCAGCTGGTTCTTGCATGAGAGACCGTTTCCATTCTCTCTCTTATTCTCTCTCTTATTCTCTCTCCTTCATGTAAGCAAAAATATATTATTTTAACCCTTACAACCTGCTGACTGGACCTTATTATACATGCTCTTATAGCCACACGCTTCCTCACCGGCCATCTAGATCCTAAATTACGAACAACTGCAAAGCAAATGCGCATTACATCTCTAGGATAATTAAGCATGGCCAGAGGGTGCCATCCTGGTCAACAGCGAAGTTGGTTCATGGGAGAGGATGGGTGGCTAGCACTAGGCACATGGCTTGTGGAAGGCGGATCCGACGCCTTTCTCTGATGAGGTTGGAGCGGTGTAGAAAGATAAGGGATCCGGGATCCATGCGAACAATCCCATGTGTAACCTGTGTTTCGAAATAATCTTCTACCGAGCTAATCAAAAGCATTGCTAATGCAATATTTCCATGCTTCAGGCCTACTTACATGCTTTAGGAGGTTAAGAAGTTGTATGTAACATGTAATTTTAGAAGGCTATGGATGGTCATTTGGCATCAACTCTTTCTTGTATTTGGTTTATCATTGGTTTGTGCTCATGTGGGCTGTGACAATTTATAATGAAGCACATGGACATGCGGCAGATTGTACATAAATATTTATCTTTCAGTTTTAAAGGTAAACATAACTATAACTAACACAATAAAAAAGATAAACAGACATTCATCCGTGATTCTGTTTTCGGTAAGAAGTTTTCTCAACAAGGAATCATAAAAAAGCCGGAAGATAATTTGTTCGATGCCATCAAAGCTATTCATATAATCTAAGAACAAAGCTATAGACCTAGTCAACTCAGATGAGCCGCTTTTTGTTTTTTGTTTTTTGTTTTTGCGAAACAGCTTATCTATGTTTTGCGAGACCTACTTGTCTTCTCAAACACATCCAGTAAGACAGAAGGGCAAGTTCTTTTGAGACTGGCATAACCTTCGGTTGCCACAACAGCATCCATCCCATCCGAGGAGGCAACATATTCAAGGAACTCAATGCAAACCTCCTTAAGCTTGTCGCAGCTATGCTGATCAGCTAACGCCAATGTAGCTGCCACGGTGTCCACATCAATATACTCACAAAGGACGCTTTGGCAGATCAATTTCAGCCTGTCCATGGCGTATCTGTCTGCAGCCACAAGTAAATGCCTGATCGTCTCACTGTAATCAGCATGATCTAGATCATTCATCTCAGGCAAAGAATCGGTATAGATGAAATGCAGCAAAGCCCTGAAAACAGCAGGTTGTATGTCTTCGACCCTTATACGGCGCGCCTTTCTCTCCTTCATCGGCCCATAGAGCTGTGCCTTGAAGACAGGTGACCTCATGGCGAGTACGATCTTGTGCGCGGCGAAATTCTCCCCTCCAACAATGAAACTCACATCGGATTCCTCCTTCCCCAGCAATAACTTGCCCAGATGGTCCTGTAAATCTGATGGCGGCACATAGATTTGAGACTGACCTCCGGTGTTGTACACATACGAGTCTTTGATCACGGTAAGGATACATTCGATCACGAGCCAATCATCCTTAATGTAGCCTGATGATTCCTGCTCCAGCACACTTCTTAGTACGAACTCGCCATTTTGCGGGCCAAATCGAGTAGCATCGTGGGATCTGAACACTGTCGGGGTTGCTGCACACCACATGCTAATTGGCGATCCGGTGTCCTGGTTAATCAACCTGAGGTCCCAGAGTGCACGCGCCTCCGTGTTCCTGCTAATGATCTCGAGATAGACCGACACGTAATCCTTGACAGCGTCGCTGGCTCCGTCGGGGTAGACGCGGATGACCCAGTCGTAGCCGCCGACGGTGAAGATGCTCGACTGCATGAACTCGCCGACGCCGATGCCCTTCTTGAGGCTGTACCCAGAGATCTCGAACGTGTGGCAGCCCTGCTCCGTGTCGGTGGTGTACCTCGACAGCGTCTTCTTGGATACGGACCCCATTCACTCCGCGACCGCGACCAAGATTGGAACTGCCGATCAGAAGAGCAGGCCGGGATCAAATCTACTGAAGGAAAAAGAGGCGGATTTCTTTTTCAGAGGAGAGGACAGGAGAATCTTGGAGGCTTGGACGCAGATGGGAGAACCCGATCGGCGGCGGTGGCGGTGGCGGGGTGAGATTTATTGGGAAGGTCAGGGGAGGCGACGGGTTTTTTTTTTTTTGAACGGAGGGGAGGCGACGGTTTCTTCCGCTGGGAAAAGGGATTCACTGACGGTGGGCCCACTGTAAAGTTGCAGCTCCATCCTATACAAGCTAAACCATTTTAAAAAAATACACTTGTGCAACTCCATTTTTAAAAAATACACTTGTGCAACTCCATTAAAAAAAACACTTGTGCAACTCCACAATAAATATTAATTGAACAAATTAGAAAGCTCTCACAAACAGCCCCCCACGTGCCACGGAGAAGCCAAACCCTAGCGCGCTCCCGTCCGCCCCTTCTCCCCTCCTCGCTGTCGCCGGACGAAGCCCGTACGGTGCCGACGACAGCGGGACCTCCTCTAGTTGTGCGGTGCTCTGCTGACCGCTGTTGCGCAGGAGCAGGGACGCCGGGGCGGCGGCCCCAAGTTGAGAGGATGTGCGTCCGGCTCGGCGACGGGCAGCGCCGCAGTGGTGACACCTCCTCTTGGCTAATGTGGTAGCGAGGGGACAGACGACGGGTGCTCTTCGTGTTGTCGTCTTCGTGGTGGGTGGTCCCCTAGCTAGATCTGGAGACTCTGAGTTGGTGACGACGGCTCTCCCGTGGTGCTGCTTCGTCGACCCTTGGGTGGCACGAATGAGGTTTTGATCGAAAGCTCCCTGGTACGGCGGCGGCGAGACCTACATGAGTCGTATTCCTACATCAGGGCGTCACCATGGGTCCCCTCCCTGTGCCAGCGTTCCAGGTAAAAACCCTTATCCTCCTTCGAACTCGATAGCGGGGGCGCGATGCATCGTTACTCTCTTAGGGGCATTGTCGTCAAGCTCATGTTCATGTTGGTTGCAACTTTGAGTGTGCTCTGTTCCTGACAAGAAGCTTCTTCGACTCCTTCGATGTTCTAGGTTGCCTAGTGCTAGGTCTAGCTTTTTCCGGGGGTTTTGCTTGACTTGGAGTTGGTGGCGTTGCTATCTTCTCTTTTATCATTTCGTTTGGCTTGCTTTGAGGATTACCTCTTCACATTGTAACTGTTCGGCCGTTTCGAGTACAAACAGATGTTGGACACCAGACTAATCCTACTTACCTCTCTAAGGCAACATGATAAAATGTAACTCCACCGCCGCTGGTTCTCCTCCACCCTCCCACTCAGTCACCCTTGCCGGATAAAGCTGTCGGGCGAAGCCCATGCTACAAATGACATGCGATTTTTTTCTCGCGGCATGTAGGTGTTACTCGTTGTGGAGATCACATGACGTTTTTCGGCGACAACGATCCTCTACGGGACATGAAGATTGGGGTGCTCGCTGCCGATTGCAGCGTGTGGTGGCATTACAATACATGAGACCATAATAGTTCAACACGCTGATGTGTGAATAAGGACCAAACACCACCAAATAGTGATGAAAAGAGGGCTGAACTGAAAAGCGAAAACGGAATCAACCAATAATAACTGTTAATTCAGTTTGATGTTTGGTTCTTGATTTATATGTGCTGACCCTATCCAGTAGTTTGGCAAAAAGTTTCCAGAAAGTAAATAAACCAGAGTGACCACCCACCAGTTCAAGTGAACATAACCTGCCCTAGGGAACCAACTTGCAAGCTACTCATATATAACTGAACTACATTATCTTGTCAACAGGCTTGGCTTTGCCTTCTCTAGCACGTCTATTAAGATAGAGTAGTACCAAACAGTTGCTTTAAAGCCCCTTTGATTTACAGGATAGGAAACTCAAAGGATTGTGAATGAGATAGGAATAGGAAAGGACGGCAGGTGCAAAACTGACCTCGTTCCTTGTGCATAGGAAGCAAACAATGAGGTTTGAGTGGATTATTTTTTCCTGTGCATTTTGCATTGAAATCAAGATCCAGAGGAAAAAATCCTATAGTTTTCCCTTCCATCATTCCTTTGAATCAAAGGAGTGAATAGTGCCATCTATGGAAAGTTTCCTAACCCTCTACTTTTCCTCCACTTTTCCTACAAATCAAAGGGGCCCTTAGTATTTATACCAATTCTACAACAAATTTTGATACATAATCCAAGATCTGGGTAAATAACCAATTTCTTAGGCGCTAATTTCATCTTGTTGTGGTTAGGTACGATTTCTTCAAGGACTTCTTCAAGAAGAACCCTTATGTAGTTATGTCCCCAAGGTGCAGCCTTGCATTGATGCTGTTGTTCATACAGCCGCTAGCAGGTAGAAATCCTTGAACGATGCGGACAAAGCTCCCTATGTTTCCAGGTTCCTTGTGCTCAGAAAACAGCACATTCCATTAAGACTACCTCCATTAAGACATTTCTTGTACTTATAGCTTGGGCTGCACTCTCGGCGCTCCTTTGTATGGTAGCTCCATATTGAGCTTGTCAGCGACGGTGCGCGGACGAGGACGGTGATGTTCTTGGCGGTGCTCCCTGCGATGGTGTAGTGCTCGTCGGCCATGTGTAGTATGTGTTGGTGTGCCCGAGATCTAGGGTGAGAACCAGCCCAATAACTTTGCCCGTCTTGAAACTGCTCATCCTCTTCGGCTTAGCTCTTCTTAGGTGGTCACCTTCTATGTTTTGCGCTTGTGGCTGTAGCCTCTTTGGTAGTCTTATTTTTTGTGTCCGTGCAGTCCGTGGTTGTAGGTTGGATTCAACACCTTGTATCTCTGTCGTTGTTTGTGGCGTTATTATTTTAACATCGGACCTTTGGCCTTTGATCTAAAAACTACCTCCATTAAGGCAATCAACTTGGCGGACATTTTGGGGAACCTGAATATGTGAAAACACATGACAGACAGACAACCAAGGCTTTCAAGCCTGCACTTTGATGTAGATCAAACTCAAGCCGCGACCAAGCTGCTATTCTCTGCTGTCCTAGAAAGTTTGCTTTCAATGTTCAGCTGCTGTGACTGCCTGGCTGCAGCACATAATCACAAGATTGGAAATTCCACACAGCAAAGCCTTTTTCATTTTCTCAAAGTGTGACTACACATGGGTTTGGAGGTGGCTAATGGTGGCTGGTGATTGTCGGAGATTGTCCCCAGGAACTAGGGGTGTCTCCAAGGTATCGTGTAAGGGGCTGAACACGGAGTCAAACAATCCACAACGTGCTCCGGCGACGGTGCTCGTCAGGCTCGCTGCGGACGACACTGCAGAGATTGACACAAGGTATTACCCAGGTTCAGGGCCCTCTTGTGGAGGTAAAACCCCTACGTCCTGCTATGGTGTATTGCACTGCTTGGAGAGTTTTTACAGTACAAGGAGAGCTTGTCGAGCTCTGGGTGGCTAACAATGGCTACTTGCTAGTCTCCAAATCTAGGGTTTGGACTCTGGAATCTTGGAACCCTTTGCACAGGCGTGCCTCCCCTCCTTTTATAGGCGCCCTGGGCCTCTTCTGCCCAAACATTTGGGCGGGAAGGGCTACCACATGGCGACGAAGGAGGAGGCGCGGTGCACCGTAAAGGTGAGGTCTACCATAAAGGTAAAGATCGTGGACGCGGTCCACGGCAGGGGAACGGCGTCACCAAAGCTGAAAAGGGGCACCGACCAGCTGGACGGCGGGCTGGCGCTTGCCGAGGTGGGAGGTGACCCACAGTGACGTCGTCCTTGGAGCGTAGCTGCAGACTGTTCCCTTGTCACCAAAGAGGCAATACTCGTTGTCCGCTTTGCTTGGCTCCGCTTTGTTGACTGCTTTATACATGGAAACGGCAACTGCGGCATTGTCGTCATCGCGCGTAGGCACGCGCGTCACTCTGCACCCGGCGCAGAGCCCATGTGCGCTCTGCCGCGGGGGCGGAGATGGCTTCACGAGGAGGGCGCTTCGCGAGGCGAAAGGCCTCGCCAAGCCCTTCAGCTTGGTCCTTAGTAGAATTGTGGGCGGCGTCGGAGACGCCTTGTCGAGGAGCGATTCCTCGCCGAGGGAAAGAACCCTTGGTGAGGAGAAAAACCCTTCGCGAGGGGAGAAAACCTCGCGAAGCTTGCCAGGCTTGGAGAGCCTGGTCCTTAGCGAAAATCATCCAAAGAGTCTTGTGGGCCCTGGCAGGCCGGCCCGTGGTACCCTGGTTTCCACTGTGCCGACAGTAGCCCCCGGGCCCGCGATGGGCACGCCGAGGCCCATGACGAAGGCGAAGCATCGAGGGGCCAAAGATGCCTGACAGGGCCGCGACACGTGTCACGCAGCGGTTGCGCCCGTGGCCACGGCCTCCTCGGCTCCAACGGGCGACGTGGTGGGGCCCGCCACGACTCGAGTGCCGGTCAATAAAGCCTGGGCGCGCAGGCGGCGCCCATTACTTCTCCCGTAACTCCGCACACTTCTCCCCACGCCTCCAAACTCTCCAGAGAACTCCAATCTCCAGAGCGCTCTTCTTCTTCTCCGGCGACCAATGGCGCCCAAGAGAGCAGCCACCGATTTGAAGGGCAAGGCCACCGCGCAGGCGAGCTCGTCGGCGGCGACGGCGCGGGCGGGCACGTCCGCGGCGATGGAGCGTGCCGCTGCTCTCGAGGGAGCACTGCGAAGACGCGTGTCACCGCTGCGACGATAGCGACGGTGCGCCACCTGGCGGTGGCGAAGACCAACGAGCACGGCGCCACCGAACTGAGGCCGGCCGGTAGCAGGCTCACCGACACCTTCTACCCCATCTTTCTTCATACTCTCTACGCCGGCCTGGTACCACCATTCTCTGATTTCCTCCTGGCGAT
The DNA here is from genome assembly GCA_012064385.1 of Puccinellia tenuiflora. Lineage (NCBI taxonomy): Eukaryota > Viridiplantae > Streptophyta > Magnoliopsida > Poales > Poaceae > Puccinellia > Puccinellia tenuiflora. The sequence continues at coordinate 1,300,704 of QRDG01000068.1, read as the reverse complement.
CTTGGAGACGTACCAGATCCAACTCCTTCATCTTCATCCCAACTCCATCCTCATCCTTGCCATCTTCGCCCACTTCTGCGAGGTCCTACGTCGGCATCCGCCCTCGGTGGCCCTCTTCCGCAGTTCTATTCTCTTCGGAACTCCGCCAAGGGCGAGCGGCTCGGATGCGTCTCTTTTCGCATCGTCGACGCCCGGAGCGACAACTACATCCCCATCGCCTGGCTTGGCGAGGTCGCCGTCACCAAGGTGACGAAAAAGGTCGACAAGTTCTGCGAGAAGTGGCTCTTCGTCGACGCCAAGGCCACACACCCCTCTCCTAGAGGTGCCCGAGGCGCCGCCGAGGAAGTGGGCGCGCTGGGCGAGCGCGGACTTCAGGGGCTCGAAGCTTGACGCGGTGTACGTGTACATCCGTCACATCCGCGAGGCAGGGGTCACCGGCCAAATGGTGGCGAAGGACTTCACCAGGCGCCGCATCGCCCCCCTCCAACAGCACGCCGAGCCGGTGTGGCGATACGACGGCAAGGACGACGCCATGCGGCTAAGCAGGGACGGCTTCGAGCCTGATGTGCTCCGCCAGATTATGAACGTTCTCTTCACATCGCCGGAGATCCCGTCCGCCAAGAAAGAGGCGGCCAAGCCGCTCATCGTCTTCGCCGAGGAGAGCATAGAGGAGCAGCGCTCGCATATGCCCACGTTCGACGAATGGGGAATCGTGCCCGCGGGGCACAGCGGGCCTCGCCCTAACCCGTGGGCGGCGGAGCCGGAGTACGTGGATGAGGCTCCTGAGGCTGAGGAGGCCGAGTCCGCCGAGGAGGAGGCCTCGATAAGCGAGGACCCCCTTGGCGAGGACGAGGCTTCAAGGGGCGCTGACCCTGTCGGCGAGGGCGCCGGATCCTCGAGGAGCGCCCACGCCGAAGTGGACCTCCAGGTGCTCTCCTCCGGCGACGAGGAGGACGCCTTCGGCATCGTCCGCTCCCAGCGCGCCGAGGAGGAGGAGACGAGCGGCGGCGGAAGAGGGCGCTGCGAGCCCCGCTCCAAGGCGGTCCACGACAGGAGGGCCGCAACCGCGGGAGGCATCCCTCGCGCGGAGACAGGAGCGGCCCGGGAGGAGACCGGAGCAAACCTCATCCAGCCTCCCAAGGCGAAAAAGAGGGTGTGGGTGATGGCTGGCGAGTAAGCCCTCGACTTCTCTTTCTTCCTCAATATTTCACTTAAGAATTCCCCCCTTTGAAGGATTTTCGACTTGTCTTCCTTTCAGGCAGCCCGCGGAGCCAAAGAGGCGGCGACTCGGCGAGGGCTGGAGAGACCATCAGTGTCGCCGCGGAGACGCCTGCAGCAGGCGAGCCGGAGCAGGCAGTTTCCTCTCCCGCAGGTCGAGCACCGCGCGGAGACGGTGATGGCCGAGGAGAGCGTAGCGTCGCCGATTCGGGCGGCGACTCCTCCAGCGGCGGAGCACCGCGTGGAGGAGGAGACCGCAGAGGCGGCGGCGTCGCCAACCAGGGCGGCGACTCCTCCAGTCCAGCAGGAGGCGGAGGAGGAAACCGTGGACGAGGACGTCGTCGCGGAGCCACCTCCAGAAGAGGGGGCCTCGAGAGGGGCTGACACGCCTGGGGCCGCAGCGGACGCGGCCGTTGCAGAGGGGGCCGGAGGCGCCCCTGTGGAGCAGGAGGCAGAGACACCTCTGGAGCCCCCAATGCGACGGGGCCAGGGCGAGGAGATGCCCAGCCCCCTGAGGGCTCCCGATGCGGGCGGCGAGGACGACGCCCCCGCAAGCCCCCGATGCCGCGGCGGGAGCCGCTACAAGCTCGGGGCAGGATGCCCTTCTCGCCTCGACAAGCATCGAGGGAAATGCACCCAGCAGCAGCGTGGGAGTCTCCTTGGCGCTGCAAGCGCCGCATCGCCAAGCGGCCTATCGCCGGATCGTCCTCAACCGGGCGCGGCGAGCGCTCGACGGGCTGGAGGAGCAGCTCGCCAGGGAAGAAGACGCCCTGGCGGAGGAAAAAGCGAGGCTCAGCGAAGCCTGGGCCCTTCTCTTCGAGAGGGTGGAGGTGTGTTGCCGGTGGGATGCGGCGGCCCAGGCGGAACGCCAAGAGGCCCTCCGCTTCGCCAAGGAGACCCGTGACAGCGTCAAGCGGGAGGCGCAGGAGGTGATGGAGGAGCTTGACGCCGCCAGGGAAGCGCTCGAGGCGGAAACCACCTCCAAGCATGACGAGCTGGCGGCCGCGAAGCAGAAACTCGCCGCCGACACCGAGGCCGCCAAGGCCAGCCTGAACGAGCTCCGCGAGCAGCTGGACGCCCGCGAGGGGCAGCTGGCGCCTCGCGAGGCCGGGCTAAAAAGGCGTGAGGAAGAGCTTGCCCTCCAGGAGAAGGAGCTGCAGCGGCGCGAGGAGCAGGTCCAGCTGCTCGTGAAGGACCAAGCCACCCGCGAGGGGCAGCTGGAGGAGCGTGAAGGTCGGGTGGCCACCGACGAGGCCAACCTTGCGGCGGAGCATAAAAGGCTTCAAGAAGAGGCTGACCTCAAGGTCAAACTCGTCCGCGAAAACCTCTCAAAAGAATATGACGAGAAGGTCGCGAAGCACGAGGACCGCCTCAAGACCAAGCGCAAGGAGCTCGAGAAGCGCGTCAAGGAGCTTGAGCAGGAGGAGAAAAGGTTGACCTCCTGCCTCGAGGTCTCTCGGGAGGCCCAGGCGCGCGCCGAGGGGAACGCCTTTGCCTTGGAGAGGGACCTGGACGAGCTCCGGCAGCAGGTGGGGCCGGTCGCGGCCCTGGTGGAGCAGGCACGAGACCAGCGCCAGGTTGACCGGTTCATGACGCGCCAGCGTCAAAGCATTCTCCAGAGCCTGGTGAGCCGTGTGCGCGCCGTCGGGAGAGATCTGAGGATCGACGTCCCCTCCTTCTCCGCAGCGACCGACGACGAGACCTCGTACTCGCACTTCTTCGAGCAGTTCCTTGGAAAGCTTGAAGGGGTCGCGAAGAGCTTCGACAAGCGTGTCGTGGAGGAGAGTCGCGACCTCCTCGTCGTCGCCGTCACCAACGTCTTCAGCAACCTCGTGAGGCTCCAGCCCTCACTTGATCTTGAGGACGTGATGGCGCCACCGCGCGCCATCAGCGACAAAGCGCGGGAGGCCGCCAAGCAGGCCGCCATCGCGTATGCCAAGAAATTCGACCAAGTCTTGGTCGATGAAGACGAAGGCGACGGCGAGGGGGGTGCCCTAGGAGCAGGAGCTGGCGCGGATGGAGCGGGGACCTCGGGAGGCGCGACGGCCTGAACTCCTTCCTGTAGCTGAACGTGCCAAGGGCACATTTATCTTAGCCATTTTGATTGTAAATTTTGTAAAAACTTGTCAAGTTATATTTGAGTGTGCCTGTGAATGTCCCTCGGGAAAACTTTGTCCTTCCCCCTCATGTCTTTTTCGCTCTACGTCTTAGGACCCTCTCTTAGCGCTACACCACCGCCGCTTCGGTATGTGCGAGTCAGTGCTCCACAAGTCCGGGGGGTGAGTGAGGCCTCAAGAAGTGAGAGCTCCGCGAAGCGCGATGCTTGGGGCTCCCCTTTGACGTGCAAGCAGCCCATGAGGCGTGGGAGAGAGAAAAGAGACTCGAGGGGCGAAAACCAGCAAGAGGAAATTCTACCAAGTCTTTGTACTTAGCTTGACGAGGCGTTTCCGCCTTGGAGAGAGTGTTGGTGTCCTGGCGAGGCGTTGTCCTGGCGAGGCGTTGTTGCCTTGGAGAGGGTGCCTGAGGCTTGGAGAGCCTGTTTTCCTGCACTTGGAGAAATAGGCATACCCACAAGCAATAGATAGCTAAAGAATCTTATGGTTCTCGTAGGTTTCTTCATGTGTGTCTCGCGAGGAGAAACAGGCACCAAGGTTTTGGTGATCCTTGGTGAGTTGACGTGCGCGGGAGCTGACCCATGAGTTCAGAGCTCCTTGGGAGTACTACACCACAACACCACATTCCCTACTGACGTCGGTCGGGAAAGATCCTATATGCTGACATACTGTTGGTCGGGAAAGTTTCCATCAGACTGTTGGTCGGCAATACATAGGTACAACAACCGACCGTCGGTCGGGAATACGAGCATAATTGGTGTCAAACCGTCGGTCGGCAATAGCTCTATAGCCATCAAACCGTCCGTCGGTAAATAAGCACGACCAAATGTCGGTCGGTAGCTGGGCCGCCCGCGCTCGCGAAAATTCTTAGCGCCAAAATTTTCGGCTGCCGCCCACTCTTCCCTCGCAGGCTTTACAAAATTTTTGGCCCATAACAACCACGGGCGGAGTACAGAGGCAGATGCCCCCAACCCTAGCATCATTTCCTCCCCATCAGTCGCCGCCGCCGCTCTCCTCTATCCTCCATCCGCCTGATTCGTACCATTGTTTCCTCACCATAGCCCCCCGCCGCCGGTCTCCTCTATCCTCCCACTGCACGATGCTACTGCATCCTTCAATTGGCTCCTCTCTACACCTACATCGCCTCCAATCCTTTCACAAAGCGACCAAAAAACGCCCAGATGCGGTGGTTCCGCGACGCGATCATGGAAGTCTGTCCAGTGATGTACATGGAGATGGTGAGCGCTCATGGTGGAGGGGAGAAACATGTACATGATGGTGTGAGGGAGAGAAAGGTGAGCCACAAGGGTGGCGCGTGGCTGGCCCCATCTCACGTCTTTGCCCGAGAGGTTGCAGATTTCGACCAGATCCAGATCTGCTCGTTCCTCTTCTGTGACGCATCGACCTCAAGCAAAATTCCCCTGCATGTACTGCTAGTCCACCAAGGTAATACTCTGGTCTTTAGCCTCACCTCTAGCCCTCGTTTTTTTTCTTGATTAGAACTGTACGAAACTGAAAAAGGGTGGCGAAATGAACTTGCAGTATTCAAGAATGCGTATGAGCTTTATCTCTATAACATGGAAACTTTTACATGTTTATGTGCTATAATATGGGTGCTGATTACTTGAGAATTTTGTATGACTAGCAGACAAGTTTATTCTAGGAATGGTTAAACTTAAGTTTATTCTATTTCAATCTGTTGTTTATAGGTCTATGATCCAGATTCGTTAAATACAGAACCTTCAAGTAGCTTGCACAGATTCTAATTTTCCTCCACTATTAACATGCAAAATGGTGTTGAGCGTTATTATTATGGGCGTATCTGTACAGGCACGCACACACCCACTGGACCTTAGCTTAGGGAAGTTTTTTTTAGGAAGCGGCTTAGGGAATTTCATTAGAACAAATATGTATATCCCCCTGTTCAAAGATGCAGCAAAGACACTTTCATGGTTGTACAGTGATATGTTCATCTCCTTTCAGTTTGTACTTCTTATTTTTCTATTAATCGGTGAATGAATAAACAACTCCCAATGGGTTATGTGTGTTCCATTTATTACTTTGCAGATCAGTAGCTCACAGATATTGTGTGTTCCAAGAAATGTGCGGTTGGCTGAGTTCAGTTCAGTTCCTAGGAGTGGCAGCAGATTAATGAGTGAAAAGATGGAGAAGTCCCACGAACTGAAGATGCTATAGAGTAAGTGTTGAATTAGTAGATCTGTTCTCATTCTACTTATTCTGACATCACACTAGTGTGTCCAGTAGAGGCTTACAAATACACCCTTCTATGATCAGAACATTGGACAAAACAATATCGAACTTAGAAATGGAGCTAGCCTTGGTAAAGGGGACACATGACTATTCTCAATTGCACACCATTGCTGAAATCTACAAGGAAAAGAAGTACTTGGTCATTGGCATTAACACTGCATTCAGCAGCCGCAAGCAACGAGATTCAGTTTGCGACATGCATGCCTCAAGGTTTTGCAATTTTTTTTGTTCTTTCAAGTTTTTCAAATACTTCCTGTTTCTTCGTTTAAAAATTTGCAGTGCTTCCTTGCCTCAGTACCTTGTTCCCTGACCTATTTTTGTGGACTTTACTACAGGGGAGAAAAGACAGAAGATGGAGGAAGAAAAATGCATTATCACTCGTTTCATCATCAGTCATAGGTTAGTTCATAATAGCATCTATATTATATGTTCAGGACAGTATATTACCATTTTGTGGGTCAGAAATATAAATCCGAAAATAGCTCCAACAAGATAAAAAATCATTGAGTTTGTTAAAAATCTAAGATTGACTGATCTGCTCTTAATATATGAAGCTCAGTTTCTCCCTCTGCCAAAACAGAAAGCATGCCCTGTTAGAACCTCTGTCAATGTTGGATAATGTGCCAAATAAAAAAACTGCGATCCTTTTACTCCAGTGTGCTGCTTACTTAGCTTGATGAAGTAACATGAGGTTTATTCGGTTGTTTTTTTTACTATAACAAGTTATTGTACCAAGTTTCTTTGCTATGAACCACTTTGCTCAAGCAATTTTTTATATTATCAGAGTTTAGGTGTAAAAGCCGGTGGGGAAGAGGCTGCTGCCTCCAAGCATGGATTACAGCCAGCTTGCACGTGGTGCTCGCATGGGTTCTAGGCTGGTCGACAGTAGTCCCTTGCGCCTGAGGTCGCCTACCAGTTCACATTCTTTCTAGCGATGGAGTTTCCTAATGGATTCTTCGGCGACAGCATCTTCCGCCTCCTCTGCCTCATGAGGTATACTTTGGAGCTGTTCACTCTCATGTTCATGTCACTGTAAGTGCATTTTTGTGTCAACCATGTTAAATTCAAGCGTCTTTTGCTATCCATACTGTTAAGTTCAATTTGCTATCCTAGTTTGTGCATTTGGTTTCCGGAACCATGTATATATATTGAAGTGTAGTTCTTTGACGAATTAATAGCTAGAGCTAGTATTGGTTAACAGCTAGAGCTAGTCTTCACTGAAAGCTTTATCTGTAATTGACCAAATTTTCTGTTACATCTCTTGCAAGTTTCTGTTACATCTCTTGCAAGTTTCTGTGTTCGGCTAAACTGTGTTGCTGAGCAAAGTTTATGTTGCTTCTGTTGCAACTGACAACTGTGTAGACAAGTTGAAATACCTCGTGTTTCTGCTCTTGTTTTAATTATAATAAGGTGGATAGTGACTAAATGAAAGACCTACATAATAAACTGATACAATCTTCAGAGATCATAACAAATTTGTACAGACCCAAGTCATTTTCTGAGATCATGAAAAATTGTACATTTATAATATGCTGCCATTGTGTAGAACTTCCGCTTTGCTTTACAAGAGAGTTCAAATTTTTATAGTGCCACTGTCTATGAATGTAATGGAGACCTGCTTACCCTTTGTAGGAAAAACAAGCAAGACGACGAGGAACCGTGTGCAGTCAGCGTTTTGTTCCAACTGCGTATTTTGTGTAATGGACCAAATTATGTATCTTAGAGCTATCATTTTGTAGAGCTATCTGGTGTGTGTCAACTGGATACCTTTTGTAACGGAGCATGCTATAAATAATTGGACATGCATTTTGTAAACCTCTCCAGTTTGACACATGGCTTGATCGATACTATGTTGAAGTCCTTGTCGTCAAATATGTGTCTTGATTGATATTATGTTGGCAAGGCAAATGCCAAATTAAATTTAAATCAATAGAACAACACTCTGGTTGTTGGTCGGCAAACGACCAGCATCAGATAGTTGGTCGGGAATAGTTCTTGGAGGCTGACGGAAAGTTGGTCGGCAAAGGAAACACCGTCTGATAATCCATCAGTATAAAATGTCGGTCGGAAAAGAAAAGTCGGTCGGGAAAGAAAGGTTGGTCGGGAAAGAAATCACATACACATCAGACAGTCGGTCGGGAAAAAAATGTTGGTCGGGAAAGGTCATTGCCGACTGGACTTTCGGTGACAGACAGTGTCGGTCAGCAATAGTCATCCCCGACCAACTTTCCGTCGGCGAAAGCCGTTTTCCCGACCAACTTGTCTGTAGGGAATGCAGTGTCGTGGTGTAGTGAGTTGACATGCATGAGAGCTGACCCGCAAGTTCAGAGCTCGGATCCCTTGGGTTTTAAGCGCTGCCGGGATGCTCCCGTGGCATGGCACCCTGCTAGCCCCCGCTCGTGAGATACACAGGAGGGATCATACGAGCGAGAATAAATAGTAATAACAGCTTTGCCGAAGTCGCAAAACATGCTGGCGCGATGCGCAAAGGTTCAGAATGACCTGAAATAGGTGTTCATTACACTGGCGTGGCCAGGAGTTTTTCTTCTTTGATGATGAAGTGTTGCTCCTCCGGGAGCGCGCTCCCCTACGTAGGAGGCAGGTTGGCGCCGATGGTGACGCAAGCCCCCGAGCCGCTCGCTTCCAGAGACACTTGTTTCGTCGCGGCCTTCTCCTGGGAGAACAGCTGCTTCTTCTTCGCGGGGGGCCTCGGGAGGGGTTCCTCGTCCTCGTCAGCGGGTGACGCCACCGCGGCAGCCTTGTAGGCCGCCTGCGCAGCGTACAGGGCGTCCGAGACCACGCCGCGGATGACAATGGTGCCACCCGAGCCAGGGAGCTTGACGAGGTTGTAGGCGTGGTGGGTCACCGCCATGAATTTGGCGAGGGCGGGGTAGCCGAGTATGGCGTTGTAGGGTAGGCCGATGTGCGCGACGTCGAAGTCAATCAGCTCGGTGCGGTAGTTGGCCTGGGTGCCGAAAGTGACGGCGAGCCTCACCTGCCCCAAGGGGGTGGTAAGACCCTCTGTCACTCCCGAGAAGGGCCTGGTAGGCATGAGCCGCTCGTAGGGCACCTGCAGCTTCTCGAATGTCTCGACGGAGATGACGTTGAGGCCAGCACCCCCATCAATGAGCGTCTTAGAGACGGCGATGTTGTTGATGGTGGGGGTGCAGACCAACGGGATGGTTCCAACGGTTGACGTGGACTTGGGGTGGTCGCCGGAGTCGAAAGTAATGGGGCACTGGGACCACTTGAGGGGCCTGGAGGCCTCGACTCCAGGGAGGGCTGCCGCGACCTCGCGAGCGAGTTGCTTGAAGTGGCGGTTGGAGCGAGGGGCCTGAGCCCCGCCAAGGATACAAGCTGCCCCGCGAGGCACCTGGTAGCCTTCGTCAGCCTCGGCAGGCAGGTTGTCGTTTGCGGGCTGGGCAGCGTTGGCCTGGGGGTTCTGCTGGTAGTTGTCGTTGTAGTTGTTGTTCCAGCGTCGCCCCCCGCGGCCGCTGCGGCCTCCGCCGCGGCCTCCGCGGCCTCCGTTCGCCTCGCGAGCCTCGCGAGCCTCGCGAAGCCTCTTGATGTCGAAGCAGTCCTCGGTGGCGTGAGAGTGCCTGTTGTGGTAGATGCAGAAGGGACGATCATCCTTCTTCTCAGGTCCTGCGGCTGGAGTAGCAGCTTGGCGAGACTGCTTGGCGTCAGGCTCTGCCGCGAGGACCGCAGTAGTCTTGCGCTTCTCAGAAGATTTCTTCTTCTTGGACCCCTCGGCGGGGTCCCCTGGCTCGTTCTTGACGAACAAGCGGCCCTCTTCAGCCTTGGCGCACTTGTCCGCCAAGTCGAAAAGCTTGACGACGGTGGTGATGTTGTCGTGGATGCCGAGCTTCTCGAGCATCCGCACGTCTGTGACCCCAGCCTGGAAGGCCGAAATGACCTGTGCGTCGGTGGCGTTGGGGATCTTGTTGCGCACTTGGCTGAAGCGCTGGATGTACTTGCGGAGGGTCTCGCCGGGCTTCTGACGCACGGCGCGGAGGTCGTTGTAGGTGAGGCCGCGCTCGTACGTGCCCTTGAAGTTAGCGACGAAGCACCGGCAGAGCTCCTCCCAGGAGTTGATGGACTCGGCGGGGAGGTTGGTGAGCCATGAGGACGCAGAGTCCTTAAGGGCCATAGGGAACCAGTTCGCCATGACCTTGTCGTCGCCCCCGGTGGCCTGGATGGCCAAAGAGTAGAGCTGCAGGAACTCCAGGGGGTTGTTCTTGCCATCGTAGCGCGGAGGGAGGTCCGGCCTGAACTTGACCGGCCAAACGACGCGACGAAGGCTGCGAGTGAACGCGGCCGTCGTGCCGTAGGTGACCGTGCCGTTGGCAAGGGTGGCGCGGAGGTGGCGCCCGGCGGTGGCGATGTCCTGGACGGCGCGGTTGCGGCGTTCTTGCCCGCGCTCGATGCTCACGCGTGCGTCCTCAGGGGCTCGCTGCACGATCTGGCAGTCATGCGGCGACGACGCGTGCGATGCAGCGCGGCCGTCGCGAGGAGGAGCCCCCGCTGGAGCAGGTTGCGGTGCAACCGGTGGAGCCGGAGCGGGTGTGGGTTGGAGAGGAGGCGCGGGAGGTGCGCCGTGCACCACGTCCCCCACGAGCGCAGAAGGAACCAGGGAACGAGACGGCACAGGTGCCGCGGCGCGAGCGGCGCCGATGAGCTCGGCAACACGGTTGAGCCAGGCCTCCTGAGCCGCCGGCGTGGGGCGGTACTGCAGCAGCTCCTGCGCCATGAGGAGCGCAGTCGCCGGGCTGGGCGCAGGGCGGCCCAGCAAGGAGGCAGCACGGTCCCGCGACGGGGGCAGGGAGGAGGCCTCCTCTTCGCCAAGGTCGTCCTCAGCGTGGTCGATGTCGTCGTCGTCAGGGTGCTCGACGCGGGGCTCGGGGTCGACACGGCGCTCCGGAGCAGAGCCCCCACGCGGGCGGCCACGCGGGCGGCCTGCGGGAGCGGTGGCGGCGCTAGCCGTCCGGCGAGCGAGACGTTCGGCACGAGAACCGGCCATGGCTGTGTCGAGGATGAAGACGCGCCTCAGCCCCCTACCTGGCGCGCCAAATGTCGGAGATTGTCCCCAGGAACTAGGGGTGTCTCCAAGGTATCGTGTAAGGGGCTGAACACGGAGTCAAACAATCCACAACGTGCTCCGGCGATGGTGCTCGTCAGGCTCGCTGCGGACGACACTGCAGAGATTGACACAAGGTATTACCCAGGTTCAGGGCCCTCTTGTGGAGGTAAAACCCCTACGTCCTGCTATGATGTATTGCACTGCTTTGGAGAGTTTACAGTACAAGGGGAGAGCTTGTCGAGCTCAAGGTGGCTAACAATGGCTACTTGCTAGTCTTTAGATCTAGGGTTTGGACTCTGGAATCTTGGAACCCCTTGCACAGGCGTGCCTCCCCTCCTTTTATAGGCGCCCTGGGCCTCTTCTGCCCAAACATTTGGGCGGGAAGGGCTACCACATGACGACGAAGGAGGAGGCGCGGTGCACCGTAAAGGTGAGGTCTACCACAAAGGTAAAGCTCGTGGACGCGGTCCACGGCAGGGGAACGGCGTCACCAAAGCTGAAAAGGGGCACCGACCAGCTGGACAGCGGGCTGGCGCTTGCCGAGGTGGGAGGTGACCCACAGTGACGTCGTCCTTGGAGCGTAGCTGCAGACTGTTCCCTTGTCACCAAAGAGGCAATACTCGTTGTCCGCTTTGCGGGCAGCATCGGAGACGCCTTGTCGAGGGGCGATCCCTCGCCAAGGGAAAGAACCCTTGGCGAGGAGAAAAACCCTTCGCGAGGAGAGAAATCCTCGCGAAGCTTGCCAGGCTTGTAGAGCCTAGTCCTTAGCGAAAATCATCCAAAGAATCTTGTGGGCCCTGGCAGGCCGGCCCGTGGTACCCTGGTTTCCACTGTGCCGACAGTATCAACTTCTTAAAAATATCAAAAATTCCAGTTGTTCGCAATTCTTTGAACACACCATACTCCCTTTAAGATCATAAATTATGGTTATAACAAATACACTTTTATTTACAGAGTCATAGAAGTTTAAACATCATCGAATCCATGGAGTTGCTCACCTCGGCATACATGAAAGGAATGACCGTACATCCCCCAAAATACATAAGAAGGATGGAAGATGTCTACCAAGGATGGATAGACATCGACATACCAGGACGCCATACAGAAGGGCCATCTCGGTGCACAATATATGGAAAACCAGAAGACAACCCACTTAGGGCAAAAGAAACTGCATCAGTAATGGCACTGGAATATTTGTCGGATCTTGAAGCGAGCACAAAAGTTCAGACCAATATTAAGAAAACAGAGAAAAAAAAAGAAGAAGCAGCTGTAGGACTCTATAGAGCAAAAAAACTTCAATATGTAAATCAATGCCAGCGATGAAAGTTGTACTTACTTGAACGAAGAAATAATATCCGCTCTATCAAAGTTGTACAAACTATAATACAATCAAACATTACTGCATATAAACCAACAATGAAAAAATACACGGTCACATGATAATAAACAACTACCAGCACCAATATAATCAAAACAATGACATGTCCAAGCTTAAAAAGAACCGACAAATGTATAAATTGATAGAGCAAAAAATACATAAAAATCAACAACAAAGCAGCATGATAAAAAAAATAGTACACCCAAAAAAAAAAACCCACGGGCGCGGCGTGCCGCCGCGCCAAGGCCTACTAGTAACTTATCTACATATGGACTAAATACTAGTACAGACAAAAAATAAAATAGCACATAGATCGGAAAGGTCACTTCAATAACGTTATCGATGTTGTCCGACATAGTGGTGAAGGGGATGTAGACGTGCACCGGCATAGAGGAAATAACGAGCTTAGATATAAACATAGTCGAACGAAAACGAGTTGTTACTCCGAGTTGCTCCGAGAGGAAATAGCGAGCTTAGATATTATGGTGAAGCGTGGAAGCAGCACAACAAAATGGACTAGCTCACGAGCTAGGTAGCGGCTAAACAGAGAAACCATGTGGACAAGTTCCGTCGTTTGTCCTGTTATCTCTTCTATCCCATGTGGACAAGCAGAGAACACAAGAAGCGACACGCGATGGAAGAAACATGGCACATGTCAAATGCACGGATCGGTTGACACATACACACATATCGCACCACTCGAAAATTCAATCTTCCACTAAAACTGGTACGGACTCAAACTTGATTCACGAAACGTGACAGTGCGATGCATGACATGACAGGTAGCGGAGGGAGGAATGTGCATGAATTGTAACTATTCTTGCTCAGTATCCACTTAGTGAGGTAAAAGGAGTTACCCATATAAACAAGTCCACTCCGCTATCAATGTGGACTAAACTTATGTCATGCAACAAAACTGATGGGGTTTTAAGATTATCGGGATTTGATAGACTAAATGGGTCAGGCCCATAAAATTCAACAAAACATGTATAAAACTATACTCATACATTCATATTTTTTTTTACTTTTTTTCATGAAACAAAAATATATGTGGAAAAACAATAAAACATATGTAGTACAAAGTTAGATTGATTTTTGTAAAAATACGATGATCGATATGCAAGAACGTCGGCAAGCAAAGTTTAGCACGAATTTAAAAATTTAGACGATGGTAATAGTGTCGAGTTATTTTGTGAATTTTCTACAAACATGTAAGGTGGAGGTTTGGGTTGCAACAATCTCGTCACAATATAGGTTAACTTGTCTTCACACAATAAGTTTGGCATATCTTATGGATTACGTGTATTCCCTGTAGAACTGTGCATTGAGATCTACTCCAATAAGTATTGTTGCAAGAAATAGAGCTCTGGGGTTGCTCCACGTGTTTAATTTTGATTGGCTGGCAGTTTTGGGCTGCATGCAGTGTGGCGTACAACTGCAATCCTTTTTTTTTTTGACATGTACAGCTGCAATCCTTTGTTACCTGGAAACAAACGAGGGCCAGATCATTGTGTTGTTGTTTTTTCTACATACCGTTTCATTTCCTTTACTTACATGGGTTCATTGGTGCAAACTGTCAGAAAAAACAATCCATCTATATACTATGTGTGAACTGACAACAACTTAAGCGCCCATTTTATTAATTATCGTTCAAATAGTTTTCTCAAAAGAAAAAAAATACATTCCTGGGTAAGATTTCGTAGTACACCCGAGCACCGGTCCTCCCCTGTTTTTTTAAAATAAAATATATATTTAAAAGTTTCACAAAATTCTGAAAACAAAGTCCTGCATGTTCTCAATAATTTATCCTATAATAAGCCTGAAAAATCACAATGCGACATACTTTATATTCCGAGCTACACAAAAATGACAAATTGTAACATCCCAAATTTTCAATTTTTTTAAAAAACATGCATACATGCATCATCATCTTGCTGCATTGCATTTTATTTCTTGTGAGTTGAGTTTTAAATTCAAACTTTGGAGTCAATTATTTTGACCTAATAGGGTTAAATAACCCTTGTCAGAAAAATCAATTATTTTATTTTGTTTTGTGGCAAAGTATGTGCCAAAGTGTTCTATATTCAACAAGCTTTTCAAAAAGTATTTTATGAATTTTTTCTGAAAAAGTTTTGAGTTGGTTTTGTTTGGTTTTGGAAATCAGAAAATAGCAAAAGTTTTGAAAAAAAAGGGCCAGACCGCAGCCGAACCGACAAATCGGCCCAGTCGCGGCCCAGCAGCCAGCCCAGCGCCCTCTCCCCTCCACTTTGTCACCGACGTGTGGGGCCCAAACGTCAGCATCGTCCTCAACCGCCCCAGGAGCTCACTGGCCGGACCCCGTCGACCTTCCCTCTTCAATCCGCACCACCACGAGTGGTAACGGCCGTGCCACCACCACCTCCTTATACCCCACTCCCTCCTCTCTCTTTTGCCACACAAACCCCACTCCGAGAGCACCCAGGTTGCTCGGAATCGAGCTCGACATCTTGCCATTGCCGCCGGCAAGAAGCTTCATTTCCGGCGAGCTCCGACGACCCCTGCCTTCTCCCTTCGTTCCTTTCTTCTCCTTTTAGCCGTGCGCAACTCCCTGACATCATGTGGTATTTTTATTTGCCGCAGAATGACACGTACATCCACGACCACCATCGACCGTCGCGGGAGCCAACTCCGGCGAGGAATTGCCGTCGAGCCCGTGCACTCCACCGCCGCCAGCCACGCCACCGAGACCACCTCATCGTCCTGCAGGTCCAGGTATGACGAGTTTGTCCTAGCACGCCGTAGTTTCTTCGGAACGCGCCTCGCCGTGCCGTCGCTGCCGTCGGCCACCGGTGGCCTAACCCTAGCGCCGCCGGTATGGGTCAATTAGATCTGAGCCGTTGGATCTAGATCCAGCGGCTATGTTTTAATTTTATTTTTGAATCGGTACGCCGACGTGGCAGCACAGTCAGCAGCCCAGTCAGCGTACAGTCAGTAGACCCAGCCAATAGGAAGCTGTCATGTGCCAGGGAAATTTCTGTGTATTTTCCCGAATTTAGCAGTTTCTGTCTGTTTTGCAGAAAACCCCCTGCAACTTAGATCTATCATAACTTTTTAGTGGTTTAGCCAAATTCAAATATTTTTATATATTTGAAATCTTTAGAACCTTTAGAATCTTTCTGGCATTTTATTTTTCTGTTTTGACAAGTTTAAATTCATTCAAAATTCAAATGTGTTGTTTGAGTAAATTTGGCATAACTTTAGTTTAAAAATAGATTTTTGAGTGAATCCAATTGGTTGAGTTTAGTTTTGAAGCCCTCTGTCTAGTAAAACCACTCCCATATTTTCTGTAATTATTTTGTTTAATAGTAGTATTTAATTTGTGTTTATTTCCTTTTTGGGAATTGTTTTGTGTTGTTATTATATTAAAAATTGTTTTAAATGCATTTTGACTTCATGCATGTTTCTAAAAACCAGAAAGCAATAGTTAGTATTTTACTTGTGATTTTAGATGCATTTCACGCATTGCATATTTTATTGTATTGTTATCTTGTTTGTATGTTTATGTGTGGTTTATTTGTTAGACCTTTTGGAGAGTCCGGAGAACGTTTGCAATTGTTGCTCCTGCTCAACCTGTTTCCAAGGCAAGTGATGCTCACTGCATAAATTTTTTCTAAGTATTTTTTTCTATGCATGAGTAGCTATCTTTGAGTAGTATGCATTATAGGAGTACTACTACTATGCTATGCTATGAAATCCCAAAGTAGTGTAGCCACCCCTCTTATACCATGTTGTTGTAGTAGCCTTTAACTTAGTAGAATTGCTTAGCCTTGCAAAGATGTTGTCTTGGTAAATGTCTTGAAAAATAACTAAGTTAAAGAACTACCTGGGTGTGTGGTTGGTTTAAGCATTTCCCCAGTTTTGGGAGTATAAAGTTGCTAGAAGAGGTTGATTTTCCAGTTTTGGAGTATGGATCACACTGCCGACAACCACTCAGGATCAAAGAGATTTGAAGTTGCTCCAAGTTTAGATTGCTTACCGTGCAGCCACTTGATAGATGGCCCCTATCTTGACTAAGTAGGGACTATTCCCAAAAGGTCTCGTCTCAATCTCCTCCTTTCCTTTTCACTACATGAGGGTCAAGGACAGAATGGGTTGATTGAGTCTTGTGGTGAAAGTGCACAACCTCTCGAGAGTGTCAAACTATGATCATAGCCGTGTCCCCGGTTACGGACAATTTTGAGCAGCTGGACAAGGAAGACAACGGAAGAATCTCATCATGCCAACTTCTAAATAAAACTTGTTAGTGAACAACAATAAGTGACTCACCGGAGTTTACCGTGTGTAGTCACCTGACACACTGGAGTTTACCAAGTGTTGTCACGGTTATGCTGGAGTTTCCCGGTGATACCAATTAATGAGTCAAAATGTTTTTATAGGATAAAACTTGCTTCACGCAAAGAGCCTTCAAAACTCCAATAGCCAGATATGCATATAGTTGATAGAAGTTTTCCTCTACGAGTCCACAAGTATCACTTGCCAGATCCATTCGTATGGTTCTGACCAATTTTTGGCTGCAACGCTTTTACTGTTGCAAGTTGCTTCGACGAAGAGTAAGGAACGGGTTTCGAGTCTACAACCAACATGTTTTCGCCTGTGGCTACATGAAGTTTGGGACTCCATGCAATAATTATAGTCTTCCGCTGTTATTTATGTTTTCTGCTAGCTTTGAGCTATGCAAAGTTGTAATGGAATATTTTAACTTTGGATCATTCGTGTAATAAATTGATACAATGTTATGGTATTCATCGTAAACTGTGTGTGCTAGCGATTCGATCCAGGGACTAGCACTATACACAGGGATCTTGCCTAATTTTAAGTGCAGGTCCGCTACACAAATGTATAAATCTAAGTATGGTGAACAATGCACAGTTTGAGATCTCCAAATTTTGTTATTTTTGTGTAGTTTATAACAAAAATAGTTTTCTATTGTGATTTTGCACGCTTATATAGTATACATTATTGAGAACATGCATGATTTTTTTAGAAACTTTTAATTTTCTTTTCAATGTTTTGAAACAGAGAAAGCACTTGTGCTCGGGAGCCAAAAATACTCTCCGGTATATGCCGACCGTAACTGATTTTCCCAACAAAATAACACATCATCATAGACAAACGTACCCATGTGGGTGTGAAGAAAAGTCAGTTTGAGTGTCATCTTAGGTGCTCTTGAAACTAACTAATTAAGGTTGCGCCAGTGTCAAGTTTCCGGTTGAAAATTTTAATCTTCAAGAAATATACATATGCATGGACCATAGATTACAAGATAGTCATATATGTGTGGACCATAAAAACAAATTTGCATATGCATAAACCATAATAACTACATGAACTTCCTTATCAGTTGAAACATGTTTAGTCGAGTTAAGAGTTATCGCCTAGATTCTAAAAATCTAATATAAACCTACAATCAGTACTCCCCTGACATAATTAGAATTCTAGAAAAAAAGACATACATCCACAAAAGTAAAACAAACAAAGTTCAAGAACTGAACTTTCAGCTAAACAAGGCAGCATCCCATAACCAGCGAAGAAAGAATTAATGTACCAAATAGTTTATCTGAAAGAATGCTAAAAGAAATGGGCATGTAGTAACAAGCTACTCCCTCCGTTACTAAATATAAGATGTTTTAGATCTCTCACATGTTGACTAGGTACGGACCCAAGTGAGTGAACATACACACTAAAATATGTCTAAATACATGTAGTCACATGTGAGTATGGACAAACCTAGAAAATTTTATATTTCGGAACGAAGGGAGTAGCACCCAAAGACAACAGAAAAATAAAGGGAAACGCTACCCTTCCCCCGGGGGATCACGGGCTTGCATCCTCCGGATGCGCAGCCATCCGATGGGCGCGATCGTGCGGATGTGTTTCATTGACCCCACCAGCACACCACGGCATCAGCAAAATAACTGTCTTTCCCTCAAAAAAAAAAGAAAAGGCAAAATAGCTGCCTTATCCCTTCCGCGCGACTGCCTCATCTCTCCACCGCTCGTTCCGCCCACCGCTCGCTCTGCGCATCTCTAGTTTCCTCTCCGCTTCTCTCTACAAGGCTGGCGACGATGGCGTGAAGGCGGGGTGATGCTACGAGGGGCCACGGTGCGGCGGTGCCTGACGTGGCCTTGTAGTTCCTCCCTGCTCCTCTTCGGCGGGGCAGCCATGGCGGCGTGATGCGAGGATTGTACCTCGAGTGGCGGTCGTCAATGCTGCAAGGGGAAGGCGGGGCTGCTGCCGACCACGAGTCCGAGCGGCGGCGGCGGCGGAGCTGCATATGCTCACCGGCCGTGCTGCCATATTCCACATGGACGCCGGAAGAGGTGTTCCCGCGGAGGTCGAGCTCGCCGCGCTTCTCCAGTTGATGCAGTCAAGGGAGGAGGGTGTACAGGGTGCCGGATGCGGGGGAGCATCACCTCGGTGCTCCGCTGCGTTTGGTCGACGAGGGAGGAGCAATCGTCGTCGATGTAGAACAAGAGGAGGCGACGGTGCTGTGAAGTCAGGTCGCCGTTGGTGCGAGCGGCGACCACCGGTGCTACGGAGATTCAAGCCGTCCCCGATGGTAGCAACGGAGGGCGGCGATGTTACCACCCCAACATTTCTTCTCCGTGTCATCATTTCTTCTTCTTTTTTTGCTACTGTGGTGCAAATTCATATAAGGTTTGTAGCAAACAATTTCTCCCTTTGATGCAAATCCACAAACTGATTGTAGCAATTTTAGTTCTTCACATGATGCAATTTCTTGGTGTGGTGCAAATTTTTGGAAGTTTTGTAGCAAAAGAATTCCTCTTTTGATGCAAATCCATATACTGGTTGTAGCAATTTTCTTCTTCTTCTTCACAAGATGCATTTTTTTCTTCATGAGGTGCATCGTAGCAGATTTTTTTCTCCTTTTGATGCAAACCCACTAAAGGTTTGTAGCAAATTTCTTTTTCATAGGATGCAATTTTTTTCTTCAAAAGGTGCAAATCTTTCAAAAGTTTGTAGCAAATTTTAGAAGCTGCAAAGGGTCACCACAACTCTAGACGAAGGTGCTACCAGCTCTGCCAATTTGTGCTGCAAACGGCGAGCTGGGACGGCGTCTTGCGAAGGTGAGGGCCTATGGGCGAGTCTTCCTAAGATGGGGGCGCAGGATGGTGGATGGAGCGTAGTGGCGGTGGTGCTGCCAGCGGGCGAGGCGACATGCTAACATGGCGGCGGTGATTCTGCCAGTCGGGGGAGGCCACCGCCGTTGCTACAATAGTATATTTTTTTGCTACAAATTCTCCGGCGAGGTCTCCGGCGAGTCTCCGACGAGGTTGGTTTTGCTACAATAGCAAAAAAAAGTTGCTACAATCTTTGTGTGTTTTTGCTACTATAGGATATATTTTTTGCTACTAAGTCTCCGGTGAGGTTTCCGGTGGGTCTCCGGCGAGTCCGGCGATGTCTCCGGCGAGGTCTGTGTTTTTTGCTACAATTGAACCGTTTTTTGCTACTTTGGTACATTATGGTAGCAAAAGTGAGGTCTCCGGTGAAGTCAGTTTTTTCATTTTCTATTTTTCTGGACGAACCGTTTTTTGCTACCTGGAACAAAAGCGGGGTTATTATTTGCTACCGGTAGCAAAAGCGGGATTTTGGAATAAAAATGGGGACACGTGTCAGCACGGGGACCCGGGGGATGGGAACCTCCCGATCCCCCGGGGGACGCTCAGCACTGTCCAAAAATAAAGTAAGAGAGCGGCGCGGCAAGACGCGCATAAGGGTCTAGTATTGAGAACCATCGGATGAATATGAAATGTTGGCATTCTCCCGATTTTTAGAATGTTTTACAAACGCATGTCAAAATGTCAAAAAAATCCGGACACACATGTCATGTGTACGTATTGACATACTATTTGATCACGTAGAACTGACATTTTTTATCTCGTGTAAAAAAAAAATTGGTGTTAATAAAGGCTGCGCGAGACATATTTTAGTCTTTTTATGTACGCAACACAAAATGTGAGTTTTCCATGAAACATGGCGTGCCGCTATAATGTCCATATGTATACGTTATTTTTTTTGAAATTTGAAAATATTTTTTCCGATGGCAGTAGCTATTCCGGCGAACTGAACTACTACTGAATTGTATCCGGCGAGCTGGCGGTGGCTCGCCCACCAAACAGGAAACAGCTGTGCGTTAAGATAGCGTCACATGGTCAAAAGAAACGGCCGTTCATTATCCCTTAATTTTTAATCAGAAAACCAAAATCAAATCCAGGAAAAGAAACTCAATTACCACCGTCTCGGCGTCGTCGTCGTCGTCCGGCCCACGCGCTCCGACCAAGCCCTAGCCCTGCCAGTGGATGGTGGGCGGGCTGCGAGATCTGTAGGGCTCGTGGGCTTCGCCGGCGGGACGAGATGGACGCCCAGAACGACGGCACGGCGACGCCGGTGTTGCTCAACGTGTACGACCTGACGCCCGTCAACGATTACCTCTACTGGCTCGGCTTCGGCGTCTTCCACTCCGGAATCGAAGGTATTGGGTTCGCGTTCTGCCCTTCCCCTTTGCTATTTCGGCGGATTCTTCCATGCCCGTGATTCTGCCCCTATTAGTATGGGTACGATGGTGGATTTAATTCAGATGAGAGCTACAGTACTTTATTTCCAAACATTTGGTTATGCTGATCTTTAACTGTTTCGTTATTACCGTTGCTGTTTGGGGATCAATTTTGGTTAGTTATTTTGGTTACTTCAATCGTTGGATAATGAGTTTTGTTGGATGATTTCCAAATATATATTGGTCATTGCTCGAGGAAATAATTGGGAAGGGGAAACAAATATAGAAGAAAAGAAACAATGTATTTCCTTGGGAAGAATTTCAAGGAAAATTATGCATGACATCCGTCTTGGTACATTGTATTCTACACGAACATGATGGCTTCTGATTGTCGAGATTCAAGAGTTTGTAATGTTATTGTTCGTAGATTCTTTGGACATCCAGGTGAAAAAACTTCCATAAGTGTAGCTTGACACACACTACAATTCAAGAACTGAAACTGACTGTAGGTTTATTTCATTGTATATGCATTGCGGAAATTAGGCTGAATCAAACACTGATGTGTGGAACATTTCACTTATGTTTGCTATGGACTATGGTTATACTTTCCGTTTCTCCATGTGCATGTCAAAAGCTTGAACTCATGTTTCTTACCCATCTTCCTCCCTAAATGAGCAGTTCATGGCATGGAATATGGATTTGGGGCCCACGATTTCTCATCCAGTGGTGTATTTGAGGTGGAATCGAAATGTTGCCCTGGCTTTGTCTATAGAAAGACGATATGGCTAGGCACAACTGAGATGTCTCGGGAAGAGTTCCGCTCGTTCATTGAAAAACTTGCAGCAAAGTATCATGGCAACACATATCATTTGATTTCAAAGAACTGCAATCATTTCACAGATGATGTCTGTAAGAACTTGACTGGAAAACCCATCCCTGGCTGGGTGAATCGGCTAGCCAGAGTAGGTTGGTATCACTATCATATGTTTTTACTTCCTGGATTGGTGGAAATCATAGCTAACTGGTTGCATTTTCTCTCTTATTAACTCCAGGTTCGGTTTTTGACTGTCTACTACCAGAAAGTGTCCAGGTTTCTCCTGTTGGACGTGTCCCAACTCTTCGTCCAATTATTGGTCTGTATCTCCTTTCATTTATCTTCCATTTCCTTTCAAATGACACTTATCTGTAGTTTCATTTTGTTAGTGTGCCTTTCTTGTGAAATATCATGAAGCTAAGAATGAAATGTTGCTGTATAGTTTGCTTTCCATTTCAAAAATAAAATAGGCTCCACGATTTTAGTCGATTAAGATGTGGTCCTTTTCCTTGTAGTTCCTTGGAGGTTAGAAATTTTTCCGTCTCACGTGGTAGTCAAAATTCTTCATAACTTTATTCCTATATGTCCTTCTTTCAGTTTGAACAATTAATGCCGTTAATCTTAGAATGTTGGACACACTGGTAACTTGCACGTGGTTATGATATTAGTCGTAAATAGTAATCAATTGTGTTACAGAAGAATCAGATCGTGCTATCATTTAAGCCATCATCTTGAATAACACTCACAACAAATTCATTATTATATATTAATTGAATTATCTTATGAGAATGATTTGCAACATGTGGAAACACATATGGCGTGTCGTGTTTCATATAACTCATGCAGCATTTAAAATCTTCCAAGTTTTGTGTAGCTATAGGTGAATCGATCAAGTTCCCTTGAAATGCATGCTAAATGATCAAAGCAAAGATAATCTAGCAGTTTCCTTCATACCAATCATCTATTCCCAACAAAAAATAGTCTTGGGGTGTGGTGGGGGAAGCGTGCAAATCTGTCGGTGTTACTTGTATAACATTATCAACTATAATATTGTATGAGTTAGGAGCTCCTTTACTTGCTACTCTTCTTTTTTTGGCATATTCGGTTGCAGTATAATAATTGCTCATTTAAGTTACCCTTGTAAACCCTCTAAAAAGAACAGCCACATTCTATAATACATAGGAACAATGGAGGGTTGTATAAATACTATGTCTTGATTGTTTGCTCTTAAATATTATCCAGATGATGATTTGGCTTCAGTATCTTCTTCGGACAGCGATGAGGGTGATGAGGACAAGCACCTGTTGCCAGCATCATCCAGTGACTTGAATCCTGTAGATGTGCCATTAAAGCTAGCGAAAGATCTTCTTTGACATGTTCCATGTTCTTTTTTGCTAAACAACGGTGTATTATAACTTCAACTACTTGAGTTAAGGGCGATGAAGCGAGGTTTCTAGGTGGTTTGACAGTGCAGAACCGTGGAGCTTGCCACTGGTACAGACAGCTGATTCATTTTCACAGAGTTTCGCTGTTCTAGCAGGTGTACAGATAGGAATTGGCCATCTCCCCCCAAAAGGCAGGTATAGTACTTGCTGTTTACCAGTTCTCGTAGTGACTCTGTTGTATCGTCCTCACAAAATGTTGGCATCCCCTGGTAGCGGTGCATGATGGTAGTGTGTGTTTCATTAAGCTAGCTGAAATAGACATCGTGAAAAATGTTTGCCTTGCCAATGCTTGGCTCAGCCCGGTAATGGAAATCCATGTTGTACCCTCCTCCATACATCCGTATCCACGTACATGGCTATGGACAACAATTCCTATAATGGGTGATTAATCCATTAGCCTACAAATTTTGATGAAAATAAAAGATTGTTTTTGTGGCTTGTGTAAAAGACCAAGGTGTAAAAACACAAGGTCTTTCAGTTTTTTGACATTTTTGGAGCGAGAGCTTCCTCGTGTGATTTATTTTGTCAAGCTGCCAGCGCCAGTGATGACAAGATGATATTTTTTTGAACCAGACTACAGTGTTAACTTACTCAATCCCTAGTTTTCCTATCCCAGGGCTTCGTTCCTGCTGTCTGAGGCTTGGCGCGACCAGATTATATCCCAACACGCAGTAGCTGTTAGAAGCACACGCGCATTCCAAAACTAATAATCGCTGTATTTGTTTTTGGGTCTAAATTAACACGTTCATGGTTCGTTTCACCAAGCAAAAGGTCATGTCAGCTGGGTTTTTGACATTCAAGATTCTGAAGGTTTATATTAGAGGGCCCGGGAACAGGCAACCTGCCGAACATCACGGATGCCCTCTAAGCTGGACTGAATTATCCTGTCACAAGTATGGCCCCTGTCAACAATACATATCGATGTTTTCCCTTAAAAGCGTGCACCAACACATCAACATTAATAAAACAATGGTGAACAGTTACAAGGACAAGCTATTACGGTTACACCGCACATCATCACATACATAATTCACAAACAATTAGTGAACAGCGGGCCACGACCTCTATATTATATTTACTTGATCTATAGAACAGTTTCACCTTTCTGAATCATCTATCAGACCCTTGATTCCTGGGATTGCCATAAACGTGCTCACCAGGCTTGGCTGACTCGTAAGTTAGCAACTTGTGTGTGCTGGCACAAGCTTTCTTTCCAGAGATCAGGATTGCTCACTAGATAATGAAATGGTCGATTATATGCTTTATGACATCGGCACCTTCACTATGCATGACGGGGTCTTTTACCTGTTCCAATTCCATTTATAGGAGCACAACAGTTCAACCTCAGCATTATGTTTCCAAACAATAGCAACATGGAGCACGGAATTTGCGAGCGAAAGATATACCTGAATTACACTGTGTGAAGCAGATCTTACTTTGGTATTGTGGAAGCTAACATCCACCTTTTCCCATGACACACACTTAAGTCCTCTCAGAAGCAGTTCTACAAATTTAAGTACAAGTCAGACCGTCATGTTTACCTCTACTTCGGATATACCATGTGATATTAGGAACTAAGAACACGTCAAATTATGGGATTCTGATTGCTTGGATAGCACAATACATTTTAGACAATTTATGGAAACTCGTGCCGAAAGAATCTTAAAAATAGATGACCGTCCAACCACAAGTTCAACACAAAACATGACAATCAACGTCAATGAACAAAAAGGTAGGGCTTAGGTGTAATGATTTATCTGAGTTATTCAGATAACTGTCCTTGGACGTGGTCTAAGTTGTAACCATATCTGCCGATTTCATATTATACCTAAACATTGTAGAGTCATAAGCATCCCAGGAAACATGATGTATATCCACGCAAAGAAAAGGAAACATAATGTGTAACCCACCCAACAAGCCACATTGCATTAAACAACCGCAACATGACAATTGACACCATATTCAAATGCTCCGATGCCCTGACTATTCCAATGAGTTTGGCCACACTGAGAAGCAATATGCTAAAATTTTCTAGATAGAACAAAGAAAGTCTAAACTTGAAGGCAACATACCAGGAGCAGCACTTCCTTAGAGATAACTAAGGCTTCAGTTGGGGCACCAAATTAACATGAAAAATAATGTGTTTTTAAAGTATATCCAATGTTGTAACACCCTTTAGATTCACATTTAAACCCAACTTATGAACAAACAAAAATGAGGATAAGTGTGCTGTCAACATGCTTGTCTTTTTATTCTACTCCTGATCTATTGTGCGTCATTTTTTTTTCTAATTTGAACTTGAAAAGTTAACTAAGTATTGAATGTTTTCATCCATTATCGTGTTGATTTTGGTGCCTCAAAAAAACAGGATTCGACGATTACACCATATGGGTCATCTAAACTTTTATTTTGCATATCAATATGATCATTTGTTGTTTTCAAACCAACAGGAACCGGGAAGTTCATTTCCAGCATGGCATATCAACATGCAGAAAAGTCAGCATCATCACAGAGGCACAGACTCCCATCTAGTAATAATAAACAAAACAACAGTTCAAAGAACACAGATACGGAAGTTTAAACCACAACTATACTTTACTTAATATACAAGTATTCAATACTATTTTCTCTAACTTGCCTATTAAAGACTAGTCACACCATAGTGAAATACAATAGAATGCTAGCTTAGATTTTTTTTATAATGCAAACCTTCTAGAGTGTATTTGTCCTTGTCCACATCAGCAACATCAGCACACCGATCAAGAGTTTCTGCTTTTGATAGTTCCTCATATACAATATGTGGGTAGATCTTGCTTGTTGACTCAACCCACTGCAAAATAGAATCAAATCATGCTACAACTGGCAAATTATGTGAAAGGATTATATATAGGTTCACAACTACAGACCAAAAAAAATTACACACAGAATTTCATTAGCAGTACCTTCGGTAGTTCGGAGCTCCCCCTGATTGATGATGTCCTCCAGCCAACAATATCTTTATTAATATTAGTTACGGGAAAACCTCAAAAGAAGTGCTTATGTTTACAAGCCTCTATTTAAGTAGTAAAGTAAGGATACGATCATAACCAACATTGGAGTATGCAACTCTTCGCTTAAATGCTTGCAAAGCAGATCTACAATAAGAAATCAGTAAGCATGAAAAGTACAAATATATTCACAATCAAAGCACATAGAGGCAGTTGGCGACGACAAACGTACATGAACTGTAGGTCCCCACAATCATCAACCATACGTTGCAACAATGGAGGCTTTCCATCATCATTATCAGTCAAAAATAGGTGCTTGCCAGTTCTTCTGAATATGAGGTGAATGACACAGCATGCAATTTTTTCTATCGCAGTAACTCCAAAAAGGAAAGGAACCTGCATAATGGTTAAGAAATCAATGACATAAGACATACATATTGTATGATTTCTCCAGTTCTGAATAGAATGGTGTAAGATAAAATTAAAATAACTACTACCTGATTGTTTCCTCTAGAACCAAGATGTGGTGTTGCAACGGTTATGAAGTTGACCGCCTCAAGCCCATATATATTATCTCCGTTGTTCTCACTCAAACTTTGAGGAGCATTTTCCAGTGCCTGTCTAGGTAGTCTATATAGTTTCCCAATAGCATACCTTGCGACCAATCCCCCAACAGAGTGCGCAACAAAAGATATCTTTTTGATATGTGGCCTTTTGTTAATTTCTTCAATAACCTGACTTGCCAGACTTTTGTCACTAAATCTGGGGGAATGGAGACACGAAGCACAGAAAGGATGTACATACTTGGCAAAATAGATAGATGCACAATGAAAAACTAACCTCCTGTGCCAACCGTTCGCCCATCACATCAATGCCATCTAAAGTTAGCCTGTGCATGTTGCGGTTACTACCTACAGAATAAAAATATCATTGAACTGACTGCAAGCAAATGTTCATAACTAGAAAGAACATCTATACTATAAAATAAATATGTTCGGTATGACTCCGATGAGATGCAGCAAGTACAAGGAGGAAGGAAATCTTTGCTACAATAGTTTTTCTTATTTCACTGTGACAACTGGTGCTGCAAATGGACAGCACCACGATCGCCTGCAATGATGCCCCATTTTTATCATGCCAATTTCTACAAGGAGAGAATACTGTAATTTTCGAACAAAAACATGACAACGAAGAACATCGTTTGTTCTTGTTTTTCTAATCATTGCACCAACAGCATGGAGTCACGGAAAAAATGCAAACGAAAAGGTGATGGTAGCAACAAAAAGGAGCTTTTCAGAACAGTTGCGTTGCTTGAACCCAGCACCTCAATGATAAAGGTTGGCACACTGAACATCCAAACCCATCAACAGTAGGTAACAAGGACTGGTACTTGTGGTGTGCTAAGATGGCAATATATTATCATTACGTTACAATTGGTCATTACTGGAGGTGCGCTAATGCAGTAACTCACTAAACTACACGCATCAATAAGATAGGAAGGGGACACACGCCAATGAGTAGACCTTACAATGAACTATGACTTTGTCTTGTAGCAATGTGTCAAACTGCTCCGCTCCAAATTTCCAATCTGCCGTGCTGTACAAATGACAAGAGAAAGATCAATACAATGGCGAAGTAGTAACAGCTCGCTTATTCATGGCTGCAACATACATGTCAGGATGCATTGAAAGAAAAAACGTGCTAAGCTAAGCTAGTTCTGTACTCTGAATACATTAGGTATCGGGACCTAATTTTGCCTACTTAGCTTGAACGGCCAAACCTGGCCAAGTATTCGAGTACCAGATAGCGTTAAGCGATACCCATCTCAATCTAGTTTGCTTACCGCGATATTCTAGCCATCAAAATATTGCACTTTATTGTAAAAAAAAAACATATTATAAGAACCTGTCGCTCCGATACTATACTGTTGTTCCCCCATTTCCCCGAAAACAGGAAAAAGTAGAAAATGTAACTATCGCGCCAATCGCAAATCTGCAGAGTTCTCGAAACAGCCGACAGTTCCCCACACACACCCAAAAAAAAAAAAAAAAAAAAGGAAAACTGTACGTGTTACCACGAGGACCGGGCAATTTTGGAAGCCAAATCACGCGACCAAGCTGAACGCCAAATCGATACTACTAAGATCGCTCAACGAGCCCCGCAAGCTTAGTGGCCGTACCTCCCGACGATCCCGTGAACCATGACCACCAGGTGGTCTGCCCCACCTCCGGCCGGCGCTGGCGGTGGCGGCGCCGCCGCCGCCTCCGGCTCTCCGCCTCCTAGGTCGGCCATATAGTTGCCCCGCCCGCACACAGGCACGCACGCCCTGCGCGCGCGAAGGGAGGCGGAAAGCAGGGAACGGGTGGAGGCACTGCGTCTGCTCGGGGAGAAGGAGCAGTTGAAGGCGAACGAGTGGGACCGGCGGCCACGCGGGGAGTTGGATTGGTATGGCCGTCTCTCTCCCTGTGATAGGAGGGTGACAGGTGGGGTACGACGATGACGGGGACGACCTGTCGGGTGGATGAGCAGAGCCCGGCTCGGGTTGCCGCGTGGCGGCCTAATCCGAAGAACAGAACATACCGGCCAAGAACAGAGGAAGCAAGCGCAACAATGTAATTTTTTTGGTGCTATAAATCTGGCCCATGAGTAGAACTAAATTCAGATCTGATCCCTGTATAAAACTATTTATAAATCTGGCTTTGAGGTTGGCGTCAATGGCGATGTAGCCGAAGTTAAACTACTCGACGTCAAGTCAATGTCAAGTCAATTTCGCACGAGATGGTCTGAGGGTTCGGCACCGTAGTCAATGTCACCGACTTACCTTCGGCGCTGAAATCGGTGGGCGCCGAGCTGTTCATGTTCGGCTCCATCTCCATTGACGCCGACCTCGGGGTGTGGTTGGTAGGGGTGGGGGAGGGGGGGAGGTTTGAAAATAATTTTACCCAGAAGCTAGATATGCATTCAGTTCTGCTTAGGGGCCAGATTTGGTAAAAAGTACCTCAACCACATAAAATGTTGAGATGCATACACAAATTTATTTTAGATTTTTTTTATGTTTCTAAATTTTTTTTATATTAAAGGGAGCATATGCATCCAGGAGCCAAAGTGAATTTCCGCCTCCGTCCGTTCTAAATTACTCTTCAATCATAAGTCAAACTAATTTAAGTTTGATCAAGTTTATAGAAATATATATTAACATGCATTTGCAGCAACATTTTAGATTGTAAAATATATTTTACACTATGTAGATCGTAAAATATATATTCACATTATTTAGATTTAATATTAAATGTTCATAAAAAGTTTGACTTACTTAACTAGAAATTTAAATTAGTTTAGATGTAGGGAGTAGATTGTTAATACATGACACTGTGCATAAAATATTTGTATGTGTATATGCATCATTACTGCAGTATTTTTTCCACAATCTACATAAAAGCATGCAAAATTATGCAACATCTCAAACAGAATATTTGACTTATGAACCATTTCCTCATTCAGAAGAGCCTACGAACAACATCAACCAAATATAAAACTCGGTTACCTCTCAACATGAACATCGGATGCACCGACGGTCATTGTCCACGAAAGCATCCCGCAGAACCCTGTCAAAGCCGGATCTCTAAGATATTGTTGAGTAGTGGTGTATTTTCATATCCAAGGAGATTGGGGGTGGAGGGGATTTGATGAAATTGTTCCTTTCACCTAAAACTATTAAATCTTCACAAATACTTTTCTACCCCAATATATTAGTATGGTGTAGTGTTTTTAATCTACACAAAAATGAGACGGTTTGTGGAAAAAAAGTCTTGAGACTATCTCATCCAAAACCAAATTTTTGGGGATTCGAGATAATTCTCTAAAATACACATGAAACACCCTACAAATAAACAAGGCCTAAGTGAAATTTACTCTATTTATTAGACTATACGGACGCATTCACCAACTCTTTAGCAATGAACTTTCCGCTATCTCAACACGTCACATGTGGGCTTATTATGACATGTGAGTTATGCTTCGCTAGACAACACTTTTGCCTCATTAAGCTCGTCACACTTTGTTCGGCATATACGTGTTTCATCGGTATTGAGTGGAGTATAAACTAGTGAAGGTAGGTTATTATAGCTTAAATCGTTCGCAAGAAAGAGAGGTTATTATAGCTTAAACCATGCCGTGCACGGATGCACACCTTTCTAGTTCAGTAGATGCGGCCTCTAATTACATGGCCCAGTTAATATTGATTGCTGCGAACGTGAAGGATTTGTGGGTGTCCTGGGAGCCAATCATTCAGCTTGCTTAATTACATGGCCTAACACATGCAAATGGGAAGAAAAGGTGGGGTCGACTTTTGCTGTCCGTGGTTCCCCTGAAGCAATATACATGCGACGTTTGTTTTGGTGCATACTGTCATTGAATGATTGCTTTGGAGTGGATTATCGTTTATCGGCGTCTCAGAGTATTCTGATATCTTAATTTTGTGATGTGATGTTCCGTAACCAGAAACTCCCGATTGAGTGAGAGGCAACAGAGAGATCGAGCTGTCGTGATCGGTATTCAGTGAACGCAAAACATCATATAGTAGTGGGACACAAAGTCTTCCAATGCACCACACACAAAAAACGAGGTCAGGTAAACTATTTACCCTAGCTTTCTAGGGTTCCCTCAGTCCTCTGGCGGCGACGCTGGAGTTCTCTTTCATTGATCTACAAACCTTTTCCGATCGACGTGGTTCTTTCAATCTTTGATTGGATCGGAACGTGGTGATCGGAACATGGTTCTTTCAAATCTTTAGGTGTGAATTTGTTTCTAGTGCAATGTCAATGCCTTGGAGACTGGAATTGGATCATGGATGGTGGTCCATGGATTTTTCGGGGGGCGGCCATTGCTATTGAAGAATACGATGGATATACAAATGTGCTTGACTACAAATTGGAGAGGATACCACTATGGGCAAGGATTAATGGAGTTCCGGAGGGCCTGATGAAAAAGAAAGAATTGGCGGAAAAAGTGGCAAAGAAAGTTGGAGAACCGCCGTTCACGGTGGTGGTAAAGGAAGGAAAAATTAACCTTTCGAAGTATCTACGGGCTCGAGTTTTTATTGATCTAAAGAAACCATTGGTACGGTTTGTCCCAATCAATTTCAAGGAGAGGAAAAAATACCCAGTGCAGTATGAGAAGTTGCCGGATTTTTGTCATTTTTGTGGCCTAATTGGGCATGTGGTAACTGAGTGCGGTGATGGTGTTCATGACAAGAAAGACTGTGCTTGGGGAAATTTTCTAGCTGTTGTCTTCGACAACCAGCCCTTCCAAAATATGGCTGGTAGAGGGGGAGGTAGAGGAGACTCATCTCGTGGAAGAGGAGCTGGTTTTGGTGGACGGGGCCGTGGCTGGATGCCAGGTTATTCTAACGAGCAGGAACATATGGATATGGAACTTGGGAGCTCTGGAAGGGGTGCCAACCCTAATGTTCGTAAGAGGCTTGTATCACCGGATGGTACAATAGTGAATAATCTGGAGAACCAGGTCGCCCCGGGGCTTGTGGCAAACAAAGTCTTTTTGTTGGAGGGCTCTACAAGCGGAGGTGTGGATAAAGGGGTTGTGTCAACACCTCAGAAGTATCAAGATTTGAAGAGGCAAAGGAAGGATGGATATGGCAGTCTGTCGTTGGAAAATAATGTTATATCGGCGACCTCCCTCGAGGAGGATCGCCGGGAGCAATGAAAACCCTAGGTTGGAACTGCCAGGGTCTCTTGAGCTGCCGGGCAGTTCGTGCGCTTCAGGTAGTACTGAGGCAACTACAACCAGATGTGGCTTTTCTGTCTGAAAATCATCTGAATAAAGCTAAGGCAGAAAATCTAATGCGATGTTTTGACTTTCATTTCATGCTGATTAATGAAAGTGATGGGAGAAGTGGTGGTTTACTGATGATGTGGAAGAAAGAGGTTAAGGTTACACAAAGGAGCGTAACAAATCAACATATTGATGTGACGATTGAGGATGGGCAAGCGTGGAGGTTTACTAGGATTTATGGAGAGCCTGATTGGAACCATAAAGAGCGTACTTGGACGGATTTGAGAAATTTATATGCAAGTAATAACGCAATGCCGTGGACCCTATTGGGAGATTTTAATGAAATTCTGTATGATAGTGAGAAAGAGGGTGGGAATCCTCGGCATCAAAGGTTTATGCAAAATTTCAGAGATGCTCTTGATGACTGTAGTCTGGAGGATATCCCATATATCGGAGACAAATTTACTTGGAGGCGTGGGAGGATAAGGGAAAGGCTAGATCGGTCGGTTTGCAATAGAGAGTGGAATGACTTATTTCCATTGTCAGGATCCGTAAATGCGGAGATGACAAAATCAGACCATAGACCGATTCTGCTAGATACTCAATATTATGTCGGTGTAGAAGCAAGCAACTCGATTCCAATTAAGAGGTTTGAAGCGAGATGGCTTAGTGAACCGTCTGTTGATGATATTGTTAAAGGAGCTTGGGAAAGAGCAAAATCAAGAGATAGGGTTCTCATTGATACTTTAGCTGGGATGCATGCTGATTTGCATGAATGGGATCGGAAAGTTTTGAAAGGTCCAAAGAAACGGATTGATAAGCTGAAAGCTGAACTTGAAGATCTGAGACAAGGTCCGATGACTGATTTTGCGCTTATACAGCAGCAGGAAATCTTGAGTTTACTTGAGAACTTATTTGAGCAAGAGGAAATTACTTGGCTTCAACGTGGGAGGGCAAATTGGCTACGGCAAGGGGATAGAAATACAATTTTTTTCCATCACTTTGCTTCGGATAGAAAGAAGAGGAATATGATTAAAAAACTAGTTAACGAAAATGGGGATATTATTGAGGGAAGTGTGGACCTGTCAAACTTTATAGGGGGATATTTCGGTGATTTATTTACTTCAGATACAGGTGACCCTGATCAAGAGTTGCTGAATAGAGTTAGAAGAAGGGTAACCCCAGCTATGAATGAAACTCTTTTAGCTGAGTTTACCACGGAAGAGGTGAAGAAAGTGATGGGGTCGCAGCATAGAAAACAAAAAATTTCCTACGCAACAAGCGGAATAAACCCCAAGGATCTAGATCTACTAGATGGAGGTAGCGAAGATGAGATCCAATCTCTTACCCTTGAAGATCAACAAACGCGTTTTGTCGGTGCAGGGGTTGGCTAGTCGATCCCCGCAACTAGACTCATCTAATCACGAGGAGATGCATTTCCTCGAAGTCCAATTCGATGAAGTGCCACGACGGGCAGCACCTCCGTGGTATCCACACGTACGGCTCGATGTAGATCTCCGCCTTCTTGATCCCACAAGAAAGGTGGAGATGGCTAGATGGATCTCGGCACCACGACGGTTGTGGTGGCGTTGATGGTGGAGAAATTCCTGCAGGGCTTCGCCAAGCGGCTGCAGGAGAGAGGAGGGAGAGGAGAGGGAGGCCGGCGGCTAGGGTACAAGGGTGCTGCGCCCCAGCCCTCCCCTCCTCCTTATATAGGCGTGAGGGGGCTGTGGGGGGCGCCCCAATCCCATCTAGGGCCGGCCAAAGGGGGGAAACTTGCCCCCCAAGGCTCCCTTTCCCTTTAGGGTTAGGGTTTCCCTTGGGCTAGCCTCATGGGCCTTTAGGGAGGGGTGCGGCCAGCCCATGTGGGTTGCTGAACCTCCCCTTAGCCCAAGTTGCCCTTCCAGGTTCGTGTCCCCCAAGGTGGGGCCCTCCGGAACCTTCCGGAACCTTCTAGAATCTTCCGGTACTCTGCCGGAATTTTCCCGAACTTTTCCGGAACCCTGGAAACCACTTTCCTTATATGAAACTTTACCTCCGGACTCTTCCGGAGCTCCTCGTGATGTCTAGGATCTCATCCGAGACACCGAATCAACATTTGATTACACCATTTACTTATCTCACTAAAACCCTAGCTACATCGAAGCCTTAAGTGTGTGACCCTACGGGTTCGAGAACATGCAGACATGATCAGATCAATAATCAATAGCGGGACCGGGATGCCCATATTGACTCCTACATATTCAATGAAGTTCCTTATCGATTGAACCACGATGCCGGAGATTCTTAATCTCGTATACGATTCCCTTTGTCTCACCGATATTTAATTTGCCCGAGATTCGATCATCGATATCCCCATATCTAGTTTCATCTCGTTACCTGGCAAATTCTCTTTACTCGTCCATAATACAGGATCTCCGTGATTAACACTTAATCACATGGTTGCAACCTTTCTTGATGCTATATTACCGAGAGGGCCCAGAGATATCTTTTCCATCACAAGGAAGGACAAATCCCACTCTTGATTCATGTCACCCAACAAATACCATCGGAGATACCTGAAAGCCACCTTTATAATCACCCAGTTACGAAATGACGTTTGATGTCCACAAAGTATTCCTCCGGTAAACGGGAGTGACATAATCTCATGGTCTAAGGAAACTATACTTGGCATACTAAAAGTGTTGGCAATGAAACTTGTGTGACACGATCAATTGCAACTCTTTATTATCGGGTCTTGTCCATCACATCATTACTCCTAATGATATGACTCCATTATCAAGTGACTGTAACAAGTCCATGGTTAGGAAACTCTAACCATCTCTTGACTAACGAACTAGTGCGGTAGAGGCTTACTAGGGACACCTGGTGTTTATATTCCACACATGTATTATGTTTCCGGTTAATACAATTATAGCATGGATAATAAACTATTATCATAAACATGAATATGCTAATAAACCATTTTATTATTGCCTCTAGGGCATATTCCCAACAGAAAGCACTCCATAGTATTGGCGATATGAAGGCACCAGGTCCAGATGGACTACATGCCATTTTTTATAAACGATTCTGGCCGATGGTAGAAGATGATCTTGTTCGGGAAGTGTTACAAGCTTTAAGTTCTGCTAAGATACCTGAAGGTTGGAATGATACTGTTATTGTTTTGATCCCAAAGAATGAAAACCCAAAAAAGGTTACGGAATATAGGCCGATAAGCCTGTGCAATGTGATGTATAAAATTATAAGCAAGCTGTTAGCTAATCGGTTAAAGGGTCTTTTACCAGAAATCATTGGAGAACAACAGAGTGCCTTTGTTCCTGGGAGAATGATTACTGATAATATTCTTGTTGCATATGAGTGTGTTCACAGGATAAAAAAGAAGGTTGGTAAACAAGGACTGTGTGCTGTGAAACTAGACATGCATAAAGCTTATGACAGAGTTGAGTGGAAATTTTTGAAGGCAATGATGATAAGGCTGGGTTTTGATAATAGATGGATAAATCTTATGATGGAATGTGTCTCTTCGGTGAGGTATCGGGTATGGTTTAATTCTCATGAGAATTATCAATTTGTTCCAACCAGGGGGCTTAGACAAGGGGATCCCCTATCCCCTTATCTATTCTTAATATGTTCGGAGGGTTTATCAGGTTTACTATCTAATGCGGAGGAAGACGAGTCTCTAGTGGGCATGCATTAAGGTATGTCGTGATGCTCCATCGGTATCTCATCTTTTGTTTGCGGATGATTCACTTATTTTGATGAATGCGGATGAAGCAAATGCTACTTGCCTTAAAAATATTTTGGAGTAGTATTGTTCTTATTCTGGGCAATTGGTAAGTGTGGGTAAATCAAGTGTTTTCTTCAGTCCGAATACTTTAGTTGATACTAGAGTGGAAGTGTGTACAATTCTAGATATCATGACAGAAGCACTTTCAGACAAATACCTTGGATTGCCTTTAATTGTTGGGGCAGATAGAAGTGACTGTTTCAAGTATTTGACTGAAAGAGTACAAAAAAGTATTAACGTATGGAAGGAAAAGACTTTATCAATGGGAGGCAAAGAAGTTCTTCTTAAAGCTGTGGCACAAGCAATACCAACATATGTGATGTATGTATTCAAAATTCCGAAAAATATTTGTAAAGGAATAACGGACGCAATCTCGCAATTTTGGTGGGGTGATGATGTCAATGATAAGAAGATGCATTGGTTCGACTAGTGGAAATTGTGTATACCGAAACAGAGGGGTGGTTTGGGCTTTCGAGACCCTCACTGTTTTAATTTAGCAATGCTGGCAAAACAAGTTTGGCGTTTACTTTGTGAACCTGAATCTCTATGCGCTAGGGTTTTGCTGGCAAAATATTACCCGGATGGACGGCTGTTGGAAGCAAAAATGAAGAGTGGGGCGTCCTTCACTTGGCAAAGTATATTGGCAGGTATTCAGACTTTTAATAGAGGTTGTATTTGGCGAGTTGGAGATGGAAGTCAAATTGATATTTGGTGCGATCCCTGGATTCCTAGCAGGGCTAATGCAAGGATAATTACACCAAGGAATAATATTATTCTGTCAAAAGTGGAAGACCTGATTAGTCCAGTTACAGGGGCTTGGGATGAGGAGTTAATTCGTGAGAATTTCTTTTCTATTGATGCTAATAGAATTCTTTCAATACCACTATCGTCATATGGCATGGAGGATTTTGTAGCACGACGACATACAAGAAATTATTTATTTGCTGTAAGCTCGGCCTATCATGGAGAATGGAAACACCAATTTGGGAGGAAGGAGAGTGACTCAAATATTCAGGGAGGATCAACAATAAACAAAATCTGGGATTTGGTTTGGAAGTGCTCAGTATCAGCAAAGGTAAAAATATTCCAGTGGAAAACTTTACACTACTAGGAAAAGCTTACCCGTGGCGCATCAAAATGGCTTACCCGTGGCGTAGGGGCCTGCGCCACGGATTGCCACGCCGCGGGTAACCACACTTACCCGTGGCGCAGGCTTGGGTGTGCGCCATGGCTAATGAAATATACCCGTGGCGTACAGACCCATTATGCGTCACGGGTAAGGTGCGCCACGGCTACACTGACAGGTGTGCCACGGCTAAGGTATTTTTTGTATTTTTTATATACTGTGTATTTATATAGATGCTAATACAGGTATTTATAGACATATATTCTATAATACATTTTGCAAAATAAAATACATAGATCACATGCATTATAACTGGCCATAGATATAAGTAGACAAAATTATATACATCACACATGTGTCTCCATCGGAATCGAGTAGCAAGTTAGATCATCACATTACAAACACAAATTTCATCGATTGTTTGAACATAAGCTATACACAGCTAGACAACATAATGAAAGATAAGCTAGGCGTCGATGGTCTTCGGGGCCGGGAAGGGGCGGATGCCGTCTTTCGTCGTGAAGGGTCGGATGTCGCCTTGTGCCGTTATGCGCCGTTCCACCTCCGCATTATCGAGTGGAGCGCCGTCGTAGTAGAACATGCCTTGATAAAAAAACGCCTAAGTCAAAATTTCGTTACAAACGTAATATTAAAATTTACGAAATGCGAGAAGTTAACAATGGAAAGCCTCATATATTATTGCCGTGCAAAACAAGGCAAAAAAAGTGTGTACAAGACCATGTATTAATACAAACACTCCAATTATATATACTACAAGGCATTGTAGACACTCTCCTTGTCTTTATCATGGCATAGTTTAAATCATCGGCTTTGTCAATTCATAGAGAAGAAACAAAATGATTTGAGTTTATGCCTCATACTTAGATTGGACACACATTGATCAGAAACGGGGCAAGCGGACCAAGTAAGAGTATGCACAAGATGTTTATTTATGCATATCACAAGGTCCGCTAGCACCTCCCTGAATCACATAGTGTGACACAACATTTTAATCATCGGCATTCAGAAAGAGAGAAAAAACAAAATGATTTCGGATTTGTGCCTCATACATATTTAAATTGGACATACATTTCAGAGACGGAGCAAGTGAACCAAGTAGGATGCACAAAATGTTTATTTATGCATATCACAAGGTTCACTAGCTCCTCCCTGAATCATACAGTGTCACAACA
Organism: Puccinellia tenuiflora; assembly: GCA_012064385.1. Classification (NCBI taxonomy): domain Eukaryota; kingdom Viridiplantae; phylum Streptophyta; class Magnoliopsida; order Poales; family Poaceae; genus Puccinellia; species Puccinellia tenuiflora. The sequence goes on along the minus strand of QRDG01000068.1, from coordinate 1,262,944 downwards.
TTTTAATCATCGGCTTAGAAGAAAAAAACAAAACAAAATAAAAATGACTTAGATTTGCGCCTCATACTTAGGTCGGACACACAAGTAGACCTGCAGGATCCTCGGCAATTCATTATTGTGTCACCCAAATCCAGTGGCTGGATTCAACCTACCTGAGGGCTTGTGTTTCCAACATCATCGTTGTATTGTCTTTATTCACCGACCTACAGGAGGTGGATCCAATGGTTGGCCGGTGAACAAAGACAAACATAATAATGCCAGGGAACATGCCAGCAGGTAGGCTAAATCTAGCCATTGGGTTCGGTGACAAAGGTAGACGCTCATTGTGTGCCGTTCGCTGCAGGGAGGCTAAAATACCTAGTGTCACAACATTTTAATCATCGGCTTAGAAGAAAAAAACAAAACAAAATAAAAATGACTTAGATTTTGCGCCTCATACTTAGGTCGGACACACAAGTAGACCTGCAGGATCTTGTGAGCCAAGTATGATGCACAAGACTTGGTACTTGTGCATATCACAAGGCTCACAAGACCTGCAGGCCTACAACCTAGTGCCACAACATTTTAATCATCGGCTTTCGAATAAACAGACAAAACAAAATAAAAATGACTTAGATTTTGCGCCTCATATTTAGGTCGGACACACAATTATTAGTAGCCCTGAAGGATCGACAGAGCCAAGTAGGATGCACAGGACTTGTACTTGTGCATATCACAAGGCTCTGCAGACCTTCAGGGTTACCACATAGTGCCACAACATTTTTAATCATCGGCTTTCGAAGAAAATAAGTTCCAAACAAGCACAGAATTCAGTCCGGTGGTTAGGAAAGAAAATAGCACATATAATGTAAGAGAATACCAGCAAGTAGCAGCCACGGACCATATACATCTAGTGTACCTACTCAACCAGAGCAATTAGCTAAAGCCATAACCATTAGGGCCATTAAAGCCAGCAACTCACCTAGTAAGCCTAACTAGTGTCATTGACCGGAACAATCAGTGTACTAAAACATAATACAACCAGAACAGAGAAATTACACAGCAAGTACCCTCACACTCCCAACTATAGCCACTGAATCAACTAGCTTCACCGAGCGCCGCCTATAGCGTCGATCGATCTCGGTCAAAATGAGATGATTATATTTTTTTACTACCATTACATTGCCTAGCTAGTGCTGACGAGGAGCTAGCTGGGATCCTAGCTAGGAATCGATCGATGGAGCAGCTGAGTGTCTTTGATCCGTACCAGGAACGGTCGATGTGTGCGCGCGGATGGATGGATTACGACGTGTCTCTGCCATGCCATAACCAACGCGAGGCCAGCACTTACTGTACTACATAACCAACGATGTCTCTACCGCGCCACCTCGAACCACCGTGTCCCAAGATCTACTGCCGACTGATGAGCACGTACTACTACGTCAATGGTGAAGCAAATTAAGCAGCATCGTCGAGCTTGGCAATGGCGAGAGGGATGTGGACGAGGACGGGGCACTGACCTGTAGTCGTAGGAGCAGTTGGCGAGGGAGAAGGGGACGTAGGAGGTGCAGGTGTCGGACGCGCACGGGATGGGCGACCACGACCTGGAGTCCGCCGGCCGGAACACGCGCCGACGTCAGCGGCATCGCGAACGCCGACGACTCGGGCGAGGTCGTCGCCTCGATCTCCGCGGCGCGGCGACCGTGGCGAGGAGAGGTCGTCGACGCAAGCCTGGCGGAGATGTAGGCGTGGCGGTGCCGGTCGTCCCGCGCGCGGTCGGCGAGCGACGCGTCCGGAGTGGCCTTGACCAGCCGGAGCCGCGCCGACGACCCGCTCCTACCGTCGATCTAGGGTTAGGGGCGGGGTTCCTGGTGGCGGAGGCGGAGGCGGCTAGGGAGGAGGCGGAGGCGGCGCAGGGAGGAGGCGGCGGCGGCCGGGGAGGAGGCGGAGGCGGCGCGGGGAGGGAGGAGGAGATCGGGGATCGAGCGGCGCCACTGGGGATCGAGCGATGCGCTCTAATTATTTCCCCTCTGTGGGCCGGGTGCTACACTTACCCGTGGCGCAGGTTATTACTGTGCGCCACGGCTACGCGGCTACCCGTGGCGCACATGTTTGTGCCGCGCCACGCCTGAGTGCGCACAGGCCGGCCGGCCAGGGCCCATCTTAGCCGTGGCGCACCTCTTAGAAACCTGCGCCACGGCTAAGTTGGTGTCAGTGGCGCAGCACCAAGAGGTGCGCCACGCATACTTAGCCATGGCGCACCACGCTGACAGTGCGCCACGGATACGTGGCTTACCTATAAGCCTTTTCCTAGTAGTGTTACATGGTATTCTTCCTTGTTTTGGTGTGCTTGCAAATAGACATATCCCAGTTTCAAGTCAATGTCCTAGATGTGCTATTCACTGTGAGGACATTAAGCATGTTTTATTTACATGTGATCATGTGAAAGAAATCTGGAGGAAGTTGGGACTACATACAATAATAGAGGAGGTGCTAGATGTTGATCGTGCTGGAAGCGCTGTTATGGAAGAGCTGATTGGACGACATAGTGGAGGTAATAGAAGAGAATTGATTGGTGCTGCAACTTGGTATATTTGGTGGATGAGAAGGCAATTGGTTCATGGTGAAAAGGTCCCGCCAAATACTATAGCAGCCATGTCAATACGAGTTATTACAGAGAATAATATTCGTGCATTGCGAAAAAATGCTGCCACAAGGAAGAGCAAATGGAGTAAACCTAGGGAGGGTTTTGTCATGATAAATGTTGATGCAAGCTTCAACGAAGAAAATCTCTCGGGAGGTATTGGTGCAATTATTAGAGATGATACGGGTAAATTTATTGCAGCCTGCAATAATCCTATATCCTATGCAATCGATGCTCATACTCTAGAAGCTAAAGCTGTGAGTCGAGGTATAGAGTTGGCAAACGAGATTGGATGTTCAAAGATCATTATTCAGTCTGATTGCATGCAAGTTATTGAAGTTCTTCAATCTGGTAGTTTCCCATCTATAGTGGCGGCAGCCTGTTTTGAGGATATTTATGTCCAAGCTTCTAATTATTTCCCCTCTGTCCAAGCGCTGTTATGGAAGAGCTTTCCTGCTTGTGAGTTTAGCTTTTGTAATAGGGAGGCAAATGCTGTTGCTGATCTTCTGTCGAGAGAGACAGGTCTTCTTCCGCATGTTTGGGTAGATGATCCGCCGAATTTTTTAGCTTCCTTGTTAATTGACGATGTAACGGTGATCTAATTAAGGAAGCAAGTTTTTGACGCACTCTTTTCCTTACCAGGGTACCTAAGGGGACTAGAAGGTTTTTAATGAGGCGGCTTGCTGACCTAATATAAGGTGTTTTAAATTTCAAAAAAAAAAGTCTTCCAATGCACCCAACGTTCTAAGAACTTTTCTCTAATAAAAAAAACGTTCTAAGAACTTGCTCATATTTTGCGTTCGACCGACCATGTCAAATACTCACTTCTTCCTAAAAAGGATGTCAATTTTTTGTCAATTTGAATGTATCTAGACATTAAATAGTGATTAGATACATTCAAATTTAGACAAAGAAATGACATCTTTTTGGGATAGAGGCAGTACAACGTTTATATGTGCACGTTTAGGGTTCGGATACTTCTTAATTCTTTTTTTTGTAAGTGCTGATTTTTTCTTTAGCTATTTTGATGATGCGACAAGTACATGATACTACGAAAGAGACATCAGCCGATAATAGAGAGTATGATTACGAAGACTCATTCGCGAGGCTGTGATGCACAGATTAAAACGTCCATCTATCGCATGTGGTTTGCTCCAGAAGGAGGATCGGACGGTGACAAAGGGGTGATGAGGGCAGAGTGCGTGAGAGGCTTCGTAGGTGTTGCGGTTGTAATGTCCCTAATAACGTGTACTTAATTCTTAAACCTAAGCGTTTGGTAGTACATTAGATGCTCATCTTCCACGTCAGATGCGTGCCCATGTTGTTGGGGGCGAGGCAGTCATATATTATCCAGTTTTTCTTTGCTCAAATAATATTGGATTCAGTATTATCTAGACCCGTGTTGTTGTGGCCGGTTAGGCGGCTACAAACTATTGTGATTATGATTTGTCGGCAGCAGAACGGATCTGAAAAATCAAATCCTACACTGGCGGCACCCGGACGAATAAATCTGCCACAACTCCATTCCCACACTGGCGGTGTCTTTCATGACGACGTCTCGGAGTTGTTGGCATCGTGTGTTAGCCGATCTTTCAGATCGGCAGCATTAGGGTCCATGGATGGCGTTGGCGAGGCGGTGGCGGTGACTCCATCAGGTGTGTCTCTCCTTCTGCTATGTCCCCATTGCTGCGGCGTTTGTTTCTGACGCCATGGTGGAGCAGGCAGGTTTGGTCGTCCAGGAGTACGCCCAGACGCTTGTCTGAGTAAGTGATAGCTGGAAGATATATGGTGTATCTTGTATTGGGTTTGTGGTTGGAGGCTGATAGTTCTGGTTTCCTCCTCCGACGTCATCGTCGTGCGGGGGTGTCAGATCTGGAGTTCGATGGCGTGTCTGGGGACATGTTGCCCCGGTCTGATTCTTTCAACGACAATGGTTTTGCTACATTCATACAATGAGGACAAATAGTTATGGTACATGTAGGTTCAGATTTCCAATATTTGTATTTGGTTTCTAATCTTTTGAAAAGTATGGATGGAGATGAAAAAGGATAAGGGATTTTATTGCCATATTTAGAAATCTTGTGATCATTTTGCATGTGCTCGATACATCTCCATAACCTGATGTTTTTTTTCTTGCAGCCCTTTATATTGATGTTTTTTCTTACATCCCTTTTATATACAGTGCTTAGTTGGCAATTTTTTGGCTGCATGAGATGAAATCAGAGCATGGATGGGACATGGGTTACCTACTTACCTGCCCGTTCTCTTCGTCGTTGTCGTTACATTTCAGTTGATTCTGTTTGGTGCTACTTGATGCATCATTCAAGTCCAAGAAGGGGCTCTCTATTGTCTGTGCTTGATTACTGCCGGTTCTTTTGCTACACTAGAGTATTTCTTACAGCTATCCACTAATGTCGATCTTCAGAAATAATTAGAAAAGAGAACCTTTCACGGGAACGAATAAAGAGTTGCTTCTATGACTGGGGATAATTACACTTGAAGAAACATGGCATTGGCAACGAGTAATGGATTTCATATACTAACTGTTCCTGTTCAGGCTGTTTCAATCGGCCAACCACAGTCTAACTGTCTAAATCCTAGGTTGACCTGATTAATGGCAATTATGTCGATTAGGGCTCATGAGTATGTCTTACGTGACATATAACTGTCCGCTGTGTCATCCATGTTGTATTGATCCTATTTTGTTATTGGTCAAATTTCGGTTACATCTTGCAGAAAAAATTAAAATTTTTGGAACAATTCTAGTAATTGAAACAACGAACACTAATTAACCGGAAAATTTTGAGACACTTTTTTTCTAGCCATTCAACAGTTTTGGTCATATTTAGTTACATTCGACCATTAAATTTTAGCCGAGGCTAGCAAAATATGAGCTGGATAACACGTTAGACATCCAACTTGCCACATAATCACTCATGACTCGAGGATCCAATCATCCAAATTGTTGTTAATCGAGTTAATTTGTAATTTAAACCTAATGCAACATATTACACGAAAGGTCGGATGCTTTGTAAAAATAATATAAAGCAATAAGTCTACGCAATAGTTACGGGACGCGGTGTTTTGACTCGCAGGAGCATCTAGTCTCGTTATTAGAAGTGCATTCTAAAAACATTTTTACATTTCAAAATTTCTAAAATAAATTTTCGGGTGTACGTCCGAATATTTATGTTGACACATAAAGTTTCACGAAAAAATAATGTTTTTTGTGTTATGTATAAAAGGACAAATCCGGTGCTCAATTTATTTTACTAGCCATTTTATTTTATTTCTTACACAGATCACAAAAAATATCTTTTTCTGACAAAAAATTGTGTGCCTACCTAAAATGTCTGTATGTACACCAAAGTTTTCTTTTTGGAATTTATGACATTGTGAAATATGTTTTTTTTCATAATAGGAGCATCTAGTACTACAAGCCAAATTGTATTTCCGTTAGTTCGTAGTTTTTTGCTATTTATTCTAATTTTGGTGAAAAAATGATAATTGATTTTTTTAGAACTAATAATTGATTTTACTGGGCAAAACTGCGCAGCTGAAGCGGGCTTTCAGGGACTGTCTGGGCCAATAACGGAAAGCTTCACTGGAGGAGCCTTCTTGTCTCTTATGAATAACGGGCCGTAAAGTTATCGAAAAAAAGATAATGGGCCGTTCTAGAGCCTCTGGACCCGTTCGAATACCAAGCCCAACTGGAAGTCGCCTCCCCGTTACCCGAACCCGACCAGCGACCAAGGCAAATCCTATATATCGCCCGTTGGCGACGGATCCTGCCCGCGTAGCCTGAAGGGAGGATAGCATCGACGCGGATAGGCCGGCCCATCGGGCGTTTTTTTTTCCTGTTTTCATTTTTTTCCTATTTCCGTATTTTCTTTTTTCTGTTTTCGTTTATCTTTTCCTTTTACATTTTCTTTTTCTTTTTTTTTATTATTAAAAAATGTTCAGATTCACATAATGTTCAAACTAAAAAATGTTCAAATTCAAAAAATGTTCAGATTAAAAAATTGTTCAAATATGAAATTTTTCAGATTCAAAAAATGTTCCGATTGAGAAAATGTTCATATCCAAAAATTGTTCATATTCAAAAGTTGTTCAGATTCAAAAATTGTTCAAACTTAAAATTTGTTCAGATTCAAAAAATGTTCAGATATGGAAAAGTGTTCAAATTTCGAAAAAAATTCAAAAACGAAAATTGTTCAAATAAAAAAACAGATTTGAAAAATGTTAATACTTTAAAAAATTTATTCAGCTTTATAAAAAAACAGAAGCTTTTCTATTGGGCCGCTCCAAAAGCGGCCCATGAAGCACTTCCTTCAGGCGAGGGTGCCTCGTTGCGTCGCTGGACAGCGACCAACCCCGGCGCGACTCCTCTCCATGACGCAAGAGCCGACGTCACTCCTCCCGGTCTGGGCGCGGACGACTGCGCGAGGGCCTAGAACCAGGCACCAATCGCTCCACGTCACCACCACCGCGGACGCCATGGAAGGAGAGGACGCGCATCACAGGCCCTCCTCCTCCTCCTCCTCCTCGTCCGGCCGCCCCTTCCTCTCCGGCCTCTGCGCCGCCGCGCTCCGCCGCAAGCCCCTCTCCTCGCGCGCCTCTGCCGCCGCCTCCGGCGAGGGCCTCGTGCGGCAGCTCGGCGTCCTCGAGCTCGTGCTCATCGGGATCGGCGCCTCCATCGGCGCCGGGATCTTCGTCATCACCGGGACCGTCGCCCGCGACGCCGGCCCAGGTTAGTTAGTTAGTTAGCACTTCTACGCCTCTGTTTCTCACCCCCAACCCATAGCGAGCAAGCACCTCATTACCATTCGGTCAACGGAAATATTGGAGTTTGCAATACTAGTAGCAGATTGTTGGTTAGGTTCACAATGGTACGAACGATTTGAGCGAGACAATTCACGAGAGGAGTGAGCCACTAGGTAGTTGATCGATTGCATGGGCATTCTGATCCATGCTGTCCAATAACAAATCTGAATACCCAGTTCTTATACCATTGAGTAGGTTGCTGTTGCCTGTTGCTCAGTATCACTAGCTAGTTATGCTGCTATGGCTACTTCGTAGTATCTGTTTCTTCTGTAAAGTTTTTCCCCTTGTTCAATTCTGCTAAAAAAAATAACACGGTTGCCCAAAACAGGTGTTACGATCAGTTTTGTCCTAGCTGGAGCTGCGTGCGTGCTCAATGCCTTGTGCTATGCTGAATTGGCATCTCGTTTCCCGGCTGTGGTCGGGGGAGCATACTTGTACACATATTCTGCCTTTAATGAGCTCACGGCCTTCTTGGTTTTCACTCAGTTGATGATTGACTACCACATCGGGGCAGCGAGCATTGCTCGTAGCTTAGCAAGCTATTTTATCCAATTCTTGGAGCTGATTCCGGCTGTGAAGGGCAATGTTCCAAGTTGGATCGGGCACGGAGAAGAGTTTTTTGGTGGTGTTGTTTCAGTTAACTTATTGGCTCCAGTTCTTCTCGTTATCTTAACTGTGATCCTCTGCCGTGGTGTCAAGGAATCATCAGCAGTGAACACCTTTATGACTTCATTAAAGGTGAGACTGTAACATTATATAAGCTAAGATGTGTTTTCTCTTCAACCAAAACCAGTAACTTGTTAAAAGTTGAAGTGGCTAGGCCAAAAAATGTTGTAGCACAATTTTGTGATGTTCTGTGATAGAGAGAATTTGTGCTTGCACAAGGAGAAAATAATAACTTGCAGCACAATACGAGTTTCGATGAGCAACTTTTCATAATTTGCTCAAATGACTATTTAAGTACGTGTCTGGTTTTGTCTGCTGTGTTGGACTTGATGTAGTGATGCAAGTGCTTACATGATGCAGATCATCATCGTCATAGTCGTTGTATTTGCTGGTGTGTTTGAGGTGGATGTATCAAACTGGTCACCATTTATGCCGAATGGTTTCAAAGCTGTTGTAACCGGATCCACAGTAGTCTTCTTTGCATATGTTGGATTTGATGCAGTTGCTAATTCTGCTGAGGAAGCTAAAAACCCACAGGTAATTTCAGCATTTTCCCATACTATCACCTTTAAGTTTTTTTTTGTCATCATAATTTATTTGCTTTGTAGAATTTCGAAATGTTTTCCAATTTTCATTTGATGCTCTCTCTCTCTTTTGTTATCATAATTCATTTGCTTTTTAGAATTTGGAAATGTTCGCCAATTGTCATTAAATATTTTCTCTTTTGTCCTCATAGTTTGTTTGGTTCTTAGAGTTGGAAATGTTCTTCAGTTTTCATAAAATATTCCCCCTTTTGTCATCATAATCCATTCTAACTTTTCTTTTGACTCTCATGCAAACAACTTTTTATAACTGATCATGCAAACAAAATTTTACAGAGGGACTTGCCTATTGGCATCCTAGGGAGCCTTCTGGTGTGTGTCATACTGTACATTGCTGTGTGCTTGGTGATTACTGGAATGGTGCCATATACATTACTTGGTGAAGATGCTCCCTTGGCTGAGGCCTTTGCTGCTAAGGGGTTGAAATTTGTTACTGTGTTGATCAGTATTGGAGCTGTTGCTGGTCTTACTACAACACTTCTTGTTGGTCTATATGTACAGGTAACCTTATATCGTAATCATCTATCACTAATAGTTTTTTTTACAACTTATCACTATTAGTATCTTCTGAATCATATTATTCTTACCAACATCACCTCCTTTTGATCCATAAACAGTCACGTTTGTATCTTGGGCTTGGAAGGGATGGCCTACTGCCTTCAATATTTGCGAAGGTTCACCCAACGCTGCATACTCCTCTGCACTCTCAGATCTGGGTTGGTTGTGTTGCAGCGGTCTTAGCTGGCCTCTTTAATGTACATGCACTCTCTCATATTCTCTCAGTTGGCACACTGGTATGGAAGCTTCACAATACTATTTGCAGTTGTAAGTTTGTAAAACAAGATCTTGCAAGTCATTAGTCACATTTAACTGTTTATTTACCTTTTCTTCTGAGAGCAGACTGGCTACTCAGTTGTATCAGCTTGCGTGATCACACTTCGATGGAGCGATAAAGCAACTAGTTCTCGCTCCCTTGGAAGCATGTCAATCTGGCAGGAGGGTGTTTTGTGCCTTGTCATAGTGGCTCTCTGCGGTTTTGGAGCAGGAATATCTTACCGCTTTAGCTACGCTATTGCCTTCATCGTTGTAGCTTTTCTGATAGCTATTGCTGCCAGTTTGGCTCTGCAGTTTCGACAGGTCAGTGCATTTTCTACCAACTTTAATCTCAGATAAGGCATTGTTATGTCATCACTAAACCCGCAGATGCACCAAATAGTCAACAGTTTCAGCATCATTTGCATGTTTGTTAGCTGCTACATGAACCACAGTCTCATGCTTTGCAGTCTAAAAGTTGCAACCATCCAATGTCATTTAACAAATTTGGCATGGATGTCAGCTTCCATCTAATAATACACTGGTTCTTCTAACCTTTGCATGACATGCGTTTCCAGGTGTATGCTCCTGTGGAGGCACCTCGCTTTTCTTGTCCTGGAGTTCCTATCGTTCCGGTGTTCTCTGTCTTCTTCAACATGTTTCTGTTTGCTCAGGTTGGCAGCATTTTTGTTATTTAGCCGAGTTCTTATATAGTTGATAATTTCATTAGGAAAATCTAGTACTTTCCCCTGCGGTGGTGTTACGGCACCTTCATAGCCCTTCTTCACCGACAGTCCTTCTGTCATTGTGACTAAGGGCAATCGGTAATGCCTCATCGTTTGCAGCTACATGAAGAAGCTTGGTACAGATTCGTCATCCTCAGTCTCGTCGCGGTGGGGGTCTACGCCGGATACGGCCAGTACAACAGCGTTCCTTCCGCTTCGGACCGCTCCTCTGTAGCTTACCATGGAGTTCCTTCTGAAGTTCCCTGATCATCAATTCCAAAGCCTCCAAGTTCATCCAGACACGCGATCGTCAGGGAGGGAAGATGTGGCGGTAATTCTTATACTTGCATTGCTCGGGGGCGGGAGCCCTGTGCGTAGTGCGTTCTCCTCCATATGTAAACGTCGGTGAAAGGTACATTTTGTTGCGCGTGGGGTGCCCTCCCCTACCGAAGATACACTTGGAAAGATTGTTGGAATCATATGTACGCGGAGAAGTTGAATGTACAGTTGAGTATAGTCGTTCACAACTTCATATTCATTTGGAAATAAAATTCATGTGTGAGAGAGTCGTGGTTTAAGTTTTGCCTCCATCTGATAAAACTCATGTGGTGGCCACCCCGTTCCCTCCGGCCCCAACAGGGAAGCCGCACGGAGCAGCGATCATTGCAGCGGCGCAAGTACTTGTTGCTTCACTTGATGTAACTTATCTCCGGTACTACTTGCTACGAGCATTGAATGACAAGCATGAACGCTCCAGTAGTAATTAACAGACAGCGCAGCGAATCGCGAGAGGTACTAGAAGGACTACTGATAATCAATCAATCAATGAAATCGAATCGGCCAGTACCCGGAGCACCCTCTAGTCCTCTACCACACATGACGCCCACATGCGCGACGGACGCGCCCACTTCCGAGCTGCCACAACCCGTTTGGTCCAACCCGCGCTGCCATCCGGGCAGCCAACGCCGTGGCGGCACGCACGTACGAATTACGTCGTGCACGTACTGAGAGCGTAATACGCGTCGGTACGTACATAAGTTATTAGCTGTCGCAAAATCGTCGCAAGTGACCCGTGCCCAGCCGTCCTGCTTCGTCGCGCAGTGCAGTCCAGTTACAGCCTAGCGAGTAGCGACCGACCGATCTACGCTGCTGTATACAGTAAATTCCATCGAGACACACACTGACACACGACGGGGAGTGCAGACGAGTGGGCCGGGGACCGCGACGCATGGCACGAGCCACAAGCCCACGAGCATCGACTGTAGGCACATCGTGATAACTCTAGGCGCGTCTCCAACCGGAATACGCAAATTCCGGCTCTTATCCGTCCGCGCATACGTCCCCCTAAAGGGAAAAAAGTTCTAAAACAAACTTAAACTTATAGACGAAAATTAAATCGAACCCCGAACTTTGAATCCTGAAAATTGGTATCCGGACTATCAAATTCTGATCTATTTTCAACCCTGGATCTGGTTGGCACATGAAAATAAATAATTTCTAAATTAAATAAGTCGTTGCTCTTACTGGTCGTGGCACTGGTCACGGTCCTTGAGCATGGCGAACTTGGCGTGGTCCTCCTGGACCTGGTCGGTGACCTCCATGGCAAGCTCCAGCGGGTTGAGCTGCGTGGGGATCTTGTGGCCCAGCCTCGCGAGCACGGCCTCGAGCGAGTTGAGCGTGCCGAAGTAGCTGCGGTAGCTGGGCTGGTGGATGCTGAGCACCACCACCTGGCGTCGCGCGCGCCAACTCGTGCAGCAGCGCCAGCACGTCCATGGCCGACCGGCTGTCCAGCCCCGACGTCGGCTCGCCCAGCAGCAGCACGGGCGATGGAGACCCGCTTCCACTCGCTCCCGGACACCCCGCGAGACGGCGACATCTCGCCGTCGCCGCCGCCGACGTAGCTGTCAGCGACCTCGGACAGGCGCAGCTCCTGCATGAACGCCTCCACCCTCTTGTCCCACTCCCGTGCGGTGACGTCGGAGCGGAGCCTGAAGCGCGCGGCGAAGTGGATGTTCTCGCGGACGGTGAGCAGCGGGAGGAGGTTGTCGTCCTGCGTGACGAGGCGGGATGTGACGGCGTGGCCGTTGATGGACACGGTGGGTGGCATAGGCCCAGAGCTCACAGCCCCGTTGCTCGCGCTCGTCGGTGGCGCACCAGCCCCTTCGCTTAGTAGTGAGCTGGGCGAGTACGAGGCCGGTAACGACGGCGAGCACCGAGGCGGCGGCAGCGAGCGCGAGGACGGCATCGGTGGACAGCACGAAGACGGCGGCGGGGCGCGCGACGCTGCGAGGCTGCGGCGGCGTGTGCGAGGCCGACAGCGGTGAGCACGAGGCTGCGGCGGCGGCGACGAGCATGAGGCCCGGTGGCGGCGAGTACGAGGCCGGTAACGGCGGCGAGCGCGAGAGATTACGGCGGCGAGCGCGAGGACCGACGGCAGCGAGTACGAGGCCGGCAACGGCGGCGAGCGTGCGAGGCTGCGGTGGCGAGGCCGACGGCGATGGTGGAAGGAGATGGATATGACATGTGGGCCAAAGTCGTCAGTTAGAGTCACACGTTTTCCCGGCCAGGATTGTAGTATTCCCGGTGTGCCAAACAGGTCTAGGGTCCAAAATAGACCGGGATTGACAAGTTCAGAGTGCCAATTTCAGGGATTAGGAGTTCAGGGTTTGATTTATCTTTCGTCTATAAGTTTAAGGTTTGTTTTGGATCCCCCCCCCTAAATGTTGACCTCTCCGATCGTTATCCTCAAATATCCGGACCAAAATTAATGCAAAGACATGCAACGTCGGTCACAATCGATAGACTTCATACAGACCGAACTGAAACCAGTCTTAGGATTTACAAACCCAATTAAACGTAAAATAAAATTCATGAAACATGAATTCATCTGAAAATCATGGAACATGATTCTTGATTCCTCCGTGAATCTTGCATCAATCTGTTAAACTGGTTGAAGCGTTCTACTCGATGGTACACATCGAGCAGCATTGCTTTATTTATATGGAGGGTTTCTTGTACAAAGGGTTGGACTCTGGTGGAGTCCTAAAACATCTCTAACCGAATTGGTTTATTTCACCATATTCGGTTTACATAATATTCTATCTCTAATACCCTCACTTAATCACAACTTGCTCAAGTTGAGATTACACTTGAAATTTTCAAAAGCTCGAAGAGGAAGAGCTTTGGTGAAACCATCCGCCACCTGATCCTTGGAAGGAATAAACCGAATCTCCAGCTTCTTGTTTGCTAATCTTTCTCTGACAAAGTGAAAATCTATTTCTATGTGTTTAGCTCTAGGATGAAAAATAGGATTGGCTGAAAGATAAGTATCTCCCAAGTTATCACACCATAAACATGGGACTTGCCTTGATTTCACACCAAGTTCATCAAGAAGCGATTCCATCCAAATAACTTCAGCAGTGGCATTTGCAAGAGCCTTATATTCAGCTTCTATACTGGAGCGTGACATTATAGCTTGTTTCTTCACACTCCAAGAAATAAGGTTGGGTCCAAAAAATATTGGAAACCCACCAGTCGAGCGTCGATCTTCAAGACACCCTGCCCAGTCGGCATCAGAGAAAGCGCTCACAACTGTAGACTTTGACTGTGTAAGTGTTAGTCCAACACTCATAGTACTTTGAATATACCTCAGAATCCTCTTAGCAGTCGTTGAATGAACTGTAGTGGGGCATGCAGATACTGGCACACTTTATTAACAGCAAATGAAATATCAGGTCGTGTAAGTGTCAAGTACTGAAGTGCACCAACAATACTCATGTATCTAGTGCTGTCATCAGGTCCAAGCGGTTCTCCCCCTCGCGGTGATATTGTTTCAGAGGAGGAGAAAGGCGTCGGAAAGCCTTCATGCCGACACGCCTCAGAACACCAGCAACATACTTGTCCTGATTCAACACAATCCCATCGGAAATCTTTTGCACCTCAATGCCCAAGAAATAATGCAAGTCACCCAAATCTTTAAGAGCAAAGTCTGCACTAAGATCCTTCAAAAGAGCATCAGTAGCACGTTGAGAGGAGCTGGCTACTATGATATCATCGACATATATGAGCATATAGATGGTGACTTGTAACTTGTTATAGATGAATAATGATGTATCAGATTTGGACATAACAAAGCCCAAAGAACATAGCTTAGTGCTGAGGCGAGAGTACCATGCTCGAGGTGCTTGTTTCAAGCCATATAGAGATTTGTCCAATTTGCAAACAAATTTACTCATACACTTGTTCTCATACCCCGGTGGTTGTCGCATATAGACCTCCTCTTCCAGAACGCCATGCAAGAACGCATTCTTTACATCTAGTTGTCGAAGATTCCACCCCCTGGACATAGCAAGTGAGAGAACAAGGCGAATAGTAGCAGCTTTAACAACGGGACTGAATGTGTCATCATAATCAATTCCATAACGTTGTTTAAAACCTTTTGCTACCAATCTTGCTTTATATCTGTCAATAGACCCATCTGACTTTTTCTTGATTCTATAAAACCATTTGCAGTCAATCACATTCATACCTTTCTTTTCTGGAACCAGGTGCCAAGTCTGATTCTTCTTAAGTGCAGAATACTCTTCATCCATGGTTGCCTTCCAATTTGCATCAGCCATGGCATCACGAAGGTTGGTCGGTTCTCCTGTGGAGACAGACATGCACCAACGAACGGTGCCATCAGTATATATTTTTGGTTGAACGATACCTTTTTGCCGTCGAGTTACAACCCCAGAAGGAGATGGTGCAGTGGATCTGGCATGATCAGACGCGTCAGGGGACAGCATCGGACTGCAGCCTGATGGTGATTGGAGCGGGGTGTGTGCCGCTAGCGAGACGTGAACATGCGCCTCTGGCGGGATGCGCGACGGGGCACGCGAGGGTTGGGTCTGACCGGGAGCTCCAGGATCCGATGATGATGTAGGGGATCGCTGCGTCGATCCTGAGCATGCAGGCGGGGCCGAATCCTCCTCGGTCTTCATGCCATGCATGTCGTGACGCGGTGGGGTGCCTGGGACGTCATCGTCCGTTTCAGCACCGTTCAGAGCATAATTTTCATCATTTGGAGCCAAATTTTCTGCAGCTGGTTGCTCTTGATGTGCTTCTTGCTGATCCTGCACGTAAGCATAAATGTCTGCAGGAGTGGTGTTAGGCATTAAATCATCAGAAAGTCCATCCCCGTGTGTAAGATTGCGATTTTGTGAGGGGGCAAAAGAATTTGACTTCAAAGGAGTGCACTGATACGTGTCAAACGTATCCATAATTTTTGATTGATCCATGCTAGTTTTATGATGTTCTAACATGTTTCTACTATCATATTACATCATTTTTTTGCATTTTGTCGGACTAACCTATTGACAAGATGCCTAGTGCCAGTTTCGTGTTTTTGCTGTCTTTTCGTTTCAGAAACGTACCACAGGAAATATTCTCGGAATGCACTGAAAGTTTACGAGGATTTTTTATTCGCCAAGACGGAGTTTCAGTCCAGAGGGAAACCCTAGGACGAAGGGTGGGACCCGCTCCTGCTCCTGGTGGGTCCCCTCGGCCCCCTCCGACGCCTATAAAATCAGATTAATCCCAAAAACATCGCAGCGGACATTATTTTCCAGAGAAGTCACCCCGAGGCGCCGCCACCATAAACCCTAGTTTGGGGGTGATTCTGAAGCTAATCTCAGCACCCTGCCGGAGGGGAGATCGATCCCGGAGGGCTCTTCATCGCCATGCCTTCCTCCGGGATGATTTGTGAGTAGTCCCACCTTGGACTACGGGTCCATGGCAGTAGCTAGATGGTAGTCTCTCTCCCTTGTGCTTCATGTATTATGATCTTGTGAGCTGCCTAACATGATCAAGATCAATTATTGTAATGCTATGTGATGTGTTAGCTGGGATCTGATGGATTATGAAGTTATGATCAGATTGTGCATGATTCTTATATGTTTATGTATGTTCTTGCATCCTCTCCGGTGTGCGTAGTTACTTTGGCCAAGTGATTGTGTGTATCTCCAAGAGGGAGTATTTATGCTAGATAGTGGGTTCATGCCCCATTTTGTTCCTGGGCACGAGTGACAGAAACTTCTAAGGGCGAGGGTGTGTTGTTGCTACTAACGGTAAAACAGCGGTGTTAATGTCTCTTTTGATATTAGTATTACTTACTTCATGCGCTTTACTTAATGCAAATTTCTGTTGCTTGCAACCTAATACCGTTGGGTGACAGGCTGGATAGCGATCCCACGGTGGACTTTTTAGACAAAGACGCAGTTGGACTCAACGGTCTTTATTCATTGTCGTGATGCCTACATAAATATTATCATGTTCTCTATGTCATAGCTAGATTAAGTTTGTGTTATAATCTCGTCAATTGCCTAGCTGTAATTTGTTTACCCACCATATGAGTGTTTTATTTACTTGAGAGACTCCACTAGTGAGCCCATAGCCCCCGGCCCATCTTTTTACATTGATTGCAACCTTTATTCATCACTTTTCATCATCATTACTTCTCTGGTTCACTTTCATATTTTCATCTATTTCACTGTACAATTAACCGCTTTGTTTTCTGCGAGACTGGAAAGATTGACAACCTTTACACCGTTGGGGGCAAAGTAATTGGTTGAGTGTGTGCAGGTCCACGTCTGTTGAAGATTAAGCGCCAGAGATCTTCAACATTCACTTTGTTGTTGATTTCAAAGTCCAACTGGTTGGATAAACCTCGGTTCGTTAACGAGGGAAAACTGCTACTTACTACATCCACGCCTTCGCTTGGGGCACAACCCAACACTACCATCACCGACCATCATGCACCGGCATTTTTGTGAAGAGAAACAAAGGGATAAACAGTTTCATCGAATACAACATCTCGAGAAATATAAACTCCGCCGGAAGAGACTTTGAAACACTTAACTCCTTTGTGATGAGGGCTATATCCAAGAAAGACACACCGAGTGGATCGAAAAGCAAGTTTGCGTTTGTTGTAGGGACGCAAATTTGGCCAGCAGGCACAGCCAAAAACACGAAGAGAGGCATAGTCTGGTGTAATATTTAAGGAGTCATGTAATAGGATTATTGAAGTTAATGAATTTGCTAGGGAGCATGTTTATGAGATGGGTGGCTGTCAAGAAAGCTTCGTCCCAAAATTTTAAGGGCATCGACGCATGAGAAAGCAAGGCTAAGCCAACCTCAACAATGTGACGGTGTTTTCGTTCGGCCGAACCATTTTTTGGTGGGCATGAGGGCATGACACATGATGTGCAATCCCTTGAGTTTGGAAGAAAGTTAAAGTGCATGGTTGCCCCCATGTGTGGTTTTGGTAATTAATGACAATCTCTACGGACTAATGTTTGTATTGATCTATTCTTGTAGGTGTGTCCACTTGCATTGCTTGATCTCCATATGTTGGAGTCAAGGCTAAGGGAAGAAGATTATATATTGATCAAGGCTAAGTGCAGGTTGATCAACACTCAAGTCCAAGTGAAGATATGCCGAAGAGTGCCTCTCCCATATTGGTGTATGGGGGGTTATTAGCGAGTCTTCACCAAGCGGAGCGCAATCAAGAAAGGTGGTCTAACTTGAGAAGGAAAAGATCGTCATCATCTAGCTCAAGTGGATTATGCGCAAGGCAAAGGTATGATCTTGATAGGGTTTTTATTTTACCGGTCTCATGATGTTAGTGAGAGACCGGATTATAGGATAGTTAACCGTACTATCAAGAGGGGCTCTCGACCGAGTATCTTGATCGTATCGTTCGTGGAGAGCTCAAACCTTTGCATCCTTGGCATCATATTTATTGGTTCTTATTTGGCTCTTATCATGGTGTGGTCTTGGTGCTTGTCGTGCTTGTCATGACAAGGCCAAGTTCACCGAAAACGGATTTCATATGCGTCTTCTATTGCGTTTTCGGTTTTGGAGATTTTGTCGGTTCATCCATGTGGAAGGTTTCACTCTTCCATTTATTAGAAAAATCTCCCTTACTTGGTTTCAATATTTTCACTTTTTATAGGGTAGCATTTGTCGTCCTCTTTCCAACAAAATTGGATTCACTCGATTCGGACTTCATTTGCAAAAGTTATGGCAGTTCAGGCTTTACTGTTTGAATCTGGTCCGGAAGAACACCGAAGATGGTCCGGAGTCTCTGGCCCAAAGGACCCAGAATCTCCGGTCCATTTTTTTTCGCTGCCAAGTGACTTTTTTATGGTGCGGTACTAGATAGGGGTCCGGAGCTTCACCGGAGTTTGTCCGGAGTCTCCGGCCTGGCCGGAGTCTTCGGCCCCCTAGACCGGAATCTCCGGTCTGCCAGTTCGGAAGGAGCCCGGAGTCTGGCCAGAATCTCCGGCCCAGGTCGGAGTCGCAACGGCTAGTTTTTGAGGGGACCTATAAAAGGCCCCCTTCTTCCCCAAATCTCTTAAGGGTTTTCAGCAGCACGTATTTCTCTCTCTCTCTCCCACCATTGTTGACCTTGGAAAACCTTGCCCTCTCCTAATCCCTCCAATGATTCTTGCTCATCTTTAGGGAAACAAGAGAGGAGACCTAGATCTACATTTCCACCAATCAATCTCTCCTCTAAGTGAGGGGAATCTAGTGGATCTATTTCTTGGAGTTCTTTTGTGGTTCTCCTCTTTGTTCTTCATCTCAAATCCCTCCCTAGCATTAGTTGCTTTGGTTGGATTTGGAAGTAAAGGACTTGACCACCTTGTGTGGTCTTGGCTTTTGAATTTGGTGCATAGGTTTGAGTTCCCCACGGTGATACGTGGGATTGAAGTTCGAGAAGCTTGTTACTCTTGGGTGCATTGTGTACCCTAGACGGTTGGTGGTGTCGCGAAGACTTCGAGTTGTGAAGCTTCGGGCAAGGTTTGGGAGCCCCCGATTGAGTTGTGGGTGTGTGCCCCAAGATTGTTGTAAAGGCTCCGGATTCCGCCTTGAAGGATTCCGATAGTGGAAGGTGAACCTAACCCTTGGGGTGAGGTTCATCGGAGAATAGGATGAGGCCTTTTGAGGCATCTTGAGTAGGCCTTTGTGGCGAGCTCACACCCCTCCAACGAGACGTACTCCCTTAACAAGGAGGAACTCGGGAATACATCCTCGTCTCCGCGTGCCTCGGTTATCTCTATACCCGAGCTCTTTACTTATGCAATTTACATTGTGATAGCCTTCGTGCTTGAAGTTTTATATTTTGCTATCACCTTGTTGCTTGCCTTGCTTAGCATAATTTGTTGGTGCACATAGATGAGCCTAGTTTATTTAGGTTGTTGGCTTGTTAATTTAAACACCTAGTTTTATTCCACAATTGTCAAGCCTTAAACGAGAAAAGTTTTAATTGCTTATTCACCCCCCATCCTCTAGGTGACATCGTTTGTTCTTTCAATTGGTATTAGAGCCTCGACTCTCTTTTTGGGCTTTACCGCCTAGAGAGTAAAGATGTCGCTTAGAGAATTAGTGCTCGATCCCACTTTTATATTCGATGGTACAAATTTTAATGTTTGGAAAACTCATATACTTAGTCACTTACGGGTCTTGGACCCCAATATTGAGCGTATCTTAGATATAGGTTTTTATCCTCCAAAGGATTACGAAAGTATGACTTTAGAGGATGAGAAAAACTTATATCTAGATGCTCTAGCTTCTAATGAGTTTTGCAAATTTTTGAGTGTTGTAGTTTTTTAGTCAATCATGCCTCTCCGGAACGCTCATGAATTGTGGACAAAGCTTCAAGATAAATACGACAAGTCCATGACTATTGAGGATGATTGTTCTCCCTCCACCTCCGACCGTGATGAGTTCTATACTTCGTCTACTTCACCGAAATGTGGTAAGCCACAAACTAATGTGATGGTGAGTAGTGATAGGTGTTGCAATAATGATAGTGTGCTCATTGTTGGTGATCCTTCATCTCTATCTTATTGCAATGGCCTATCTTTGGACCTAAACACACATAGCACTATAAATGTCATACATGCTAGTGTTGATAGTCCTTGCATATCATCCAAAAATTGCTTGGATAAATCTCTTGATGATATGCTTGCTTTGTCTGTTGCCATGATAAAAATGCTTGTGTTTCCTCTAATTCTTGTATTATTAATATTGTAGAGGAAACTCAATTTTCTATGGAACAAGATGTGAACTTGTGTAGTTCTTTAATTAATTGTTCTTCTTCATCAACCATCTTTTGCCTTATGACTAAATCCTCAAGTAGTGATGATAATGATAATGATAATAATGTTGAAGAAGATGATAAGGATGATGATGATGATGAATTCTTTCATAAGAAAGGTCTAATGGTTCTAAATGCCCTTCCTAAAAATAAAAATGCTCATGCTATCCTCTTTGAAATTATGGAAACCCTAATTGAGAGTGGGATTACTATTAAGGCTTTGGAAGCAAGCCATGTAGAAAAAGGAAGGATTGAAAGAGAGGATGCAGATGAAAAGGCATCTTTTGAGTATGCCCTTGAGGAAGAGCATGAGACTCGGGTTTCTCTTGAGGATAAACTCGAATCTATTGAGGAGTCTCACAATGAAATAATTGCTAAACTCATTAAAGAACGTGACCATGCTCATGCTAAATATAAAGTCACGAAAAAGGAAAATGCTAGCTTTAAGGAAGAGATTGCCAAGTTGTCTTCTTCCATTCATAATGTTAATGATGCTTGTGCTACTAACTCCATTTCTTGTGAAGCATCTATTTTGAAGGAGAATGTTGAGCTAAGGGCTCAACTTGAGTTGCTAACTAGCAAGTATGGGAAGTTGGAAGAAAGTCATGAAAAGCTATCTAGCTCTAATGATGATCTTCTAGCATCCTATGCTAGTCTAAAGTTAGCTCATGAGGCCATCACTACCAAGGTAACATCTTTTGAGCCTCATGTGGATAATAGCACAACTTTAACTACAAATGCTATAATGCCATGTGCTAGTCCTAGTAGTTCATCCACTTGTAATGTTGGCACATCTTGTGATGAATTACTTTTCTTGCCTTGTTGCTCTAACAATGATGCTTCTACCTCCGCTAGTACTTGTGTTGCCACTAACCATGTAGAGGAAAGAAATGAGGTCAAGGCCCAAGCCACTTCTATGAAGAAAGGCTTGGAAAAACGTCATGAAGGGAAGAGTGCACTTGACAACATGTTGAGTGTGCAACAATCCCCCAATGACAAGAGTGGACTTGGATTCAACTCCAACAACAAGAACAAGTCCAAGATTGAGAAGAAGAAGAAGGGCCAAGAACAAGTCAAGAATTCGGCCAAGATTACTTGCTTCAAGTGCAAGATTGAAGGGCACCATGTTAGGGATTGCCCAATGAAGAAGCTCCTTAGTGAGAAGGAACTAGGGAAGCGGCCTCTTGTTCAATCTCGTGCTCAACCACGAGTTGAACAAAGGCCACCTCCTAAGAAGACTCAAGTCAATGCTCCTCAAGTTGAGGAGCCTATTAAGAAGAAAGAGAAGAGTCGATGTTGCTACCTTTGCCGTGGCAAGGGTCACTTTGCTTCTTCATGCACTATCGGTAACCTATCCAACCCCATCTTAATTGATGATGCATATTCACTTAGAAAGGATAGAGTTGGCAATGTGTTTGCCAATTATGTGGGAACTCAAAGTGGTGTCGAGAAAAGAATCATTTGGGTTGCCAAACCTATTGTGACTAACCTCTTAGGACCCAACTTGGTTGGGGACCAACAATCTCAAACTTGATCAATAGGTTGTGGTGGAGGACATTGGAGACTTGGCTATCTTTGAAGAATTAAGGGATCTTCATGATTATATCTCTCAAGCCAAGTCACTTGGATTATATTGTCATATCTCATATCCAATGTTACTCCTTGCGGTAACTAGTATTTAAATCAAATATACATTGAAAGTTGCTTGCTCCCTTGCATGTGTTAGTTTTGTTCCTAGCATGTGCTTGGATGTGATATGCTACTTTCTTACTTGTCTTGTTATTCAAGGTTGTGTATGATAGTTGTGTATCATGTTTTTATAACTTTGTGTTGAGTCTTTATTGGATCTTGTGTTGATTTCAATTGGCTCTTTTGAGAGATTAATGGACTATCCCATTTTGGGGGAGTGATATGCTTTGTGCACTTCACAAACCTAAAAATGTGTGTACATGAGGCACACCACCTAGTATTGATATTTCAATATTATCTAGTTACTATGTGGTATGTCATATTCATGAGAAATTCAAATTCTAAAATTTAATTTCTCTAGTTGGTTTTATTTGCCTCTTGCTTAGATAAAATGATTTATCACATTATGGGGGAGTAATAAGCTATGTGCATATTACAATCACATAAAATGTGAACATTTGAGGTTTGCCACTTAGATTTGATATTGTAAATTATCTTATTCCTATGTGGCATGTTTGCTCAAACAAGTTCCAATTTTCCTTTTGGTTATCTTTAGGCTCTTGTTTGTGTGAGTTTGCTTGGTGTGGTTTTCTCTAAAATTCTTTTCCATATATTGTTTGAGAAACCATGTGTTCCACATTATTCTAACCATGGCCTTGCCGGTCGGTTTGAATAGTTGGAACTATCAACAAACTTTATTAAAATATGGTGTTTTATTTCTTATCTCTTGCCATATGATTTATCTTGTGAGGATGACCTTGGATATCTCTACTCACCGGGAAAATATTTCCTTATACTCATTGTCCTTGGACAATTGATATTCACACTTGTGTTAGAATATTTTTGTTCATTCTCACATTGGCTCTTGCGTTGAATTGCCTTATTTATTGCCAAGTGTTTTGTTTTCACTCCCTTTGCCTTCCTTGCCTCTTGCATGGATCCTAATTTTCAAATTGGTAGTGTTTAGTGTTGTAAATAAAATATGGAGAGTAATGATCCCTTGTGCGTGCATTTTGTATTCAAATGCAAACATCAAAGATGATGCATGAATCTTGGGGGAGCATTCCTTTTATTTAGAACACTATCCTATCTATCAATATTTGATCCTTTCAATTGGCATTTGATTTCTATCGTATGTGTTTATGGAAGACACACCTCTTTCCTTGATGCTTTGTGCCATCACCAAAGTGTAGAGAGTGCTTGGTTTATTTGTCATAACCTTGCTCTCCCTTGGGAGTTTGCTTTCTCATTTCTTGATTTGTATTGTATCTTCTTGAATGAGAAATGCCATTTGGGCATGTATCCTATATTTATCTTCTTTGCTTTTTGGCTTTGCTTTGGTACCATCAATTGGTATCACTTGGAATTTGATATCTCCTCCATAGATATTTGTTTCAATTGATACTTATTGTGGGAGTTTTGATACCTTATTTCTTTATTTTACTTTACTTGATTTCGATCAAGTATTATCCTGTAGCGGACCTGCACTTAAAAATAGGCAAGTCTATGTGTATAGTGCAAATCCCTAGATCGAATCATTTGCACACACAGTTAAAATGAATATCACAACACTACATCAATTATTACACGATGATCCAGTACTTAGGAAAAATATTCGTTACAACTTGCATAGCACGGAGCTAGCTTGAAAGAGTAAAGCAGCGGAAAAACATTATTCTTCATGGAGTCTCCATCATCTTCATGTAGCCACAGGCGAAACATGTTGGTTGCAGACTCGAAACCCTTAAACGAAACCTCACTCATCGTCGGAGCAACCTGCAACAGTAAAAGCATTGCAGCCAAAAGAGTGGTCAGAACCATATGAATGGATCTGGCAAACAAGTGACACTTTGTGGACTCATAGTGGAAAACTCTAATAACCTATATGCATATTTGGCTTGTGGAGTTTGAAGGCTATTTTGCATAAAGCCAATTTTCCTAACTTGTAAAACTTCTTTCTTCTATTCATGAGACCTTTGGAATGCATCCAAAATAGTCTCCTACCCTTGTTCACCCTTCAATTTTATTTGAGAAGTTGGAATGATGTGATCCTCCGTTGACGTCCTTGCTCAGCTGCTCAAATTTGTCCGTAACCGGGGACACGGCTAAGTACTTAGTTTTGACACTCTGCAGAGGTTGTGCACGTTCACCACTTGACTCAATCAGCCCATTCTGACCTTGACCCTTCTTGAAGTGAAAAGGAAAGGAGAAGATTGAGACGAGACCCTTCAGAAGTGCTTTCCCATGCGCTCTAGCGAGACCACCTCCACCTATTCCCCTACATCTTCAGATCCCGCTGGCCAGGTCCACACAACCTACTAAGTCAAGCCAGAGCCCATATGACATGTGGCTGCACGAAAAGCATTCTTCACTTGGAGTAACTTCAAATCCCATTGATCCCTGGGTGGCCATCCACAAGTGAGTGTACCCAAGATAACCATAGAAATGGCCCATGGGTAGCCACTCCACTCACATCAGCCTCAACAAACCATTCCACCCAGGAGTTTCACTTACTTAGTAGAATTTAGCTTTTTATAGAAAAACTCATAGCATAGCATTTCATAATTTCTACTAAGTTATCAAATATGATTCTAGACACATAGGCATAAGGAGTTCTATTCTAAACAAGTCTAGCATAGCAGTAGTAAACACCTAACATGCCTACTACTAGAAAAATCTACACATGCATAGACAAAAATACTTAGGAAATTTAATGAATGTGCCACTTGCCTTGGCAGCAGGAAGAGTAGGAGCAACAGTTGATAAAATCCCGGGTCTCTCCGAAAGGTCTAACAAATAAAACAAACCACACATAAACATACAAACAAAATAACAATACAATAAAATATGCTATGCATGAAATGCAATTAAAATCACAAGGAAAATACTATCTATTGTTTTCTGGTTTTTAGAAACATGCATGAAGTCAAAATGCATTTAAAACAATTTTTAATGTAATAACCACACAAAACAATTCCCAAAAAGAGAATAAACACAAATTAAATACTACTGTTAAACTAAATAATTACATAAAATAGGGAGTGGTCTTTCTGGATAGAGGGCTTCTAAATTAAGCTACTGCAATTGGATTCACTCAAAAATCTATTTGTAAACTAAAGTTATGTAAAAAATACTCAAACTTCACATTTGAAAATTGAATATATTTAAATTTGACAAAACAGAAAACTAATACAACCAAAAGATTCTACTGGTTCTAAGGATTCCAAATATATAGAAATATTTGAATTTGGCCTAACAGAGAAAAAGATATGATAAATCTAAGATGCAGGGGCTTTTCTGCAAAACAGACAGATTAAAACTAATACGGGAAAATACTTAGAAAATCCCTAGCCACGTGGCTGTCTCTAGTTGGCTAGATATGTTGACTGTGCGCTGACTGGGCATGCTGACTGGGCCGTACTGGTTCATTTAAATAGAATAAAACGTGACCGTCAGATCTAGATCTGACGGTCCAGGTCTGATCGACCAACACCTAGCGGCGCTAGGTCACCGGAGCGCGTCGGCCGACGGCGGCGACGGCTCGGCATCCGTGTTCCAGCGAAAATAGAAGAAGTGGGAAGGGGCTTCCGTTACCACTGGGTGCAGGGTGTCGAGGCGAGCACGATGGCGAGATGGACGACGACGAGGTGCTCTGGTTCGCCGGCAATTGCTCGCCGGAGTTGCGCCCACGGTCGGTGGTCATCGGGTGAGGACGATTGCGTCGATCTGAGGCACGAAAAAATACCGGAGCAAGTCAGGGAGGTGCGCAAGATCGAAATAAGAAGAAAGGGGAGGGAGAGGAGGCACGGGGTGCACTACGGTCGCCGGAAATGGAGCTTTCACGGCGGCGGACCGGCGGAGCTCGGAGGATGATTCCGAGCAGCCTGGGGGCTCTCGGGTTGGGTCTCTTTGGGGAAAAGAGAGAGGATGGAGAGGGGCTTAAGAAGGGGGGTCGAGGGCGCGGTGATTGTGGCCTTAAACGACCCGAATCAATCACATTGATGCGGCCATCAACGGGCGAGGTCACGTGCGTGATTTGGGGATGGAGGAGGACGACGTTGTCGTGGGCGTCGGTGCTGACATGTGGGCCCGGCGTGTCAGTGAGGGAGAGGGAAAAAAGAAAAGGGGGCGCGCGGGCTAGGGTTTCTGGGTAAACGGGAGAGGGAATAGAGGGGCTTAAATAGGCGCAGACGGGGAGCCATTAGGGGCAGTGAATCGCCCGCAATCAAGACGACGGTAAACGGCCGCGGCGAGCTCGTCACGGGCGTGATTTGGGGACGACGACGTCGTCGGTGTCGGTGCTGACAGGTGGGACCCACCTGTCAGTGAGGGAAAGGAAAAAAGAAAAGGGAAAGGGGTACGCGGGCTGCCTCTGGGCTGGCGCGCACGGGGATGATGCTGGGCCTCTGCTGGGTGATGGCCTTTAACTCAGCAACAACACCAGAGAATGTCTTGATGGCAAAGGCACCAAAAAACGTCCTTGATGGTGTAGTTACCTACGTCAAAAGAATATGGTTAGGTTGAGACTCCAAGTGCAGAGTGTATAGTATAGGAAAGACAGTTTTCCCCACGAGGGGTGACTCGAGGATTTAATATCGAACTCTCGGGGAATCAGTAGTGAAAGATTTATCTTCTTATCCTTCTCTTGAAAACCTACAAAACAAAGAAAATTGTTTTGTGCCCTCAACCTCACCAAGTGGTTGTCAAGCACAAGGTGTGAGAATGATATCAAAATAAAACAAATTGAAAACAATAAATAAAGATGCAATGATGATAAATAAATATGCAAAGATGGTGAAAACAATGATGGATGATATTTTTGGGTTTTATATTGTGAATGCAAGATATAAAAGTATTTTTGTATTTTCGGATTTTTAAATGGCAGAAAATGGAAAATGCTTATAAGTTGTTGGAAAGGTGTTTCTAATGATTAAAAATAGACCGGGGTCATGGTTTCACAAATGCACTCTCTCTTTAATAAAGTGGTAGACAATGGAACACTAGAATTGACATATGAGATTGCAACAAAAAGGTTTCATGACAAGTTACTAATTATATGGGCATCACGTCCTAACATAGAGATTTTTTGTTTATTAATCTCTCTTATACTCCACCAAAATGTGAATTAAATCTTAGCACCTCAGTAATTATGATAAATCAGAGTATAGCTTTAAGTCTTATGACATGAAGTTAAAATAAGAACATGCTAGATCTAGTCATGGAGAAGTGGCAATGGTCACACCCACACCTCCGGTACCATGGTATCTTTCTTTATCCCTAGTGAGGCAACAAAGTAAGGTAAAAATACCCAAGTGGATCGCGGAACTTCTCTCACTTTCACCGCACTAGCCACCCCCTCATTACTCCAACTAATGCACATGGTCCCCCACACACGCTCTCATAAACATGCTTGATCAAAACAAGTAGACAAGAACGGGGTATATAATATGCATCTATTTTCATAACTGAAACAAAACAATTGCAATCTCAAACATATATTAACTCATAAAGAGATCCACCACAAAGGAATTACATAGATGACCGTAATCATGTTCGGCAGCTCATACGGTGCTAATTAGTGAAGCTCAAAAAGAGGAGAGATATATAAGTTACTTCCACAAACCCATAGTCCAGGGGTGGACTACTCCCTCTTCTTCATGGAGACGGTGGAGATGTCGTTGGGGGAGATGGAGACCACGCCGTCAGCGCCCCGCCGGAGTTTTCCCCCTCCAATCCGCAGCTCCAGGTCTCTGTTTCGATGTTTCTGCGTTTCGACGGCGCTCTCTTCTGGAAAACGTCGGGGGACTATTTTTATAGTCGTTTTTAGGTCAAAAGGAAGCTTTGGGAAGAAAGATCGACAGAAACGGAGCCACGAGGGCCAAGTTGGTGGGCCCCACACGGCCAAGGAATCTAGACGCGTGGGCCCCCCTCTTTTGGCCTTCGGGCTTCCACTTTTTCGCTTCCTTCGCTCCTACGCTTTGTTCCTTCCAAAAACTGATGCTCGTAAATTATCAGGTCATTTGGACGTCGTTTGGGTCCCTGAAAAATCAAAATATAGAAAATAGGGTTTTCTGCCAGTGCAGGGTTAATTCCAGAAAAACAGGAAACTGTGAAATCTTCCCAAAATCATTATAAAACAATTATATAACCCTTATATGATGCAAATATGATTGAAATATGAGTATTATAATGCAAAGTTCATGTATGCATTTTACATGCATCATTGGGCTGGCTCGGCTGAGCTGGTTCGGCCGGCCCGGCTTTCCCTTTTTTTTGAACTCTTTTATTTTTCAGAAACTCAAACAAAACATAACTTTGCATGCAGGTGTTTTGTCCAAAATGTATCTCATTTGGTTCTAGAAAGTCTTTGCATGCACGGTTACTAATTTATATTGTCATAGCATGCTTATCTTTCTTGATCCAATATATAGGGTATACTCCACCGAATCCTAACTCGGCTAAGATGTGCATGAAATTCAATTTCATATCTATATGCCCATATTTATGTGGAGTATGTCCTATGTATTGTAGTTTATCTAACTACTATGGAACCCAATGAGCTTGGGAACCATGTTGTACTTAAATTTTGTTTTAGGTACAATGGAGATGCATTGGATGCTTGCCTCATTCATAAGGAAGGTGTTCTCACCGTGTGATTATTGGAGTCAAGCTTTGATGATAAACAAACTCTCATCTTCTACATCGTCAATGTATCTCGGTAACAAGTATCTACCTAATGCATACTTTTCTAGTCTCAACCTTGCGTAGGTTGCTCCTTGGCATGAAATCTTTTAAGTGCAATTGTTGTGGTTTTGGCTTATTTCCTTCACTTATCTTTGTGATGAATTTGCAAAAACCTTTTCTTTAATTGGTACTATTTGTTTGTGATACTTGTTGCCTATCTCAAAGCATCTTCACTATCTCTTGTCCCCTTAGTGATATGTGTGATGTCTTTGATATATTTGAAGTTCATCTATATACAAATGAGATAAATTTTAGCTATGTGCTATGATTTTTAAGCAATAATCTTACTTCTGTATATATGACTTCCTTTTGGATACCTTGGTCTCTCCTTCATCAACCATTTCTTATGTGCAAGTTTCTTTGTGGATGATTTGTCTACTTAGAAACCTATACATATGAGAGAGGTCACTTATTAGTTGGTATCCTATTTCTTTTGAGCTACCTTGATTTTTATCTATAATTCTTTGGTGGCTCCAAATTTGCTTCATGAGTGCGTATCTTAATTTTATTTGCATCTTTGCACACTCATGTGTTTGTTGAGGATCTTCGTCCTCATGCTTACCTTGGTAAGTATGTTGATTCTTAGTGGCTAGATGCTCTCTCAAGCTTTTGGCCTTTTCAATTGGTTTCATTTTCCAATTGGTATCCTTCAGTTTGCAAACATCTCTTCTTTTTAAAAGATCTTCTTTGTATCTTGGTTGGGCCTATCTTATGATTTAATCTTTGAAAATTGGTATCTCCTTATGGTTCAACCATATCTTTGGTGCAAGTGCTATGATTTTCTTTAGCTTTATGCACTCTTGCACTTGTTGTGTGTTCTAGATGATCTTGGGGGAGTGAGGATTCCATATTTGTGCACTCCTCAATACTGCATGAACATTGGGGAGCTTCTCCATTTTTATTTAGAACTCTCGGTTTGGATCTTTTCGATTGCCTACCTCCTTTGTGGAGATGTTTAGAATGATTTCGTCTTTTTGCAATCTTTGGATCCTCAATATAGTTTGATTTCCTCTAACTATTCATCATTGGATATGTGCATTTGATTTCACTCATATCTTGAGAAATGCACACATTTTTGAGGAACTCATATTATATTGGCCTTCTAATTGTTCCTCCCATTTCGGCAATAGATGCCAATGGGGAAGAAGTTTAGAGGGTTTAAGGGAATTTGGTATGCTTGTGTTGCATTTTCCTTTAATGCACTTGCATTTTTGCTTGTTTGTCTTGCAAGGATGCTCTATTCAGTATATAAACCCTCTTAAAAAGGGATTGTCATCAATTACCAAAATGGGGGATATTGAAAGTGCATGGTTGCCCCCATGTGTGGTTTTGGTAATTAATGATAATTCTACGGACTAATGTTTATATTGAGCTATTCTTGTAGGTGTGTCCACTTGCATTGCTTGATCTCCATATGTTGGAGTCAAGGCTAAGGTAAGAAGATTATATATTGATCAAGGCTAAGTGCGGGTTGATCAACACTCAAGTCCAAGTGAAGATATACCGAAGAGTGCCTCTCCCATATTTGTGTATGGGGGGCTATTAGCGAGCCTTCACCAAGCGGAGCGCAATCAAGAAAGGTGGTCTAACTTGAGAAGGCAAAGATCGTCATCATCTAGCTCAAGTGGATTATGCGCAAGGAAAAGGTATGATCTTGATAGGGTTTCTATTTTACCGGTCTCATGATGTTAGTGAGAGACCGGATTATAGGATAGTTAACCGTACTATCAAGAGGGGCTCTCGACCGAGTATCTTGATTTTATCGTTCGTGGAGAGCTCAAAACTTTGCATCCTTGGCATCATATTTATTGGTTCTTATTTGGCTCTTATCATGGTGTGTTCTTGGTGCTTGTCGTGCTTGTCATGACAAGGCCAAGTTCACCGAAAATGGATTTCGTATGCGTCTTCTATTGCGTTTTCGGTTTTCGAGATTTTGTCGGTTCATCCATGTGGAAGGTTTCTCTCTTCCATTTATTAGAAAAATCTCCCTTCCTTGGTTTCAATATTTTCACTTTTTATAGGGTAGCTTTTGTCGTCCTCTTTCCAACAAAATTGGATTCACTCGATTCGGACTTCATTTGCAAAAGTTATGGCAATTCAGGCTGTTTGAATCTGGCCCGGAAGAACACCGGAGATGGTCCGGAGTCTCCGGTCCCACCGGGTCTCCGGCCCAAAGGACCCGAAATCTCCGGTCCATTGTTTTTTGCTGCCAAGTGACTTTTTGTGGTGTGATACTGGATAGGGGTCCGGAGTCTGTCCGGAGTCTCCGGCCCCTCTGGACCGGAATCTCCGGTCTGCCCAGTCCGGTAGGAGCCCGGAGCATGGCCGGAATCTCCGGCCCAGGACGGAGTCTCCGGTGCACTTACACCGGAGTCTCCGGTCTGAGCAGGCTGCAACGGCTAGTTTTTTAGGGGACCTATAAAAGGCCCCCTTCTTCCCCAAATCTCTTTAGGGTTTTCTGCAGCACGAATTTCTCTCTCTCTCCCACCATTGTTGACCTTGGAAAACCTTGCCCTCTCCCAATCCCTCCAATGATTCCTGCTCATCTTTAGGGAAACAAGAGAGGAGACCTAGATCTACATTTCCACCAATCAATCTCTCCTCTAAGTAAGGGGAACCTAGTGGATCTAGTTCTTGGAGTTCTTTTGTGGTTCTCCTCTTTGTTCTTCAACTCAAATCCCTCCCTAGCATTAGTTGCTTTGGTTGGATTTGGGAGTGAAGGACTTGACCGCCTTGTGTGGTCTTGGCTTTTGCATTTGGTGCATAGGTTTGAGTTCCCCACGGTGATACGTGGGATTGAAGTTCGAGAAGCTTGTTACTCTTGGGTGTATTGTGTTCCCAAGAGCTTGTGCCTCTTGGGTGCATTGTGTACCCTAGACGGTTGGTGATGTCGCGAAGACTTTGAGTTGTGAAGCTTCGGGCAAGGTTTGGGAGCCCCTAATTGAGTTGTGGGTGTGTGCCCCAAGATTGTTGTAAAGGCTCCGGATTCCGCCTTGAAGGATTCTGATAGTGGAAGGTGAACCTAACCCTTGGGGTGGGGTTCATCGGAGAATAGGGTGAGGCCTTTTGAGGCATCTTGAGTAGGCCTTTGTGGCGAGCTCGCACCCCTCCAATGAGACGTACTCACTTAAGAAGGAGGAACTCAGGGATACAATCTCGTCTCTGCGTGCCTCGGTTATCTCTATACCCGAGCTCTTTACTTATGCAATTTACATTGTGATAGCCTTCGTGCTTGAAGTTTTATATTTTGCTATCACCTTGTTGCTTGCCTTTCTTAGCATAAGTTGTTGGTGCACATAGGTGAGCCTAGTTTATTTAGGTTGTTGGCTTGTTAATTTAAACAACTAGTTTTATTCCGCAATTATCAAGCCTTAAACCGGAAAAGTTTTAATCGCCTATTCACCCCCTCTAGGCGACATCGTTTGTTCTTTTAGAAAGCATTCAGCTTTTCATACTCTCCCCCTAGTCGGTCTGCATGGCAATAATTTTGCGATCAAGGCGTCGCTCAAGAAGTTTTTGAAAGTTTTTGAAAACTTGAAAGACATCAGAACGATGTTTGAGAAAATAAATCCATGTGAATTTGATGTAGTCATCAATAAAACTTACATAATACTCATGACGGCCAACATATTTGGGTCCCGGCCCCCACACAGCAGAGAAAATTAATTGTAACGGAACAGTGGAGATACTTGTAGAAATAGGATAGGGTAGTTGATGACTTTTGGCTAATTGACACGAATCACAGATAGATTCAGGATGCAAAACGTTTACATAAGAAATTTTATTTTGACTAAGTATTTTCCTAACAATGACCGACGAGGGAGGACCAAGACGACTATGCCACCGTGCTTGCGAGGGTTTAGAGGCGAAGAAGACTTGCTTATGTTGTGTGAAGAAGTTGTTATGACAGGATAAAGGCCACCAACGCATCGTCCTCTATGAAGTATTCTCCGTGTGACCTGATCCTTAATAAGAAAATAGAAAGGATGAAATTCAAGGAAGACGTTATTATCTTTGGCAAGATAGTGAACAGATAGGAGATTTTTAGATGCCCTAGGAACATGAAGAATATTTCTAAGATGCAAATCTTTAACAGGGTTTCGAACTATTGTGTGACCAACATGACTAATAACCATACCTGATCCATCAGAAGTATGAACAGCATCCTTGCCGCAGTACTGATCATGAACGATCATCTTTTCCAACTCCACTGTGATGTGATGTATCACACCGGTGTCAGGATACCAGTTGGTATCAACATCGTAGGAGGCCCCATGAGCCTCCTTGTCATCGTAATCATCGTCGTTGTCCTCAAATCGCCACTAGCAGTCACGGGCAGCGTGTCCCTGCTTGTTGCAGATCTGGCACGTAATGTCCACCCAGGGAGTGGTGCATGCACTGCTGCGGCCACGACCACCAGCTGGCGCAGTGCACCCTCCTCTGTTGCTGTGATCATCTCGTCTGCGATCACTGTCATCACGGCCACGGTCACCATGGACACGGTATGGGGCTCAGCCGCTGTAGGTCCTGCCACGGTTGCGGTTCTGACCGCGATAGGCTGCTGAAGCCGCCATCGCCGGAGTTGTTGAACATCTCCTGGGCGCTCATCATTCGGGACGCACTGCTGATAGAGGTCAGACACCATGACGGTGAAAGCCTTGGGAAGTGTGTTGACGTCGACAACGACCGAGTCATAATCCTGATCCAGTCGGGCGATGACGAAGGAAACCATCTCGGCGTCCGAGAGAGGGCTTCCTGCTGCTGTGAGTTCATCGTGGAATTTCGTCATCTTGGAGAAGAAGGCGTTGATACGTCTCCGACGTATCTATAATTTTTTATGTTCCATGCTTGATTATATATCAGTGCTACATGTTTTTATATCATTTTGGCATGATTTATGGAACTAACCTATTAACAAGATGCCCAGTGCCAGTTCCTGTTTTCTGCTGTCTTTTTGTTTCAGAAAAGTTGTTCTGGGAAGTTTCTCGGATTGCGCTGATATTTTACAGGAATTATTTCCAATATGAAACAAAGACGGAACCCGAAGGACGCTCGGAGGGGAGCCCCAGGGGCTCCAGACGCCACCTGGCCGCGACCCCCCTTAGGCCGCGCCTAGACCCCACCTGGGCAGGTGGCCCACCTCCTCGCGTCGCCTCTTCGCCTATAAATTCCCCCTCGACGCAAAAACCCTAAGCACCCGATCATATTTCCCAGAAGATGTCCGAGGCCGCCTCCATCTCCAACCCTAGTTCGGGAGGGTTTTGCAGCTCTTCCCGGCACCCTGCCGGAGAGGGGAATCGACACCGGAGGCATCTACACCACCATGCCTGCCTCTGGAGTGATGCGTGAGTAGTCCATCTCGGGACTACGGATCCATAGCAGTAGCTAGATGGTTGTCTCTCCTCCTTGTACTCCATTGTTTAGATCTTGTGAGCTGCCTATCATGATCAAGATCATATTATCTGTAACTGCTACATGATTGTGTTTGCATGGATCCGATGAATTGTGGAAGTCATTGCTTTTGTTCATCTTTGTGTTGTGTTTTATCTATGATCTTGCATGCTCTCCGATGCTAGTGGATGCTTTGGCCAAGTAATTATTAGTTTTGTACAAGGGAGTATTTATGCTAGATAGTGGGTTCATGCCTCTCTTGTCTAAGCTCGGGCTGACAGAAACGATTAAGACAAGAGATGTGTTGTTGCCACTAGGGAGAAAACAGC
Source organism: Puccinellia tenuiflora (assembly GCA_012064385.1). Classification (NCBI taxonomy): domain Eukaryota; kingdom Viridiplantae; phylum Streptophyta; class Magnoliopsida; order Poales; family Poaceae; genus Puccinellia; species Puccinellia tenuiflora. The sequence continues at coordinate 1,228,397 of QRDG01000068.1, read as the reverse complement.
GGTGTGATTTCCTTGTGTTATTTACATTGCTTACATTATGCACTTTGCTTATTGCAATGATCTGTTGCTTGCAACTTAATACTTTTGGGTGACATGCTGGATAGCGATCCCAAGGTGGATTATTAATCGTAGATGAAGTTGGAAGACGGTCTATGTATTTTGACGTAATGCCCATATTAGATGAAACGGTGAACTATATTGTTTGATGATAGCTTTCTTGTGCGCCCACAATTCTGTCAATTCACATGCTGTAATTTGTTTACCCATCATGTATATCTTTTGGAGAGACACTGAAAGAACGAGATGTCGCCTAGAGGGGGGGGGGGGTGAATAGGCGCTTTAAAACTTTTACGCTTAGAGATTGAATAAATGCGGAATAAAACTAACGTTTAATTTATCAAGCACAAAACCTAATATACTAGGTTCACCTATGTGCACCAACAACTTATGCTAGCAAGTTAACAACAAAGATAGCAAGATATAGTACTTCAAGCTCGATGGCTATCACAAGGTAAATGCACAAGTAATGGAGTTTGGTTATAGAGATAACCGACACAAGTGGAGGCGGAGGTTTGATTCCCGTAGTTCCTTCCCAATGGAAGTACGTCTACGTTGGGGAGGTGTGGAGGCTCCTTGGCCCTCCTACAAGCACGTCCGTGCCCACCCTATTCTCCGGGCGCTCCTCTCGTGGGGAAATACCCGTTGGGGGATTTTCTCATCCACTATGAGGTCTTCTTGAGGGCGTTGACCAAACTCGTACAATGAGGTCTTCTTGAGGGCATCGACCAAACCCGTACAATCTGCCCGAGCCTACCTCCACACAATAGGAGGCTCCCGTAGCACACACAACCGTCTAGGGTGCACAATGCACCCAAGAGGCACAAGCTCTTGGGAGCCCTATGCACCCAAGAGTAACAAGCTTCTTGAACTTCAGTCCCACGTATCACCATGGGAACCTCAAACTGATGCACCAAATGCAATGGCAAGAACACACTAAGTGGTCAAGTCCTTCTCTCCAAAATCCAACCAAAGCAAAAAATGCTAGGGAGGGATTTGAGAGGAAGAACAAAGGAGAAACACTAAGAACTCCAAAATCTAGACCTACTAGGTTCCCCTCACTTAGAGGAGGAATGGATTGGTGAAATGGTAGATCTAGATCTCCTCTTTTGTTTCCCTAAAGATGGGCAAGAATCATTGGAGGGAAGGAGAGGAAGCAAGCTCTCAAAAAGGTCAACAATGGAGAAGAGAGAGAGTGCAAAGAGTTTGGCAAAAGGTTGGGGTTTATTTGGGGAAGAAACCCCTTAAATAGGAGGCTCCAAAATGGAGCCGTTGGAGCAGCAGGGTGCCCGGCCTAGGCCGGCCGGGGGGGCGGCCATGGATTATCAAGTAGGGAAAAAAGGGCAGCCCGGCCAGGGAGCCAGCCTGGGCCGGCCTAGGGGCCGGCCACCCCCCAGAGCCGCCCGGCCTGGAGCCCGGCATGGGCCGGCCAGGGGGCCGGCCACCCCCAGAGCCACACGGCCTAGGCTGGCCAGGGGGCCGGCCAGCCAGGTGCGACGCCTTCTAATTTTAACGTTCGACACCGAAAATGCAATAACTTCCACATACGAACTCCGTTTCCGATAATCTTGGACTCGTTGGAATCGTCACAATGAGCCCTACAATATTATGCATAGAAACATCATTGTTCAATCGGATATGGTAAAACCAAAAGATGAAAAGTAAAACCTTTCTATTGAAGACCGGAAAACCATATCTTTTGCAAATGAAGTCCGAATGAAGTGAAACCAACTTTGTTGGAAAGAGGACGACAATAGCTACCCAATAACAAGTGAAAATATTGAAACCAAGCAAGGGAGATTTTGCTACTAAACGGAAGAGTGAAACCTTCCGCATAGATGGACCGACAAAATCTCCGACACCGAAAACTTAAGAGGAGACACATGAAAACCGTTTTCGGTGACCTTGGCCTTGTCATGACAAGCACGACAAGCACCAAGACCACACCACGATAACAGCCAAATTAGAACCAATAAATATGATGCCAAGGATGCAAAGATTTGAGCTCTCTACGACGATACGATCAAGATATTCGCTCGAGATCCCCTCTTGATAGTACGGCTATCTATCCTATAACCCGGTCTCTCAACTAACATCATGAGACCGGTAAAATAGGAACCCTATCAAGATCATACCTTTGCCTTGCGCATAATCCACTTGAGCTAGATGATGACGAACTTTGTCTTCTCAAATGATCTTTTCTTCTTTTAGCCTTGACTCCAACATATGGTGTTCAAAGCATGCTAAAGGACCAAACCTACAAGTATAGCTCAAAGCACACATTAGTCCTTAAGTATTGTCATTAATTAACAAAACCACACATGGGGGCAACCATGCTCTTTCAATCTCCCCATTTTGGTAATTGATGACAATCCCTTTTAAGAGGGTTTATATAATTAATTAAGCGTTCTTGCAAGACAAACAAGCAAGCACGCAAGAGCATAAAGGCAAATGCTTAAGAACCAAACAAAAGCATAAAACCAAATTCCCTTAAACCCTCTAAACTTCTCCCCCATTGGCATCGATTGCCGAAATGGGAAGAAAAATTTAGAAGGCCAATATAATATGAGTTCCTCCATACAGTGTACATTTCTCAAGGTATGAGTGAAATCAAATGCACTTATTCATTGACGAATAACTAGAGGGAATCAAACTATATTGAGGATCCAAAGATTGCAAAAAGATGGAGTCATTCTAAACATCTCCACAAAGGAGAAAAGCAATCGAAAAGATCCAAAGAGAGAGTTCTAAATAAAAATGGAGAAGCTCCCCAATGTTCATGCACTATTGAGGAGTGCACAAATATGTCATTCTTTCTCCCCCAAAATCATCTAGAACAAACAACAAGTGCAAGAGTGCATAAAACAAAAACATAGCACATAGCACTTGCACCAAAAGATATGGTTGAGCCATGAGAAGATACCAATTGAAAAGATTCAACATAGGAGAGGCCCAACCAAGATACAAAGGAGATATTTTTTTGTAATTTCATCACAAATATCACAAAGACATATCAAGTGAAAGAAATAGGCCAAAACAACAACAATTGCATATAGAAGCATTACATGCCAAGAAGCAACCTACACAAGGTTGGAACTAGAAAATTATGCATGGGATAGATACTTGTTACCGAGATGTCATTGGTGATGTAGAAGATGAGAATTCGGTAAACATCATAACTTGACTCCTATAATCACATGGTGAGAACACCTTCCTTATGAACGAGGCAAGCATCCAATGCATCTCCATTGTACCTAAAACACAATTCAAGTACAAAATGGTTCCCAAACTCATTGGGTCCCATAGTAGTTAGATACACTATAATATATAGGACACACTCCACATAAATATGCGCATATAGATATGAAATTGAATTTCATGCACATCTTAGCCGATTTAGGATTTGGTGGAGTATACCCTATATATTGGAACAAAAAGACAAGCATGCCATGAGATATATATATTAATAAATATGCATGCAAAAAGAATTTCTAGAACCAAAAAGATACAATTTGGACACAAACACCAAGTAAACCAAAAGTAGACACACCAAGGTGTGACACAGAAAGGTTGTCCAAATTATATAAAAATCCAAATAAACACATGATCAAGGAAGAATCAAAACAACCAATGATTGATTCCAACACATCAACACATGAAGTGAGATATCAATAGGAATCAAATCAAACAACACATGAGAGATAAGACGCAAATTGAAAATAAGATACCCGCAAGAGGCAAAGATACCTAGAGAAGAGTAATACTTGAAAGACGTAAAACAAAAACAAGAAACAAGGTATCAAAGCTCCCATAAGAGATACCAATTGAAACAAATATCTATGGATGAGATATAAAATTTCAATAGATACAATTGAAGGTACCTAAGCAAGATCAATGAGCATATAAGATAAGATAAAAAGATAAATGCTCATTGTGTTTTCTCATTTAAGAAGATAAGACACAAACCGAGAAATGAGAAAGCAAACTCCCAAAAGAGAGCAAGGTTACAACAAATAAACCAAGCACTCTTTATATTTTTCAAGATGGCGCAAAGCCTAAAAGAAAAAGAAAATGTTTGTCTTCCACAAACACAAAAGATATAAATTAAATGCCAAATTAAAGGATCAAATGTCAATTGATAGGATAGTATTCTAAATAATAAAGAAGAGCTCCCCAAAGATTCGTGCATTATCTTTAGGATTTGCATTTTAATACAAAACACACACACAAGGGATCATCACTCTCCATATGCCATTTACAACACTAAACAATACCAATTGAAAAATACGATCCAAGAAATAGGCAAGGAAGACAACGGGAGCCAACGCAATATAAATACTTGGCAAAAGATAAGGCAAATAATAGAAAAGGCCAAACGCAAGGATAATCACAAATATTCTACCGCACACATGTATCAATTGTCCAAGGACAATGAGTAAAAGGAAATATTTTCTCGGTGATAGAGATATTCAAGAATATCCTCACAAGATAAATCATATGGAAAAAGATAAGAATTAAAGCAACACCACATTTGATAGAGTTTGTTGGTAGCTCCAACTATTCGAACCAACCGGAAAAACCATGGTTGAAATAATATGGAGCGAATGATTTCTCAAATAGCATATGGAAATACATATTTGAGGAAAACCACACCAAGCAAAGCTCATTCAAACAAGATCCACAGGAAAGCCAAATAGAAGCACTCAAAAAGATTGGAACTTGTTCGAGCAAACATGCCTCATAGGAATAGGATAATTTACAATATCAAATCCAAGTGGAAAAACCTCAAATGTTCACACTAGGATTGTAATATGCACATAGCTTATTACTCCCCCATAACATGATAATCCATTTCTTTCTAACAAGAGGCAACTAAAAACCAACTAGAGAAATTAATGGACATTAGAGAATTTGAATTTCTCATGAATAATACGTACCACATAGTGACTAGATAATTTTGCTATATCGATACTATGTGGTGTACATCATGAATACACATTTTTGGGATTGTGAAGTGCACAAAGCAAGTCACTCACCCAAAATTGGTATAGTCCATTAATCTCTCAAAAGAGCCAAATAAAATCCACACAAGATCCAATAAACGGCTCAACACAAGGTTTACACATACATGATACACAACTAACATACACATACTTGATTTCTCAAGATAAGTAGGAAAGAAGCACATCATATACAAACACATGCTAGGAACAAAACTAACACATGAAAGGGGGGCAAGTAACTTTCAATGTAAATGAGTTAAGTACAAGTGGTTATAGGATAGATATGTGACAATTGACTTGGCTCGAGGAAATATAACCATGAAGATCCCTTACTTCTTCAAAAGATAGCCAAGTTTCCAATGTCCTTCAACACAACCTATTGATCAAGTTTGAGCTTGTTGGTCCCCAACAAAGTTGGGTCCTAAGATGTTAGTCACAATAGGTTTGGGTACCCAAATGGTTCTTTTCTTGACACCACTTTGAGCACCCACATATTTGGCAAACACATTGCCAACCCTATCCCTCATAATAGAGTAAACATCCTCAATGATAATTGGGGTGGATAGGGTACCGTTTGTGCATGAAGAAGCCACGTGACCCTTCTCACGGCATAGGTAGCAACACCGACTCTTCCCTTTCTTCTCGAGAGGCTCCTCAACTCGAGGAGCAATAGCATGAGTCTTCTTAGGAGGTGGCATTTGTTCAACTCGTGGTTGGGCATGAGATTGAACAAGAGGTCGCTTCCCTAGTTGCTTCTCACTAAGAGGCTTCTTCTTCATAGGGCATTCTCTAACATGGTGCCCTTGAATCTTGCACTTGAAGCAAGTAATCTTGGCCGGATTCTTGACTTGTTCTTGGCCCTTCTTCTTGTCAATCTTGGACTTGTTCTTGTTGTTTGAGTTGAATCCAAGTCCACTCTTGTCATTGGGGGATTTTTGCACACTCAACATTTTGTCAAGTGTGGACTTCCCTTTATGACTCTTTTCCAAGCCTTTCTTCAAAGAAGTGGCTTGGGCCTTGGGCTCATTTCTTTCCCCTACATGGTTAGTGACAACACAAGCACTAGAGGAAGTAGATGCATCATTGTTGGAGCAACAAGGCATGGAAAGTAATTCATCACAAGATGTGCCAACTTTGTGAGTGGATGAACTACTAGGAATAGCACATGGCAATATAGCATTATTAGTAGAGGATGTGCCATTGTCCACACGAGGCTCACTAGATGTTACCTTGGTAGTGGTAGCCTCAAGAGATAGCTTTAGCCTATCATGGGACACTAGAAGATCATCATGAGAGCTAGATAGCTTTTTATGACTTTCTTCCAATTTCCCATAATTGCTAGTTAGCAACTCAAGTTGAGCCCTTAGCTCAACATTCTCCTTTAAAATGGATGCTTCACAAGAAGTAGAGTTAGTAGCACAAGCATCATCATTAAGAGCAATAGGAGAACAAGTAGGAAGCTCTTTTAGCATTTGAGCTTGGAGTTGATCATGAGACTTAGTGAGGTTAGCGAGAGAACCTTCTAAGGACTTGAATTCCTTTTCAAGCTTCTCATTAGCCTCAAGAAGTCTAACATTTTCAATCACAAGCTCACCATTTTTAGTTTTGATTATTTTAGCAAGAGCTTGAGCATGATCATGTTCTTTTCTTAATTTAGACATATCTAGATTATTGGACTCCTCAAGATCCGCAAGAGTTTCCTCAAGGGTCGACCTACGGCCTTGCTCTTCTTCAAGAGCAATAGAGAAGTCCGCAATCTCATTGGCATAATCACGCTCACGAGCTTCCATTTTCTCAATGGTGTCTTCATACTCATCAATTATATTTTTACTTTCATCAAAAATAGACATGATGTTTAAGAAAGTAGAGGAGGCATTATCATTTTTACGAAGAGCATGAAGGACAACATTTTTCATCTTATCTAAGAGAGCATCATTATCAATATCATCATTATTCTCATCATCATCATCATTTGTAGATTTAGCCATAAGACAAAAGATAGTTGATGAAGATGAACCATTAGTTGAAGCATCACTTAAACTAATATCTTGTTTTATAAAGAGTTGGGTTTCCTCAACATTTCTCGGAACACAAGGACTGGAGGAAACACAAGCATTTTGATCATGGCAACAAGATATAGCTAGCATATCATCATGAGATTTATTCATGCAATTTCTACATGATATGCAAGGACTATCAACACAAGCATGTAAAGCATTTATAGTGCTAGAAGTGTTTAAGTCCTTAGATGAAGCATTGTGTAGTGACCTTGCCTTTTAAAATAGACAAGATACCTGTGTATAGTGCTAGTCCCTGGATCGACTCGCTAGCACACACAGTACAGGATGAAATACCATAACAGTGCATCATTTTATTACACGCATGATCCAGAATTTTCGATTACAAGGTGCATAGCTCGAAGCTAGCTTTATTTAGAGTAAACAGCGGAAATAAACATTAAGCATGGAGTCTCCATCATCTTCATGCTGCCACAGGCGAACATGTCGGTTGTAGACTCGAAGCCCTATCACGCACCTTACTCATCGTCTGAACAATCTGCAACAGTAAAAGCCAAAAATTGGTCAGAACCATTGGAATGGATCTGGCAAGTGACACTTGTTGACTCATAATGGCAAACTCTAAGACCTATATGCTTATTTGGCTGGTGGATCTCAAGGCTCTTTGCACAAGGCCAATTTTATCCTAGCTTTCGCAATATTTTATTTTCCAACTAGTCGAGACAATTCCTGGTATACATTCCAGTGCCAAAAGAGGCAATTCCTGGAATATATCCAGTGTCCCATTTCTACCCTTGTTCACCCATCAAAATTTTATTTAAGAAATTGGAATGGTGAGATTCTCCATCGACATCCTTGTCCAGCTGCTCAAAATTGTCCGTAACCGGGGACACGGCTATGATCATAGTTTTATTACTCTCGAGAGTTTGTGGCACTTTCCCCACTAGACTCAACTAACCCAAACATCCTAATCACTCAATTAGTGAGAAGGAAAGGAGAGAGTCAAGACGAGATCTTTCAGAAGAGCTTTCCCGTACACCTGTCCGAACAATACCCACCTACAACCCCTACATCTGCTTGTTCGTCCGGTCGGGTCCACTCAACTTAGTCAATCAAGACAGAGCCCATATGACTAGTGGCTGCACTGGAAGCAAACAAAAGCATGGAGTGACATCGAATCTCTTTGTTCCTGGGTGGCCGTTCCCAAGTGAACATCTCGAGTATAACCATGGAAATGGCCCCGAGAAGACACTCAACTCTGTCCGCCAAGCAATACCAATTGCCACCCAGGTGGTTCATTAACTTAGTAGAGTTTTTATCCTTTCATACTACAATAAAACATTTTGCATTGCATTTCTAACATCTACCAAGTTAATGGGTACCTAGACCAACAGGAATATGGGGTGTATACTAAACAGGTCTGCATAGCATAATAGTAATACTCCTATCATGCATACTACTGAAATAGCTAAAATGCATAATATAAAATAGTAGGACTTTTATGCTGGAGTATCACTTGCCTTGGCAACCAGCTGAGCAGGAGCAACAAGCACAAGAGTAACCGGGACCCTCCGAATAATCTAACAAATATCACAAATCACAAATAAGCAACCATACCATTATAGCAATACAAAAATATATGCCATGCATGAGTGTATGCAAAAGACACACAACACAAGTAAATCATATTATTGATCTCTGATTATTACTATATGCATGATGCCACAAGACAAGTTTTAAACAATTTTAACCATTAAAGCATTTTTAAAACACCCAAAAAGGACAAATACAAGGATTTTATAGTTTTCTGTAATAAAATATTTTATAAATTTTGGAAAACAAGTCTACTGGACAGAGGACATCTAGACAAAGCTTCTGCAATTTGGATCACTCAATTTGGAATTGTAGAACTCAAGATATGGCCAAAACAAGATTTTTGGATTTCTACAAATACCAAGTGTGTGCACGTATCAAAAGTTGAATTTAATTGCACCACTGCATTCTACACATTTTGGTGATTCCGGGGACTACAAGATCATTGAATTTGGATACATGGTTCAAAAGATATGGATTTTCCAAGTTTGGGTGATTTTCTGTTTGAAAAACAGAAAAACAGAAAAGATAAAAGAAAAATCGGCCACGTGGCGGCTCCTGATTGGAGCGTACCGATTCGGTATTAAAAATAAAAGGCAGCCGTCCGATGAGGATCCAACGGCTCGGAATGAACCGGCCAAAAAGGGGCGGCGCGGCTCGCCGGAACCCTAGCCCGCGCGGCGGCGCCGGGCCGGCACACGCGTTCTGGAGCAACCGGAGGGGGAGGGAGGACGGCGAGCTCACCACGGCGTGCAGCAGCTCGAGGCGGACGTGGTGGCGAGGGCGTCGTGGTCGTGGCGTCCTGGTCGTCGCAGAATCGCTCGCCGGAGTTGGAGGATGACGGCGGCCGAGCGTGGCGCGGACGCTCCCGTCGATCTGGGGCAAGAAAACAAGCAACAACCGCGTCAATCGATGCGCAACGACGAGATAGAAAGGATGGGGGAGAAGAGACGACGCGGGGTCGCCGGAGTTGGCCGCGACGAGGATTTGTACCGGCGGTGGGTGGCGGCAAAACGAGCTCCGATTCGGGCGGCCGGGCGGCGCTTGGGTGCCGAACGGAGGGGGCTCCGGTGGAGGGGGTCGTGGGGGTCTTGTAGGGCTCGGTGGTGGTGGATTTAGTGGACGGAAACGGCCGGGGGAGTGGAGGGGGTTTCCTCCGGCCATTGATGACCACGACGGGAGGGAGAAGGTCGGCTGACGTCAGCATGACGTCATGCCCTTTTTTTTATTCCTTTTTCTGTAAATGTTTAATAACTTTTTAAATATAAGTCCAAAAATTATGAAACCAATTTGTAAATTTTCAGAATAAAAATCTCTATCACATTTAGCTATGTGACAAAGGTTTTGCAAAACTTTTATTTACCAGAATGCCATTGGCATTAAAGTGGCTTTATAGGCCTTTTTCTTAAAAGGAAAAATACATAAGTAAAATAGTTTTTGTTTTTAGATAAAAACAACACTCACACATGCTCAAATGCATAAATGCAATGTGTGATGCCATGATATGCATGAGTTTTTGATTTTTGCAAAAATTGGGATGTTACAAACCTAACCCCCTTAAGATGAATCTCGTCCCCGAGATTCGGATTGGCTAGGAAATATGTGTGGATGGTCTTCTCGAAGATCATCTTCTCGTTCCCAAGTAGCTTCATCCTCCGTATGATGATTCCACTGTACCTTGCAAAATTTTATCGTCTTGGTTCGAGTAACTCGTTCTGCTGTCTCCAAGATTTTTATAGGCTTTTCTTCATAAGTAAGATCACTCTCCAGTTGAACTTCCTCTAGCGGCACTGTATCTCTCAATGGTGTTTCTGCCATCTCCGGGTGACATTTCTTCAACTGACTCACATGGAACACATTATGAACTGCTGATAAGACCTCTGGTAATTCCAACTCATAAGCTACTTCTCCCTTGCGAGATAAGATCTTGTAGGGTCCGATAAAGCGAGGTGCAAGTTTTCCTTTGATGCCAAATCTCTTCACACCACGAAGTGGCGAAACTCTAAGATATGCTCTATCACCAACTTCATATGTAATCTCCCTTCTCTTTGAATCCGCATAACTCTTCTGTCTCGATTGAGCAATTTTCAGTCTGTCTTTGATCAATCTCACCTTCTCTTCGGCTTCTTTAATTATATCTGGTCCAAATAAACTTCTCTCTCCTACACCACTCCAAAGCAATGGTGTAGTGCATTTCCTTCCATACAGGGCTTCAAATGGTGACATTCCAATGCTGACTTGAAAACTATTGTTGTAAGAGAACTCAGCATATGGAAGGTTATCATCCCAACTGGATTTATAGTCCAGTGCACATGCTCTCAGCATATCCTCTAAAATTTGATTTACTCTTTCTGTCTGTCCATCAGTCTGTGGGTGGAAAGCTGTGCTAAACTCCAGCCTGGTTCCAAGTGATTCATGCAATTGCTTCCAAAAATGAGAGGTAAACTGGGTACCCCTATCAGATACAATCTTCTTAGGAACACCGTGTAAGCACACAATTCTCTTCATATATATTTCTGCTAGCTTTGCACTGGAATACGTAGTCTTCACTGGCACAAAGTGGGCTACTTTCGTTAGACGATCGACTATGACCAAAATCGAATCATATCCTGATTTAGTTCTGGGTAATCCCGTGATGAAATCCATTCCGATTTGTTCCCACTTCCAGTCTGGCACTGGCAACGGTTGTAGCAATCCTGCTGGCTTCTGGTGTTCGGCCTTCACACGACTGCATACGTCACATTTTGCAATATATTCCGCGATATCTCTCTTCAAACCATTCCACCAGAAACTCTCCTTAACATCCATATACATTTTAGTGTTACCTGGATGTATTGAATACGGGGAGTCATGGGCTTCTTGTAAAATCAACTTCCTAAGGGCTTCATCTTGCGGTACGCAAATGCGTTTCTCAAACCACATCGTACCCTGTTCATCTTCGCGGAATCCCTTGGCTTTTCCTTCACTCAGGTTGGTTCTGATTTCTTCCATCAATTTGTCTCCCTTCTGAGCTTCTCGGATCTTACCCATAAGTGTCGGCTGTACTTCTAACGATGCTAGAAAACCTTCAGATACCACTTCCAATCTAAGGTCTCTAAATTCTTTGCATAATTCTTCTGGTAGCTCTCCTGTTGTGAGACCGTTGACGTAGACCTTACGACTCAACGCATCGGCAACTACATTAGCTTTTCCTGGATGATATTGTAAGCTCAGATCATAATCTTTGATGAGTTCTAACCATCTCCGTTGTCTCATATTCAGCTCCTTCTGGGTAAAGATATATTTTAGGCTTTTGTGGTCAGTGAATACTTCACACCGTTTGCCCATCAGATAATGCCTCCAAGTCTTTAGAGCGTGTACCACAGATGCTAATTCTAAATCATGCGTTGGATAGTTCACTTCATGTTTCTTCAGTTGTCTGGACGCGTAAGATACCACTTTGCCTCCTTGCATTAGTACACTTCCCAAACCCTGTCCTGAAGCGTCACAAAATACTTGGAAGTCTTTCTCTACATCCGGTAAACACAACACTGGGGCTGAAACTAAAAGTTTCTTTAGTTCTTGAAAACTGTTCTCACATGCCTCCGACCACTCAAACTTTTTATTCTTCCTTAAAAGTTCCGTCATAGGCTTGGCTATCTTAGAGAAATTTTCAATAAACCTCCGATAATAACCCGCCAAACCTAAGAAACTTCGGATTTCCCCAACATTCTTTGGCGGTTCCCAGTTAGTTACTGCAGACACCTTCTCAGGATCCACTGCAATTCCTTCCTTCGTCACTACGTGGCCTAGGAAACCAACTTTCTCCAACCAAAATTCACATTTACTAAATTTAGCATACAACTTATGCTCCCTAAGTCTCTGTAACACCCGGTGCAGGTGTTCCTCATGTTCCTTGTGACTCTTGGAGTAGACAAGTATGTCATCAATGAATACAACAACAAACTTATCCAGAAAATCCATGAATACTTTATTCATCATGTTCATAAAATAAGCTGGCGCATTGGTCAGTCCAAATGGCATCACCGTGTATTCATATAGTCCATATCTGGTAGTGAACGCCGTCTTAGGTATATCGAGTTCTCGAACTTTCATTTGGAAATACCCTGACCGTAAATCGATCTTGGAAAACACACAAGCACCCTCTAACTGATCAAACAAATCATTGATTTTTGGTATTGGGTACTTGTTCTTGATGGTTACCTCATTTAGCGCCCGATAGTCTGTAACTAGCCTCTGGGTATTGTCTTTCTTCTCAACAAACAATATCGGTGCTCCCCAAGGTGATGAACTTGGGCGAATAAATCCTTTCTGTAGGTGTTCATCCAACTGCTTCTTGAGCTCTTTTAACTCATCCATGGCCATTGGATACGGTCTCTTGGCTATGGGTCCCGTGCCTGGCACTAACTCGATGAGAAACTCCACTTCTCTATCTGGTGGCATTCCCGGCAATTCTTCCGGAAACACATCAGGATATTCTCTCACTATGGGTACCTCTTCAAGGCTAACCCCCTTAAGAGAATTGAGCTTAACCTGTCTCAATTTGAATTTGGACTTAAATCTGATCCTTTTCTTCTCCGGGGTAGTGAGTGAAATCGCTCTGTCTACGCAATCTATAACTCCTTCAAAACGGGTCATCCAATCCATCCCTAGTATAACATCCAGACCTTGGGATTCTAGGATGATTAGATCGACTGGAAAATGATGTTTCCCAATCTTTAAATCCAATTTCCTACACCAGGCATGTACTAACATTTCTCCCCCTGGAGAATTTACCCTCATGGGATTTCTCATGGTTTCCGTGGGTAACTCATTATTGTTAACAAAAGCTCTTGATATGAATGAATGTGATGCTCCGGTATCGAATAAAACTAATGCTGTAAAGGAGTTGAGTAGGAACGTACCAATCACAGCATCAGGTTCATCATATACTTCTTCCACGTTGACGTGATTTACTTGGCCTTTCTAAAAAGGGTTGGGCTTGGCAGCTCCCTCGGTCTTCCTTTCTGGGCACTCAGTTGCGTAATGTCCTTTGTTCTTGCATTTGAAACACATCACCTGACTGATATCCTTCTTAGTCTCAGAAATTGGGCGATGCTGCCCATTACCACTGTTGTTTCCTTGGTGTCCATTGTGAGCATTTCCCTTGAATCCTCCATTGCCTCCTTTGAATCCACCATGGTGGTTATGTCCATGATGTTTGTGGTTATAATTTCCATGCTTGTATCCACTATTGCCTTCATAAGAAGAATGTCGCTTATATGAAGGTTCTGCGTAGTGCTTGCTGGCAGTATTTTTCCTCTTACGGTTCTCAGCCTTCTTCATATTGTCCTCCAGTGTTACTACTTGATCAAGGAGGGTCTGGTAATTTGGGGCATAAGCTACTGACAAAGGGATCTTTAGCTCATCACACAGCCCCCTAAGGAATTTCTCCCTTCTTTTTCCATCGGTGTCAATGTCCTCAGGAGCGTAACGAGACAACGTGTAGAAGTCATCCATATACTCCTTGAGCGACCTGTTACCCTGCCTCAGGCTACGGAACTCCTCTTTCTTTATGTTCATAATACCCGTGGAAATGTGTGCATTGCGAAATCCCTCCTTAAAAGTCTCCCACGTGAGTCCATCCAGTGGGTGAGTGATCTGGTAGGTATCCCACCATTGGGCTGCTGGCCCTTCTAGCAAGTGCGCAGTGAACCGCACTTTCTCCGTGTCAGTGCACTCACATGTCACCAGATCCTTACTGATTGAGCGCAACCAATCATCTGCCACAATTGGCTCAGTTGCGGTTGAGAACTTATTGGGTTTGAGCCTCAGAAACCTAGCCAGCCTGTCAGCTTGAGGTGGCGGTGGTGGTGGTGGCGGTGGGTTATTGTTGTTCTGTGCATGCGCAATGAACTGCGTCATCATCTGCATCAGTTGGGCTTGAGCTGCTATCAGTTGCTGAATTGCATCGTTGTCGGGATCACGGCGGGGAGGCATCTGTGGTTTAAGCATAGGTAAGTACAGATAGAAAGATCTAAGGAAATATTTCTACCCATACAAGCAATAACAACAAACATACATTAAACACTCAATTTTTTTTTTTTGAGAAAACCGTACTACCCGTTTATTTGGCAACGTAACAAGGTTCTGGGAACAAGTACGAAGGTACTGCCATACCACAAGTTGGTAGGTCAATACGAAAGGTTATTGTCGACACACGACTTATTTAGGAGAGGTGGGCAACTACTCATCCTGGATCCTGGCAAGAAACTCCACGGCGGCTTCAGTCTTGCGGCGCTTCTGTCCAGAACTCGCTTTCCTTGCCTTCCACTCCTCAACTGAGACCTCCTCACCATCAGTGGTGTACATGACTCTCTCCTCGGGGTCTTCCTCCGATTGCTCGCCAGCTGACTCCTTGGCGAGACGGGCACACTGCTCCTGCAGCGCTGCTATCATCGCCTGCTGTTGGTCCACCTTGTTCCCTAGCTTGAGATTCTCTGCCTCCAGCTTCTGGTTATCCTCCATGAGCTTCTGCTTCTGGGCCTCCTGTGCCTCTGCTAGCTCCTCAGCAGTCTCATTCTGCACTCTCTGCGCCTCGACCAGCTCCTTGGCCTGGTCTAGAACCATCATCTCCACACGTAACTCATACCCAGTCCTGTAGAGTAGCGTCTCCAGATCCTCCAAGTGTAGCTCAAATATGTCCAAGTCCTTGCGACCCTCCACGGTCCAGTATGGCATTCCCTGAGCGTCACGCTTGCCGAAGCGACGATAGATAGACTCTGGGGGTAAAAGCTCGAAGTACTGCTCATAGATACGGGACAAAACCTCCTGCTTTGCCATCAAAAGTCCAGTCCCCCAAGAGGTGTACTTCTTCTTGAAGACAATCGGCGGAGTGGGAGTACCAATAGGCCTGGGCAATACCTCTGTCTCAATCTCCCAGCGGTGGACTGTGGGTACATCAGAAGGCACCAATCTACCCTTGAAGATAGGAGGAACGAGGCTCAGAACTCTGCAGATACCCATCAGCTGTCTACCAAAGACACAGGTGTCATTGTCGGTCAGGACTCTCATGCGGGTGAAGACGGACATCTACACAAAGGTTAGAGAAAAGAATTAGAACAAGTGTTACGATGGTTAGTCAAAAATAATTAATTGAAGTAACTATTAAACTTTTAAAATGCAGAAAATAAATTTTGGATTCCTAGGGTCAACCTATATCTATCCAAACCTAGGGTTTCGAACCTACAGGCAACACATTGCTCTGATACCATCTGTAGTGACCTTGCCTTTTAAAATAGACAAGATACCTGTGTATAGTGCTAGTCCCTGGATCGACTCTCTAGCACACACAGTACAGGATGAAATACCATAACAATGCATCATTTTATTACACGCATGATCCAGAATTCAAAGTAGTTTTGATTACAAAGTGCATAGCTCGAAGCTAGCTTTATTTAGAGTAAACAGCGGAAATAAACATTAAGCATGGAGTCTCCATCATCTTCATGCTGCCACAGGCGAACATGTCGGTTGTAGACTCGAAGCCCTATCACGCACCTTACTCATCGTCTGAACAATCTGCAACAGTAAAAGCCAAAAATTGGTCAGAACCATTGGAATGGATCTGGCAAGTGACACTTGTGGACTCATAATGGCAAACTCTAAGACCTATATGCTTATTTGGCTGGTGGATCTCAAGGCTCTTTGCACAAGACCAATTTTATCCTAGCTTTCGCAATATTTTATTTTCCAACTAGTCGAGACAATTCCTGGTATACATTCCAGTGCCAAAAGAGGCAATTCCTGGAATATATCCAGTGTCCCATTTCTACCCTTGTTCACCCATCAAAATTTTATTTAAGAAATTGGAATGGTGAGATTCTCCATCGACATCCTTGTCCAGCTGCTCAAAATTGTCCATAACCGGGGACACTGCTATGATCATAGTTTTATTACTCTCGAGAGTTTGTGGCACTTTCCCCACTAGACTCAACTAACCCAAACATCCTAATCACTCAATTAGTGAGAAGGAAAGGAGAGAGTCGAGACGAGATCTTTCAGAAGAGCTTTCCCGTACACCTGTCCGAACAATACCCACCTACAACCCCTACATCTGCTTGTTCGTCCGGTCGGGTCCACTCAACTTAGTCAATCAAGACAGAGCCCATATGACTAGTGGCTGCACTGGAAGCAAACAAAAGCATGGAGTGACATCGAATCTCTTTGTTCCTGGGTGGCCGTTCCCAAGTGAACATCTCGAGTATAACCATGGAAATGGCCCCGAGAAGACACTCAACTCTGTCCGCCAAGCAATACCAATTGCCACCCAGGTGGTTCATTAACTTAGTAGAGTTTTTATCCTTTCATACTACAATAAAACCAAGTGTGTGCACGTATCAAAAGTTGAATTTAATTGCACCACTGCATTCTACACATTTTGGTGATTCCGGGGACTACAAGATCATTGAATTTGGATACATGGTTCAAAAGATATGGATTTTCCAAGTTTGGGTGATTTTCTGTTTGAAAAACAGAAAAACAGAAAAGATAAAAGAAAAATCGGCCACGTGGCGGCTCCTGATTGGAGCGTACCGATTCGGTATTAAAAATAAAAGGCAGCCGTCCGATGAGGATCCAACGGCTCGGAATGAACCGGCCAAAAAGGGGCGGCGCGGCTCGCCGGAACCCTAGCCCGCGCGGCGGCGCCGGGCCGGCACACGCGTTCTGGAGCAACCGGAGGGGGAGGGAGGACGGCGAGCTCACCACGGCGTGCAGCAGCTCGAGGCGGACGTGGTGGCGAGGGCGTCGTGGTCGTGGCGTCCTGGTCGTCGCAGAATCGCTCGCCGGAGTTGGAGGATGACGGCGGCCGAGCGTGGCGCGGACGCTCCCGTCGATCTGGGGCAAGAAAACAAGCAACAACCGCGTCAATCGATGCGCAACGACGAGATAGAAAGGATGGGGGAGAAGAGACGACGCGGGGTCGCCGGAGTTGGCCGCGACGAGGATTTGTACCGGCGGTGGGTGGCGGCAAAACGAGCTCCGATTCGGGCGGCCGGGCGGCGCTTGGGTGCCGAACGGAGGGGGCTCCGGTGGAGGGGGTCGTGGGGGTCTTGTAGGGCTCGGTGGTGGTGGATTTAGTGGACGGAAACGGCCGGGGGAGTGGAGGGGGTTTCCACCGGCCATTGATGACCACGACGGGAGGGAGAAGGTCGGCTGACGTCAGCATGATGTCATGCCCTTTTTTTTTATTCCTTTTTATGTAAATGTTTAATAACTTTTTAAATATAAGTCCAAAAATTATGAAACCAATTTGTAAATTTTCAGAATAAAAATCTCTATCACATTTAGCTATGTGACAAAGGTTTTGCAAAACTTTTATTTACCAGAATGCCACTGGCATTAAAGTGGCTTTATAGGCCTTTTTCTTAAAAGGAAAAATACATAAGTAAAATAGTTTTTGTTTTTAGATAAAAACAACACTCACACATGCTCAAATGCATAAATGCAATGTGTGATGCCATGATATGCATGAGTTTTTGATTTTTGCAAAAATTGGGATGTTACACATTGCAATGAGATAGAGACAAAGGATCATTAATAGTGAACTCACTATAAACATTGCAATGACCATCACTACTCACCATGTCATTAGTTTGTGGCTTACCACATGTAGGTGAAGTAGATGAAGTCGAGAACTCATCACATCCGGAAGTGGAAGGAAAACAATCATCCTCAACAATCTTGGACTTGCCATATTTATCTTGAAGCTTCGTCCATAGCTCATGAGCATTTGCATAAGGCATGATTGACCCGAGAACTATGTCACTCAAAACATGGACAATTGCATTAGATACTAGAGAATCAAGATAAGAGATTTCCTCAACCTCTAAAGACAACTTTTGGGAGTCCTTTGGAGGAGGAAATCCCATATCTAAGATTTTCTCTATATTTGGACTTATGTCCCTAAAAAGATTAAGCATGCGAATTTTCCAAGTAACATAGTTTGTGCCATCGAATATAAAAGTGGGATCATGCACTAATTCCCTAAACGACATCTTTGCTCTCTAGGCGGTGAAGCCTAACAAGGAGAGACCTTGCTCTGATACCAATTGAAAGAACGAGATGTCGCCTAGAGGGGGGGGGGGGGGTGAATAGGCGCTTTAAAACTTTTACGCTTAGAGCTTGAATAAATGCGGAATAAAACTAACGTTTAATTTATCAAGCATAAAACCTGATATACTAGGTTCACCTATGTGCACCAACAACTTATGCTAGCAAGTTAACAACAAAGATAACAAGATATAGTACTTCAAGATCGATGGCTATCACAAGGTAAATGCATAAGTAAAGGAGTTTGGTTATAGAGATAACCGACACAAGTAGAGGCGGAAGTTTGATTCCCGTAGTTCCTTCCCAATGGAAGTACGTCTACGTTGGAGAGGTGTGGAGGCTCCTTGTCCCTCCTACAAGCACGTCCGTGCTCACCCTATTCTCCGTGAGCTCCTCCTGTGGGGAAATACCCGATGGGGGATTTGCTCATCCACTATGAGGTCGTCTTGAGGGCGTTGACCAAACCCGTACAATGAGGTCTTCTTGAGGGCGTCGACCAAACCCGTACAATCTGCCCGAGCCTACCTCCACACAATAGGAGGCTCCCGTAGCACACACAACCGTCTAGGGTGCACAATGCACCCAAGAGGCACAAGCTCTTGGGAGCCCTATGCACCCAAGAGTAACAAGCTTCTCGAACTTCAATCCCACGTATCACCGTGGAGAACTCAAACCGATGCACCAAATGCAATGGCAAGAACACACTAAGTGGTCAAGTCCTTCTC
Source organism: Puccinellia tenuiflora (assembly GCA_012064385.1). NCBI lineage: Eukaryota > Viridiplantae > Streptophyta > Magnoliopsida > Poales > Poaceae > Puccinellia > Puccinellia tenuiflora. Next base: position 1,208,909 of record QRDG01000068.1, on the reverse strand, counting down.
TCCGAAATCCAACCAAAGCAACAAATGCTAGGGAGGGATTTGAGAGGAAGAACAAAGGAGTAACACTAAGAACTCCAAAATCTAGATCTACTAGGTTCCCCTCACTTAGAGGAGGAATGGATTGGTGAAATGGTAGATCTAGATCTCCTCTCTTGTTTCCCTAAAGATGGGCAAGAATCATTGGAGGGAAGGAGAGGAAGCAAGCTCTCAAAAAGGTCAACAATGGAGAAGAGAGAGAGTGCAAAGAGTTTGGCAAAAGGTTGGGGTTTATTTGGGGAAGAAACCCCTTAAATAGGAGGCTCCAAAATGGAGCCGTTGGAGCAGCAGGGTGCCCGGCCGGGGGGCCGGCCAGGGATTATCACGCAGGGAAAACAGGGCAGCCCGGCCACCCCCGAGAGCCGCCCGGCCTGGGAGCCGGCCTGGGCCGGCCAGGGGGCCGGCCACCCCCCAGAGCCGCCCGGCCAGGAGGCCGGCCACCCCCCAGAGCCGCCCGGCCTGGGCCGGCCAGGGGGCCGGCCACCCCCCAGAGCCGCCCGGCCTGGGCCGGCCAGGGGGCCGGCCACCCCCAGAGCCACCCGGCCTGCAGCCCGGCCTAGGCCGGCCAGGGGGTCGGCCAGCCAGGTGCGACGCCTTCTAATTTTAACGTTCGACACCGAAAACGCAATAACTTCCACATACGAACTCCGTTTCCGATAATCTTGGACTCGTTGGAATCGTCACAACGAGCCCTACAATATTATGCATAGAAACATCATTGTTCAATAGGATATGGTAAAACCAAAAGATGAAAGGTAAAACCTTTCTATTGAAGACCGGAAAACCATATCTTTTGCAAATGAAGTCCGAATGAAGTGAAACCAACTTTGTTGGAAAGAGGACGACAAAAGCTACCCAATAACAAGTGAAAATATTGAAACCAAGCAAGGGATATTTTGCTACTAAACGGAAGAGTGAAACCTTCCACATAGATGGACCGGCAAAATCTCCGACACCGAAAACTTAAGAGGAGACACATGAAAACCGTTTTCGGTGACCTTGGCCTTGTCATGACAAGCACGACAAGCACCAAGACCACACCACGATAAGAGCCAAATAAGAACCAATAAAGATGATGCCAAGGATGCAAAGGTTTGAGCTCTCTACGACGATACGATCAAGATATTCGTTGGAGAGCCCCTCTTGATAGTACGGCTATCTATCCTATAACCCGGTCTCTCAACTAACATCATGAGACCAGTAAAATAGAAAACCTATCAAGATCATACCTTTGCCTTGTGCATAATCCACTTGAGCTAGATGATGACGAACTTTGTCTTCTCAAGATGGACCACCTTTCTTGATTGCGCTCCGCTTGGTGAAGACTCGCAATGTGCTCCCCCATACACCAAGATGGGAGAGAACCCTTTGACATATCTTCACTTGGCCTTTATCTTGATGACGAACACCACGTGACGCCATCCTCCATGGGCAGCATAGGATCTTCCTCTTGATTCATGCTCATGGAGAAACACCTTGGCCTTGATCAACAAATGATCTTTTCTTCTTTTAGCCTTGAATCCAACATATGGAGTTCAAAGCATGCTAAAGGACCAAACCTACAAGTATAGCTCAAAGAACACATTAGTCCTTAAGGATTTTCATTAATTACCAAAACCACACACGGTGCCAAGAATAGCCTCTAAAGAGAGGATGACTAATCGGTGAGTTTGATGTCCAGAAACAGATCTTTGTTATTCACTGTTCGAAAATCCAAACAATCACAGAATATCATCTGTGGCTGAAATTTTTTGACAGCAAGCATCAGGGTTTTTTCTACCTTTCTCTAGTTTTAAGTTTTCTGATTTGAGCTACATAAGTGTCCCGAAAAAATTCATCTTTAGAGTCTGTTCTGTTTTTGACAGATTCTGTGCTTACTTTTGCATTGCTTCTTTCACGGGCAGAGTGAAGTTATTTTACAAAGCGGGAGCTTTACTTAGACTTTTGTGACAGTATATAATGTTGTAAAAAATAAGTTCATGATATGTGCTTTGGAACTGAAGGAAGATATTGTTTTTGTGGACTAACCCCTCTAATGAAGTTGCTATAAGTTTTGCGTGAAGGAAGTTTTCAAGTATCCAAGTGCGAGGTGATGAAGGAAGATCAAGAAGGGATAAAATACTAAGCTTGGGGAGGCTCCCCATGGACCCTCCTCTGAAATATTCAAGAAGTCACAAGCGTCTAAGCTTGGGGATGCCCAAGGCATCCCCTTCTTCATCAACAATCATCGGTTTCTCTCATGGTACTATATTTTTATTCCTTTACTCATTATGTGCTGTTTTTGGAGCATCAGTTTGTTTTTACTTTCAGTTTGTTTGTGTTTAGTTCTCTGGTCTTTGCAATAATTTGGATCCATGCATGCTTGTTTGGGAGAGAGACACGCTCCGCTTTTTCATTATACACTCATGTGCTTCACTTATATGTGTTGAGTGTTTAGCCTTTGTTATTTTTGCTTCAGCTCTTGCTTGTTCAGAGTTGTTAGCTTTTGTAGTTAGGGAGTTTTGCTCTTGTTGCTTCACCCTTTTAGTTTTGTTTCAAATAAGTTGATTGGTGTTTGGTTGAGTGGAAATTATCATGTAGGAAGTGTGAAAAGTGCTGCTTAATCTTGTAGATCATTGTCTTGAATCTTTGATACTTGTCAATTGTTTAGAGATATGAAGTAGATTAATTCTTAAACTTGTGGATCATCTAGTAAGAATAGATTAGTAAAGAACTACTGTAAAGCTTTAAAACTGTTGTGCTTGTCCTGCTTGGTAGCTCTCAAACTCTAGATATTCTTTTTGCAAAGAGTTGGTTTGGCTAACAAGGTAGACGGTGTGAAGTCCAGTGGTTATGCATGATGTATATTTGTAGTCATTCATTGAACCAAGTTGATGTTATGGGTTTGCTTGATATCCTGCTAAGCCCAAAAATTCCATACTGAGAGGGAATACTTCTCGTGCATCCAACTCCCTGAGCCAAATATCTTTGCCATTTGTGTCCACCATACCTACCTACATGTGGTATTTCCCTGCCACTCCATGTAAAAATTTCATGTGCTATCTTTAAAACTATCAAAATTCTCCTTTTTGTGCCCCTGTTTTTAAGCTCATGAGGAAGCAGTGGGAAGCTAGATATAACCTATGATAAGCAAGGTCATTTCCCCCTTTTACCCGGTGTTGATGGTTTACGTCCTCACTTTAATCAACCCGAGAGCGGTCTAAGAAAAATATAAATATAACTCACCATTCTCCTCCGCACAATGAAAATCTGAGAAATCAGCTCAAACATTGGTTAGTGGTGAAACAAAGGAGAAAGAGGAATGTACTCGTTCCTCTAAAACCAGCCGCTCTCACAAGTCTAAAAGCCTTGCTTGAAATGGGGGACTAGCTAGTTTCTTTACTGTGAAGTCGTTGACGAAAGCATGCATATCTCAAAACTGTTTTACTTCTGTCAAAAATAAAAAAAATAATAAAAAGCTCTAGCACATGACTAATCCCTGCTTCCCTCTGCGAAGGGCCTTTCTTTTACTTTTATGTTGAGTCAGTCTTCCTCTTCCTTCTTAACCCCCTCAAGCAATCACTTGGTATCAACTTTGGTTCATGTTTTACTTCATGTTATCTTTGTGTCTAACTGTGAAAACTTTGTATTGACTTTATCTTGAGATAAACAAGTTGCAAGTTGAACCTTTATGCTGAAAACTTAAATCTTCCTTTGTGTTGGCCAAACTCCTTTGTTAACTAATATTGCTTTGTGAGATATCAATCATTGTTAATTGTTATACTTTTAAATCTCCAAGGTACTCTTTTCTAGTAAATTCTGGCTTAGATGTTACACTCGGTTAATCATTGTTTGTTTCATTCAATGAACCTTTGTTTTGGATCAATGCATTCAGTTCATATGCTTTACATGATTACATGATCAAGATTGTGTTTGGTAGCATGTAACTTCAAAAATTATTCTGTTATCACTTACCTACTCGAGGATGAGCAGGAGTTAAGCTTGGGGATGCTGATACGTCTCCGACGTATCTATAATATTTGATGTTTCATGATTGATTATATATCAGTGCCACATGTTTTTATAATGTTTTTATATCATTTTGGCATGATTTATGGAACTAACCTATTAACAAGATGCCAGTGCCAGTTCCTGTTTTCTGCTGTCCTTTTGTTTCAGAAAAGTAGTTCTGGGAAGTTTCTCGGATTGCGCTGATATTTTACAAGAATTATTTCCAATATGAAACAAAGACGGAACCCGAGGGACGCCCAGAGGGGAGCCCCAAGGGCTCCAGACGCTACCTGGCCGCAGCGCCCCTTAGGCCGCGCCTGGACCCCACCTAGGCAGGTGGCCCACCTCCTCGCGTCACCTCTTCGCCTATAAATTCCCCCTCGACGCAAAAACCCTAAGTACCCGATCATATTTTCCAGAAGACGTCTGAGGCCGCCGCCATCTCCAACCCTAGTTCGGGAGGGTTTTGCAGCTCTTCCCGACACCCTGCCGGAGAGGGGAATCGACACCGGAGGCATCTACACCACCATGCCTGCCTCCGGAGTGATGCGTGAGTAGTCCACCTCGGGACTACGGATCCATAGCAGTAGCTAGATGGTTGTCTCTCCTCCTTGTACTCCATTGTTTAGATCTTGTGAGCTGCCTATCATGATCAAGATCATATTATCTGTAACTGCTACATGATTGTGTTTGCATGGATCCGATGAATTGTGGAAATCATTGCTTTTGTTCATCTTTGTGTTGTGTTTTATCTACGATCTTGCATACTCTCCGATGCTAGTGGATGCTTTGGCCAAGTAATTATTAGTTTTGTACGAGGGAGTATTTATACTAGATAGTGGGTTCATGCCTCTCTTGTCTAAGCTCGGGCTGACAGAAACGATTAAGACAAGAGATGTGTTGTTGCCACTAGGGAGAAAACAGCGGTGTGATTTACTTGTGTTATTTACATTGCTTACATTATACACTTTGCTTATTGCAATGATCTGTTGCTTGCAACTTAATACTTTTGGGTGACATGCTGGATAGCGATCCCAAGGTGGATTATTAGTCGTAGATGAAGTTGGAAGACGGTCTATGTATTTTGACGTAATGCCCATATTAGATGAAACGGTGAACTATATTGTTTTATGATAACTTTCTTCTGCGCCCACAATTATGTCAATTGACATACTGTAATTTGTTTACCCATCATGTATATCTTTTGGAGAGACACCTCTAGTGAACTGTGGATCCCGGTCCTATTTTCCTACATTGCTTACAACCGTTTTCATAACTTTTCATCATCATTTGCTCGTCGGTCATATTTCACTCTCATCGTATTTTACATCCACACATTTAATTCTTTGTGTTCAGCAAGCCGGAGAGATTGACAACCTCTCTGTTTCATTAGGGCAAAATAGTTTGTTTGTGATTGTGTACAGGTCCACGTCAGCACGCTGGCAACACCTCTTTTCTGGCACCGTTGACACCTTGCTAAGTCTTCTCCAAGTCCTACTAGTTCGATAATCTTGGTTTTGTAATCAAGGGAAACTGCTGCTTTGCTGCATCATACCTTCCTCTGGGGGTCTCCCAGCGAACGTGTGATCCACGTCATCAGGTGTCGATAGTCAGCTCACGCTTCTTGGTGTTGCCAAGAGCAATGCGCAGATTCGTGATCCGAGCACGAGCTTGAGAGGCAAACATGTCTGCCAGAGCCGTCCATACCTCGACGGCGTGCTCTTTGTCGTGGACATGCAGCAGGATGTCCGGGGTGAGCGACTGCAGCAAATAGCTAAGGACCCGCTGGTCACGCGCAACCCAGGCATCGAACACCGGGTTTGGTTGCGGCGACTGGTCCTTGTCTGCGTTGTCCTTGTCGGCCGGCGGCAGCGTCTCGGACGGCGCCGTATCTTTTCCATCAAGCAGCCCCATGAGCCGCACACCACGTATCGCCGGAAGGACCTGCGTCTTCCAGAGGGTGTAGTTTTCGCGCGAGAGCTTCATGGTGGGCGGCGATCCCAGGTTGGGAGCCGCGGCAGCCGATGAGGATGCCATGGCTGGAGTTGGGTGGGTAGATTGGATCTAGGGTTTTTGTTTCTAGATGTAATGGAAGAGGCCTGCTCTTGGTACCATGTTAAACTGGTTGAAGCGTTCTACACATCGAGCCGCATTGCTTTATTTATATGGAGGGTTTCTTGTACAAAGGGTTGGACTCCGATGGAGTCCTAAAACATCTCTAACCGAATTGGTTTATTTCACCATATTCGGTTTATATAATATTCTATCTCTAATACAATCAACTTCTTCTTCTCCAGCTCCACCTTCACCAATTCCAACATCGCCTTCTCCAAATCCATCCTCCCCTTAAGCCTCGCACGATGAAGCTCCATCATCTCCCTTTGCAACTACCAGAATGATTTGTACCTCTCATCCTTCTTCTCTTCTACCACTAGTAAAAGCATGAGAAAAGGAGTGTCACACACGCGCTGCTCCTCCCCCGCCCACCTCGCCACGCCACTCCTCGTCACGACGCGTCGGTCAGGTTTCGCGAATGAATCGCACCGAGTACAGAACTATGCATCTTGTTTATATTATTGCTGATTGGGAAATTAATGAGTCGTTAACTTGTAATTAACGTACGTGATAATCAATCGGTCGTTTTCGATTCTTTCGAATCGTGGGGCTGTTACCAATTCGGACGTGGGTTTACTCCCTACGTCTTACCCGACCTGCAATATATAAACTGGAAGACGTTTATCCTAGCCGGCGCCACAACATATGGTTTCACATCGTCTCAAATCATTGCGCCGCCGTCCAAGTCTTCTCCATCCCTGCACCGTGGGGAGGGACAACACACCTCTGAAACCCTGCTTCTTATTATCCTGTACGAGAGAGGAGTTTTTGGGAGCGCACTCGTGTGACTAGTGGCAGCGACTACTTCCGCAATGACGACTTCTTCCCCAATCTTGGCAACATTTTTCTTTTGGAAGCTAGTTCCGAGTTTTCCGGTGCGTTGGTTGCTTAGTCACGTGCTGCCGCTTTCTTTTGCGTCGAGATGGATCGGCATCATCGGCTTGGCCCCGACCTGTGACCATGAGAGAGACGCCCTGGCTACCTGACCGACCTGCTCCTGCTGGAACGAAATCAAAGCGCTCAACATGCACCAACCCACACCCACCTGATATTTAATACTCGGGAAACCAGCGGACCACCCATGGCTTTCATTTCATTTCGTCACCATGATTGAATGAATCACAATGCGCTTTTCTTTCCAACGTGAAGCTCAAGATTTTCTGGTGAAGTAGCACATCACACACACACACGCACACAGATGATCGTCCTACTGTTTGACGTGGGATAGTGAAGAGGTGGTTCCTCTTGGAGATTACGAAACAATTCAGCGGACGTGTGTTACTTTTGGTTGTCGGCGAAAGAGAGAGGGCGGATGGTGACCGATTTGAGGCCAAGATACGGCCGAACAGTCGGGTGAGCGATCAGTCTTGCTACTTGCTAGTACAACCAAATGGTCCGAATCTTATTAGGTTGGTGCCAGTGGAGGCGATAGCATGGGCGGTATCACTCGCCGCCGGGCGAGAGAGAGGCGAGAGGGAGGCGAGACGGGAGCGGGGGGCGACGGATCCGTCGCCGGGCGGGAGCGGGCGCTACCGCCCCACTACAGCCCGCATTGGCACCATGGCGCGGGTGAGAGGGAGGCGAGAGGCGGGCGAGAGCGGGGCGACGCGCTGGCGGCTGCAGGCGAGAGGGAGGCGAAAGGCGGGCGTGAGAGGCTGACGTGTGGGTCCGCCTGGAAGAAAAGGGAAAAGAATTAAAAGGTGAAGGGAAAAAAGGGAAGGAAAAAAGGTGACGTGGCTATAGCCTGGTACTACAGCCCATGCACTGACACCGTGAGGTGAGAGTGTGGTGAGAGTGGGGGTAAAATCTGACGTGGCCTCGCTATCACGGGCGGTGCACTGGCACCAGCCTTACAAAGGGCACAAAGTGAGCTGAACTAATATAATTTAGTGCTGATAAGGACAAACACTCAACTGTGCAGGGAACATAACCAGGCAATAAGATTGGGCAATATATTCCTTTAAGAGAATCACCCCTCTGTCCTTGTCAGTACGTACAACAGCTGCACATGCATGCGCCGAGAACATCTGTCGATCACAAGCTCTACACTTGTACTAGTACCAAGGTGGCAACTGGGTAGGATCGAATTTCGTATTTCATCACTCAGAGAATGAAGGTTTTAATTGACGTGGAGATTCCGATGCATGGCGATTTGTACATCATCGATCTCACTTCAGGTGCATGCGCTCTCTGAAGAATTTGTACACTATCGATTTCAATTAAAGCACAAGAAATTGCAAACGAGTAATCCCATTGAAGGTGGAGGACCCCCTGCCCCCCGGCACATGTTGTGATGAATGATCGCTCTCCTCTGCTTTTACACTCTAATTAAATTTATACTCTATGAAGACTACACATATACATATAATTCCAAGTTGTGACGCGCACATCCATCCATTCTCCAGCGGAAATTCAGTTGTTCGTTTAGCCTCGTCACATGTAACGGCTGGACGCATATGTCACTCCCATCAACGTCTATGCTGCCATGATGCATTGCTGATCTGGTGAACGAGCCTCCTACCCACATTGATATTGATTCATCTTGCTATCTCCTCGAGCCTTCTGAGTATCTCCTTGGTGTTGGGTCTCAGCGACGGCGAAGGGCTACAGCATGCCGTGGCCAGCTCGAAGAACGCGTTCAGCTTCCTCTCGTTCCCGGCCTTCCTGCTCTGCCTCACCAGATCCGAGTTGAACGCGTCCGATATCTTCCTCTCGAGAACCAGATTCTTGAACGATACCGGCAGGAAGATGTCGCGAGCCGAGTTCGCCGTCGGCGTGCCGCCGTCGCTGTTCTCCTGCGCGAGCATCTCGAGCAGCACCACCCCGAAGCTGTACACGTCGCTCTCCCTGGTGGCGTCCCTCATCTTGACCAGCTCCGGCGCCTTGTACCCCTGCGCCGCGGACGTCTCCAGCATCTCGTGGGCGCCGCCGATGTTCAGGAGAAGGTAGAGGCCGTAGTCGGAGATCCGGCACTCGGAGCCGCCGTCGAGCAGGATGTTGTTCGTCTTGAGGTTCCCGTGGATGATCGGTTTCTCCATCCCTGTGTGCAGGTGATCCAGCCCCCTGGCGATGCAGAGGGAGAGCTTGCAGATTATGTTCCACCTCTGCGAGTCGGCGATTCCCTCTGCATGTGATGGCAACTGTATGATTAGCTACCATTACTAACAAATGCCAATTGCCATGAAGATACTTAATTGACCATCACTCCGGCCTCATTGATCATTTATATTTTGCAAACCACCTATTAATTTTGCGAGTCTTAATCGATAGAGCCGAAACTTATTGGAAAGTGCCACAAGTACAATGGATGGGTTTTGGATTGAAAAGACTGCACATATGTGCATTTGCCCTGGATTAAGACACAACAATAGTTGTGTGACTGTTTTGCTAGTCTTACAACAGAAGTTCAGTTTGACAGATGACTATACATCACTAACCACTGTTTTGATTTAGAAACACAGAGAACTGATTGTTGTATCCTAATAATCACGATAGTGAAGGGCGATCTAATAGCCTTAACAAACATTAGCAGGCAGGACCATCTCTTCAGGACAATGCATCATGTGAGTGTTTTTCAAGCTAACAACCAAGCAGAGATACAGTCTCGCCAAAAGTTGATGAAATGTTTCCTGCTGCAGTGAGCAATAATAGGAAGAAATGCACCAGCCAAGATAGAGCATAGAAGTAAGAAATGAACATGACTGTCTCTGTTAAGTGTAACGCATTCCATGATGCGTCTAAAGTTCAAATTGGTGGCCATTCTGACATTTTTTATTTATGGAAAGCTGCTAGACTGCTTTTTGTCTGAAAACTCGCTTAGCAACTACGCCATGCTTTTTTTTTTCCTTTTTGACAAAATGTGAAATTGTAATCCTATAAAGTTATATTTGTTGTCTCCAAGCAGGAATAAAAATGTGTTTCATTCCTTGGTTTTCTCGTATATACTCCTATACTACTATACTCATTTTCAGGTCCCATGTGCACTTTTAACATAGCCAAACCGTGGATTTTGACAAATCAGATTAAACATGTCACCCAATTCTGAGGAGCATTGTCAACATTTCTTGCTTACGAAACGCCCAAAGAAAGAAACAGTAGTGGCACACAACAACTGACGAACCTTGCAAGAAGCGGTGGAGCGAGCCGGCGGCGTAGAACGGATGCACGAGCAGCTTCTCCCCCCTGGGCCCGACATAGACCGCGCGGAGCGGCACGAGGTTCGGGTGGCTCACCGCGCCGATCCGCCGCGCCGCGGCGGTAGCTTCCTCGGGTCCGACGGCGCACGCGGGCCGCACGAACCGGAGCAGCACGGCCGCCTCCCCGGAGCGCATCGCGGCGCGGTACACGGTGCTGTGCGAGGACTTGGCCACCACCTCCCCGGGCGCCTCGAGGATGGCGGCCACCGACAGCGCCTCGCCGCCGGGGAACTTGACGAGCGCGTGCGCCGCGCCGACGCCGTGAGGGACGGGGACCACCCCGAGCCGCTCGGCGATGGGGCCGAGGTACGGCTGCAGCGCGCCGAGCCGGTCGGCGATCGGCGCGAAGTACGGCAGCAGGGCGCTCCCTCTGGCGGTGCCGTCGCTGCGGCGGAGGCGGAGGCAGGCCGGGAGCCGGAACGGGAGGCGGTCGAGGCGGAGGCCGCGGAGGCGCGGGCGGAGGTAGCGGTAGAGGAGGTAGGCGAAGAGGACGCCGAGGATGGGGAGCAGGATGGAGTTGGTCCGGCCCTTGTGCACCGGCTCGTCCGACGCTCCATCCGCCGTCGCCGGCGCCATGTACGTGGTGTGTCTGCGCCTTGCCTGCTGTTCGGCCCGGTGGTCGGAATAAACGGAAAGGCGAAAGCAATGGTGGTGGGGTACCTTCGTCCAGGAATCGAGGCAAAGCTCCTTGCTTTGATGACGTGCTTTGCTCAGTTGCCTACACTGCTCCCTTTGGGTGGTGGAGCCGTGGAGGAAACTGGGAACGCCGGAAGGAAGGGTCGAGGGAGGAGGAAGGAGGAGGGCTTGGTGAGCTAGGGTGGGAGGGTGGTTTGAGATTCTTATCGTGTCGAGGTTTTTATCACTGTGGGAGTGTGATGACTGGCGAGTGTGGCCGGGTGGCTTCCAGTCCAGCTTCCCTTGCCTTTTTCTTTTTGGGAGGTTAGCTGAATGAGTTGGTGACTGCGGCCATTTTCTCCGTTGAGATTCGGTGAGCGGGAGCTGGCCGGCGTAGGCAGCACAGTGGCCAGCAGCGGCAGTTAGTTAGGGGTAGGAATTGCCGGGACCGTGGAGGGGAAGGTGCCCTATTACTATCGCAGGGTTGGCCTGGAAACGAAGGTGGACTTGTGGTGCAGTCTGGACGTACAGATAAGGCGGCCAGGGACATGGGATTAGGAGTGACCGGCCCCAGCGTTAGTTGTGTTCCACAATCTCTGTCGGCTAGACCTGGCCATGGGCAGCCTAGCCCGGCCCGAAAATCTCATCTCGGGTCGGGCTTGGGCCTGATTTTTAGCTCGACGGTCAGGTCGGGCTAGGCTCAGGTTTGCGGAAAAATGAGATTTTAGCCGTAGTCGGACTGGGACTGCCAGGTCTAGTCGGGCTCGGGTCAGGTTCGGGCCTAAGTTTTCAAGGTCAGGTTTTTTTAGGTCCGGTCCGAAGCCTGGCCCAGTCCGAGTTATGGCCATGTATATTGTCAGCGAGTTCGGTTTAAAGATGTGGAGCGAGATCATATTCGAATTACTAGGATATGGAGATCAATCACAATACAGAAAGTAAGCTCACATAGAGATATAGGAGATACTACTCTTTATTATCATTGGTGTGTCCGATCCCTCCCATATAATATATGTTACATATAGGATGGATGTGGTAGGTGACGAGAACCAATCTACTGAGAACCCCCCCCCCCCCCCCCCCCCCCCCCCCCCCCCGGCCCCCCTCAAGTAAGGGTGAGGCCGCATGTACGATTTCCCAACACTGTCACTTGCTCTGACATATCGTATTGTCTCTGCCTCAATTTTTTTTAAAATCCCAATGGGAGAATTATGGAGAAAGAGCATACAGTATATGTCTGTTCATGTTGCATAAATTGCCTCATAAAAAAGCTCAATGTGAGAAAAATCACGAAAACCCACTCAACATCAGGTTCAGTACTCGGTCATTGAGATCGAGATTCACGGACGGGGGTGTGAAGAATCTCCCTCTGAGTCTGGCATTTCTCTAAGTCCCATCACACCGATTTCACGAGTACACCTCTCAGAACATGATGTCGGTAAGGATTTAATAAACAAATCAATGAGATTGGCACATGAATTAATTAGTAGTATGAAAATTCCTCGCCTCGTTCATTTTCTGCAGCTCATGCGCATAGAAAAACTCGGGATTGATATGCTTTGTGAGATTACTCTTCACATAACCCAACCGCACTTGTGTCACACAAGCTGCAATATCCTCATAGATAATGATGGGTGTATGTATGTTTTTTAGCCCACATGTATGTTGAATGTGGCGAATCATCTATCGAAGACACGCACACTCTCGTGATGATTCATATAGTGCTATGATTTCTGAGTAGTTCGTCGAAGTCGATATAAGAATTTTCTTATACGATTTCCAGAAAATTGTAGCTCCACCACAAAAAAAACATATCCAATTTGTGACTTCGAAGTGTGCGGGTCCGATAGGTACCCGCATAAGCATAACCTACCAACGATAGGTCTTGATTCCTCCTATAACACAACCCAAGATTTTGGTCCCTTGCAGGTATCGGAATACGTCCTTGATGGCTTTCTAATGTCTATTGGTAGGCCGAGAAGTGTACCTAGCAAGAAAATTAACGGTGAATGCAATGTCCGATCGTGAACAATTTGCGAGGTACATGAGTGCTCCAACAACGCTCAATTAGGGGAATTCCGATCTTAGAATGCCCCCTCCCTTGACCGAGGACTTGATCGGTGGGGGTGCCAAGCTTAAAAAAATCCTCATTTGGACTTTGCATTTAGTTAGGAATAGATGGGGGGGGGGGGATTCACTAACTTGGAGATTTGTCCACAAATATATGTCAATTTAGTAATTTTTGCACATGGTATGCACATAGAATTAGTCCCAATACAATTAGGAAAAAAGATTACGTATTTTTGGAGGTGGTGCCATGGCATCCCCACTAGATACGCTCCTGTCCCTCTTCCTTAGGACTGAACGGGTTTTTATCTTGCTGTAAAGACCTCCCAATTATTGGGGTCTTAGAAGGATATGCCTTATCAAATCTAAATCTCTCCAACACCTTCCAAGTGTAGGCACACTGGTGCACTAGAATCCTAGCAGGGGAATGTTCAAGTTACTGGCCCAAACATAACATGGTTTTACCCGAATCCTTCATCTTATTCTCCATGTGTTTCGGTTATCTCTATGCTCGAGTTTTTTTTTACTGATATTAGATTTCGAGTTCGAAGTTATAGAGTTTTTGTATATCACTTGTGAGATATCTATTGTGGTCATCTTATTTAGCTTAAGTTATCGGTGCACTTAGTTGAGCCAGTCATATTTAATTTTTCTGGTTGGAAACTAAATGATAGTTTATTTTTGCATTCTTTCAATCCAAATATGTAATAATTTAAAAAACGCTTATCCCCCCCCCCCCCCCCCCCCCCCCCCCCCGTGCTGGCAACATCTCTCAGTTCGTAGTTTCCATGTGGCTGATAATGAATCTGGTCAGATCGTTCACTCGTAAACTCCTTTGCATTTTGGTTTGCAAACAAGTTTTCACTTAAGCATGTAATATCTTTTTTACCTGCTCCTCCTTGGTGCATAAAAGATACTCTAGGTTTATCCAATTCTTCCAGGGTTGACTTATGCCTCAATCTCACTAGTAGTCAATTTTTTGAATATTATTCGAACTAGTATATTCAACCTGACGGCGTTTTAAAAGACTGGATGGGAGGAATGATTATGACTTGAAATTCAGCCGTTTTAGTCCTTTTTCTGTATTTTTTGTGCGAGCACTGATCGATACGGAGTACTTCGTAATGAAGTGGTTGGGTGTAGCAGAGGCCGGGGTCAGGGGCGCACCTAGGTTATGTTAGCAGGTGTCACATGGCATCGGGTATAATCTCATTTCTTTGCTATATTTTGTACACTTCTTGTGTATGAAACCCCAACTCGAGTTGAAAATCCAGTGTTACTTATAAAATGACACCGGTTTGATTTTGCTCTGGGTCCGCCCGGTGTTTTCATTTAAAAAGAGCAGAATAGAAACATCGAATGTTGTTTGTGCGTTAAGGTGCTAAGCATGACATATGCTCCTGTCACTTTATTTTGTTGGTGAGGAGTCTCGTCGAGCGAGTACAAACGGCAGGCGTTGTATTTTGATGCATCCAATTCAGAAACCTCCCATCATATATGTATCTGAGCAAGAACCCATGATTCGTACGTCTACCAACAAGCAATTATGGTCCAGAGTTCCAGATAAGTCTCCATCATAGTTAATTTGGTGGTATGCGAGATGCGTCCATAAAATTTGGTGGCATGTGCATGCAAATTTCCTCCAAACATTCATTCCGTTCATGTCCTATCTAGCAACAAAAGATGTGTTTTTTATTTTATTTTGAGTGAGCATCAACAGGGAGACAGGGACGGAACCAGAAATATTAATCAAGGGGGGCCAAGTGCATACTAACTAAGTTGGAGGGGGCCATATAGGTAATTTTCAGTAAAATTTAGGCTCAAATCCCATATATTAGCAAGGGGATTCACTAATTTTTTTCACCATGGGGGGAGCCATGGCCCCAGGGCGCCCCCCCCCCCCCCCCCCCCCCTGGTTCCGTCCCTGCAGGGAGAGATATGTTAAGAGGTGCGAGCCTGCGAGAACTTCACATGGTAGTATGGTACTATACAAGACAGTCTTTCCCCTACACAAGGTAACGTATACTGTCCAAACTAATCGATTAAGCTCGAATTATGGATTTCATCCCGTTTTATACATAAAACCATAGGATCGAACTGATAAACAGTCCTAAGATAACCCCCTTATAAAGCATATCAAAGATTAAGAAAATATAGGAGTAGCCACACCCCCTAAAAAACACTTAAAACTGCCGACTAGAGCTCACAGCACACCTCCTCAGGAAACCACTTGTTATCTTCGCATCGCACCCAGCAGGTTGTCGCTCGAGTGGATCACCTACCCTCTCGCTCCGGGCGGCCCAGAGTGCTGATCCTTCCAACAAACAATGAGTACGGAGAATAGTGACAATTAAATCGTGTATTATTGAATTGTTGCACCGGACAGTTTACCAGAAGCCCGAACTATGAAGAGAGACGGAAAATATATTTCAACACTCTCTGGCGCGTCTAGACCATTTTAGTCTCTAGAAGTGAGTTCGATGTAGGCCGCAGAAAAGAAAAAATTACAATACATTTCAACATGTATAAGATAAGAGGTCGTCGAGATCGCCCCACTCCAGGCTCTTCGAGACATGATCTAAACATGTCCGCCGATGACAAACGAGACCGAAAGGTAACAGAACTCAAAGGGTGGCAATGAAACATGTCGTCATCGTCGAAACTGAGATGGTCATTATGCAGATAATTGCGGAAACACGCTGACAAAATGCAATGAATGAACATTGGTTTCCAATAACGGCATTTTTTTTTACTGTAACTACCGCGGGCCTTAGGCAGCCTGAACTTTATATTTTCTTTATGTAAAGAGTTCGGGTTGCAATTTTACAAGGATAGCGAAGAGGAACAATAACGGCATTGATCAAGGCACCAAAAGAGATAAGAAAACGATACATGAAGACATGACGTTACCGATGAAATAAATAATCAGAAGTTCAGGAATCAAATGCACCGATGCACGTCATCCTCTCCGGTCTCCATTCGCAATGGCACGAAAGCCTGTGCGTAGCATGCATGCCTATGCCATGCATGGCCGGCTCCTCTGCAGCCTGATCTGCTCCCTGAACTTGGCGATGAACTCGTCGGCCTTCCTGTCCACCTCGTCCACGCCCTCCTCCGGCCCCGCCTGCTTGCTATCCAGCTCGTGAAGCTCTTCGTCGACAGACTCTCCATCACCGTCACCGCCGTTGTAGACACGATTGCGGCAGGCAACGAAGTCCCCAGGGAAGGACCTTTCCGACGACGCGGCGGTCATCTCTTCTGACCCATCAGCATCCTCGTCCCAGTCGGTGCCCTCCTCCTCCTCCTCCTCGTCTTCGTTACACGACGGCTGGTCACGGGGCGACGAACCGTCGAACCCCTTCGACACGGCGGACGGCGGTGTGGCAGCATTGATCTTCCGTGAGTCGAAGGCGTCGAGAACAGAGGGCGGCGAAGGAGCGGTGGGCGGCGCGCCGGCCCAGAATCCCGCCGTGGACGCGGAGCTGTCCGTCTCTTCGCCAATGCCGCCGTCGTCGCTGGCGCCGCCGCCGGCCTCGGACTCTTCGACCACCGGCTTCAGCCTCCGCACCGGCAAGGAGTAGGACCTCACGCTCGCGCCGTCCTCGCCATCGTCGCCCGCCACCACGACCAGCGGGTCGTCGGGGTGGTACCGGGAGCTCCACGCCCGGGCGGCGCTGTCGTCCTTGGCGGCGTCAACGCCGTTGTTCTTCTGCTGCTGAGCGAAGACGCCGTAGGAGACGACGAGGCCGAGGAGGAGGAGGTGGGGCACCTCCCACACCGCCTGCGCCACGGAGGGCAGCAGGGCGAGGACGGCGACGACGACGGCGAGCAGCGCCGCCACAGGCACGAGCGCGGCCGGGATTGGCCTCGTTCGGCTGGTTTGCGTGGGATGAGCAGGGGCTGCGGCGGCGCCGGCCATTGCGCGCGCGCGCGGAGATGATCAGCTGTGTTTACTTGTGCGTGCGGTTCTGGCTGGGTGGGACGATCGCCGTGGTTTTGCTCCGGTGTAACGTTGGTGGTTGCGCTGCGCACTTGGATTGGATTCCTTGCTTTGCCCCGAGGAGAAGGTAGCTAGCTACCTAGCAAAGCATGCACGACGTCGCAGGCGCTGCATGGATGCACGCGGCTAAGCCAAGCCTTGTCAGCAAAGTAAGAGTGGAGGGACGGACGCCTGGACGTACGGGGAAGAAGATGATCTGGGTTGAAAGACAGGCTGCTCGCTTCGCCTGCGTGGTCGCTTTGGCATAATGACGCCCACACGCCACGGCCGGTAATCACCATGCATGATTCTCTGCCGATGCTGTAAGTGTTTTCTTTTTTGCTTTTTCTCGAGGAGGAACCGTAGTGCATTTTGACCGTGGAAGGAAGATGCATGCTGAGCTATCACGCCAAAGACGGAAAAAGATGATTGGTGATTTCTCGAGAGAAGCGAAAAGAGAAAGACAAACGCGACGGCCGGCATATGGGACCACCGCGTCGCCGGGGGGGCTAGAGAAACACTTGCCTCGCCACAAAGGCACCGACACCCTTGGTCTGGACGGAGCCTGGGCTCTGAGCGCCGGCCGCTTTGTCTTGCTCCACACCGACCGACACCCGCCACCAGTGCAATTAATGCAGGTGACGCGATCATTTCCCTTGCACCACGGCCCTACCTACAAATCTTTCTACTGCACCCTTCTCTGTTACTCCACACTCCATGCACGTTGCACGCACACGATTTCAGCATGACGATCGAGTTCGAGGGCCATGCGCACCAGTATATATTCTAGTCTACAAAACAAAATACTTCCTCCGTTTAGAAAAGAATGTCACAATTTTTTTTAAATACGGATGTATCTACACGATTTTTAAGTCTAGAATATTTATAGATGGAGAAATCTATAACATCCTTTTCGATACAGAAGAGGAAGTAAAAAAAGATGGATACTATTACTATGATCAACAGTGTGTGATTCGAAGAATTCATTTGTGACGAGATGAGCACGGGTACAGCGCGCGTGCTGGCGCTGCCCACCCGCATCCAAAAAATGCAGCAGCATGCTCAGGTGGGCCGAAACTGGCAACGATTGTGTCACGCTCTGCGGATCCACCAACCAAGAGTAAAAAAAAAAAAACTTCAGCTTCCTTCCTCCAACAAAAGAACCGGAGTAGAACTCCACCTTGCCTTCAAACAATAGAGTAAAACTTCAGGGGCCAAGTGTCTGTCTGTTCAGTTGCAGCGGATCCACCCAGCTTCTTGCGAACACCGGAATCCACTCCCGAGGGCTTGAAGTATTACAGTACACAAAATTAAGCTGTTTTCCGGTACAAACTATACGGCTCCTACTTCAAGTAATTTCCATATCTACATGAAATTTTCCTACAAGACTACAACATAGCTTTCCCATGTCTTTCCGTGGGGAAAAAAATAGATGGAGAAATGGATATAACTTATGGAGCATTGCTACTGCTACACCTCTGGCCCTGATGCGAAGAGGTTGACAAGGCCCCGGCAAGCTTGGACAGACACCTCGGAGGCCTGAAAAAGCTCTCCATCCAAGTTCCACACACTTTCATCGTGCGATGAGATGAAGGTAAATGCCGTTGTCTGTACAAATATATCGTAAGCTTCGCTAAATCCAATGAATGAAGCTACTAAACAGGGGAGAAGAAAAAAAGGAAAAGGGATACCTTACGATGTTCAACGAACTTGAAGGTCAGAGGGTCTGATCCCTTCTTGGTAAACTGTGTCAGGTGCCTGCAGATAGCACGTCCTCGTCAAAAACATACTCTAGATATAAAGATAAGAACTTCCTTTTTCATTTTGTACTGCAGAGTGCAAAGTACTATGAAACAAGCTAGAGCAGTTGCAACAGTATTCTTACCATAAGTACAAGGGAAGAGGGCAATCTCTAATTAGCAGAAGATGAAGAAACCCATCTGAGAGGTGTGCCTCAGCCACTAGGCCATCAGGGGCTTTTTCATTGCGACACGAAATGACAGCTGCGCCAACACTGAGAAATCGCCCCTTGGACCAGACCCATTTCGGGTTCTCACAAGTCGTTCGGGAGCTCTCTGGCTTCTCATCTTCTGAGTTTTGTCCAGACGTTGAAGTTTCTTTGCATACAGAGCAATTTATTCGGCAGATGGTCTTCCGAGGTCTTTTCTGACGTGGT
Source organism: Puccinellia tenuiflora (assembly GCA_012064385.1). Lineage (NCBI taxonomy): Eukaryota > Viridiplantae > Streptophyta > Magnoliopsida > Poales > Poaceae > Puccinellia > Puccinellia tenuiflora. The sequence continues at coordinate 1,189,738 of QRDG01000068.1, read as the reverse complement.
TGCACTCCGCTTGCAACATTCTCTACTGATGCTGCAAGTGAATCACTATTCCTATTCTCAAGAAAAGCCACTTTTGCCTCATAAGATCTGAAAAAATGGGTAACGATTTATCATTCTGTGAACCAACCGAAAAAACAGATAACACGAGAAAGGATCCACTGGCCACTATTAACCACCTGTGCTTCAGAAAGACCATTGTTCCAGAAAAATCATAACGTGCGGGGCCCATCCATCGGTAATTTTCACTTTCCCTTATAACTTCCCCATAAAATCCATATCTATAAGCAGATTCCAAAGAGCATCAACCAATTTGCAGAAGAGCGGTCCACAGAAGGTTCATATATGACGCTGACTAGGTAAAACTGTATGACCAGTCCATGTTAAATGCAAATATATAACAATCAGCATTGCACAAAAAACATCAAAAGGAAGAGCCTACTTTACATCAAACAATGAAAGAAAAGCTAAGTTCAAGATTATTTGGGAGGTCAAGCTGAACACTGAAACTATTGTAGCTTCTGCCAGATATTTAGGACCATTTGGTAGGCTTATGTTTGCAGCATAACTATGCTGGTAGTGCATTTAAGAATTAGATGATCAGTAGTCAAATTCATGATTTTCTACTTCTCAATTCATACGAGCACTAGATAGTAGCTACATCATGTCCTAAAGGAAGTTACATACCCTGCAAATGAAGCCGCATAGCGTACAGTAGGTAAGATCTCAGCTGATGGACTAATCTTCCATCTGACTACTTGAGCTACATCAAGTGACATTCGTCTACCAAGGATAATAAGCAGCGCAGAATTCACAGGATCTCGCTCCCCAGTTGTGCTGCACAGATCAATAAGATGTTTACAATCAGCATAGAACTGAATTTTACAAGTATATAATATATACACAAGGATAGTTCGATATAGCAAGCAAGCAAATGGTTATAATGGGCGCATGCACTGCTAGTGTTAAATGGATAGTAAGCTCAACGTAAGAGATTATCCAAGATATATTGTTTTGAAAGATGAAGATGGTGCTAATTTGGCAGGTGTGCCGATTGCAGCATGCGTTGCGTGCACAATCCAATAGAGAGATGGACAGATGGTAATGGCCGGTGGAACTATCCAATACCATAAAGGATTATGATCAGCTGACGTAAAATGCAATATAGATACAGATTTTAGGGGAAGTGAATTGACATGATTTACATAAGAGCCTAGCCCTAAAAATACAAAGTCGGTAAAGTGTAGTATCTGCTTGTACGGTTACATAGGTATCTCAATCACTACCTGAGAACGATAGCATCTGTCGAGCCAGATGGAATTATGCCAAGCCTAAACCAATCATTTGGGAAGGAGACTAAAGGCGCTTTATCTGCAGTAGCACCAAGTTCAGCATTAGACAAAAGTGATATCTATCATGCCAGTGACCCTCAAATTTAGCAGTTTTAAGATAGACAGAATAACTGAGTTTTGGTTACACATTGACCTCCACTGGATGGTTCCATTGTAGGATCTGCAGTCAGAGATAGGCAAAAATGCTTACACGGGAAATTCCTCTAAATATATGTGATACATGTAAAGACCAAAAGGGACATACTTAACGATGAGATGCCTAATCCAGGAGATTGTGTAGTTAAAAGAAGAGGTTCATGGTCATCAGATTTGTTTGAGCACCCAGGGAGCATGACATCTACAGCATCAGATGTGGACATACTGTTACTTAGCCCATCATTTCTATATCCTTCGCATTTCTCATCGCTTCCAACATATCCGAAGCCATCTGGAGTAGGGGGATAAGAAGTCTTATGCCTTGATCTTAGTAGTCCATTCAGAATTTCATTAAATAAACCATCACCACCCTATAAATGTGAAGGGAGCAGAGAAGTAAAATTAGGATGAACTTCAGTAAGCTTAATAGGTGAAAAAAACTCAAGGACGCGCGGCAAGTGATCTATGTGAAATCTGTTAACCAAGACGTACATTATGTTCACACTGATGCTAGCTGGTGGTTGTCTATTAAGGAGATAGAATACCCCTTTTGTCCATAATTTCTTATCAAACTATTATCTTTTTGAAAATAAACTACTCATGACTAAGCATGATCATTCTAAGACTACTTCAAGTATTATAGAAAAGTATGATGATACTAAATTCAAGCTTCAGGTCACTGCAAAGGAATTGAATCCTCGTGACAAATTTAATACTGTCCCATAAAATGCAGCGAATATAGAACGGAAAAGTCAACAAAGTGCCATAAAACATAAATCGACTTACCACTGCAATAACACCATCAAATTTCTTGAGCTCTTTATCTGATAATGATGCTAAGGTGTCATATGCATGTCCTGCTCTCTCTGTAGTTATCACCTGAAGATGTATATATGCTGTGAACATAAGCTAGAGCACTGAGGGTTGTCAATAAAATCACAAAGAATTTTGATGTCACGAACTCATCAGGAAAAGAAAATCAGGCATAAGCACAGTGTCTTGTCTCTAACTCTTATTTCCGTTTATGCTTCCATCAGTAAAAAAATTACCTTTGTATTTACTTTCGCTCGGTGAAATAACGGAGCCACCATTTCCCAATTTTTGCGACCTCTACCTTTTCCGCACAGTGGATGGACAAATACCTACAGTGTGTGGAAGAGTTAATCAACCAAAATGGTAAATATATCAGAGCAATGATGATATAGGGAAGAAACGCATGAGAACTACCAGTAGATTTTTGGGCCTGTCATGTTCATTATTTGTGCATGCACTGAGATGCTCAACCCAGCTTTTGCAGGTCTCCAGGTCTCTGTGTCCAAAAAGATATTCACAGGGTACCCATTGGGAAGGGTGTTTTCTTGATCTGGTCACTGCATGTACGGCAAACCGGTGCATCTGCATGAGCAACAGACTTTATTAAAGAGAACACAATCATAAAACATGAAATCGGACATGATGCATATGTCTAAAAATGGCAGAAGCCTTCGACACACTACAGAAAATGAACTCTGTAAAATAAATAATTAATTAGAAGAGATGCTATAACCTCAGCACTTTTCTTGCCTTGAACGACTACTCTTGTATTCCAAGGTCCACATACAGGGCCTTCATCAAGAAGCTCCACAGCATAAACATCTGCAAACTTGATTTTGCTCTCTAATTTTGGTTGCAATAATATGGATGTCCAACATGAAGAACTCGGTTCCTGCAAAAATGTAGCATGATGCGCAGAAACCACACAGCCAAAGGGGAAAAAAAGTAAAAACAACACCCTCCTGCAGGTACATATCATTTGCAACTCAAGAGAAATTTTGCAGCAACTAATTAGATGCATATGGAATTTCAGATTCACATGTTTGGCTTCGCACACCGTCTGGAACACTTTACTTGAAGATGACAACTGAGGTTGAGGTTGTGATTTGCGAAAAGATGGGTCAGAAAGGAACAATAGGGACTCTCGGTTTTTAGTTTGGATACTCAAAAAGGATTCTGTTCTCTCCTTAACGAAACTAATCTTTCAGCTGGCCAGTGATTAGTAGGCCCTCTTTCATCGCCCACAAATGCTACTTCAGTTCGACACACAAAAAACTTAATGTTGCCCGAGGTGGTGATCTTTCACAGTTTCATAGCTTGAAAACACGCTTTTAATGTTCCCAATAGGCCTAATTGTAACAGTAATGTTAATCTAGTAGCCCTCCTTCTAAATCTGCAACTGCTTACCCCGTCTCCACTTCTCTTCACCCAACTCTTCGATTCAACCACTGGAGCTGCAAAACTACGACCCTACCAAACAATTCGTCTAAGAAATCACAGAATTCTTCAAACTAAGTGTAAGAAAACGAATTTAATCCGCAGGATCTGACAGTACAATCCGCCAGCAGAGGCGTACCGCGTGAAGAGGGTGGAAGGAGAGGCCGTCGTGGCCGAGGGTGACGGTGACCTCTCCGACTCCGCCCAGGAACAGCACCTCGCCGTCGCCCTGCATGGCTGATGGTGATGGCTCTCCTCTCTACCACCGGTGCTGAGCTCGATCGGGTCGTTTCTTTTTTCGTTCTGCCGCTGGTTGTTCTTCCGGCGGGGGCAGAGGCTTGTTTTTCGGTTGGATTTGTGCGCGTGCGATTGGGCTAGACCCGGTCCGGTCCGTGTTGGTTGCTTCCTCTTGGTGTCCGGAGGCCGGAGAGTGACGTCCCGTGCTGCTCTGATTCGCTTGTACCCATCGTTTTGAGTTTGGACTGTTGACGTTTTTTTCTTTCGAAAACAATCGACCGATCAAAGTTTTCTAGATGTACAAGCACCGTAGCAAGGTGAAGACGTCCCATCGTCCTCGCCCCTCCTCATCGGAGTCGGGCAATCTTCTCGTAGATAGCTTGCTGTAGTAGATACATGAGAAATCGTCATGTTATTAAGATACCAAAAGAACTAAGTACCAGATTAACAACCTTCGCCGTATATGAGAATTCTGGATCAGATAAAGTCTTTGTAACCACATGAACAAACACGAAAACAAACAAGATCTCAAAAGATCCATCCCGAAACACTTATTGCTCCTGAAAAGCGCTCCGAACCGAAGCCACCACTAGAGAATTTCACCAATTTGGTTTCATTTCCTTTTTTGGTCCCCTTACGATCTCTTTTCGATACTCGGAGGAACCATAGGAGCCGCTATAAACAATTGGCCATCATATCCCCACAAGCTCACCCCTCTTCCTTGCAAAGCATGCATCTCACTAGCACTGCCATGGTAGTCAGTTCTCTTTTTGCTTAGATCAAGTTAGGTTATGTCCATATCTTAGCATCTAGATTTGCGTTCTCCTACTTAGAAGTTCATTTACCATGGAGCCACACCCCACTCGCCATGTTATTTCTCCGCGTCTGGAGAGCCCTGACTCTGCCCCTTCCCACATTTTCGCTGCATCAGGGGATGGATCCCATCACCATGTTCCTTAAATTCATGGCCCATCATACCACGGACTTGGCACCAATCAGGTAACCTTTCATTAGGGACATTACAACCGCAGCAACCAGGGGCTCTCTCACGCACTCTGCCCTCCTCACCCAGTTGTCACCGTCGGATCCTCTTTCTGGACGTTTCTGGCCGTGGGATGGTCATGCTCTCCCGAGTGGGCTCCTCCTGGGCCGGATGTCCCTGAGGGACGCTGCTCTGGGCATCATTTTCGTGTTTCCTGGTGCATTTCGGCCCAGTACGGCAAAGCCCAACAACTTCTCCAAAAAAAAAAACACTGCTTCGCTTACCGCTTGGGCTCTGCTCAACGCAGAGAGCGGGCGACGAGGAGGCGAGCGGACGGGCGACGGGGGGCGACCGTGCGAGGACGATCCACCGCGAGGCGACCGGATCGAGCGCGTGTGCGAGCAGCGGCCCGGCCGATCGACCGACAGTTCGAGCAGCGGCCTGGCCGCACGCGAATCGGCCGGCGGCCACCACTCTCCTCTTCCCCTCCCGTATCGAGCTCTATTGGAGACAGCGGCGGCGGGCTGCGTCTCGAAGGAGAGACGACGGAGAGCGCCGCCTACCTCAGTCCTCGACCTCAAAAGTTAGGTGCGCGGCCACAACCCCACTGCTCCGAACAAATTACCTGGCCGCGAGGATCTCTTCGTCCTCACACAGGTAGCCCAACTAGCCAGATCCCCTGGCGGCTGCTGCATCAGACCAGGCGTCCATAGGCGATGCCGCTTAAGATGGCTGCTCCCTTCCCGGCCAGAGCCAGATCCCGCCTATGTTCATGCAGGCAACTAACTGATTATGCCTTTTTCAGATACAAAGATTATATGCAGGAGTACGATGAGAAATGTGCGGTACACTATTACTTGAACAATCAGCTACAGAAAACACAGTATGTGTTAGACTGAATTTTCCTTCTAAAGTTCCCCTCTGTACTCCAGTCCATCTATAATTTTCTCCTACAACTGACACACTTGTCACACAGGTCTGAATTCCTGAAGTTCAGGAGGATTTCAAGGCTGCTAAAGAGAGACAGAAGGCTTAGTACTATACAATATTGTAAGAATCAGAGAAATGTATCATGTATCAGGCACAATATGCTTTCTACCTGCCTTTTCCTTATTGATTAAATCCGAGTAGGTGAATATTTTCAGTTCTCTCATAGCCTGAACTACTGGTTGGTGAGTGGGTCCCCATTTCATATTTCCTGCCTTGAAATTTCGGCCTGCATCCAAATTAAATTCTTACTTTTAGTAAGAGCTCCTTTTTTTTCTTGATACGATAAGCATTATTAGGTAAGCCACTAAGTTTCTAAAATTCTTAATAGGACCAAACAAATTTTAAAGGACCAAGTGCTTTTGTGTAATTCTTTATGGAGATCCTTTTGTAGAAAGTAGCATACTAGAAAATAAATAAAAGTCGAAAAGGCTTAATCATGCATGTTCCGAAACAAGCATAAACAGTATCACGCTTTTACTTCTGGATAAGAGAAGTTGCTTATTTTGTTTAATTGTTCTTCAGAAGTCCCTTGTAAGAAATTTACAACAAATTCCTTGTGTCAGTTCTAGGTTTAATAATATAATTACAGTGTGCACCTTTTAAACTCATATCATGACTTTCAGGTATATTACTTTGCATTCTGCTCACATCACTTTCTTCAATCCAAAACTATAGATGGTATATACTAATAATCTATCCATGTGTGATGCCTTTTAAATATTTTTCTGTAGACTCCTTGATTCAATTCTCCAACAGACATATCTAAACGCCATCTGCATGTCCAGAGTTGGTAACATCATGTTTGTTGATCTCCGTTCAAACTACCATTGTTTATTACACATCTTGTTTATGAACTTTGTCTACACAAAATATAATCACTAAAGATAGTGCTACCATTTACTCATATTGTTTATCCGCAGAGCTTTGGACAGCAATCTCGCAAATATGTACTGTCTATACTGAAACATTGTATTGATTACTGAACTGTTTCAATTTTCTAAAGATCATGCTAACCATTAATTGTTGTTTATCTGTAAGCTTTGGACAGCAGTCTCGCACATATGTATTTCCTATTACCAATTAGTTATTACTCACCTTTAAATTTTCTTAGATCTAGATGGTGATAACACTAGACCAGTTCACCTACGTGGTTCTTTTAATCAAGGAAGCCACGCTCGTGAGTAGTAGCTGTGTTTTCTGTATATTTCTGGATGTGTACAGAATTAGAAATTTAACTTAAATTTGCAATTTTACCCTTGTGAGTATGTAACATCTGAATAAGCAAGCTTAAGGTCTTGGAGGCAGCAAATATGCTTTGTCTTACAGTGATTTGTCTTTTCAGTTATTTCCACTTGCAATTGTCATGTCTTCCGGCTAACATTTGTGGGCTTCATATAGCAGAATTAGAGTCAATGATATCCGAGTATACCAAAAAGACTTAAAATTTATATAACAAAAATAGTTAACGATCTGGCATCTAGGCTATTATATATTTGCTGAAATTCAGGATTGCACACTAATTCCATATTTCTTTTGAATTTTACACTGGGAAGGTAATTATTGCTGCCAACCTGGAATATTATGTTTGTTGCATGGTAATCATCGAGGGCCTTCCAAATTTACTTATCCATCCTTTCCGTTAGAGCACTCTTATTGGGAGTTACCTCTCATGACTTGAAGTTTTTGTTTTGAAGATGCCAAGACTGAACCTGGCCAGCATATTTACAAGATAATTCAGTTTTGGGCAAGAAGGATGCGGAGATTGTGCGCCCTGTGAAGCTCTTACTTCAAATTCTACTATGAACTTTAGAATTACTTTTTGGTTGAGCTTGTTCAATCAGAACATGTATCGTTTATATGGAATAAATTGCCGATGGTGATTCTCAAAAAAAGATTGGATGTGTGTGTTAAATACGGTATTATATAGGTTCTTTGGTTTTCATGGCATAGCAATAGTGAGGTAATATTTTTTTCTAAGTTTTATTTTGTTTCAAGTTTAAATATTGTTTCACTTACACATGTTTATTTGTATTGCATTGTACATATGAGGTAGACTTTGCTTGTGTTTTGCAGTATGCATATCAAACTACTCAATTAAATTCAAGATATAGTTCATCAATTCCTAAAACTCTATATTCCTAATGGACTAGGGGTTTACACAAATCAATTAGTACCCGGACCCCAACAAATTGCCCGTGTAATCAATAGACTGGGGTTCTTCTGCAAGGAACTTTTGACGCCAATGCTTTCAATATGCACTTATACCCATTTGTCCTATCATGGATTTGAATCCAAAATTTTAAGCGATTCAGCTAGATTGTCGATGGCTTGGTGAACCCACATACATCGCCATGATCATAGGATTAGCTCGGAAGGTCCATGGGCCTCCTTCCACCCCCCCCCCCCCCCACCCCCACCCCCAAGACATAAAAATCCATGATAAAAAGATTGTCCTCAATGGAACGAATCTTCACTTCTTGGGCATGATCCTATGTCGGTAGCATGTTTTGAAGAACCAAATATGGCTGAAGTGTATCACCATATAAACCCTAGAAATTGCCAACCATCTTGTTTCTTCGGCAACTAGGGGTTCTTTGTTCTAAAAACCAACAACATACATCTATTCTTCCTATAGCCTGAGGTCCTTCATCATGGTCTCAAGCTCATCTATCTTTTGTCAATCCCAATGTATGTTCTGTGGCCAAATCGATCATTGTAAGATCGAGAAGATTCACAACACTCTCAAGACGCCAAACCCTGATCGCGGGATGGAGAACCCTAGCGAGAAGCGTCGGTACAACTAGCCGGAGGGGTGGGAAGAGTCTCATCGTGGGCCGGGATCCGGGGAGAGAAGATGAAACCCTAACTAGAGGAAAAACAACTATACTACTTCCTCTGTTCTGTAACGTAAGACGTTTTGGAAACGGGGGTAGTAGCAAACTTAGTTAATTGGCTCATTTATAACCTTGAAAGGCAAGTTTTGTGTTTAACTTCAGAACATGTTCTGGTTCTCTCAAAAAAGAAAGAAAACAGCTAAAAAAAGTTCTGGTTTCGCTATGGGGCCTTTTCCGGTCAGGTCCAAGTAGCCAGCGAGCCCAGCCCAACCAAGTTCTCCCTCGAAATGCTGAATTTCCACACCTGTCCTGTTAGACAGCGCCACATCAAACTCTTGCATCTCCCCTTTCCCGTCGCATCGCGAAAGTTCAAAAATTTGCGCTCTCACTGCGCGGATCCGCTCCAAGTTGGTCACCCGCCTCCCCCCTACCAGAGGATGGCCTCCACCAAGGAAAACTACCGCGTCGAGCTCCGCGCCGCCGTTCGCCAGCTCGGCGACCGCGGTCTCTACTCTGCCGCGAAATGGTACGCCACCCGGAAATTCCCTAGGACCCTCCAAAGTCAAAACCCTAACCCTAACAGCCCCCCCTTCCATCTGCAGGGCCGCCGAGCTGCTCGTCGGCATCGAGCCGGACGCCGCGCCGTCCCAGTCGTCCGCAATGGACACCCCGTCCTCGTCGGGCGCCGGCCCCGGCGGCCGGCTACTGCATCTGCACCGCAGCGGCGGGTCCAGCTTCCGGCGCCGAATGCGGCCGGGCGGCGCCGCCTCCGCTGAGGTCGGGACCCCGCTCGGCGGCGTGTCGTACGTGAGCACGCCCATCCCGGACGACGACGCGTTCGACGCGGGGGCCGACAAGTACCTGCTCGCCAAGACCTACTTCGACTGCCGGGAGTACCGCCGCTGCGCTCACGTGCTGCGCGGCCAGACCGGGCGCAAGGCCGTGTTCCTCCGGTGCTACGCGCTCTACATGGTAAGACACGATACGGGTGCACCTGTCCTGTTATTCAGTGATGTTCCTGTTTGCTCTTTCGAGCGGAGGCGTGCTAGTTTGCAGATTTGGGGTTGGGCGGGAGGTGTTTGATGAAATGCTTCGCTGGATCTGGTACAGAGGAGGTCAGATTTGGTTATTGTTGTGGGCTGCCAATTGAGGAACTGGTATTTTGTAGGATGTTTTGTGGATGCTTGTCAGGATTTAATGGAGGAAGTGTCTCCCTATCCTTGTTGTGCCAATGAAGCAATACAATATTTACTGGGATTTTAGTGTAGACAATAAATGGAATGCTCAATATTACATTTACAGTGTTACTTTGGTCAGTTGTAGACAATGCTGCCATGTGCTCCTTTGTCCAAGACTGATCATTCATTATTCTTGGGCAATTCAACACTTCATTGGATGAGAGATTCTAGTAAATTGGTTGTTCAGTTGTTGCTTTGTCATGGTTTATAAAGCTAGAAAATATTATGGAGCCTCTGAGGATTTTTAATTTTTCCTCTTTGATGAAAGTTCAACTGGATGGCACATCTATAAAAACGTCAAGTCATGTCTTGTTCGTATCTATTACTTTATTCTCTTGCATATGATTGCTTTTCCCTCCAGGTGTTCCTAACATAGTAACATGATTGGCTGCTCTTTGCATAATAATTGATAAGTACTTGCTATGACGTTACACTTGAGTAGATGCATATAGTACGCATTGACGTGTATGTTTTTTTCTGTAGTAATACAGTGGTTCTTTTGTAAAGAAGCTTTGATATTACTGTTATCTATCACATTTTTGGGTTTGCTTTAGCCGAATGTCTTCCAGGGTCTTACTATTGTGTCAATGTTTAGTAAGATTGTCTATGACATACCGACTTTCCATAATTTGGCCTCTGGAACTATGACCATATCCATTTAAGGCAGTATTTTACCCTTGTCTTTTCCAGTCTATTTACCTTTGCAGATTCTGTAAACTGTCTCTGTACTCTCTGTGATTCGATTATTGATTTGATTATTTGACAATGGACATGCCTGATGAGCATTTTTATTTGCTCTACAATTTAGGCTGGAGAGAAGCGGAAAGAGGAGGAGACAATAGAGCTTGAAGGATCTTTGGGGAAGAGCAACGTTGTTAATAAGGAACTAGTTGCGTTGGAGAGAGAGCTCTCAACATATCGGAGAACTGGTGCTATTGATTCGTTTGGCTTGTACTTATATGGCATCGTTCTACGAGATAAAGGCTGTGAAGGTCTAGCTAGAACAGTTCTTGTAGAATCTGTCAATAGCTACCCCTGGAACTGGTGTGCTTGGTTGGAGATACAATCCTTGTGCACTACCAGTGACATTTTGAACAACTTAAATTTGAAGAATCACTGGATGAAAGATTTCTTCATTGCTAGTGCACATCTGGAATTAAAGATGCATGAAGAAGCTTTGAAAAGATACGAGCGCTTGATGGGTGTATTCCGCTGCAGTGACTACATTCAGGCTCAAATAGCAACCGTCCAGTATAGCATGAGGGAGCTGGATGACGCTGACATGATTTTTGAAGAACTCCTCAGAACTGATCCTTTTCGTGTGGATTCTATGGATATTTACTCAAACTTATTGTATGCGAAAGAAAGCTTGACTGCTTTGAGTTTTCTTGCTCACAAAGTATTTCTGACGGACAAATATCGCCCAGAATCTTGCTGCATAATTGCAAATTACTACAGTTTGAAGGGGCAACATGAGAAGTCAGTTTTGTATTTCCAAAGGGCACTGAAGCTTAACCGGAAGTACCTCTCAGCTTGGACTCTCATGGGACATGAGTTTGTCGAGCTAAAAAATACGCCTGCTGCAATTGATGCCTACAGGAGAGCTGTTGATATAAATCCTAGAGATTACCGTGCTTGGTATGGTCTTGGTCAGATCTATGAGATGATGGGAATGCCATTTTATGCGCTGTACTACTTCCGGAAATCATCTCACCTACAACCAAATGATGCCCGGCTGTGGATTGCTATGGCTCAGTGCTATGAAAGTGATCCGCTTCAAATGATTGAAGAAGCCATCAAGTGCTATGAGAGGGCTGCAAATAGTAATGATACTGAGGGAATAGCACTTCATCAGTTAGCAAAATTGCACAGTATGCTTGGACAATCTGAGGAGGCTGCATTTTACTACAAGAAGGATTTGGAGAGAATGGAAGTTGATGAAAGGCAGGGCCAGAATTTTGTTGAGGCCTTGCTTTTCCTTGCGAGGCATTGCAAGAGCATCAGCAGGTTTGAGGAAGCAGAACACTATTGCACAAGACTCTTGGATTACACTGGCCCCGTAAGTTCTCTATGCACTTAGCAACCTTATTGAATATGACACCAGATTAAATTGAACAAAAGGTGAAATGTTGACACTACCATTAGCAAACAAGTTAAGGACAGATCATGTTTGTGCGCAAATTTTCAGTTCAGTAAGCTTCAGTTTCTTTTGTTAAGCAGCACATGTTTTCTCAAATCACACTTGTGAGTCCAGGGTTTACTAGTGAAAAATAGAATATCATCATATACTTATAATATAACCAATCTATGTTTGCTTTGTTTTCCTGATGATTTTTATCGGCTACAACTTTTGTGTTCAATATTTGCAGGAAAAGGAGACTGCAAAAAGTATATTACAAGGGCTAAAACGAGCACAATCAGGATTTCCACAAATGGATATCGACCATTTTGCATTGTAAATTTGACCTGCAGATAAGCCATTTGCTTGGGAACTTGGACAGGTACAAATGTACAAGAGAGAAGTGTCACTTGCTTCTTCTTTATCTCTATTTTACATGCAGCCAGTGAGGGACAATACATTTGTACAGGAGAGAAAGCTACAAACCAGAGTATTCGTGGACAAGGAGAATCGGTTGTTATTCACCCCACTCCATCCATGGAAATGCTAGCAAAGGGCTGCCCACCTGATGAAACTGGTTTTTCGAACATCTCCAGCAGAGGTTATAGTTTCGATTCTCCCTCACACTGTGATGCTTATCGTCTGTAGTCTGGCGACCTTGCCAGACGACTCCACACTGCTGGATATGATGACCTTGTGCGCATGATGCTCGCATTCTGTTGCTGGAGATTAGGAACTAGGAGAACTAGACGCCTGGATGGTGTGAAGATGAGCGTCATTGGGATGATCAAGATCGCCAATTCAAGTATCGGCATTGCTGATTGGTTTCTGCTAGGTTGCCAAATATCTATGGCTTTTCTTCACTCTAGTGCTTTGATTTGTGTTGCCTCCCCTGCAGTTGCTTGCATATATAAGCTAGTAATAGTATCAACTTTATTTTGGAAGACATGCCTTGTCTGATTGCAGGTTCATACATTATTTGCTTATTATCTTCACAGTGGTTGCTGTTTCACTGTTTGTTGTTATAATAAAACCGTTTGCTTGAAAGTATGGCATCTCTGCCTTCTGCAATGGTGGGTGTTTGCTAGCCCCACTGTATGTAGTCGGTGGAGCATAGTGATTTATTATTTTCCAATAATGCATGGTACAAGTTGACATTCAACCAGCTTATGACGAAGAAAAAGCATTCATTGAACAGAAGAGATCCCACTCTGCCGCTGTAATGTCTGTCGTTTGATTGGCACGCACGTTTGATTCCTTCAGTCAGCCCTTTTCTTATTGAGCCGCATATCTTCCTTTTGATATCCTGTGGCACTGGCGTCCTATTGTGACACTGAAGTGTGCTGCGAATAATGAGATGCACCTCTTTGATGTATCATAGCTGCAATGCTGACCCTATTAAACACGCAGATTCACCATTACTTGACGCCTGGAGTACACAAGGAAATGAGGCAATCAATCGTCCGTTGGGTGATGGATCGGCGCCGCCCACTGGTTCGGATCAAGATGCACAATGCACGTGTTGTCCCATTGACGAAATCGCCTTATTCCTTGCTCGGTGTTGTCCCACTTCTGGTGTCGCAAAGCCTTTGTCCGGCCCAAAACATGGCCTCCAACTTTGGGGGCTGCCTTTGCGGTGCCGGACACTGTCCGGCCCGAGCCTCCGACAGATATGGCCCGCCCATCATACACACGAGCGGTTCTTCCTCGGCTTAATGAGCGACGTAAATGTTGCCGCTTTCCCAAGCGACGCGACGGAGGCAGGCGGCGCAACATGCAGGCGCACAGCACGCTGGCGGCAGCGACGCGACGGGACTGGCCGACCACGCGGCGCATTACCAGCTGAAGCGCCGGTCCATGCGGCGGTGCGCCGGGCTTGCCCATCGGACAAACCGCCGTTCCCCTCAGGCGCCTCGCCGCTGCCCGCACTGCCCTCGCCGGTGTATAAAACCACCCACCCGCGCCTGCCTCGCCACGCACACATCTCCTCCTTCACTCCACCCTCCCCCCAAGCGCAACCTACTCTCCACCCTCCCAAGCGCCGCCATGCACAACTACGAGGCCGGCGGCAGCTCGTACCGGTGGGTCGGTCTTTTAATTTTAGTAGGCCAGCCTTTCGCTATAATAGATGAAGCCCAACTAAGACCCATTTGAATTAGACGGGCTTGCCCATTTAGTGATGATAATGCGACCGACTAAACAAACGAAATGGCATATTACCGGCCAACGAATTGGCGTGATACTACAAGGCTCTTAAATTTAGAGCGAATTAACATGCATCTAAACGATAATGCATAAATTGTCTATATAACTTAACTAAATATTAAATCAGCTGCATAATTTTCAATATTATTACTTAAGCTCAGCAAATTGAATATTAATAAAAGGATCATTTCACTCGCCTCATCGAGCTTCATTCGACAGATTAACAAAGTCATCAATTTATCAGGTTTCTTTTATGAAGCTTGGTTTCTGAGACATATTTTTTTTGTTTCTTTAAGTAGTCAACCTAAAGAACTTGAACATCATCGTTTGGACAGAAGAAATCAAGTGCCATCAGAACGGAAGAAATCAAGTGCCAGGATATTCTGTTTCAAGTCATCCCTACGACTACTAAATTAATTAGGACAAAAACTAGTACTCCTTCAATTGATGATAACCGGACCACAAATATATAAAGGAGTCAACCTCACTCCCTTGAAGCTGATCAAAAAGATTATCAATACGAGGAAGTTACAAGAACTTCTTCTTTAAACCCTTCCATTTCTGCTGTCGCTATTCAATATGGTTGCTTAGAGATTGGAGCCGGTAGCAAATCTATGGTGAACACTCTTTGCCTATCTGGTGGAATTCCTGCTAATTCGTCTAGGAACTCACATAGCTGTAAGAGAGTTCGAACCTATGGACACCAACAGATCTCCAAAATGGTTGATGACCCCCACAATTTGTCAGGCAGCATTACCATGAAATTGTTTTGGGACAACTCATGTTTTACCATTGTTCTGTGAGGCTAGACATGATCTTGAGGTCCTCTTTGATTTCATAACTTTATTTATAGTCTGAAACTAAGACATAAGTGTGATAATTAGGGTATGGTAGGGTAGTGCACTGCACCAATAGGGTTGTCCTCTCTTTATATATATGGGTACAAATACAGGGTACAAGTATGTATGTACAACACCCAAATTACATTGTCTATCACCATTCCTCAATCTCAACCGTGCCATGAACGTTGAGATTGCGCTTACACAAAGTAAACAGCGGTAGCGGAAGGGGCTTGGTGAATATATCAGCGAGCTGATCCTTGGAGGAGATGAATCGTATCTGAAGCAACTTTTGAGCCACCCGTTCTCTGACAAAATGAAAATCAACCTCTATATGTTTAGTACGAGCATGAAACACCGGGTTGGCAGAAAGAAATGTTGCTCCAATATTGTCACACCAAAGTATGGGTGGGTGACGTTGAGATACTCCAAGTTCACCAAGTAAAGCATGTACCCAAATCAACTCAGCAGTAGCATTAGCGAGAGCCTTGTACTCAGACTCTGTGCTGGAGCGAGAAACTGTCGCCTGTTTTCTAGCACTCCAGGTAACAAGATTACCACCATAGAAGATGGCAAATCCCCCCGTCGATCGTTTGTCGTCAGCATCAGAAAAGGCAGACAGAAGATCAGGATCACCAGTAGAAGGTCGAAGAAGCAGCCCGTTAGACAGAGTAGCTTTGACATAACGGAGTATACGCTTGACGGCCGACCAATGGGAACACCGGGGAGCGTGTAGGTATTGACACACCTTATTCACTACAAACGACAAGTCAGGTCGTGTCATAGTAAGATACTGTAGTCCACCAACAATACTGCGATAGCGAGTGGAATCCTCAACAGAAAATAGTGTACCATCAGTGGCTGAAAGCTTATCAGAGGATGCCATAGGAGTAGAAACCGGAGCACACTTGGTCATCCCAGCACGCTGCAGCAGCTCGATCGCATATTTGCGCTGGCTCATCAGAAGATCACGACCCAAAGTATGAACCTCAATACCAAGGAAGTAATGTAGAGGACCAAGATCCTTGAGAGCAAAAGTATTACTGAGCTGATGAACCAGACGATCAGTAGTTGTCGAGGAGGAGCTCACCACAATGATGTCATCCACATAGACAAGGAGGTAAATGGTAGTGTCTGGCCGGCGCAGAATAAACAAGGACGTATCAGCAGTAGACGGTGTAAAACCAAGATCACCAAGGACAGAACTCAAGCGAGCATGCCAGGCACGAGGCACTTGTTTCAGTCTGTAGAGAGCCTTATCAAGACGACATAGGTGACTAGAGCAAGTAGGATCCTCGAAGCTAGGAGGCTGGCGCATAAACACTTCCTCCTCGAGAACACCATGTAAGAATGCATTCTGTATATCCAGCTGGCGAAGGTGCCAACCATGAGAGAGAGCCATGGACAGTAACAGGCGAATAGTAGCAGGTTTAACAACGGGGCTGAAAGTATCCTCATAGTCCAAGCTATACCGTTGTTTAAACCCCTTGGCAACAAGTCGTGCTTTGTATCTGTCAATAGAGCCATCAGCCTTCTTTTTAATCTTGAAAACCCATTTGCAATCAATAACATTCACACCGGAACGGGGAGGAACTAGACGCCATGTCTGATTATTTTGAAGAGCAGTGAATTCAGTCTCCATTGCAGTACGCCAGTGTGGAGAGGAAAGAGCTGCTCGGTAGTCGCGAGGTTCTGTATGCAGTAACGTAGGATCATCAGTACGAGTAACGCTCCATGCGACTGTACCGTCGGTGCGGTTCTTGGGCTGGCGAACACCACGCTGCAGCCTAGTAAGTGGGCTGAGTCGTGGAGCAGTAGCAGCAATATCCGCAGGCGGGGGCGCTGTCGTGGACGAGGCTGACGCAGGCGGCAACGCGGGCAGCCCAGCGGTAGGGGCAGACGGCGCGGAAGACGTGGCCGCGGAGGTTGGCCCAGCGGTAGTGGGTGACGCGGAGTTGGCCGCCGCACCGAGCGACAGCGAGCGGGCGGCTGAGTAGGGCGTTGGCGGGCTGCTCGGTGACGCACCAGGCGAGGCGGAGCTGGCAGTGCATGACGGTGATACGTGTCAAACGTATCTATAATTTTTGATTGATCCATGCTAGTTTTGTGATGTTGTCACATGTTTTTATTATCATATTAATCATTTTTATGCATTTTGTTGGACTAACCTATTGAGAAGATGCCTAGTGCCAGTTTCCTATTTTTACTGTTTTTGTATTTCAGAAAATTTACTTCTGGAAATATTCTTGGAATTGGACGAAACTTTACGGGGATTTTTTACTCGATGGAAGACACCTGAGGACCAAAGGAGAGCCCTGGGGGCCACTCACACGGCCTAGGGTCCACCCGCAGGTGGGACCCACCCCTGCCCGTGGGGCACCCGCTCGGCCCTCTCCGACGCCTATAAAATCCCTTTTACCCTAAAAACGTTGGGGCGGCCATTATTTTCCAGAAAAGTCATCCCGAGGCGCCGTCAACTTAAACCCTAATTCGGGGGTGATTCTGAAGCAGATCCCGGCACTCTGCCTGAGGAGAGATCGATCCCGGAGGGCTATTCTTCGCCATGCCTTCCTACGGAATGATTTGTGAGTAGTCCCACCTTGGACCTTGGGTCCATGAAAGTAGCTAGATGGTAGTCTCTCTCTATTGTGCTTCATGTCTTATGATCTTGTGAGCTGCCTAACATGATCAAGATCGATTATTGTAATGTTATGTGATGTGTTTGCTGGGATCCGATGGATTATAAAGTTATGATCAGATTGTGCATGATTCTTATATGTTGATTTATGTTCTTGCATGCTCTCCGATGTGCGTAGTTACTTTGGCCAAGTGATTGTGTGTATCTCCAAGAGAGAGTATTTATGCTAGATAGTGGGTTCATGCCCCCTTTTGTTCCTGGGCACGAGTGACAGAAATGTCTAAGGACGAGGGTGTGCTGTTGCTACTAAGGATAAAACAACGGTGTTAAAGTCTACTTTGATATTTAATATTGTTTACTTCATGCACTTTACTTAATGCAAATGTCTGTTGCTTGCAACTTAATACCGATGGGTGACAGGCTGGATAGCGATCCCACGGTGGACTTTTTAGAAAAAGATGCAGTTGGACTCAACGGTCTTTGTTCATTGTCGTGATGCCTACTTAAATATTATCATGTTCTCTTTTTCATAGCTAGATTAAGTTTGTATTATAATCTTGTCAATTGCCCAGCTGTAATTTGTTTACCCATCATATAAATGTTCTATTTACTCGAGAGACTCCACTAGTGAACCCATGGCCCCCGGTACATCTTTTTACATTGATTGCAACCTTTATCCATCACTTTTCACCATCATTACTCCTATGGTACATTTTCATAATTTATCTATTTCACTATACAATTAACTGTTTTGTTTTCTGCGAGATCGGAAAGATTGACAACCTTTCCGCCGTTGGGGGCAAAGTATTTTGGTTGAGTGTGTGCAGGTCCACGTCTGTTGAAGATTAAGCGCCAGAGATCTTCAACATTCACTTTGTTGTTGATTTCAAGGTCCTACTAGTTCGATAAACCTCGGTTCGTTATCGAGGGAAAACTGCTGCTTGCTACATCTCCACCTTCGCTTGGGGCACCACCCAATTTTTTATCAGTAGCAATCAGACGGCGAGGATGGGCCAGCTCCGGAGGCCCCAGATGCATGGGGATCATACACGCCAGGTGGGTGATCGACGTGACCCGGCTGGAGATCAGCGTGACCAATAGGGGGTGCAGCATCAAGTAGCTCTAGACGTGTGCCGCGTCCGTGTCCTGCACCATGGTTAGCAAACAGCAAAGGAGAATATGCGGCATCAACATATTGGTCAAAGTGTAAAGGAGGGGTAGACGATGTTGGTGGTGTCGAAGTAGACGCAACTTGAGAGAAGGGAAAAACCGTCTCATCAAACACAACGTCACAGGATATGTAGACTCTATTGGTGGGTATATGAAGGCATTTATAGCCTTTGTGTATGGAGCTGTAACCAAGGAATACGCACTGTTTAGAGCGAAACTCAAGTTTATGATTATTGTAGGGACGTAGATGTGGCCAACAGGCACACCCAAATACCATAAAAAAAGGTGTAGTCAGGTGTTTCACCTAGAAGGCGTTCAAGAGGAGTTTGCATTTTAATGACACGTGTAGGGAGACGATTAATGAGGAAACAAGCAGTTGAGAAAGCGTCACTCCAAAAGCGAAAAGGAGCCGAGGCATGCGCTAAAAGAGTTAAGCCAGTCTCTACAATATGACGATGTTTGCGTTCAGCAGTACCATTTTGTTGATGCGTATGTGGACATGAAACACGATGAGAGATACCAATATCAGAAAAGAATTTGTTCAACTTAAGATACTCGCCACCCCAGTCACTTTTGGACATGAATAATTTTGCGATTCAGTAAGCGCTCAACATGCTGTTGAAATTGAAGAAAAATTTGGAACACATCAGATTTATGCTTAAGAAGATAAAACCACGTAAAACGACTGTAGGCATCGATAAAGCTGACATAAAACTTGTGTCCACTAACCGAGGTTTGAGCAGGACCCCAAACATCAGAATAAATAATCTCTAGAGGTGCAGTAGCAACACGACTCGATACAGGAAATGGTAACTGATGACTTTTGCCCTGCTGACAGGCATCACACACTACAGCATTATTGACTGACACTGATGGAAGCTCATGGCGATGTAAGACATGCTGAACTATAGGGGTAGCGGGGTGACCGAGACGCGAATGCCACTGATCACGTGACACCCGGATACTGCTAAAGACTTGTTTCACGGACTCGAAAGTGAGATTATAGAGACCTCCACGAAGCCCTCCTCTAAGTAGAACCTCCCTCGTAGCCCGATCCTTAATAAGAAAATACCACGGGTGAAACTCAAAGAATACATTATTGTCATGTGCAAACTTTTTGACAGAGAGTAGGTTACGTGTAACTGATGGAACATGTAGAATATTTTTGAGGTGTAGTGAATTGGAGGTGTAGTGAGGAATTGTAGATTGACCAATATGTGTGTCACATCCCGAATTTTGGCCCTATAAAATTTTCTTTGACAAAACCAAAATTTGGATTTGGATTTGGATCTTCTAATCTTGGCACCTCTATTTTCTCCCACAGTTCCAAAACCGCAAGATTCTGAAAATATTTATCATTTCTTTAAAGGCAAAAAAGGCCTAAACCCTAGCCTTCCAAAGGAAGTGTGCCAAGGGTGACTTCAAAAATTCCCCAAAAATTCCAGGGTGATCCCCAGCTAGTATAGAACCTATTTATGCAAAAATATTGGGTGACTTGCTAAGAAAAGATTTGACTTTTTCTATGATTTGTTTTCTGCCTAAAACCCCAAAACCCTAGCTTTCCAAAGGAAGTATGTCAAAACCATCTTAAAAAAAATTCTACAAAAATTCAGGGAGGATCCCTAACCAGTGTATAACCCAGATATGTAAAAATATTTGATACCTTGTTAAGAAAATATTTAATCTTTTCCCTATCTAAGTTTCTGCCCAAAACTGCGATTATTTTGAAAACCTCCCAAATCAATTCTCCTTTTTATAAAAACTCCCAAAATAGGTGGTCATAACCAGTACCTATCTCAGGGAAAATTTTGTTCTCAAACCCATTTGACTTGAATCCCCAAAACATGATTTTGCTTTTGACCGAAGGTGTTCGATGAAATTTCTGTATAACCAAAGTTTCGAATCTAGAAAAAGTTCCTTCGGCAAACTTGTAGGATCTTCATTTTGGCACCGAGTGGCGTGAGCAGATTTCGGTTTTGTGGCCCAGGATGAGAGATTGATCATGATGCCGATGTTGGCATGGCCTGGACCGTGGCCACGGCCGGCATGGACATGCCCGGCGGGCGCCGCCGGTTTTAGGTCGACGCCGTTGGCCTCCCCCAATGCTCCACTCGCGCCCCCAGCTTGCCCACCTCCTCCTCGACCCCAGCCACCCAGCATCGCCGCCACTGCTCCCCTGTGCGCCATCGGCCGCATGCCGACACGCCGCCGAACAGGGCCGCCGCGGGACCCCTCGCCTGTAGCCGGCACTGTACCCCCGTGCCCGTCGATCCTATCCACCGGCCACGAATCCCGTCGTCCAGCCTCTGCCCTCCTTGCTCCACGACGCGCCGCCCGCTACACCATCGACGAGATGGTCGTCGTCCCGCCGCTGTGGCCGGGACACCTCAGCCCGCACCAGTGCCCAGCCCCGGCCGTCCCTATCCACTGACGCGGATCCCTCGTCGACAGCAAGGCCTCGATGCTACACCAACGACACAAATTTCGTCGTCTCCCCTGCCACGGCCTCCTCGCCCACCACCTCACCGCGAACTCCCGTCCGGACCCCACCCCGGGAGGCTATAAAAGGGAGCCCTCGGTCCCCTTTGAGCACGGCAACACCTCACTCTCCCCCTCAGCCCTCTCCCCCTCCGTTATCAGCCCCTAGGAAGCACCAGAGCTCCGACGACGAGCTCACCACCGCCGCTCGGCCTCCAGCAAATTCCCCACTGTGAAGACCACCATGAACCCTAGGCCGCACTCGCCCGGGTGATTGTTGGCCGGAATCGCCGTCTCCGTCCTCATCCGCATCTCGGCCGCCGCGGTCAACGACACCGCCGCTGCTCCAAGCCTCCCTGCCTCTCGGGAGCACGCTGACGGCCGGCACCTCACCTCCCCGAGCCCCCCCCCCCCCCCGCAGCCTCTCCCTTCCCTCCCTGTCGCCGTAGCCGCCAGGAGACGCCGCCGGTGAGTTCGCCGGGCCGGCGACCCCCCTCCCGCCCTCTGTTTTTCTTTTTTTTCTTCCACGCGTATCGGTTCGGCCCAGCAGCCACTGACCAGTGGGTCCCGACCGTCAGTTTTTTAAACTTTTCTGAAATGTTTTTCTTTATTTGTTTCTGTTTTTTGAAAAGGGCAGATTTTAGGGTTAACTTTGAAAGGGTATATCTCTCTCAAAAAAATTCAGAAAAATGTGAATCTTTTTGCAGTGGCTTTGTTTTGAAAATATCTATCCTATGCCACTGGTTGCAACTGATTTGAAGTTCATTTGCCCACTGAACCTTGGAATGCTTTGCGGAAGGTTTTAACCACGTTTTTAAATTTCTTTAATAGATTCCAACCATTTTATTGAAGGAGAAGTTGATCCCACAACAGAAGGCAAGCCATCAGCCCCCAACCATCTGTTCCAACTTGTCGATGTCTTATTTGTCAGTCGTTTGAACGGTAGTTGCATCTCATATGCCACATCACATGCCTATTATTTCATGCTTATGATTTCATGCAAATTTATTATTGCCACCTTTATTTCCTGTAATACGATAAACTCATGTCCCGTGAGTTGAGTTCCGGTACCTCGCCTAAATACACGTTGGGTCCTGCCCAAGTGGATTGAAGCAGCTACTTTTCCGTAGAGTTGTGGTGTTGCGTTGGACGGTACCATGCACCACTCCCCATTCCGGCGACGATGGACTGGGGGAACCGCCGCAGTCAATGGAATGGTGGAACGGGATCGCGTGGACGCCTCCACTAACTTTTGTAGTCGATCTGTGGCTGTCACTGGACAGAGGTATCTCCGCCATCGCCCGGTTGACGCTAACCAATTGTGCTATTTTATTTTCTTTACTCAACCTGTGGCTGTTACTGGCCGGAGGCATCTCCGTCATCGCCCGGTTGATTTTGTTATATCATTTTCCTTACTCGACCTGTGGCTGTCACTGGTCGGAGGAAACTCCACCATCGCCCGGTTGAATTGCCCTTTTATTTTCTTTATCAACCTGCGGTGGCATCACGTCACCCGGTTGACTTTACTTTACCTTACTGAACTGCTATGTGGTTATTTTATGCTCATGTATATCTTGTGTACTAACGTTTGTTGCTGTCTTATGGTTGAGAATAAAATTTAATTAAGAAGATAATCACCTCCGTCGACTAGATTGAGTCTTATAGTGCCACTCGCCAAACACACCCGCACAACCATGCGTCGTTGAAATGGGAAGACCGTAGCTTAGTAGCCTATCGAGCCTCCTTTGATGCTACCCACTTGGCAAGTCTAGTCGGATACTGCATAGTTGTGGTCGGGGCTAGTCTTGTGAAGGTTCCGGAGCTAGGCGTTGCTCATGAGTTGGGGACGTGCCGGATTCACTTCGTCATAAGACTTGGCCCGAGTAGTAAGTCGGTAGCTATACAAGGAGAGTCTTGGTAGAGCGGACGGCTACGGGGAATAGGTTTGTGCAACAGGTACCGGCTGTACAAGCTTAGACCCCAACGTATGGATAAAAGTTGCAACCTCTCGAGAGTGTCAAATCTAGAATCTAGTATTGTTCCTACCTAAGGAACGGTGTTGGGTCCAGTCACACTAGAGTCAGTCCAGTCGAACACGGAGAAACAAATTCACTAAGCGGTCAGAGTTGGCCAAAGTTGAATGAGCTGAAAAGTGGACCATAGTTGGTCAAAGCTAAGCCTCGAAGTGGACCAGAGTTGGTCAAGCTTGAGAACCTATGTGTTGGGATTATTGTTGTGTGGTAATGAGACCCATTCTCATAAGCCACGGTTTTCGTCACAGGTAAATAGGTAAGTTAAGTCCAACCGTTAAGTTTGGACTCGCACTTGCACATGCCATGCCATATAGGATCGTTGGTTACGGTTGATTGTGGATTGATGTCTTGCGAGTACATTCCATGTACTCACCTGGCTTTTCATGTGGCCAGATCCTCCTACCCCCGTCGCCGAGTACCCCTTGTACGAGAACTAGATCCGGTATCCAGGCAGAGCCCCGTGGAGTGAGGCCCTCTTCGTCGCACGCTTCCGCCATTCCGCCGACGCCCTCTGATGAAGTCATGTTCAATAAATAATGTACAAACTGTTGTGTGCGCTAGGGCGCATCCTTGTAATGAAACCCTTGTAATCTATCGTCGGTCCCCGACCCCTTAAATAAAGTGGTTATGTTCTGTTATCAAGTTGTCATATATTCAGTGCTCCTGGGACTGATATATGGGATGTCTCAATCTCCGGATCGGGGTGTCACAATGTGTAATGCGCATACCTGTGCCATTGGCAGTTTGGACATGGTCCTTGCCATGGTACTGATCCCTCACAGTAAGCTTGTTGAGGTCGTTGGTGATGTGGTCCGTCGCGGCGGTGTCAGCATACCAGCTTGGATCAATCTGGTAGGAGGTAGTAGTCCCGCTGTTGGTCGCGGTGTAGGCAGCACCGCCACTCGGCGGCTTGAAGGCAGCGATCTGGCGATCCATGTTGTGGCCGTCATTGCCGACGCCGAGGTAGTTGGACTGGAAACTCTTGAAGCAGCAGGAGGCAACGTGCCCCACCTTCCCGCATATCTGACATACGGGGCGGGCACCACCGGCAGGACCCGAGGCGAGCGTGGCTGGACGGCCTGCAGGGGGCCCCGTGCGGCCACCACCAGCGGGCGGCTGGTTGCCGCGGCCTCCACCAGAGACCGAGCGCGCCGAGTAGTTGGTGAGGTGGACGTCGGCGTGGAGTTCGGCGCGCCGGTTCTCGACACGCTGCTCCACGTTTAGTAGCTGCGCGTACACGTCACGCATCGGCATGGGGTCCGTAATCGGACGTGCGCCAACACGATCAGCGAGCGCGTCATAGTCACTGTCGAGACCGTCGAGAAGGTAGGAGTTGAATTCTTCAGGCCGTAGCGGCTGGCCGATGGAAGCCATAGTGTCGGCAAGCGCCTTGACCTCGGTGAAGTAGGCGGTGGCCGTCTTGTCCAGTTTCTTGCACTTGGAGAGGGCGGTACGAAGCTGCATGACACGCGATGTAGAATGCGTGGCGAAGCTCCCCTCCAGCATCTCCCACGCCTCCTGTGACGTGGTGGCGAGCATGACCATCCCGATCACCCCCTCCGTAAGAGAGGAGACGATGGCGGAGAGAATCGCCTGATCCTGCTGATGCCAAGCACCGTACTGGGGGTGGGGGATGACAGCAGGTTCTTCCGGAGCCGTCTCCTTGGCCTTCGGGTTGGGGATCTCGGCGTCCGGACACGGGACGGTGCCATCGACGAACCCGTAGATGAGATTGCTCCGGAGGATCGGAACAACCTGGGTGTGCCAGTAGAGGTAGTTCTCGGCGTTGAGCCGGATGGTGATGGAGCTGGTGATGACGATCGGCGTGGTAGGGATCCGAGAGGCCATGGTAGCCCTCCTGTTCGTCGAAGAGCCGGCGCTGGCTGAGCCAGAACCGATCGAGAGAAGGGAGCCCGCGCTGTTTTGGCTGGAGGCGGGCGTCGTGGGAGCCATGTGCGCCTCGATGGAACGCACGGAAGGCAAGGGCGAGCGACGCTGTGGCGGCGCACGCGGTAGGCGAGGGCGACGATCGCTAGTCACGCGAGATCGATCGCTGAATCGCTAGTTGCGGAAGCGAGGTAAGAGGCGTCGGCAGTAGGAACCGTACGCTCTGATACCATGTGATAATTAGGGTATGGTAGGGTAGTGCACTGCACCAATAGGGCCGGCCTCTCTTTATATATATGGGTACAAATACAGGGTACAAGTATGTATGTACAACACCTAAATTACATTGTCTATCAATAAGAAGTTATAACAACAAACAAGGCAAACACACACCCATGTTACAACGTCAATCAATTAGAGTTTCTTACTGCTTCTTATAATCTTATGAACCTCAGAAAGTGCCAGAGAAAAATAAGCAATTGAACTATCATGTGCCTTATATAGCCAAGCACATCGAAATACAACATGATACTTACAGTAGCTCTTGTTGAGTCTCAGTGCAACCTCATCTTGTTGTTGCTACATTCGATGAAAATGTCCACTGTTACTCGATGTTAACCATATGTTGAAATACGGTTATTTCTCCTCTGAATAATGGTGTGACCACTAGTAAACATATACAGTTTCTGACATACTAAACATTATGTATATATAGTAATATAGAAGGGACATGTAGTTTAAAGATTATTGCTGTGCATCAATCTATCTATATGATTTTTGTTGTTTCAAGTGTGAGCTCAATGCGAAGTTAGGGAAAACAGTTAATATTGCAACTTTTGAAGAGTCAGATCGCACACAAAATTATAATCGTAATGGTATGACGTAGTCTTGGTCAGATCTATGAGTTGATGGGAATGCCATTTTATGTATTGTACTACTTCCGAAAATCATCTCACCTACAACCAAATGATGCCCGGCTGTGGATTGCTATGGCTCAGTGCTATGAAAGTGATCCGCTTCAAATGATTGAAGAAGCCATCAAGTGCTATGTGAGGGCTGCAAATAGTAATGATACTGAAGGAATAACACTTCATCAATTAGCAAAGTTGCACAGTATGCTTGGGCAATCTGAGGATGCTGCATTTTACTACAAGAAGGATTTGGAGAGAATGGAGGTTGACGAAAGGCAGGGCCAGAATTTTGTTGAAGCCTTGTTTTTTCTTGCGAAGAATTGCAAGAGCATCGGCAGGTTTGAGGAAGCAGAACACTATTGCACAAAAGACTCTTGGATTACACTGGCCCCGTAAGTTCTTTATGCACTTAGCAACCTTACTGAATAGAACACCAGATTAAATTGAACATAAGGTGAAATGTTGACACTACCATTAGCAAACAAGTTAACGACGGATCACGTTTGTGTGCAAATTTTCAGTTGCTTCTGTTTCTTTTGGGAGCGCATGTTTTCTCAAATCACACTTATGAGTCCAGGGTTTACTAGTGAAAATAGAATATCATCATATATAGTTTAACCAATCTATATATGTATGCTTTGCTTTCCTGAAGATTTTGATCAGCTACAACATTTGTGTTCAATATTTGCAGGAAAAGGAGACTGCAAAAAAGTATATTACAAGGGCTAAAACGAGCGCGATCAGGATGTCCACTAGTAATGATACTGAAGGTTACAAGGGCTAAAACGAGCGCCATCATATATAGTATTGACCATTTTGCACTATAAATTTGACATGAAGATAAGCCATGTGCTCGGGAACTTGGACAGGTATAAATGTACAAGAGAGAAGTGTCAACTTGCTTTTTTTTTGTATCTCTAGCATGCAGCCAGCGAGGGACAATACATTTGTGCAAGAGAGAAAGCTACAAACTATAGTATTCATGGACTAAGGAAAATCGGCTGTTCCTCACCCCACTCCAACCATCCATGGAAAAGCTAGCAAAGGGCTGCCCACCTGAAGCTGTTCCTCACCCCACTCCAACCATCCATGGAAAAGCTAGCAAAGGGCTGCCCACCTGAAGAAACTGGTGCTTCGAATATCTCCAACAGAGGATCTGCTTCCAATTC
Organism: Puccinellia tenuiflora; assembly: GCA_012064385.1. Lineage (NCBI taxonomy): Eukaryota > Viridiplantae > Streptophyta > Magnoliopsida > Poales > Poaceae > Puccinellia > Puccinellia tenuiflora. The sequence continues at coordinate 1,162,274 of QRDG01000068.1, read as the reverse complement.
TCCCTCACACTGTGATCCTTATTCTCTGTAGCCTTGCCAGACGGCTCCACGCTGCTGGAGATGATGACCTTGTGCGCATGATGCTCGCTTTCAGTTGCTGGAGATTAGCAACCAGGAGAACCAGACGCCTGCATGGTGCGAAGACGAGCGTCATTGGGATGATCCAGATCGCCAATTCAAGTATCGGCATTGCTGACTGGTTCCTGCTACTCTGCTAGGCTCTGCCGAATGTGTATGGTTTTTCTTCGAGCTCTACTGCTTTGGTTTGTGTTGCCTCCCTCCCCTGCAGTTGCTTGCATATATAAGCTAGCTAGTATTCAGTTTATTTGGAAGACGTGCCTTGTCTGATTCCAGGTTCATACATGCATTATTGCTTATCTTCACAGTAGTAGTTGCCGTTTCACTGTTTGTTATAATGATATAATTCTGTTTGCTTGCAGAGTATGGCATCTCTGCCTTCTGCAATGGTGGGTGTTTGCTTAGCCCCACTTTATGTGGCCGTTGGAGAATAGTGATTTACTATCTTCCAATAATGCATGGTGCCAGTTGACATTTAACCAGTTTACTACGAAGTAAAAGCATTCTTCGGCCAGAAAAGATTCCACTCTTTGTCTGTTTAATGCCCGTCGTTTGATTGGCACGCACGTTTAATCCCCTCGTTCAGCCCTTTTCTTACTGAGCCGCACGTCCTCCCTTTCATTTTGATATTCTGTGGCAGCGGCGTCCAATGAACGCTGAAGAGTGGTGCGATGGAGTACCAGATGTATCCTCGCTGCAGCGACCTCTATGTAACCGCAAGTGGTTGTGCACAGCTCAATTGTAACACACAACTCACATGGATGTTCTTTTTTTCCGTCTAACATTACCTGTGCGTGCAACGATGCTTGCATTACACGTTCGTTGCTTGCATTGTCCGATCTCTGTTGCTTAAACTGCAGGCGAGCCGATCACGAAGATTCACCATTGCTTGACGCCTGGGGTTTACACAGCGAAATGATGCAATCAATCGTGTTCGTGAGGTGATGGATCGGCGCAGCGCTCGGGTGAGGGAAGGGCCGGGCGCACGGGAGCCAGCTAGCCGGAGCCGGCGGCGACGACGGCCTGCGGACGCGGGACGAAGGAGGTCATGCGCGGAGGAGCTGAGAACGGCGCCGACGGATGCACGCGGACGGAGCAGAGCAGCGCGAGGTCGAGCGCGCGGACAGAGGGGAATTTGGCACAAACGCCGACAGGCGCGCGAGCGCGGCGACGATGGGGAGCAGCGGCGGCGCGGACAGAGCAGAGCATCGCGAGGTCGAGCGCGCGGACGGAGGGGAAGTGGGCACAGGCGCGCGAGCACAGACGACGACGGGGAGCAGCGGCGGTGCGGAGCTGGTGGCGAGGATGCCAGGTGATGGCAGAGTTTGCGACGGCTGCGAGCGGCGGCGCGCTGCCCACAAAAGAGTTAGGTGTTCATGGCAGCGAGCGGAGGTTGAAGAAGACACGTACAACAAACACATTCTAAATACGCATATATACAATACAAGATTTATTCATTTATGTTCATCAAAACATAAAACTTACAACACGAGAGTTGTGAGAAATGATGAGGTGAAGCTACTCGTCAAAGTAAATTTCAAACGGTCAACTGTGTGCGATTAATTTGACGAAATTCGTCTAAAAAGGATTAAGACATGAACATGAAATTCAAAGTTAACAGTCGACGAAAGTCGAAACCGTTTGTCGGAATGGAACCACATCGCTGGTGCGAATTATTTTCATCCACACCTTTTTTTAGAACCGAGCACTACTTTAGCATTGTTTAGAAGGAAGAAGATGAAGTGAGAGTAAGGAGAGTGAGATGTCCATGCCAGCCAAACCTTGTGCTCGGTGTAAGAGCAACTCCACCCGTCCCCCGAGAGCCCCCAGGACCCCCTTTTTGACGCCGGCGGCCCATTTTTTCCGTAGTAGCCCCCCCAGCGCCCCCTCAGGCCTCTTTTTTTCGCCGGATTTGGCCCAATTTTTATCCGGCGTCCCAGGCCGAACCCAGCGCGCCGGGTTTGGCCTGGGGACGCCGGCGAAGGGAAAATGGCGCGAAAACGGCGCGGAACCGAGGGAAACCCGCGCGAAGCACCGGCGGGCCTGCCCTGTCAGCGGCTACCGCTTCGTCGTCCTCATCGCCTCGCCTTCCGCGTCGCATTACTGCTCTGCCCGCCGGTCAGGCGAACCGCCGTCGTGTCAAATCGGCCACGCGGCGGAGTTAGGCGCGCCGCAGTTACTGCCCCGCCCTCTCCCCGCCGGTATTTATTTACTGCCCCTCCTCTCACAGCGAGCACACCCCCGCCGAGCACGAACACATCCTCGCCGAGCACGAACCAAACCCCTCGCACACACACCGGAATGGATCCAGCAAGCAGCGCGGCGGCCAACGGGTTCGGCCGGAACTGGCTCCAGGACCGGGAGGCGCGCCTGCTGCACGAGGCGGGCTACCCATGCCCGCCCGGCATGAGGCTCCCCGGAGCCTGGCGGCTCAGCCAGATGGGGTTCCCGGTCCCCCCCACCCCCACCGGCGATGAGCGGCTGGCGGAGATCTACGCCGCCCGCGAGCAGCTGACGGAGGAGGAGCAGGCAGATCCCGTCTGGGATCCGGAGAACAACGTGACCTGGAACACGTTCTTCTCCGACCGCCACCAGCGCCAGCTCAACGACTACCCAGGCCCGGCGGCCTACGCGCCCAAGCGCAACAACAGCGAGGGCCGGAAGAAATGGTGGGGCATGCCCGGCCGCTCGCTGGCGTACGTCCTCGATTACATCGAGGACGGCAACGAGCCGCGCCTTCAGGGCCCGTCGGCGGCGCGCCAAGAATGGTCGCCGCGGAGGATGTCCTTCTCGTCGTCCTCCTCCTCCGACGCCGCCCGCTCCTCTTCGGACGCCGCCCGCTCGACGCCGTTCGCCCGCGTCAAGGAGGAACCGGCGGACGAGGCGCCGCGAAGGAGCGGCTCCCGCGGCATCGTCATCAGGGAGCCCGGCGCCGGCGCCGGCACCAGCGGGAGCTCCTCCCGCCTGCTGACGCCGAAGCAGGAGCCCGGCACCGGCGGCCGCGCCTTCAAGAAGGCCTTCAAGAAGAAGGCCGTCGTGAAGGAGGAGGCCTACGACGAGGAGGCGGCCGTGCGGGCCGCCATGGCGGCCAGCCTCAACGACGTGCCTCCGGCGTCGGTGGACTTCGCGCTGCAATGGTCGGCCCGCGAGCACGAGCGGGAGGAGGAGAGGCGCCAACGGCGCATTGAGGCCGAGGAGAAGGAGCTCCTCGCGCGCTACTAGCGCCGCCACCGTCGTCGGGCGCTCCTCCCGCCTGCTGACGCCGGGCCGGCTTACGTCGTGCTGGACGGCAGCGATGAGAACGGCACCGGCACCGTCACCGGCGGGAGCTCCTCCCGCCTGCTGACGCCGAAGGACGAGCCCGGCACCGGCGGCGACGGCGCTGGGTGTAGTGCTCCTGCTCCTCCTCCGACCGGTGGCGACTCCGAAGACTCCGACGGCGGGGACTACACGCGGTTCTACCGCCACTTCGGCATGTAGACGTCGTGCCGCCGTTTTTTTAGTTTTTTTAGTTTCCTGTAATCTTGTTCGAACAAATATCGTTAAGTTTGAACAAATATCGTCTATGTTTGAACAAATTTCGCGTAAGTTTGTCGAACACATTTTTCCGTAAATACTTCTATCGATCGGCCTGGGGGCCGCGGCTGGGAATCGGCCTGCCCCCAGGCCGTTTTTTTCCGCCGGCGCCCCCCCAGCATGCCCAAAAAAAGACCGGCAATTCGGTCTGGGGGGGCCAACGGCTCGAGTTGCTCTAAATGGTCGATTCGACCATTGAGAAGCCTGCCGGCTAAAAAATAGTGCATGCAACCAAATGAACTGTCTGCCTTCGCATCCAACAAACGGGCCTGGCTGGGTTTGCTGCAACCTACCAAACACGCCCTATGTAACCGCAATTGGTTGTGCACAGCTCAATTGTAACACACAACCTCACATGGATGTTCTTTTTTCCGTCTAATATTACCTGTGCGTGCAACGATGCTTGCATTACACGTTCGTTGCTTGCATTGTCCGAATCTCTGTTGCTTAAACTGCAGGCGAGCCGATCACGAAGATTCACCATTGCTTGACGCCTAGGGTTTACACAGCGAAATGATGCAATCAATCGTGTTCGTGAGGTGATGGATCGGCGCCGCGCACTGGTTCGGATCAAGATGCACATTGCACGCCATTGACGAACATGCTCTTATAATTATAAAAAAAAAATGTACAGGGTCGCCTTGTTCCTTGCGTGTTCTTGTCTCATTTCTTGTTTCAAGTTTCAACAAGCAGAGGGAGGACACAGATCATTTCTGTTGCCTAGGAGGTCAAATACCTGGAAGTGGATCCTTTTTATTACTCACTCCGTTTCATTTTAGTTGATTCTCAAATAAATATATCTAGACGCATTTTACATATAGATATATCCATTTGAATATCATGTAAAATGGAACGGAGTGAGTAGTTATCAATGTAAGAGCTTCTCTTTTTTTTTTTTTTTGACACGGATGTGGTTACAGGTATGTGGTGATCTGTATTCACGTGTGCGTCGTTCTCATGATAATCATTAGACGAGAAACCACAAATAACGAGTCGTCATCAAACAGTGATGTACTGTGTGCCTGTCGGTCGTTGCCTGGGCATGGTTTGTTTCTCCTTTTTTTTTCCATCAAGAGAGGGGGCGTTTGGTTCGTTTGTCACTACTCCAGCAGTCCAGCTTTGCCGGCAAGCTAGTGGGCCGCTTGGCATCGGGAGGGAGGGGCGACGTACGGCAGGGGCGTCTCGTTCGCGATTCCTATATGTCGCCCGTTGGCGAATCGTCTTGCGCGCGTCTTGCGCGCGTCGCTTGAAGGCTTCGGTTAATGGGCCGGCCCATTTCACAAATATTTCTTTCTTCTTCTTTTTTCTTCTCTGTTTTCTTTTCTGCTATTCTCTTTTCCTGTTTTCTTCTTTTTAAGTCACTGAATCTGAATATTTTTTGAATTTAAAGATTGTTCAAAATCATAGATTTCAAATCTGATTTTTTCTCAAAATCAGAACACTTTCGAATTTGAATAATTTTTTAATCTGAACATTTTTTCAGTTTGAACATTTTTTGAATATGAATATTTTTCAATCTGTTTTTTTTTATTTGAACATTTTTAAGTTTGAACTTTTTTGAATGTGAACATTTTTCAATCTAAACATGTTTTGAATATGAACATTTTTCAATATGAACATTTTTTTAATTTTAATTTTTTTTAGTTTGAACATTTTTTGAATCAGAACATTAAAAAAAAAAAATTAAAGAAAAACGAAAATGGAAAATAGAAAAAGAAAATGTTCAAATTAAAATTTGTTCATATTCAAAAATTATTTATTTTTCAAATTTAATTAATTAATTTATTTTTGAAATAGGTTATGTTCATCGATATTTTTCTGTTCCCTTTTAATATCGTTCAAAAATAGTTTCCGTTCACCGACATTTTCTCTTCACTTAAAAGTTGTTCGAAAATAGTTTTCGTTCACCGACATTTTTCTGTTCACTTTAAAAATCGTTCAAAAATAGTTTCTGTTCACTTTCAAAATTAAATTTGTTCAATTTTAAGAAATGTTCAAATTTGAAAATTGCTCACTTCAAAGTTGTTTTTAGTTTTCGTTCACTTTAAAAAATGTTCAAAAATAGATTTCGTTCACTTTTAAAAATGTTCAAAAATAATTTTCGTTCACTTTTAAAATCGTTGAAAGTTAGTTTCCGTTCATAAAGTTTATTCTGTCCATTTTTTAAAATCGTTCAAAAATATTTTTTGTTGACCGACCTTTTTTTTGTTCACTTTTTAAAAGTGTCCATAAATCATTTCCGTCACTTTTAAAATTGTTCGAAAATAACTTTTGTTCATAAAAATTTTCTGTTCACTTTTTAAATCTATTCAAAAGTAATTATTGTTCACCGACCTTTTTCTGTTCACTTTTTAAAATCGTTCAAAAATAATTATCGTTCACTTTTAAAATCGTTCAATAATAACTTTCGTTCGTAAATCTTTTTTCTGTTCACTTTTTAAATCCGTTCAAAAATAATTTTTGTTCACTCACCTTTTTTGTTCACTTTTTAAAATCGTTCAAAATAGCTTTTGTTCACCGATATTTTATGTTCACTTTTAAAATTGTTCCAAAATAGTTTTTGTTAATCGACATTTTCTGTTGATTTTTAAAAAGGTCAAAATAGTTTTTGTTCACCGACGTTTTCTGTTTAAAGTTGAAAATTGTTTTAGCGATGAAAAAATTTCAAAATGAAAATTTGTTCAATTTTTTAAGAAATGTTTAAATTTGAAAAAAAGAATTATTTTGAACATTATATACAAAACTGAACAATTTTTAAATTTGAACATATTTTGAATTTGTACAAATTTTCAAAACTAAACATTTTTCAAAATCATAAATAAACTGAAAATGTAAACAAATTTGCACTAACTGAAGTATCTGGACACAATACATATTAGTACGGTCTATATTTCCTCTATATTTTCACTAACTGAAGTATCTGGACACAATACATATTAGTACGGTCTATATTTCCTCTAAATGTTTTCACTGTGAGAATAAGTAGTACTACTAACGGTGAATTTTTTATTTGTTCAAAAAACTCAAAAAAATAGTTCGACTGATTCCAGTACAAAAGAAAGAACAAAAACAAGACTATTTCTACTACTAGGATGAGCTGCCGAAGAACGGAATTTGATAGGAGGTACGAACTACGAACCAGTCCATGCGGAAAGAAACACTTCGAAGCGAAACGTTAAGGCGTGACAAGTTTGGAACTGGTACGACGTAAGTGGGCTGGCCCAATTCTCGTCGCTAGTAGGCGATGCGGCCACGTTCCATCACCTGAAAGCGATGTATAGGAGCTCCCCGTCTCGTTCGTTGATAAGGAATTCGTAAGGCCCACTTGGCATCTGGCAGGGCCCATAAAGAATAGCAGCAGCAGCCCGTGCTAACCCTTACTGGAGGCTCCTATTTGCCGACCTGTGCGGAGCGAATCGCTCCCGCCTGAAGGGCAACCTTCATGGACTGGTCCCGATTACGGCCCAATAACAGGTACGGATTCCCCCCTTTTTCTTCTGATTTTAGAGTAAAAAATGTGTTTACTTTTATGGAAAAAAATTCATTCAAAAAATATAATCATTTATCTTATTTGAATATGACCATTTATCTTATTTAAAGGATTTTCAAATATGAACACCTTATCTGGTTTAAACGGTTTTCAAATATGAACATTTGTTATTTGAACGACTTTTAAATATGTACATTTATGTTATATGAACAAATAAAACTACCAATATTTATTCCACAAAATAAAAATTCGTTTAAAAGCAATATAAAAGAAAATGTATATATAAAGAGAGAAGAAAAAAGAAATAAGGCTTCCGCGGTTTGGTTTGGTACGTCATCTAGACTATCCTGAAGTTGACAAAAATTACCCACCATGCCACCGATAAGTAGAAAAACTGTTTGATTTTTTTTGTCCCTTCCAACGCATACTATTCATTGCTTGATTTCGTCGGTTGCTAAAATCCTGGTTTCGTCCGTTGCGTACCTAGGGTCCTGGTTGGAGCAGAGTCCTGATCGGAACTAAAACAGTCGGGCATGTGATCATGTTTCTATATATGTGTTTGCCCAGAACCAGATCGATGAGCCACCTCTCCCCAGCGGCTCGAGATGAATCGAGAATTCGAGATGAGATTGGAGATTTTTCTGGCAGGCTTGCCTCAAGCTCGAAGACACGCCGCCAAGGACGACGATGACCCCCGGGCTCTCCGCCGCGAGGCCTCCTCCGCATACTTTGCAAACAGCCGAGTTAGATTGCCCAGCTCACCGACAGATGTTGGCAGTTCAGCATTGAAGTTGTTCTCTGATACATCAAGTTCCTTCAAACTTTTGAGACCACCAATTGACCAAGGGATGGTGCCTGTGAACTTGCATCCGGGAAGTTGAAGAACTTTTAGCAGCTTTAGGTTACCAATCTCTTCTGGAATGCTTCCTGAGACCGAGAGGGATGCACTCCTGCATGCAAAGGAAGAGAGGTGTATAGAATAGAGCCGAGAATATCACCTAGAACGTGCTTTTGGTACCATGGAACGCAGTCCCTATGACCCTATAACTGGCGGACCGATCCTTGTAGGCAGCCACTCCATTGGTTGAGATGCATCTACTGTCTCATCTTGGCTATCTACTAGCAAACCGATCTCGAAGGCTGGCGTTTGGAGCCATGGAGGAGATGGAAGTGGTGCTCGTCGGCATCCCATCGCATGCACTGGCATCAAGCACCTGAAGTACGCATCGGTGCCAAGTTCCACGGCCACGATGTCACCGCCGTCTCTCTGTTGTCGTTCTTCTCGAGAGGTGAATCTGTTCGCATGAGGTGGAGGTGACGCTGGGCAGGGAGGAGAGAAATCGTTGTGGCCGTGAATCTTCTGGCTGCAGCCCGGCCCTCCAAGAGGTGGAGCTCGATGGAAAATCCGGTGAATCCGTCACCGGAGAATGGGGTGGTGATGCTGCGAAAGGAGAAAAATCGAGATGGGGATTGGGGATTTTTCTGGTCGCTTACCACGAGCTCGAACAATCGGCTGTCCAGGGGATTTCTTCCATAGAGGGGATTCAGAGGAGAGATACGTGACCCAAATTGGCTTCAGAGTCCCGACGAGGCGACGACGAGACCAGGATTCGCTCCCGAGGCCGTGCCGGAGCGCCGAGATGAATTCCTCCGCCCACATGTCCACGATCCTCTCCCGCTTATCCGACAGATGAATTCGCCTGTTGGGGCGCCGTCTCATTCGCCAACACAAGCGTGGTACAACAGCCGTCCACAAGGACGGATGCCGACGTAGCGCCCTCTTTGGCACTTCCCCGTGTCTCTTTCTCCTCTTCTCTTGGCCCTTCGAGGGTGCAGCCGCTTGCCTGGTGGGCTGCACGAAGGCCACGACCCACAATGATGGAGGGGCTGAAGACGTTGAGGAACCGGAACAGGAGCGGCGATGGCGTCGCGGCGAACATCGGCAGCAGCCACCACCATGACCAGCAGCACGCCACGAGCACGGCCCGTGCCTGCGTCTTGACCCCCAACAACAGCAGCCCAAAAATATTTAACGAGGACAAGCCCATAAGTGCAAAGTCCTAGACTGTGACAAAGTGTTTTGTCTTCTCACGGTTTTATCTACGCCTCTATGTCTAGCATCACTTCGGGTGTACATTCCACACTGGAGAAACATTCAAAAGATTTAAATTATAGTCCAGCCAAGCCAAGATAGCAAAAAATAAGACGGTTTGCAACTTTGCTTATTATACTATTTTGATTGCTAAATTTAAGATACGTAAGAAAATATCTCTGCTATATTTATTATGGTGAATAGATACTAAAAGAGAAGTTATCCATGGAAGAGATACTTAAGAGGTGAATTTGTTTTTCGAAATGGGGTACCCAGCCTCTGCATCGAAAAGATGCATACGGCTTTTTATTTCATTTATTCAACAAAGCTGGCAAATAGCCTTACAAACAACGATCATACAAGCCGAAGCCGCCCAACATGGTGATAATACACCGCCTACTCGCACAACGATAGAATACAATCAGGGCCTTGTTCCCCGGCCATAGCCATCGCCGACTCAACAACTAACTTGTGCATATGCTTAGGACATTGACTTTCAATAGAAGAAAGAAAAATAAAACATAAAAAAGAAAAACTAAATAAAATTTCCGCCAAAGTTGCTTCTTCTCCTCCCACATATCATTCTATCAATAGGCCCTCCTTATCTTCCACTCCATAGGATGGCTGGAACGTCATGTGTGAACTCAAAACAAGGAGTTTAAGGTGCAGATTGAAAACACCATGGATGCCACGGTGGAGGACTTGAGTTTCGAGAAGGCGTCAGGATTGTGTGAAATAGGTTTAGGGTCGTCGGATCCGGTGACAAAGGCTCTCTTGTGAGGCGGATTCATCGCTGGTCAGCATTTTTAAACGGTACAAACTCAAGCATGTTTTGCTACAAAAACACGAGCGAGATGTTGCAATGATTACAAGTTTCTAATGTAAATGTTTTTTCGATGCTGCAAATATGTTTGTGAGAAGCTGCAAACATTGTGCTCCCGTGCTACGTACACGTGTTGACTTTCTTCGATGTTTTGTGCGAGGGCTGTGGCATTGCTAAATTGGTGGAGAATTACTACGTACACCGGTGTATTCAAAATGCTTCTATGTTTGTTTTATAGTTTTGATCCAACCGAAAGGAAATGCTACAACATAAAAAGATGGTACTGCAAGATTAAAATATGTTACAATGATTTTTATTCTGATGGAAAATTATTTACAACAATGAGATGAAGGAGATTTGATGTTTTAGAGCATCTCCAGTTAGGGCGCCAATAGGGCCGCCAATAGCTCTATTGGGCGTGCCGGACGAAAAATGGCGCCCAGTCGCGGCGTCAATAACACGGTTTCATCCGGCAAGGCCCAATATGTTGGGAATATGCCCTAGAGACAATAATAAAATGGTTTGTTAGCATATTCATGTTTATGATAATAGTTTATTATCCATGCTATAATTGTATTAATTGGAAACATAATATATGTGTGGAATATAAACAAACATGTGTCCCTAGTAAGACTCTACCAGACTAGTTTGTTAGTCAAGAGATGGTTAGAGTTTCCTAACCATGGACTTGTTACAGTCACTTGATAACGGAGTCAATCATTAGAAGAATGATGTCATGGACAAGACCCAATAATAAAGAGTTGCAATTGACCGTGTCACACAGTTTCATTGCCAACGCTTTTAGTATATGCCAAGTATAGTTTCTTTAGACCATGAGATTATGTCACTCCCGTTTACCGGAGTATTACTTTGGGGACATTGGTACGTCTCAAACGTATCTATAATTTTTGAGTGATCTATGCTAGTTTTGTGTTATTGTCACATGTTTTTACAGTCATTGATATCATTTTTATGCATTTTGTTGGACTAACCTATTAACAAGATGCCAAGTGCCAGTTCCCTATTTCTGCTGTCTTTTTGTTTCAGAAATTTACTTCTGGAAATATTCTCGGAATTGGACCAAAATTTATGGGGATTATTTTTACGCCAAGACGAAGACGGAGTACGAAGGGCAGCCTCGGAGGCGACCCACAGGGCGCAAGCGGCCTCCTGACGCGGCCCAGGGGGGACCCGCGGGTGGGACCCGCCCCTGCCCGTGGGGCACCTCCTTGGCCCCCTCCGATGCCTATAAAATCAGAAATAACCTAAAAACATCGAGGCGGCCATTATTTTCCAGAAACTCGACCCCGACGCGCCGTCACCGAAAACCCTAGTTCGGGGTCCAATCTGAAACTGATCCCAGCACTCTGTCGGAGGGGAGATCGATCCAGGAGGGCTCTTCATCGTCATGCCTTCCTCCGGGATGATTTGTGAGTAGTCTCACCTTGGACTACGGGTCCATGGTAGTAGCTAGTTGGTAGTCTCCCTCTCTTGTACTTCATGTCTTATGATCTTGTGAGCTGCCTAACATGATCAAGATCGATTATTGTAATGCTATGTGATGTATTTACTGGAATCCGATGGATTATGAAGCTATGTTCAGATTGTGCATGATTCTTATATGAGTTATTTATGTTCTTGCATGCTCTCCGATGTGCGTAGTTAGTTTGGCCAAGTGATTGTGTGTATCTCCAAGAGAGGGTATTTATGCTAGATAGTGGGTTCATGCCCCCTTTTGTTCCTGGGCACGAGTGACAGAAACGTCTAAGGGCGAGGGTGTGCTGTTGCTACTAAGGGTAAAACAGCGGTGTTAATGTCTCTTTTGATATTAGTATTGCTTACTTCATGCACTTTACTTAATGCAATTGTCTGTTGCTTGCAACTTAATACCGTTGGGTGACAGGCTGGATAGCGATCCCACGGTGGACATTTTAGACAAAGACGCAGTTGGACTCAATGGTCTTTGTTCCTTGTCGTGATGTCTCCATAAATATTATCATGTCCTTTTTGTCATAGCTAAATTGGGTTTGTGTCACGATCTTGTCAATTGCCTACCTGTAATTCGTTCACCCATCACATGCTTATTTTATTTAGTTGAGAGACTCCACTAGTGAACCCATGGCCCCCGGTCCATCTTTTTAAATTGTTTACAACCTCATTTAATTGCTTTTAATTATCATTATTCCTCTGGTCACTTTTCATATTTCATCTATTTCATCATACAATTAACCGCTTTGTTTTCTGCGAGACCGGAAAGATTGACAACCTTTCCGCCGTTGGGGGCAAAGTATTTTGGTTGAGTGTGTGCAGGTCCGCGTCTGTTGAAGTTCAAGCGCCAGAGATCTTCAACATTCACCTCGTTGTTGATTTCAAAGTCCTACTGGTTCGATAAACCTCGGTTCGTTAAACGAGAGAAAACTGTTACTAGCTACAATTCCGCCTTCGCTTGGGGCACCACCCAACTTATTTTAATACAGCAGCAGACATCAAACGTCGCTTCATGACTGGGTGATTATAAAGATAGCCTTCAGATATCTCCGATGGTAAGTTATTGAGTGACATGTATCGAGAGTGGGATTTGTCCCTCCATGTGATGGAGAAGATATCTCCAGGCCTTCTCCGTAATATAGCATCATAAAGTCTGCAAACATGTGATTAAGTGGTAATCACGGAGATCCTATATTATGGTTGAGTAAAAAGAACTTGTCGGGTAATGAGATTAAACTAGATATGGGGATATCGACGATCAAATCTCAGGCAAGTAAAATATCGTGAGATAAAGGGAATCGTATACGAGATTAAGAATCTCCAGCATCGTGGTTCAATCGATAAGGAACTTCGTTGAATATGTAGGAGTCAATATGGGCATCTCAGTCCCGCTATTGATTATTGATCGGATCATGTCTGCATATTGTCGAACCCATAGGGTCACACACTTAACGCTCCGATGTAACTAGGGTTAGCGATGAGATAATTGATGGTATGAATGAATATTGATTCGGAGTCTCGGATGAGATCCTAGACATCACGAGAAGATCCGGAAGAGTCCGGAGAATAAGATTCATATAAGGAAAGTGGTTTCCAAAGGTGTCAGAAAGGTTCCGGGATTTTTCGGCTGGGTGCCGGAATTTTCTGGAAGGTTCTAGAAGAGTCTAGAAGTGGGGCCCACCTGTTGTTTGGGGCCCACATGGACCAATGGGTGGTGTATCAGCCTTAATGGGCTGGCCGCACCCGCCCACATGGCCCAGCCGGCCAAAGAGGTGGGGAAAAGGAAACCGAGTCCCATAGGGACTCGGCTAACTTGGGGGCTAAGAAAGCCCTAGGCCGGCCGACCTAGGGTTTCCCCCTAGCCGCCACCTATATAAGGAGGGGGGGTGTGTGACACAGCCCCATCCAAGCTTGCCCTAGCCACACACCCCATGCCCTAGCCGCCGGCCACCTCCACCTCCTCCTCTCTTCCTCGTGTACGACTTGGCGAAGCCCTGCCCGCGGAAATACCTCCACCATCAACACCACCACACCGTCGTGATGCTGAGATCCATCTAGCCACTTCCACCTTGCTTGCGGGATCAAGAAGGAGAAGTCTACATCGAGCCGTACGTGTGGATACTACGGAGGTGCTGCTCGGTGATACGTGTCAAACGTATCTATAATTTTCGATTGTTCCATGCTTGTTTTGTGATGTTGTCACATGTTTCTACTATCATATTATATCATTTTGAGGCATTTTATTGGACTAACCTATTAACAAGATGCCCACTACCAGTTCCATGTTTTTGTGTTGTTTTTGTTGCAGAAAGTTACTACTAGAAATATTCTCGGAATTTGACGAAAATTTACGGAGATTTTATATTGGACAAATGAAGACACTAGCCAAAAGGGCGACCCTGGGAGTCAGCCCACAGGGCACAGACGGGCTTGGCTCGCCGCCTAGGGGGCACCCGTGGGCGCCGACCGTCCCTGCCCCTCGGGACTCGCCTCCCCGAGGGGTTTTACCTATAAATTAAGTCTCGGAGAAAAAACCCTAACCCCCGAAGGATTTTCCCAAATACGATACAGAGCTCCGCCGCCATCGCCGACAAGTTTTGGGGGTTCAGAAGGTCCTGTTCCGGCACCCTGCCGGGACGGGGATCGGCCGCCGGAGCCATCTCCATCAACACCGCTGCTTCCCGTGATGAGGAGGGAGTAGTCCCTCATCGGGGTTGAGGCTTGTACATGTAGCTATGTGGTTATCTCTCTCTCCCATGATGTGATCTTCGTTGTGATCATGAGCTTTGTTAGTATAGTTGAATACATGATGTTTCAGTATGTGTAATGGATATTATTTAGCTCAAGTGGTGTCATCTAGTATAAGTTCGGGAGTCACCGTTGTCATCATGGTATCTCGGTGACAGTGTGGGTGCCATGTGTGACTCTAAAAATAATAGCTTAGAGGGATCTTCATCATGAGTTTGTTCTTTATTATTGTTGGATTGAATAGATCATGAGGTTTCTTGATGCTTGTGTTATTGAAGAAAGAGACTATTCAAGAAATAGTTTGTGGTGTTTGTTAGTACTATCTTTGGATGCAGATAGTGACAGCATGAAGTGTCCATAGATGTGGAATACGAACTTTAAGGTGTGCTTTTCGTAGCCCTACGCAATTCTCGTCCTATTTGATCCACGAAAAAATGATCTCCGAGTAACGTCTACCATGCATGTATTTTTGTGGGAACTATCATTTGTTTAATTATGTTAATGATGTTGAGAGTAGTCACTAGTGAAAGTATGAAGCCTGGGCCTTGTTTCCAAGCAATGATACACCGTTTTTAACCACATTTGTCACTTGTTCGCTTGCTGCCATTTTTATTACAGAATTACAGAACCTTGTTTTACCATCCATATTACCCATATTTTAATATCTCTTCACCGAACTAGTGCACCTATACAACTGACAATTGTATTAGGTGTGTTGGGGACACAAGAGACTTCTTGTATCTTAATTGCAGGGTTGATTGAGAGAGGATACATTCACCTTACACCTTCCTGAGATCGATAAACCTTGGGTTACTCACTTAAGGGAAATTTGCTGTTGTCCAACAAACCTCTGCGCTTGGAGGCCCAACAAGTCTACAAGAATAGAAGCGTGTAGTAGACATCACTCGTGTGGCTCTTCATCGGATTGGATCACGTGGATAATACATCTACTCGCGACTAGACGTGTCTAGTTGCGGGGATCGACTAGCCAACCCCTGCACCGACAAAACGTTTGCTCGATCTTCGAGGGTAAGAGATTGGATCTTCACTTCGCTACTTACATCTAATAGATCTAGATCGTGGGGTGATATGTCTCAAACGTATCTATAATTTTTGAGTGATCAATGCTAGTTTTGTTATATTGTCACATGTTTTTACTATCAAATATATCATTTTTATGCATTTTGTCGGACTAACCTATTGACAAGATGCCAAGTGCCAGTTCCCTGTTTTTGCTGTTTTTGTATTTCAGAAAAGTCACAACAGGAAATATCGTCGGATTGCCCTCAAAATTTACGGAGATTTTTTATGCGACGGAAGACACACGTGGACCAAAGGGCGACCTGGGGGGCACCCAGGGGCCAGGGGCGGGTGGCAGCAACGGCCCCACCTTGACCCGCGGGTGGGACCTGCCCCTACCCTCTGGGCCCCGCCTTGGCCCCCTCCGACGCTTATAAAATCCCTTTTGACCTAAAATCGAGGGGGCGGCCATTATTTTCCAGAAACTCGACCCTGACGCACCGTCACCGAAAACCCTAGTTCGGGGTCCAATCTGAAGCTAATCCCGACACTCTACCGGAGGGGAGATCGATCCCGGAGGGCTCTTCACCGTCATGCCTTCCTCCGGGATGATTTGTGAGTAGTCCCTCACCGGGGCTGAGGCTTATACAAGTAGCTATGTGGTTATCTCTCTCTCCCATGATGTGATCTTCATTGTGATCATGAGCTTTGTTAGTGTAGTTGAATACATGATGTGTTCCCTATGTGTAATGGATATGATGTTGCTCAAGTGGTGTTATTTAGTACAATTTCCGGAGCCACCGTTGTGATCATGGTACCTCGGTGACAGGATGGGTGCCGTGTGTGACTCTATGGATAATAGTTTAGAAGGATCTTCATCATGAGTTTGTTCTTTATTTGTTGGATTGAATAGATCATGAGGTTTCTTGATGCTTGTGTTATTGAAGAAAGAGACTATTCAAGAAATAGGTTGTGGTGTTTGTTAGTACTATCTTTGGATGCGGATAGTGACAGCATGAAGTGTCCATATATGTGGAATACGAACTTTAAGGTGTGCTTTTCATAGCCCTACGCAATTCTCATCCTATTTGATCCACAAAAGAATGATCTCCGAGTAACGTCTACCACACATGTATTTTTGTGGAAACTATCATGTGTTTAATTATGTTAATGATGTTCAGAGTAGTCACTAGTGAAAGTATGAATCCTAGGCCTTGTTTCCAAGCATTGATACACCCTTTTTAGTCACTTTTGTCACTTGTTTGCTTGCTGCCATTTTTATTACAGAATTACAAAATCACCTTTTACCATCCATATCACTTGCATTATACCATCTCTTCGCCGAACTAGTGCACCTATACAACAGACAATTGTATTAGGTGTGTTGATGACACAAGAGACTTCTTGTATCTTAATTGCAGGGTTGCTTGAGAGGGATATCTTTGACCTCTACCTCCCGTGGATTCGATAAACCTTGGGTTACTCACTTAAGGGAAATTTGCCGCTGTCCTACAAACCTCTGCGCTTGGAGGCCCAACAAGTCTACAAGAATAGAATTGTGTAGTAGACATCAAGCTAATTTCTGGCGCCGTTGCCGGGGAGGAAAGGTAAACGGTACTCACACTCCGACGACGAAGCTAATTTCTAGCATCGTTGCCGGGGAGGTGAGCGCTTGAAGGTATCTTCTTTAGATCTTGCAATTAAATCTTTTTGTTTCTTGTTTTTATTTCACTAGTTCGGTTTAATGGAAAACAACAAAAAAATTAGAGAGCTTTATAAAATTTATCTTGAAATTGGTCATGATGCTTTTGAAGAGAAAATTAAAAAATCTATGGAACTTTATTTGCATAATAATCATTATAGTAGCAATGTTATTAGCATGAATTCTTTGGACACAATTATTGCTAATGCTATGGGAAATTCTAAGCTTGGGGAAGCTTGTTTTGATGAATATGATCTTTTTAGTCCCCCAAGCTTTGAGGAGGAAATTTGCTTTGATTATACTATGCCTCCTATATATGATGAATGTGATATTTTCAGTCCACCTACTATTGAGGAAAAAGTTTATTATGATCATGATATGCCTCCTATTTATGATGATTACAATGATGGTTATGATAGTTTTACTCCCACTATTACTAATGAGAAGGATTTTACTTATGTGGAGAGTAATAATAATACTTTTATGCATGTGAATTATGAGAAAAATACTTTATGTGATGGCTATGTTATTGAGTTTTCTTATGATTCTACTGAAATTATTATGAGAGAGGGAAGTGTGGTTATATAAATTTTCATCTTATGAAGTTTCCCCTCTTTATGTTGAATGTTTTAATGTTGCACTTGCTTTGCCTTCCTATGCTTAATGCTTTATGCTCCAATGATTTATTTTCTTACAAGATGCCTATGCATAGGAAGAGAGTTAGACTTAAATGTGTTTGATATTTGCTTCATGATGCTCTCTTTTGCGTTCCAACTCTTCTTCTTATGAGAGCATCATTAAAATTATCATGCCTAGCTAAAAGGCTTAAAAGAGAAGCGCTTGTTCGGAGGCAACCCATCTTTTACTTTCAGTTTTTTTTTTTTTGCTTTTCTTGAGTCATGAAGTTATTACCTCTGTAGCAACTTCATTGTATCTTTTTCTTTTGGCTTTTTGTGCCAAGTTTAGCCTCTAATGCATTGAAAGTGCGAGGTATTGTGTTGCTGTCCAAAAACAGATTCTGTGTGCCTATTGCATGAAAATCCTAAAATCGCCAGAATTTTATCTTTTTCTGATCATTTTTTACAGCAATCCGATGCTTTTATATATCTTTTGTTAGTTTTAAGTGTTTTGATTTGAGCTGCATAAGTGCCTCGAAAAATTCGATCTTTATAGACTGTTCAGATTTTGACAGATTCTACTTTTATTTTGCATTTGTCTCTTTACCATCGTCATATATGATACTCTAGGGGTAGAGTGCCACATTGAGGCTTAGTAAACAGTAGATAATGTTTAATGAAGTTGGTTTGCAATTTGTCATGAGTTGAACACATGTGCATTTTAATTTATGAGCACTAACCCTCTAATCAAATTATGAGAAGCTTTGTGTGAAGAGAGTTTTTAAGTTCCAAAGGAGAGGAATATGAAGAAATCGAGGATGGATCAGAGCTCAAGCTTGGGGATGCCCCCATGGCATCCCCTCTGAATATCAAGAACCATCAAGAGTCAAAGCTTGGGGATGCCCAAGGCATCCCCTCATCCTCATCGACTATCATGAGGTCGTCTTCGTTGAACTTCTACATATTATGTGCTATGCTTGGAGCGTCTTTTTCTTTCAGTTTTGTTTTGTTTGTTTGCTGGTCATATACTTGTTGGATCTTTGCTTTGTTTGTGTGGGAGAGAGACACACTCCGTTTTTTCGTTTGAATACTCCTTTGCTTCGCTTATATCTTGTTGAGTATTCTCAGCTACTATTTGTTTGCTAGTAAGCTCTCGCTTTTAGCTTTTATCTTGTTTAGAGCTGCTAGTAGTTGTTGTTAAACTCTCATGTTCTTCACTTATACTTGTTGGAGAGTTGCTATTGGTAAATTGCTTGAATTGTCAAAGGCACAAAATGCTATTCATGTGATATTGGAATGAAATGAAAAGGCTGCATAGTATTGTAGATCATTGTGTGGATACTTGATACATCTCATTTTTTTGAGATATTACGATGAATGCTTAAACTTGCTGGTTATTTCAGTGGAATTGATTAGTAAAGAAATATTGTTGAAAACTTGAAACTGTGTGGTGTTTCGTAGTTGTTAATTCTTTAAGCTAATCTTTCCATCAAAAGAATTGTTTGGTCAACATTGGAGACGGTGTGGAACTTTTATGGTTATGATTGATAAATGTCTTATGCTACTATGTTCCCGGTTAATTTTAGATGTTTGCTTCAAATACCTTCTTTGCTAAGCCCAAAAATTTGTACTGAGTGTATGGTTCACTCGTGTATCCAAATCCCAAAGCCAAACTATCTTGCCAGCTGAGTCCACCATATCTACCTATGCATGGTATTTCCTTCCATTCCAAGTAAATTTGTCATGTGCTATCTTTAAAAATTCAAAATACTCATTTTTATGCCTCTGTTTTTAAGCTCACGAGGGAGCAGTAGAGAGCTAGATATAACTTGTGACGAGCAAGGTCATTTCCCCCCCCCTTTCACCCGGTGTCGATGGATTACGTCTTCACTTGAATCAACCCGAGAGCAGCTTAAGCAAAATATAAATATAACTCACCATTCTCCTCCGCGCAATGCAAATCTGAGAAATCAGCTCAAACAATGGACAGTGGTGAAACCAAGGAGAAAGAAGAGCGTACTCGCTCCTCTAAAAACCAGCTGCTCTAACAAGTCTAAAAGCCTTGCTTGTTATGGGGAACTAGATAGCTTCTCTGTTGTGAAGTCGTTGACGAAAGCATGCATGTCTCAAAATTGTTTTACTTCTGTTTCATAAAAAAAAAGCTCTAGCACATGACTAATCCCTGCTTCCCTCTGCGAAGGGCCTTTTTTTTACTTTTAATGTTGAGTCAGTTTTCCTCTTCCTTCTATCTCCACCAAAGCAAACATCTAGCATTGACCCTGGGTATCATTGATCATATTGCATTGTCAGATTAAACATGAATCTTTATATTGACTTTACCATTGGAAGTTAAGCTTTTTGCTAAAACTTGCATCTTCTTCGTTTTGATTCTCAAACACTTTTTTTTTCATGGAACTATTACGTTTGTGGATTAATCAAATATGTGGATCACATTGCTTTCATGTCTTTAACGTACTATTTATGAAAGGTTTTGCTTGAATGATTCAACTTGGTTATTCATTGCTTTCTTGCTATCAACTATAGACAATTGTTTTGTATCACTTCATTCACATCCTATGCTTTACATTACTATATTGATCATGGTTGCGCTGGTTGCATGTCTCATCAAAAAATTATTTTGTTATCACTTCCCTACTCGAGGACGAGGAGGATTTAAGCTTGGGGATGCTGATATGTCTCAAACGTATCTATAATTTTTGAGTGATCCATGCTAGTTTTGTTATATTGTCACATGTTTTTACTATCAAATATATCATTTTTATGCATTTTGTCGGACTAACCTATTGACAAGATGCCAAGTGCCAGTTCCCTGTTTTTGTATTTCAGAAAAGTCACAACAAGAAATATCATCGGATTGCCCTCAAAATTTACGGAGATTTTTTATGCGACGGAAGACACACGTGGACCAAAGGGCGACCTGGGGGGACACCCAGGGGCCAGGGGCAGGTGGCAGCCGCGGCCCCACATTGACCCGCGGGTGGGGCCCGCCTCGGCCCCCTCCGACGCCTATAAAATCCCTTTTGAGCTAAAACCGAGGGGGCATCCATTATTTTCTAGAAACTCGACCCCGACGCGCCGTCACCGAAAAACCTAGTTCGGGGTCCAATCTGAAGCTGATCCCGGCACTCTGCCGGAGGGGAGATCGATCTCGGAGGACTCTTCACCGTCATGCCTTCCTCCGGGATGATTTGTAAGTAGTCCCTCACCGGGGCTGAGGCTTATACAAGTAGCTATGTGGTTATCTCTCTCTCCCATGATGTGATCTTCGTTGTGATCATGAGCTTTGTTAGTGTAGTTGAATACATGATGTTTCCCTATGTGTAATGGATATGATGTTGCTCAAGTGGCGTTATTTAGTACAATTTCCGGAGCCACCGTTGTGATCATGGTACCTCGGTGACAGGATGGGTGCCGTGTGTGACTCTATGGATAATAGATTGGAAGGATCTTCATCATGAGTTTGTTCTTTATTTGTTGGATTGAATAGATCATGAGGTTTCTTGATGCTTGTGTTATTGAAGAAAGAGACTATTCAAGAAATAGGTTGTGGTGTTTGTTAGTACTATCTTTGGATGCGGATAGTGACAGCATGAAGTGTCCATAGATGTGGAATACGAACTTTAAGGTGTGCTTTTCGTAGCCCTACGCAATTATCATCCTATTTGATCCACAAAAGAATGATCTCCGAGTAACGTCTACCACACATGTATTTTTGTGTGAACTATCATGTGTTTAATTATGTTAATGATGTTGAGAGTAGTCACTAGTGAAAGTATGAAGCCTAGGCCTTGTTTCCAAGCATTGATACACCGTTTTTAGTCACTTTTGTCACTTGTTTGCTTGCTGCCATTTTTATTACAGAATTACAAAATCACCTTTTACCATCCATATCACTTGCATTTTACCATCTCTTCGCCGAACTAGTGCACCTATACAACTGACAATTGTATTAGGTGTGTTGGGGACACAAGAGACTTCTTATATCTTAATTGCAGGGTTGCTTGAGAGGGATATCTTTGACCTCTACTTCCCGTGGATTCGATAAAGCTTGGGTTACTCACTTAAGGGAAATTTGTCGCTGTCCTACAAACCTCTGCGCTTGGAGGCCCAACAAGTCTACAAGAATAGAAGTGTGTAGTAGACATCATGGGGTTTCTTCCGCTTGTTACCTAGGATTTTTTTTGTTTTCTATGCAACGACCCCTACAGTGGTATCAGAGCCTAGATCTATTTCGTAGATATTGGTGCGATTAGAACACAAGGAGTTGTGGGCGTTGATGTTTTTGTTGCTACCTTCTCGTGTGTATTTCGTATCTTATTGGATGGTTGGATTGAAGCGACCCGGACTAACTTTACTCGTCCACGAACGAGAGACCGGTTCCACGACTGACATGCAACTTGTATTGCATAAATGTATGGCGGGTGTATGTTTCTCTGGCTATGGTGAGATGCGATCTGCAATGGAAGGCCTTTAAAAAGGATGAGTAAATAAGCAACTTCTATATCACCGTTGTGGTTTTTTGCGTAGATTAGAACGGTTCTATCTCGTTGACCCAAGCCACGTAAAAATTGCACAAACAAATTAGAGGATGTTTAACTTGTTTTTGCAGGGGTCTGTGATGTGGTATGGCCAATATGTGATTTGTGATATTGTATGCAATGATCATGTTTGTAATCTTTCACGACTTGCATGTCGATGAGTACGGCAACCGGCAGGAATCATATGGTTGTCTATTATTTTATGTGACCTGCGTGTCATTGAATCACCATGTAATTGCTTTACTTTATCGCCAAGAGTAGCAATAGTTCTAGTTGCAATAGTTGGTGATGGCAACCATGGAGGAGGCGCCACAATGTCGGTGATGATGGAGATCATGCCGGTGCTTTGGAGATGGAGATCAAAGGCACAAGAAGAAAAGGCCATATCATATCACATTATTAAATTGCATGTGATGTTAATCCTTTTATGCACCTTATTGTTATGCTTAGATTTGATCGCGACGGTGATGACGGTATTGATGAGAGTATTCTTCTCCCTCAACAACGCCAACAAATACTCTTGATACCCTGAAAGGAAGATAATATATTAGGGATAGGTTGAGTCTCCAAGTGCAGAGTATGTAGAAGTGGTAGTTTTTCCCCAAGAAGGTGACTCGAGGGTTTAATATCGAACTCTCGGGGAATCAGTAGTGTGGGTTTTATCTTCTTGTCCTTCTCTAGATTTCCTGCAAACAAAATAGATTGCTTTGTGCCCTCAACCTCACCAAGTGGTTGTCAAGCACAAGGTGTGAGAATGATATTAAGATGATAATGAATGCAAAACAGTAAATAAAAATGCAATGGTGGTGAATAAGTATGCAAGGATGATACTAATGATGATGGATGGTATTTTTGGGGTTTTTATATGTGAATGCAAGAAGTAAAAGTGTTTTTGTATTTTCTGATTTTAAAATGGCTGAATGTAAAAGATGCTTAAAAGTGGTTGGAAAGTTGTTTCTTATGATAAAAAATGGACCGGGGTTCATGGTTTCACACATGCACTCTCTCTTTAATATAGTGTGGCAAATGTGTCGGAGATTGTCCCCAGGAACTAGGGGTGTCTCCAAGGTATCGTGTAAGGGGCTGAACACGGAGTCAAACAATCCACAATGTGCTCCGGCGACGGTGCTCGTCAGGCTCGCTGTGGACGACACTGCAGAGATTGACACAAGGTCTTACCCAGGTTCAGGGCCCTCTTGTGGAGGTAAAACCCCTACGTCCTGCTTTCGTGTATTGCACTGCTTGGAGAGTTTACAGTACAAGGAGAGCTTGTCGAGCTCGAGGTGGCTAACAATGGCTACTTGCTAGTCTTTAGATCTAGGGTTTTTGGGTAGGCTCCTAGACTCCAAGAACCGAACCCTTTGCTTGGGCGTGCTCCTCCTCCTTTTATAGGCGCACTGGGCCTCTTCTGCCTAAACATTTGGGCGGGAAGGGCTACCACATGGCGACGAAGGAGGAGGCGCGGTGCACCGTAAAGGTGAGGTCTACCATAAAGGTAAAGCTCGTGGACGCGGTCCACGGCAGGGGAACGGCGTCACCAAAGCTGAAAAGGGGCACCGACCAGCTGGGCAATGGGCTGGCGCTTGCCGAGGTGGGAGGTGACCCACGGTGACGTCGTCCTTGGAGCGTAGCTGCAGACTGTTCCCTTGTCACCAAAGAGGCAATGCTCGTTGTCCGCTTTGCTTGGCTCCGCTTTGTTGACTGCTTTATACATGGAAACGACAACTGCGGCGTTGTCGTCATCGCGAGTAGGCACGCGCGTCACTCTGCACACGGCGCAGAGCCGATGTGCGCTCTGCCGCGGGGGCAGAGATGGCTTCACGAGGAAAGCGCTTCACGAGGCGAAAAGCCTCGCCAAGCCCTTCAGCTTGGTCCTTAGCAGAATTGCGGGCGGCGTCGGAGACGCCTTGTCGAGGGGCGATCCCTCGCCAAGGGAAAGAAACCTTGGCGAGGAGAAAAAACCCTTCGCGAGGGGAGAAATCTTCGCGAAGCTCGCCAGGCTTGGAGAACCTGGTCCTTAGCGAAAATCATCCAAAGAATCTTGTGGGCCCTGGCAGGCCGGCCCGTGGTACCCTGGTTTCCACTGTCCCGACAGTAGCCCCCGGGCCCGCGATGGGCACGCCGAGGCCCATGACGAAGGCGAAGCGTCGAGGGGCCAAAGATGCCTGACAGGGATGCGACACGTGTCACGCAGCGGTTGCACCCACGGCCACGACCTCCTCGGCTCCAACGGGCGACGTGGTGGGGCCCGCCACGACTTGAGTACTGGTCAATAAAGCCTGGGCACGCAGACGGCGCCCATTACTTCTCACATAACTTCTGCACAAACTTCTCCAAAAAACCTCTTCTTCCTCCCAGAGCTCGCCGCCTCCGAGGTCTCCGCCTTAGAGTTTCTCTTCCGGCGGCCATGGCTCCCAAGAGGGCAACCGACGGCCAGAAAGGCAAGGCCGCGATGCAGACCGGCTCGTCTGCGGCGGCGGTGCGGGGCGCCGCGCCCCAGGGGACGATGCCGGAATCCCTCGTCGGTGCAGCGGCGGTTTCCAGGGTGCAGCACCTGGTGGCCGCCAACACCCACAAGCTCGGCGCCACCAGCCTAGCGCCCGGTGGCAGCAAGGTCGGTGTGGGGTACTACCCCGTCTTCCTTCACACACTCTACGCCGGCCTCGTTCCTCCCTTCTCCAGCTTCCTCCTGGCGATCCTGGAAGCGTACCGGATCCAGCTCCTTCATCTCCACCCCAACTCCGTGCTCATTCTCGCCATCTTTGCCTACCTCTGCGAGGCATACGTCGGTGTCCACCCCTCGGTGGCCCTCTTCCACAGCTTCTACTCCCTCCGGAGCACCAAGTCGAACGAGCGGCTTGGATGCGTCTCCTTCCGCATCGCCGCCGCCAGAAGTGAGGAATACATTCCCATCGCGTGGCAGGGTGAGAATGCCATCACCGAGGTGACGAAGAAGGTGGAGAAGTTCCGCGAGAAGTGGCTCTTCGTTCGCACCAAGTCGTCGAACCGCAACCTGGAGGTACCCGCGGCGCCGCCGAGGAAGTGGGCGCGTTGGGCGAGTGGTGACTTCGAGGGCCCTAAGCTCATGGCGGTATATGAGCGTATTCAGGTGCTCCGCGAGGCCGGGCTCACCGGCCGGATGGTGGCGAATGATTTCGTTGCACACCGCATTGCTCCCATTCAATGGCATTCAGCGCCGATGTGGACCTACTCAGGCCCGGACGACAGGATGCGCCTCAGCCCCGATGATCTCTCCCCGGAAGAGCTGAAGCAGATCATGAGGGCCCTCTTTGCCACGACGTCCATTTCACCCCCAAGCGACGACGACGCCTTGCTGCTGTTCGTATATATGGATGAGAACGTGCGCGAGGCCCATAGGCTCCTACCCCTCTTTGACGAGTGGGGCATCAGGCCCGCGAGGCTCGTCGGGTCCCGCCGCAACCCGTGGGCGGCGGAGCAGGAACAGGCGGGCGACGCGCTGGAGCCAGACGAGGACGAAGAGTCCGGCGAGGACGAGGCTTCCCGAGGCGCCAACCCCTCGGGTGAGGAGGAAGCTTCCCGAGGCTCCAACCCCTCTGGCGAGGATGCAGGTTCAAGGAACGTGCCGCCCGGCGCGGACCTCCAGGAGATTTCCTCTAGCGGCGACGAGGACGCCTTCCGCGTGGTCCGTTCCCACCGCCCTACGGAGGAGGGCAGCAGCAGGAGAGGGCGTCACGAGCCCCGCACCAAGGCCCTCCATGACAAGGACGCCGGGGCCGCCCCAAGGGATGCTCCTCCCGAGGAGGCAGCGGCGCCTCCCGAAGGGGCCGGAGCGAGCGCCCTCCAACCGCCCAGGGGGAAGAAAAGGGTGTGGAGAGCGGCCGACGAGTAAGTTTGGTCCTTTCTTTTCTTTCAGCGTTTGCTCCCGAGAAACTCCTCCTGAGGGGTCTATGCTTTGCTCGTGTTTCTTCAGGGTACCCGCGGCGCCGAGGAAAAGGCGTCTCCGCAAGCTTGGGGAGACCGCCAGCGCCGCCGAGGAAGCGCCTGCGGCCGACGAGCCGCAGCAGGCGGCCGTCGAGCCGCGGCAAGCGGCTGACGAGCCGAGGCTGGCGACCGACGAGTCGCAGCAAGCGGCCGTGGAGTCGCAGCAGGAGACAGTCCCTCCTGCGGGCGAGCACCGCGCGGAGGTGGTGGTGGTCGAGGAGGTGACGACGTCTCCATCTAGGGGAGCTTCTCCCCCCGTGGTTGAATACCGCGAGGAGGAGGTGATTGAGCTGGCGACGCCTCCGCCAACACGAGCTGCTACCCCTCCTGCGGCCGAGTACCGCGAGGAAGAGGAAGCGGTCGACGAGGAGATCGTCCTGGAGCCACCCCCAGAGACGGAGGAGGCTCCGGCATTTGGGGCGGACGCGCCCGAGGCCACAGCAGGCGCGGCCACCGTTGAAGGGGCGGGGAGCGCCCCTGAAGAGCAAGAGGCGGTGGAATCGCTGGAGCCCCCTAGCGGCGGGGCCGGGGGCGAGAGGACGCTCAGCCCCCCGAGGGCTCTCGACGCGGGCGGCGAGGAGGGCGCCCCCACGAGCCCCCAAGCCGCGACGGGGGCCGCTACAAGCTCGAGGCAAGGTGCCTTGGGTGCCTCGACGAGCATCGAGGCCTCTGCGCCCCACGACAACACAGGGGCCCTGGCGCTGGGTGAGCCGCGTCCTCGTGCGGCTCGCCGCGATGTTGTCTTCCGTCAATCGCGACAGGCGCTCGACGAGCTGGCGGCGCAGCTCGCCGAGGAAGATCTCGCCAGGGAGAAGGAGCGGGCGAGGCTTGCCGACGCCTGGGCCCTTCTCCACGAGCGAGTGGAAACGTGTCGCCGGCAGGACGCGGCGGCAAGGGCGGCGCGCGAAGAAGCGATGCGCTTCGCGAAGGAGACCCGCGACAGCGTCAAGCGGGAGGCGGCCGAGGTCATGGACCAGCTGGACGCTGCCCGGGAGGCGCTGGAGACGGATACCACCGCCAAGCACCAGGAGCTGGCGGCGCGCGAAGAGAAGTTCGCCAACGAGTCCGAGGCCGCGAGGACCATCTTGAAGGAGCTGCGCGAGCAGCTGGACGCCCGCGAGGGGCAGCTAACGCCTCGCGAGACCGAGCTGAAGAAACGCGAGGAAGAGCTCTCCCTCCGGGAGAAAGAGCTGGATCGGCGTGAGGAGCAGGTCCACTCTCTGGAGGAGGAGCAGGCCACCCGCGAGGGGCTGCTGCAGGAGCGCGAGAACTCAGTGGCCAGGAGCGAGGCCACCCGCAAGGAGCGCCACGACAAGGCCAATGCTGACCTCGCGATGAAGCAGAAAAGGACCCAGGATGAGGCTGACGCCAGGGTTGAGCGCATCCGCGAGAGCCTCGCCAATGACTATGACGCCAAGGCCACGAAACAGGAAGAACGCTTCACGATGAAACGCAACGAGTTCCTGCATCAGATCGAGGGGCTCGAGAAGTCGGAGAGGGAATTGACCTCCCGCCTTCAGCACGCCAAGGAGGTGCTGGCTCGCGCGGAGAAGGAGATTGCCGCCCTGAAGGCTGACCTGAGCGACCTCCAGCAACAGGTGGGGCCGGCCGCGGACCGCGCGGAGCAAGCGCAGGACTCCGCGCGGCACAACCGGGCCATGACGCGCCAGCACCAGCTCATGTTCCACGAGTTGGTTCGCCGCGCGAATGCCATCGGGGACGACTTGAGGATCGAGATCCCCCACCTTCCCTCCGGAGGGATCAACGACGAGGCAGCACACACGCAATTCTTCGGGCAATTCCTCGGGGAGATTGAAAAGGTCGCGAAGCGCTTCGACGAGCGCATTGTGGCGGAGAGCCGCGATCTCCTTGTCCTTGCCATCAGCCACGTCTTCAGCAACCTTCTGAAGCTCTGGCCCTCGTTCAACCTCGAGGCCGTGATGGAGCCGGTCGAGATCCGCAGCAAGGCGGGGGAGGCCGCTGAGGTGCTCGCCAAGAAGTACGACCAAGTCTTGGTCGATGAAGACGAAGGCGACAGCGAGGGAGGCGCCCTGGAAGCAGGAGCTGGCGCGGATGGAGCGGGGACCTCGGGAGGCGCGACGGCCTGAACTCCTTCCTGTAGCTGGTCGCGCATGAGGCACATTATCGTGGTATTTTGGTTGTAATAACTTTTGTAAAGACTTGCTTCTAGCTTTGGAACGTGCTTGTGAATGTCCCTCGGGAAGCCTTTGTCCTTCCCCCTCATGTCTTTTCGCTCTACGTCTTAGGACCCTCTCTTAGCGCTACACCACCGCCGCTTCGGTATGTGCGAGTCAGTGCTCCACAAGTACGGGGGGTGCGTGAGGCCTCAAGAAGTAAGAGCTCCGCGAAGCGCGATGCTTGGGGCTCCCCTTTGACGTACAAGCAGCCCATGAGGCGTGGGAGAGAGAAAAGAGACTCGAGGAGCAAAGACCAGCAAGAGGAAATTCGACCAAGTCTTTGTACTTAGCTTGACGGGGCGTTTCCGCCTTGGAGAGGGTGTTGGTGCCCTGGCGAGGCGTTGTTGCCTTGGAGAGGGTGCCTGATGCTTGTTTCCTGCACTTGGACAGATAGGCATACCCACGAGCAATAGATAGCTATAAAACTTGAGCCCGTAGGTTCCTTCATGTGTGTCTCGCGAGGAGAACAAGCACCAAGGTTTTGGTGATCCTTGGTGAGTTGACGTGCGCGGGAGCTGACCCATGAGTTCAGAGCTCCTTGGGAGTTGACATGCATGAGGGCTGACCCGCAGGGTCAGAGCTCGGATCCCTTGGGTTTTAGGTGCTGCTGGGATGCTCCCGTGGCATGGCACCCTGCTAGCCCCCGCTCGTGAGATACACAGGAGGGATCATACGAGCGAGAAAGAAAAGCAAATAACACCGAAGCAAACAACACCGAAGCGACAAAATATGCTGGCGCGATGCGCAAAGGTTCAATTTGGCCTGAAACATAGGCTCATTACACTGGCGTGGCCAGAAGCACAAAAAATCCGCCATGCTCTTGGCATGGGGTCCACATTCTGTGGCTGAGACTCTCGAGGGGCGTGCCCGAGGCAGACGCATGTAGAGAGAGCTCAGGGGGCCCCTATGCGGGGGTGGCTTTTAGCCTGCGTTCCACCATGACCGGCATGGGGATCCACCTCGCCAAGACATGGTGCCTGAAGAGGTTACCATGCCGAGGCTTGGTGGCTTGGGAGTCTTCTCGAACGGCCCGCGGCAACGTGTAGTAGAGAGGGGAGCCCGAAATTTTTCCTCGTGGAGGGTGATGGCACGTGGCTCTCCCTTGATGCAAAAAATTGCTCGCCGAGGGCGGTCAGGGGTAGAACTTGCGCAGGTGTTGGATGTTCCAGGGGTTGGCGACAGGGATGCCGTCCTCCGTCTCGAGTCGCGCGGAGCCAGGCCTGGAGATGTGCACGACTCTGTAGGGGCCTTCCCACATCGGTGAGAGCTTGTGGAGGCCTGCCCTGGAGAGGACTCTCCTCAGGACAAGGTCTCCTGCTTCGAGAGTGCGTGGGCGGATGTGGCGGCTGTGATAGCGACGGAGGTCTTGCTGGTACCTTGCTGCTCTCAGGGCCGCATTGCGGCGGAGCCCTTCAAGCAGCAGTAGGTCGTCGTTGCGGAGTTCATCCACCTCAGCCTCCTTGAAGGCCAAGACTCGCAGAGAGCCATGAGTGATCTCGCTGGGGAGGACGGCTTCAGCGCCATAGACAAGGGAGAACGGCATCTCACCAGTTGGCTTTGTTGGCGTGGTGCGGATGGACCAGAGCACCGAGGGGAGCTCATCGATCCAATGCTTGCCGCTGGCCTTGAGGCGGTTGAAGCTTCTCGTCTTGAGGCCCTTGAGCACCTCGGCGTTGGCTCGTTCGGCCTGCCCGTTGCTTCGTGGATGCGCTACCGAGGCGTAGCAGATTTGGGCACCGATGCTGCCGCAGTAGGACTTGAAGGCGCCACTGATGAATTGTGAGCCGTTGTCGGTGATGATGCGGTTGGGCACGCCGAAACGGCAGACCAGGCTCCTTATGAATTTTACCGCCGACTTCGCCGGAATGGTGCGCACAGGCTCCACCTCAGGCCACTTGGTGAATTTGTCGATGGCGACGTAGAGGTAGCGGTAGCCCCCGAGCGCTCGCGGAAGGGTCCCAGCAGGTCCAGCCCCCAGACCACGAATGGCCAGGAGAGCGGGATCGTCTGGAGTCCTTGCGCGGGCTGGTGGATTTGCTTGGCGTGGAATTGGCATGCGTCGCAGGTTTGGACGATTTCGGCAGCATCTTGAAGCACTGAGGGCCAGTAGAAACCACTCCGGAAAAACCTTGCCTGCAATGGTGCACGAGGAAGAGTGGTGGCCGCACTCGCCGCTGTGTATGTCGTTGATGAGCTGGCGGCCCTCCTCGGCAGGGACACACCGCAATGCAACCCCATTGGGTCGCTTGCGGTACAGGTCTCCGTCGTGGAGGCAATAGGACTTGGCCTGGCGAGCAATTCTCTCGGCCTCTGCGTCGTCTTTGGGAAGGGCTCGGTTCTGCAGGTAGTTCTTGATCTCGTCGATCCAACCAGTGTCTTGTCGTACTAGAGTCAGCAGCAAGCGATCGCCCGAGGGCAACCCACAGTTTGGTGCTCCGCTCGGTGGGGCAGGTGGGAGTTCTTCGTTGATGCTGATGTTGACCACAGGTTGCTTGACTGAGGCCTTGGTGAGCCTCTCCTCGAACACTCCAGGCTTCTGGGCTTCTCTTCTTGCTGCTCGCCGAGCAATTTCATCTGCCTCTTGGTTTTCTGCCCGTGGGATGTGCTTGAGATCCATGCCCCTGAAGTGTTTCTCCAGCCTGCGTACCTCTTCAAGGTAGGCCACCATGTAGGTGTCCTTAGGCATGTAGCTTTTGTTGGAGAAGTTGATGAGGAGCTGGGAGTCGCCCTTGATGAGGATGTACTTGATGCCGAGGGCGATGGCGGCTTTGAGCCCGGCGAGGAGGCCTTCATACTCAGCGATGTTGTTGGAGACCTTGTTGCTGTCCTTAAAGCACAGTTGGACGGCGTAGTAGAGCTTGTCGCCTGTCGGTGAGGTGAGAACGGCGCCAGCCCCTGCACTCCTGGCCGCAAAGGCGCCGTCAAAGTGCATGGTCCAGTGGCTTGGCGTCGTTCCTCCTGAGGTTGTAACCTCCTCTGGGAGCTCTTCGTCTTTGTGCGTGTCCGTCCACTCGGCCATGAAATCAGCCAGCACTCTGCCCTTGATGACCCTGGTGGTGTCAACTCCAGCTCGAAAGGTTGTAGCTCAATGCCCCAGCCTGCGACGCAATCTGTCGCGTTCGGGTTTGCGCAGGACCTGCTCCAGGGATATGAGGTGACCACCTTGATGGGGTGACCCTGGAAGTAGTGGCGCAGCTTCCTGGAGGCGATGAGGAGCGAGAAGAGGAGCTTTTGTTGCATGGGGTAGCTCTCCGCGAGCATCCCGCAGCACTGTGCTGACGAAGTACACGGGGGTGCTCGACGAGGGTAGTCGTTGGTGAGGCAGCGGGCTGGCTTCCTACTCAGGCTCGGTGGAGTCCCTTGGCGAGGTTTTTCTTGGGGCTGGGGGCCTGACGAGGCTGCTTCCTTGTCGGGGGGTTCTGGGCTTGGCCAGGTGGAGGTCTGCTTGTCGATGACTGGCTCTTCTCTTCAGCCACCAAGACCGCGCTTGCCGTCTGAGGAGTGGCTGCAAGGTACAGCTTCAGAGGCTCGCGAGGGCGTGGGGCGACCATGATGGGTGGGCTCGCCAGATACTTCTTCAATTCCTCAAAGGCCTTTGCTGCTTCGGGGGTCCACTTGAAAGGACTGGACCTCTTCATGATCTTGAAAAATGGCAGCGCCCTCTCGCCGAACTTGGAGATGAAACGGCCAAGGCTGGCCATACATCCCGCTAAGCATTGCATGTCCTTGAGGCAGAGAGGGGGCTGCATCTGCTCTATGCCTTGATCTTGTCGGGGTTGGCCTCAATGCCGCGGTGGGGATACCAGGAACCCGAGGAGCTTGCCTGAAGGGACCCCGAAGACGCACTGGCGGGGTTCAACTTGATGTTGACCTTGCGCAGATTGGCAAGGTCTCCTCGAGGTCCTGGATGAGCGTGTCCTTCTCGCGGGTCTTGACGACGATGTCGTCGACGTAGGCCTCTGCATTCTCCCCATTTGAGCTCCCAAGGTGATCCTCATGAGGCGCTGGAAAGTGGCGCCAGCGTCTCAGACCGAAGGGCATACAGACGTAGCAAACACACCGCAAGGGGTGAGAAATGCTGTCTTCTCCTCGTCCTCCTTCGCCATCTTGATCTGGTGATAACCAGAGAAGGCATCCAGAAAACAGAGGAGTGCGCAGCCGGCGTGGAGTCTACGATCTGGTCGATCCTCGGGAGGGGATAGGGGTCCTTGGGGCAGGCCTTGTTGAGGTCGGTGAAGTCGATGCAGAGGCGGCTCCCTCCGGTGTGCTTGGGGACGACCACACCNTGTTGGAGAAGTTGACGAGGAGCTGGGAGTCGCCCTTAATGAGGATGTACTTGATGCCGAGGGCAATGGCGGCTTTGAGCCCGGCGAGGAGGCCTTCATACTCAGCGATGTTGTTGGAGACCTTGTCGCTGTCCTTAAAGCACAGTTGGACGGCGTAGTAGAGCTTGTCGCCTGTCGGTGAGGTGAGAACGGCACCAGCCCCTGCACTCCTGGCCGCAAAGGCGCCGTCGAAGTGCATGGTCCAGTGGCTTGGTGTCGTTCCTCCTGAGGTTGTAACCTCCTCTGGAAGCTCTTTGTCTTTGCGCGTGTCCGTCCATTCGGCCATGAAATCAGCTAACACTCTGCCCTTGATGACCCTGGTGGTGTCAAACTCCAGCTCGAAAGGTTGTAGCTCGATGCCCCAGCCTGCGACGCGATCTGTCGCGTTCGGGTTGCGCAGGACCTGCTCCAGGGGATATGAGGTGACCACCTTGATGGGGTGACCCTGGAAGTAGTGGCGCAGCTTCCTGGAGGCGATGAGGAGCGAGAAGAGGAGCTTTTGCTGCATGGGGTAGCGCTCGCGAGCATCCCGCAGCACTGTGCTGACGAAGTACACGGGGTGCTCGACGAGGGTAGTCGTTGGTGAGGCAGCGGCTGGCTCCTCCCCAGGCTCGGTGGAGTCCTTGGCGAGGTTTTCTTGGGGCTGGGGGCCTGACGAGGCTGCTTCCTTGTCGGGGGGTTCTAGGCTTGGCGAGGCGGAGTTCTGCTTGTCGAGGACTGGCTCTTCTCTTTCAGCCACCGAGACCGCGCTTGCCGTCTGAGGAGTGGCTGCAAGGTACAGCTTCAGAGGCTCGCGAGGGCGTGGGGCGACCATGATGGGTGGGCTCGCCAGATATTTCTTCAAGTCCTCAAAGGCCTTTGCTGCTTCGGGGGTCCACTTGAAAGGACCGGACCTCTTCATGATCTTGAAGAATGGCAGCGCCCTCTCGCCGAACTTGGAGATGAAACGGCCAAGGCTGGCCATACATCCCGCTAAGCGTTGCATGTCCTTGAGGCGACGAGGGGGCTGCATCTGCTCTATGGCCTTGATCTTGTCGGGGTTGGCCTCAATGCCGCGGTGGGATACCAGGAACCCGAGGAGCTTGCCTGAAGGGACCCCGAAGACGCACTTGGCGGGGTTCAGCTTGATGTTGACCTTGTGCAGGTTGGCAAAGGTCTCCTCGAGGTCCTGGATGAGCGTGTCCTTCTCGCGAGTCTTGACGACGATGTCGTCGACGTAGGCCTCTGCATTCCTCCCCATTTGAGCTCCCAAGGCGATCCTCATGAGGCGCTGGAAAGTGGCGCCAGCGTTCTTCAGACCGAAGGGCATACAGACGTAGCAAAACACACCGCAAGGGGTGAGAAATGCTGTCTTTCCTTGTCCTCCTTCGCCATCTTGATCTGGTGATAACCAGAGAAGGCATCCAGAAAACAGAGGAGTGCGCAGCCGGCGGTGGAGTCTACGATCTGGTCGATCCTCGGGAGGGGATAGGGGTCCTTGGGGCAGGCCTTGTTGAGGTCGGTGAAGTCGATGCAGAGGCGACTCCCTCCGGTGTGCTTGGGGACGACCACACCGTTGGCGAGCCAAGTGGGGTGGACCACTTCCTTGATGATGCTGGCCTTCTTCAGCTTGTCTACTTCCCTGACGATGAAGTCTTGTTTTTCTGGCGCTTGGCGCCGTGCTTTTTGCTTGACGGGGCGTGCGTTTGGGCACATGGCTAAGTGGTGCTCGATCACCTCCCTCGGTACTCCGGACATATCTGATGGTGTCCAGGCGAACATGTCAGAGTTTGCCCTGAGGAAGGCGACGAGCGCGCTTTCCTATTTGGGAGGCAGGTTGGCGCCGATGGTGATGCGAGCCCCCAAGCCGCTCGCCTCCAGAGACACTTGCTTTGTCGCGGCCTTCTCCTGAGAGAACAGCTGCTTCTTCTTCGCGGGGGGCCTCGGGAGGGGTTCCTCGTCCTCGTCGGCGGGTGACGCCACCGCGGCAGCCTTGTAGGCCGCTTGCGCAGCGTACAGGGCGTCCGAGACCACGCCGCGGATGACAATGGTGCCACCCGAGCCAGGGAGCTTGACGAGGTTGTAGGCGTGGTGGGTCACCGCCATGAATTTGGCGAGGGCGGGGTAGCCGAGTATGGCGTTGTAGGGCAGGCCGATGTGCGCGACGTCGAAGTCGATCAGCTCGGTGCGGTAGTTGGCCTGGGTGCCGAAAGTGACGGGGAGCCTCACCTAACGGGGTGGTGAGACCCTCTGTCACTCCCGAGAAGGCCTGGTAGGCATGAGCCGCTCGTAGGGCACCTGCAGCTTCTCGAATGTCTCGACGGAGATGACGTTGAGACCAGCACCTCCATCAATGAGCGTCTTAGAGACGGCGATGTTGTTGATGGTGGGGGTGCAGACCAACGGGATGGTGCCAACGGTTGAAGTGGACTTGGGGTGGTCGCCGGAGTCGAATGTAATTGGGCACTGGGACCACTTGAGGGGCCTGGAGGCCTCGACTCCAGGGAGGGCTGCCGCGACCTCGCGAGCGAGTTGCTTGAAGTGGCGGTTGGAGCGAGGGGCCTGAGCCCCGCCAAGGATACAGGCTGCCCCGCGAGGCACCTGGTAGCCCTCGTCAGCCTCGGCAGGCAGGTTGTCGTTTGCGGGCTGGGCAGCGTTGGCCTGAGGGTTCTGCTGGTAATTGTCGTTGTAGTTGTTGTTCCAGCGTCGCCCCCCGCGGCCGCTGCGGCCTCCGCGGCCTCCGTTTGCCTCGCGAGCCTCGCGAGCCTCGCGAAGCCTCTTGATGTCGAAGCAGTCCTCGGTGGCGTGAGAGTGCCTGTTGTGGTAGATGCAGAAGGGACGATCATCCTTCTCAGGTCCTGCGGCTGGAGTGGCAGCTTGGCGAGGCTGCTTGGCGTCAGGCTCTGCCGCGAGGACCGCGGTAGTCTTGCGCTTCTCAGAGGATTTCTTCTTCTTGGACCCCTCGGCAGGGTCCCCTGGCTCGTTCTTGACGAACAAGCGGCCCTCTTCGGCCTTGGCACACTTGTCCGCCAAGTCGAAAAGCTTGACGACGGTGGTGATGTTGTCGTGGATGCCGAGCTTCTCGAGCATCCGCACGTCTGTGACCCCAGCCTGGAAGGCCGAAATGACTTGTGCGTCGGTGGCGTTGGGGATCTTGTTGCGCACTTGGCTGAAGCGCTGGATGTACTTGCGGAGGGTCTCGCCGGGCTTCTGACGCACGGCGCGGAGGTCGTTGTAGGTGAGGCCGCGCTCGTACGTGCCCTTGAAGTTGGCGACGAAGCACCGGCAGAGCTCCTCCCAGGAGTTGATGGACTCGGCGGGGAGGTTGGTGAGCCATGAGGACGCAGAGTCCTTGAGGGCCATGGGGAACCAGTTCGCCATGACCTTGTCGTCACCCCCGGCGGCCTGGATAGCCAGAGAGTAGAGCTGCAGGAACTCCAGGGGGTTGTTCTTGCCGTCGTAGCGCGGAGGAAGGTCCGGCCTGAACTTGACCGGCCAAACGACGCGACGGAGGCTGCGAGTAAACGCTGCCGTCGTGCCGTAGGTGACCGTGCCGTTGGCAAGGGTGGCGCGGAGGTGGCGCCCGGCAGTGGCGACGTCCTGGACGGCGCGGTTGCGGCGTTCTTGCCCGCGCTCGATGCTCACGCGTGCGTCCTCAGGGCTCGCTGCACGATCTGGCAGTCATGCGGCGACGACGCGTGCGATGCAGCGCGGCCGTCGCGAGGAGGAGCCCCCGCTGGAGCAGGTTGCGGTGCAACCGGTGGAGCCGGAGCGGGTGCGGGATGGAGAGGAGGCGCGGGAGGTGCGCCGTGCGCCACGTCCCCCACGAGTGCAGACGGAACCAAGGAACGAGACGGCGCGGGTGCCGCGGCGCGAGCGGCGCCGATGAGCTCGGCAACGCGGTTGAGCCAGGCTTCCTGAGCCGCCGGCGTGGGGCGGTACTGCAGCAGCTCCTGCGCCATGAGAAGCGCAGTCGCCGGGCTGGGCGCAGGGCGGCCCAGCGAGGAGGTAGCACGGTCCCGCGACGGGGGCAGGGAGGAGGCCTCCTCTTCGCCGAGGTCGTCCTCAGCGTGGTCGATGTCGTCGTCGTCCGGGTGCTCGACACGGGGCTCGGGGTCGACACGGCGCTCCGGAGCAGAGCTCCCACGCGGGCGGCCACGCGGGCGGCCTGCGGGAGCGGTGGCGGCGCTAGCCGTCCGGCGAGGAGACGTTCGGCATGAGAACCGGCCATGGCTGTGTCGAGGATGAAGACGCGCCTCAGCCCCCTACCTGGCACGCCAAATGTCGGATATTGTCCCCAGGAACTAGGGGTGTCTCCAAAGTATCGTGTAAGGGGCTGAACACGGAGTCAAACAATCCACAACGTGCTCCGGCGACGGTGCTCGTCAGGCTCGCTGCGGACGACACTGCAGAGATTGACACAAGGTCTTACCCAGGTTCAGGGCCCTCCTGTGGAGGTAAAACCCCTACGTCCTGCTTTTGTGTATTGCACTGCTTGGAGAGTTTACAGTACAAAGAGAGCTTGTCGAGCTCGGGGTGGCTAACAATGGCTACTTGCTAGTCTTTAGATCTAGGGTTTTTGGGTAGGCCCCTAGACTCCAAAAACCGAACCCTTTGCTTGGGCGTGCTCCTCCTCCTTTTATAGGCGCCCTGGGCCTCTTCTGCCCAAACATTTGGGCGGGAAGGGCTACCACATGGCGACGAAGGAGGAGGCGCGGTGCACCGTAAAGGTGAGGTCTACCATAAAGGTAAAGCTCGTGGACGCGGTCCACGGCAGGGGAACGGCATCACCAAAGCTGAAAAGGGGCACCGACCAGCTGGAGTGGGCTAGCGCTTGCCGAGGTGGGAGGTGACCCACGGTGACGTCGTCCTTGGAGCGTAGCTGCAGACTGTTCCCTTGTCACCAAAGAGGCAATACTCGTTGTCCGCTTTGCTTGGCTCCGCTTTGTTGACTGCTTTATACATGGAAACGGCAACTGCGGCGTTGTCGTCATCGCGCGTAGGCACGCGCGTCACTCTGCACATGGCGCAGAGCCCATGTGCGCTCTGCCGCGGGGGCAGAGATGGCTTCACGAGGAAGGCGCTTCGCGAGGCGAAAAGCCTCGCCAAGCCCTTCAGCTTGGTCCTTAGCAGAATTGCGGGCGGCGTCGGAGACGCCTTGTTGAGGGGCGATCCCTCGCCAAGGGAGAGAATCCTTGGCGAGGAGAGAAAACCCTTCGCGAGGGAAAAGTCCTCGCGAAACTCGCCAGGCTTGGAGAGCCTGGCCCTTAGCGAAAATCATCCAAAGAATCTTGTGGGCCCTGGCAGGCCGGCCCGTGGTACCCTGGTTTCCACTGTGCCGACAAATTTACAGGAATTATTTCCTATATGAAACAAAGACGGAACCCGAAGGACGCCCGGAGGGGAGCCCCAGGGGCTCCAGACGCCCTCCAGGCGCGGCCCCACCCTAGGCCACGCCTGGGGTCCACCTAGGCAGCTCCTTCGCCTCCTCGTGTCACCTCTTCGCCTATAAAATCCCCCTCGATGCAAAAACCCTAGACCACCAGATCATATTTCCAGAAGACGCCCGAGGCCGCCGCCATCTCCAACCCTAGTTCGGGAGGGTTCTGCAGCTCTTCCCGGCACCCTTTCGGAGAAGGAAATCGATACCGGAGGCATCTACACCACCATGCCTGCCTCCGGAGAGATGCGTGAGTAGTCCACCACGGGACTACGGATCCATAGCAGTAGCTAGATGGTTGTCTCTCCTCATTGTACTCCATTGCTTAGATCTTGTGAGCTGCCTATCATGATAAAGATCATATTATTTATAACTGCTACATGATTGTGTTTGCATGGATCTGATGAATTGTGGAAGCCATTGCTTTTGTTCATCTATGTCTTGTGTTTTATCTATGATCTTGCATGCTCTCCGATGCTAGTGGATGCTTTGGCCAAATAATTATTAGTGTTGTATGAGGGAGTATTTATGCTAGATAGTGGGTTCATGCCTCTCTTGTCTGAGCTCGGGTTGATAGAAACGATTAAGATGAGAGATGTGTTGTTGCCACTAGGGAGAAAACTGTGGTGTGATTTCCTTGTGTTATTTACATTGCTTACATTATGCACTTTGCTTATTACAATAACTTGTTGCTTGCAACTTAATACTTTTGAGTGACATGCTAGATAGCGATCCCAAGGTGGATTATTAGTCATAGATGCAGTCAGAAGACAGTCTATGTATTTTTACGTAATGCCCATATTAGATGAAACGGTGAACTATATTATTTTATGATAGCCTTGTTGTGCATCCATAATTCTGTCAATTGTCATGCTTTAATTTATTTCCCCATCATGTATATCTTTCGGAGAGACGCCTCTAGTGAACTGTGGATCTCGGTCCTATTTTCCTACATTGCTTACAACCGTTTTCATAGCTTTTCATCATCATTTGCTCGCTGATCCTATTTCACTCTCATCATATTTTACATCCACATTTAATTCTTTGTGCTCAGCAAGTCGAAGAGATTTACAGCCTCTCTGTTTTCGTTGGGGCAAAGTACTTGTTTGTGAATGTGTGTAGGTCCACGTTAATCTACAAGCGCCAGAGTAGATTGACACCTCGCTAAGAATTCCGCAAGTCCTACTGGATCTGACAACCTTGGTTTTGTAATCAAGGGAAACTGCTGCTTTGCTGCATCATACCTTCCTTTTGGGGTCTCCCAGCGAACGTGTGATCCACGTCATCATGCTCTTTTTCTGGCACCGTCGTCGGGGACTTGGAAGCTTCAGCTAGGGGAGTTTCACACTTCCTTTCAATTTACTTTGTTATTGTCTTGCTTAGTTTATTTTTTTAGTCTTGTTTTGCCTTTTGTTTGCTATAAAACTGAAAAACACAAAAAAAATTAAAAATTCCAGCAACTAGTCTCTTTTTGTTTTGCTTAGTTTCTTGCTGTTTTATTGAGGAAATGAGTTCAGCTGAGAACACCAAGTTGTGTGACTTCATTAGTACAAATAATGATGACTTTATATGCACACCTATTGCTCCACCGGCTGCCACAACCGAATTTTATGAGATAAACCCTGCTTTATTAAATCTTGTCATGAAAGAGCAATTTTCTGGTGCTAGTGGTGATGATGCCGCCTCTAATTTAAATAACTTTGTTGAGTTATGTGATATGCAAAAATATAAAGAAGTAGAGGGTGACATCATAAAATTGAAACTTTTTCCTTTTTCTTTAAGAGGACGTGCTAAATATTGGTTATTGTCTTTGCCTAGGAATAGTATTGATTCTTGGACTAAATGCAAAGATGCTTTTATTGGGAAGTATTATCCACCTGGAAAAATTATACAACTAAGGAGTAACATTATGAACTTTAAGCAATTTGATAATGAACATGTTGCTCAATATTGGGAAAGAATGAAATCTCTAGTTAAAAACTGTCCCACTAATGGACTGACTACTTGGATGGTCATCAAAACTTTTTATGCAGGATAATTTTTTTTCAAGGAATTTATTGGACTCGGCAGCTGGAGGGACCTTCATGTCCACCACATTAGGTGCTGCAACAAAACTCTTGGATGAGATGATGGTAAATTATTTGCAATGGCACACCGAGAGAGCTCCTAGTGGTAAGAAGGTAAATTCTGTCGAGGAAATCCCCTCTTTGAGTGATAAGGTTGATTTGATTATGTCTATGCTTGCTAGAAAACAAGTTCCTATTTATCCAAATAATGTTCCTTTAGCTTCTTTGGTTCTTCAAGAGGAACAAGTTGATGTCAATTTTGTTAAAAATAACTTCAACAACAATGCTTATAGGAACAACTTTGGTAATAATAATTGTAAACCTTATTCTTCGAATTATGGCAATTCCTATGGTAATTCTTACAGCAATAATAGAGGTGTGTCCTCTGATCTTGAAAGCATGCTTAAAGATTTTATCACTTCACAAAAAGCTTTCAATAAAATTGTTGAAGAAAAACTAGAGAAACTTGATAATCTCATTCTTAAGGTTGATAGTTTGTCTCATGAAATTGGTTTCCTTAAATAAATTTTTTGCCTCATGATGTTAAGGAACATAAAACTTTAAGTGCCATACAAGTTACAATTGATAATAATATAAGAATGTTGGCTGAACTACATGCTAGATAGGAAAGAGAAGAAAAAGAGGCTGAAATTGCTGAAAATAGTAAGGTTGCTAATGTTTGCACTATATATACTAATGATGATATTAAAATGTTGAATGCTCAACAGTCATCTACAGCACCTAAGTATGCTAATGGTAAAAGAATAGGAGTTGGAAAATTTTCTACCATACCTAAAAAGAACCCAAAACTTTCAGTCAACACAGAAACTGTTGTTGATAAAAATGCTGAAATTAGTTTTGATGATATAGATTCTTTAGGTGATAATGCTCCTATTATTTTTGATTACAATGATCTTGATTTTGATAATTTTAACCTTACTGAAGTCATAAAGTTTTTACAAAGGCTTGCTAAAACACCTAATGCAAGTAAGATGAACTTGGCTTTTACAAAGTATATCACTAATGCTCTCATTGAAGTGAGAGAAGAAAAGCTTAAATGTGAATTCTCCATTCCTAGGAAATTAGAGGATGCTTGGGAACCTACCATTAAAATGAAAGTAAATAATTTTGAGTGTAATGCTT
This sequence comes from Puccinellia tenuiflora, assembly GCA_012064385.1. Lineage (NCBI taxonomy): Eukaryota > Viridiplantae > Streptophyta > Magnoliopsida > Poales > Poaceae > Puccinellia > Puccinellia tenuiflora. The sequence goes on along the minus strand of QRDG01000068.1, from coordinate 1,120,967 downwards.
TGTGTGATCTTGGTTCTAGAAAGATCTACTCGTTCTGGATTGTCTAACCCACACAACTGTATTTCTATTATGCCAAAAAAGTTATTTGATGCTCTTGATCTTGGACCACTACAAGACTGTGATTTGAATCTAAATTTTCTTGATGCCACTTTGCATACACCTTTGGGTAAAATGGATGATGTTCTCATCATGGTTAATGATAATTATGTTCTGTTGATTTCATTGTTATGGATCTTTATTTTAAGCTTCCTTGTCCTATTGTTTTGGGAAGACCGTTTCTTAGAACTGTTGGTGCAGTCATTGATATGAGAGTGGGCAATATTAAATTTCAATTTCCACTGAAAAAGGGATGAAACATTTCCCTAGGAAGAGGATAAAGAAACCTTTTGATTCCATTGGTAAGCCAAAGAGTGGTTTTGAATTGGGTTCTATTGATAAAACTTGAATTTGCCCTTTTTGCCTAGCTAAAAGGCGTTAAAGAAAAGCGCTTATGGGAGGCAACCCATTTTATTTTACCTTCTATTTCTTTTTGGTTCCTTTGAGTTTTGGGTGATGTTACTTCTGTCAAAACTCCCTTGTATCTTTTTCTTTTGGTTTTTTGGTGCCAAGAATAGCCTCTAAAGAGAGGATGACTAATCGGTGAGTTTCCTGTCCGAAAACAGATTTCTATTCTTTACTGTTCGAAAATCCAAAAAATCACAGAACTGTATATGTGGCTGCAAATTTTTGACAGAAATAATCCGGGTTTTGTGTACCTTTCTCTAGTTTTAAGTTTTCTTAGTTGAGTTCCATAAGTGTCCCGAAAAAATTCATCTTTACAGTTTGTTCTGTTTTTGACAGATTATGTCCTTAGTTTTGTATTGCTTCTTTCACAGGCAGAGTGAAGCTCTTTACAAAGTTGGAGCTTTAATTAGACCTTTGTGACAGTAGCTAATGTTGTAAAAAAATAAGTTCATGATATGTGCTTTGGAACTGAAGGAAGATTTTGTTTTTGTGGACTAACCCCTCTAATGAAGTTGCTATAAGTTTTGCGTGAAGTAAGTTTTTAAGTATCCAAGTGCGAGGTGATGAAGCAAGATAAAGAAGGGATAAAATACTAAGCTTGGGGAGGCTCCCCATGGACCCTCCTCTGAAATATTCAAGAAGTCACAAGCGTCTAAGCTTGGGGATGCCCAAGGAGGGAGGGCATCCCCACATCAACAATTATCAGTTTCTCTCATGGTACTATATTTTTATTCCTTTACTCATTATGTGTTGTTTTTGGAGCATCAGTTTGTTTTTAGTTTCAGTTTGTTTGTGTTTATTTCTCTGGTCTTTGCAATAATTTGGATCCTTGCATGCTTGTTTGGCAGAGAGACACGCTCCGCTTTTTCATTATACACTCCTGCGCTTCACTTATATGTGTTGAGTGTTTAGCCTTTGTGATTTTTGCTTCAGCTCTTGTTTGTTCAGAGTTGTTAGCTTTTGTAGTTAGGAAGTATTGCTCTTGTTGCTTAACCCTATTAGTTTTGTTTCGAATAAGTTGATTGGTGTTTAGGTAAGTGGAAATTGTCACGTAGGAAGTGTGAAAAGTGCTGCTTAATCTTGTAGATCATTCTCTTGTATCTTTTATACTTGTCAATTGTTTAGAGACATAAAGTAGATTATATGCTTAAACTTGTGGATCATCTAGTAAGGATAGATTAGTAAAGAACTACTGTAAAGTTTTTAAATTGTGGTGCTTGTCATGCTTGGTAGTTCTCAAAGTCTAGATATTCTTTTTGCAAAGAGTTGGTTTGGCTAACAAGGTAGACGGTGTGAAGTCCAGTGGTTATGCATGATGTATATTTGTAGTCATTCATTGAACCAAGTTGATGTTATGTGTTTGCTTGATATCCCGCTAAGCCAAAATTCCGTAGTAAGAGGGAATACTTCTCATGCATCCAACTCCCTGAGCCAAATATCTGCCATTTGTGTCCACCATGCCTACCTACATCTGGTATTTCCTTGCCACTCCAAGTAAAATTTTCATGTGCTATCTTTAAACTTTCTAAATTCTCTTTTCCTGTGCCCCTGTTTTTAAGCTCATGAGGAAGCAGTGGGTAGCTAGATATAAACTGTGACAAGTAAGGTCATTTCCCCCCTTTCACCCGGTGTTGATGGTTTACGTCCTCACTAGAATCAACCCGAGAGCGGCTTAAGCAAAATATAAATATAACTCACCATTCTCCTCCGCGCAATGAAAATCTGAGAAATCAGCTCAGACATTGGTTAGTGGTGAAACAAATGAGAAAGAGGAATGTACTCGTTCCTCTAAAACCAGCCGCTCTCAAAAGTCTAAAAGCCTTGCTTGAAATGGGGGACTAGCTAGCTTCTCTACTGTGAAGTCATTGACGAAAGCATGCATATCTCAAAATTATTTTACTTCTATTAAAAAATAAAATAAATAATAAAAAGCTCTAGCACATGATTAATCCCTGCGTCCCTCTGCGAAGGGCCTTTCTTTTACTTTTATGTTGAGCCAGTCTTCCTCTTCCTTTTTAACCCCCTCAAGCAATCGCTTGGTATCAATTTTGGTTCATGTTTTACTTCATGTTATCTTTATGTCTAACTGTGAAAACTTTGTATTGACTTTATCTTGAGATAAACAAGTTGCAAGTTGAAGCTTTATGCTGAAAACTTAAATCTTCCTTTGTGTTGGCCAAGCTCCTTTGTTGAACTAATATTGCTTTGTGAGATATCAATCATTGTCAAGTGTTATGCTTTTAAATCTCCAAGGTACTCTTTTCTAGTTAATTTTTGCTTATATGTTACACCTGGTTAATCATTGTTTTTTCATTCAATGAACCTTTGTTTTGGATCAATTCATTAAGTTCATATGCTTTACATGATTACATGATCAAGATTGTATTTGGTAGTATGTCACTTCAAAAATTATTTTGTTATCACTTACATACTCGAGGACGAGCAGGAGTTAAGCTTAGGGTTGCTGATACGTCTCCGACGTATCTATAATTTTTTATGTTCCATGCTTGATTTTATATTAGTGCCACATGTTTTTATAATTTTTATATCATTTTGGCATAATTTATGTAACTAACCTATTAACAAGATGCCTGATACGTGTCAAACGTATCTATAATTTTTTATTGTTCCATGCTTGTTTTATATCAAATGCCACATATGTTTATTATGTTTTATATCATTTTATGGATTTATTGGACTAACCTATTAATAATAGCAAAAGTACACAATGTTCTTGTTTTAAACTTTGATGTGTAGGAATTATTTCGAAATTGATAAGAGTGCAAAAAGGAAACCTTGTTGGAGTCGAATTGGATTTTCCTGAAATCTGTCTGAGAACTATTTTCGAAGATGGCCCCGTACCGACCCAAAGACGACGTCAAATTAAAAAGGCTTGGTCGCGAAAGTTGTGGAGAATTTTCCGCCAATCGTTCTAGACCTACAATTCGGCCCAATCCGTGCCCGGACGGCCCAGATATCCTTGTTTTACTAAAACTCAAAAATCTGGTGACGGGAATTCGAAAATCTTTATAAAGAGAGGAAACCTAGGTTACAAAGGACCACGAATTTTCCTCCTCCTAGGCAGCCGCCTAGGGTCAGAGGACCTCCTCCATACCAGCACCATCTCCAATCTTGAAGGGGGGGGGGGTCAAGGGCCGCCGCCGTCGGGCTGCCGTCGCCGCCGCTGGGCTGCCGCCGCCTCCAAGGGCTGCCACCGCTGCCTCTCCGGCTGCTGCCACCGTCGCCTTTCCGGGCTGCCACCGACCACCATCTCCCCTCCGGGATGCACCTCTCCATCAAGCTCCTTCTCACCATGGCCATGCGTGAGTAATCCCTCACCGGGGCTGAGGCTTGCACAAGTAGATATGTGGTTATCTCTCTCTCCCATGATGTGATCTTGATTGTGATCATGAGCTTTGTTTATATAGTTGAATACATGATGTTTCCCTTTGTGTAATGGATATGATGTTGCTTAAGTGATTTTATTTAGTACAATTTTCGGAGTCACCGTTGTGATCACGGTATCTCGGTGACAGTGTGGGTGCCGTGTGTGACTCTATGGATAATAGATTGAAAGGATCTTCATCATGAGTTTGTTCTTTATTTGTTGGATTGAATAGATCATGAGGTTTCTTGATGCTTGTGTTATTGAAGAAAGAGACTATTAAAGAAATAGGTTGTGGTGTTTATTAGTACTATCTTTGGATGCGGATAGTGACAGCATGAAGTGTTCATAGATGTGGAATATGAATTTTAAGGTGTGCTTTTCGTAGCCCTACGCAATTCTCATCCTGTTTGATCCACAAAAGAATGATCTCCGATTAACGTCTACCACGCATGTATTTTTATGGGAACTATCATGTGTTTAATTATGTTAATGATGTTGAGAGTAGTCACTAGTGAAAGTATGAAGACTAGTCCTTGTTTCCAAGCATTGATACACTGTTTTTAGTCACTTTTGTCACTTGTTTGCTTGCTGCTATTTTTATTACAGAATTACAAAATCACCTTTTACCATCCATATCACTTGCATTTTACCATCTCTTCGCCGTACTAGTGCACCTATACAACTGACAATTATATTAGGTGTGTTGGGGACACAAGAGACTTCTTGTATCTTAATTGCAGGGTTGCTTGAGAGGGATATCTTTGACCGCTACCTCCCGTGGATTCGATAAACCTTGGATTACTCACTTAAGGGAAATTTGCCGCTGTCCTACAAACCTCTGCACTTGGAGGCCCAACAAGTCTACAAGAATAGAAGTGTGTAGTAGACATCAAGCTAATTTCTAGCATTGTTGTTGGGGAAGTGAGTGCCTGAAGGTATCTTCTTTAGATCTTGCAATTAAATCTTTTTGTTTCTTGTTTTTATTTCACTAGTTAGGCTTAATGGAAAACAACAAAAAAATTAGATTGCTTTATAAAATTTATCTTGAAATTACTCATGATGCTTTTGAAGAGAAAATTAAAAAAACCTATGGAACTTTATTTGCATAACAATCATGCTAGTAGCAATGTTATTAGTATGATTTCTTTGAATGTCATTGTTGCTAATTCTATGGAAAATTGCAAGCTTGGGGATGCCGGTTTTGATGAATATGATCTTTTTAGTCCCCCAAGCTTGAAGGAGGAAATTTGCTTTGATGATACTATGCCTCCTATATATGATGATTATAATGATGAATGTGATATTTTCAGTCCACCTACTATTGAGGAAAAAGTTTATTATGATTATGATATGCCTCCTATTTATGATGATTACAATGATGATTATGATTGTGTTACTCCCACTAATACTAATGAGAAGGATTTTGCTTATGTGGAGAGTAATAATACTTTTATGCATGTGAATCATGAGAAAAATGCTTTAAGTGATGGTTATGTTATTGAGTTTTCTTATGATTCTACTGAAAGTTATTATGAGAGAGGGGAGTGTGGTTATATAAATTTTCATCTTATGAAGTTTCCCCTCTTTATGTTGAAGGTTTTAATGTTGCACTTGCTTTGCCTTCCTATGCTTAATGCTTTATGCTCCAATGATTTATTTTCTTACAAGATGTCTATGCATAGGAAGAGAGTTAGACTTAAATGTGTTTGATATTTTCTTCATGATGCTCTCTTTTGCGTTCCAACTCTTATTCTTATGAGAGCATCATTAAAATTATCATGCCTAGCTAAAAGGCTTAAAAGAAAAGCACTTGTTGGGAGGCAACCCATGTTTTCTTTACTTTCAGTTTGCTTTTTTACTTTTCTTGAGTCTTGAAGTTGTTGGCTCTGTAGCAACTTCATTGTATCTTTCTCTTTTGGTTTTTTGTGCCAAGTTTAGTCTCTAATGCATTGAAAGTACGAGGTGTTGTTTTGCTGTCCAGAAACAGAATTTTGTCCTTCACTGTTCGAAAATCAAAAAATCTTCTGAACTTTATCTTTTTTCTGAAATTTTTAGACAACAAGATTGATACTTTTAGCAATCTTTCGTTAGTTTTGAGTTTTATGATTTGAGCTACAGAAGTGCCTCGAAAAATTCAATCTTTACAGACTATTCAGTTTTTGACAGATTCTGCTTTTATCTGTATTCGTCTCTTTTACTATCGTCAAATGTAATAGTCTAGAAAAGGAGTGCCACATTGAGGCTTAGTAAAAAGTAGCTAATTACCAATAAAGTTGTTTGCAATTTGTCTTGAGTTGAACACATGTGCATTTTAATTTAAGAGCACTAACCCTCTAATCAAATTATGAGAAGTTTTGTGTGAAGAGAGTTTTTAAGTTCCAAAGGAGAGGAATATGAAGAAATTGAGGATGGGTCAGAGCTCAAGCTTGGGGATGCCCCCATGGCATCCCCTCTGAATATCAAGAACCATCAAGACTCAAAGCTTGGGCATCCCTCATCTTCATCGACTATCATAAGGTCATCTTCGTTTAACTTCGTTTTTATCACTTTATATATTATGTGCTATGCTTGGGGCATCTTTTTACTTTCAGTTTTGTTTGTTTGCTGGTCATATGCTTGTTGGATCCTTGCTTTGTTTGTGTGGGAGAGAGACACGCTCCGCTTTTTCGTTTGAATACTCCTTTACTTCGCTTATATCTTATTGAGTATTCTTAGCTACTATTTGTTTGCTAGTAAGCTCTCGCTTTTAGCTTTTATCTTGTTTAGAGCTGCTAGTTGTTGATGTTAAACTCTCTTGTTCTTCACTTATATTTGTTAGAGAGTTGCTATGGTTGCTTGGTTAATGTGTTAGAACGGTGAAATGCTATTCATATGATATTGGGATGAAATGAAAAGACTGCATAGTATTGTAGATCATTGTGTGGATACTTGATACTTCTCATTTGTTTTGAGGTATTAGGATGAATGCTTAAACTTGATGGTTATTTGAGTGGAATTGATTAGTAAAAAAATACTGTTAAAAACTTGAAACTATGTGGTGTTTCGTAGTTGTTAATTCTTTAAGCTAATCTTTCCATCAAAAGAATTGTTTGGTCAACATTGGAGACAGTGTGGAGCTTTTATGGTTATGATGAATAAATGTCTTATGCTACTCTGTTACCGGTTAATTTTAGATGTTTGCTTCAAATACCTTCTTTGCTAAGCCCAAAAATTCGTACTGAGTGTATGGTTCACTCGTGCATCCAAATCGCAAAGCCAAACTATCTTGCCAGCTGAGTCCACCATATCTAGCTATGCATGGTATTTCCTGCCATTCCAAGTAAATTTGTCATGTGCTATCTTTAAAAATTCAAAATACTCCTTTTTGTGCCTCTGTTTTTAAGCTCATGAGGGAGTAGTAGAGAGCTAGATATAACTTGTGATGAGCAAGGTCATTTCCCCCCTTTCACCCGGTGTCGATGGATTCATCTTCACTTGAATCAACCCGAGAGCAGCTTAAGCAAAATATAAATATAACTCACCATTCTCCTCCGCGCAATGCAAATCTGAGAAATCAGCTCAAACATTGGACAGTTGTGAAACCAAGGAGAAAGAAGAGCGTACTCTCTCCTCTAAAAACCAGCTGCTCTCACAAGTCTAAAAGCCTTGCTTGTTATGGGGGACTAGATAGCTTCTTGTTGTGAAGTCGTTGACGAAAGCATGCATGTCTCAAAATTGTTTTACTTATGTTTCATAAAAATAAAAAGCTCTAGCACATGACTAATCCCTGCTTCCCTCTGTGAAGGGCCTTTCTTTTACTTTTAATGTTGAGTCAGTTTTCCTCTTCCTTTTATCTCCATCAAAGCAAACATCTAGCATTGACCCTGGGTATCATTGATCATATTGCATTGTCAGATTAAACATGAATCTTTATATAGACTTTACCGTTGAAAGTTTAAGCTTTTTGCTAAAACTTGCATCTTCTTTGTTTTGATTCTCAAACACTTTTGTTATGGAATTGTTAACTTTGAGAATTAATCAAATATGTGGATCACATTGCTATCATGTCTTTAACGTACTATTTATAAAAGGTTTTGCTTAAATGATTCAACTTGGTTATTCATTGCTTTCTTGTTATCAATTATAGACAATTGTTTTGTATCACTTCATTCACATCCTATGCTTTACATTACTATCTTGATCATGATTATGTGGTTGCATGTCTCATCAAAAATTATTTTGTTATCACTTACCTACTCGAGGACGAGTAGGAGTTAAACTTGGGGATGCTGATACGTGTCAAACGTATCTATAATTTTTTATTGCTCCATGCTTGTTTTATATCAAATGCCACATATGTTTATTATGGTTTATATCATTTTATGGATTTATTGGACTAACCTATTAATAGTGACAAAAGTGCACAATGTTCTTGTTTTAAACTTTGATATGTAGAAATTACTTGGAAATTGATAAGAGTGCAAAAAGGAAACCTTGTTGGAGTCGAATTGGATTTTCCTGAAATCTGTCTGAAAACTATTTTCGAAGATGGCCCCGTACCGACCCGAAGATGACGTCAAATCAAAAAAGCTTTGCCGCGAAAGTTGTGGGGAATTTTCCGCCAATCGTTCTAGACCTAAAATTCGGCCCAATCCGAGTCCGAACGGCCTAGATATCCCCGTTTTACTGAACCCCAAAAATCTGTTGACGGGAATTCGGAAATCTTTATAAAGAGAGGAAACCTAAGTCACAAAGGAACACGAATTTTCCTCCTCCTAGGCAGCCGCCTAGGGCCAGAGGACCTCCTCCATACCAGCACCATCTCCAAGCTTGAAGGGGGGCCAAGGGCCGCAGCCGTCGGGCTGCCGTCGCCGCCGCTGGGCTGCCGCCGCCGCCTCTCCGGGCCGCCGCCGACCACCATCTCCCCTCCGGGCTGCACCTGTCCATCAAGCTCCTACTCACCATGGCCATGCGTGAGTAGTCCCTCACCGGGGCTGAGGCTTATACAAGTAGCTATGTGGTTATCTCTCTCTCCCATGATGTGATCTTGATTGTGATCATGAGCTTTGTTTATATAGTTGAATACATGATGTTTCCCTTTGTGTAATGGATATGATGTTACTCAAGTGATGTTATTTAGTACAATTTCCGGAGTCACCGTTGTGATCACGGTATCTCGGTGAAGGTGTGGGTACCGTGTGTGACTCTATAGATAATAGATTGGAAGGATCTTCATCCTGAGTTTGTTCTTTATTTGTTGGATTGAATAGATCATGAGGTTTCTTGATGCTTGTGTTATTGAAGAAAGAGACTATTAAAGAAATAGGTTTTGGTGTTTGTTAGTACTATCTTTGGATGCGGATAGTGACAACATGAAGTGTCCATAGATGTGGAATACGAATTTTAAGGTATGCTTTTCGTAGCCCTACGCGATTTTCATCCTATTTGATCCACAAAAGAATGATCTCCGAGTAACGTCTACCACGCATGTATTTTTGTGGGAACTATCATGTGTTTAATTATGTTAATGATGTTGAGAGTAGTCACTAGTTAAAGTATGAAGTCTATGCCTTGTTTCCAAGCATTGATACACATTTTTTAGTCACTTTTGTCACTTGTTTGCTTGCTGCAATTTTTATTACAGAATTACAAAATCACATTTTACCATCCATATCACTTGCATTTTACCATCTCTTCACCAAACTAGTGCACCTATACAACTGACAATTGTATTAGATGTGTTGGGGACACAAGAGACTTCTTGTATCTTAATTGCAAGGTTGCTTGAGAGGGATATCTTTGACCTCTACCTCCCGTGGATTCGATAAACCTTGGGTTACTCACTTAAGGGAAATTTGCCGCTGTCCTACAAAGCTCTGCGCTTGGAGGCCCAACAAGTCTACAAGAATAGAAGTGTGTAGTAGACATCAATGCCTAGTGCGAGTTCCTGTTTTCTGCTATCGTTTTGTTTCAGAAAAGTTTCTCGGAACGCGCTGATAGCGCGAGAGGTGTTAATCAATCACGCTTCGTTGGGCACCCCAAGAGGAAGGTTTGAGGAGCACAACAGCAAGTTTTCCCTCAGTTAGAAACCAAGGTTATCGAACTAGTAGGAGTGAGGAATGCTTCAGAAGGTTGTCCACAATTGCAATGGCGCCAGAAAATGTGCTTGGCGTGTTGACAGCAACGGTGCCAGAAAAAGAGCTGTTGCAGGGGAGATAGTGGAACCTGCAGAACACAATCAAACTATTTTGCCCCAACGAAGCAGTGAGGTTGTCAATCTCATCGGCCTTGCTGAATACAAAGGATTAAATGTATATGTGGAAGGAAGCTTGTTTGCAGTAAATGAAAGCAGTAGAGCAGTTGATTTAATTACAGATGTAAAAGAATAGACCGGGGTCCACAGTTCACTAGTGGTGTCTTCTCCATAAATAAAATACTACACATGCTGGGTAACAAATTACAGCTGGGCAATTGACAGAATAGAGAATGCATGACAATGCATGAACATTGCATAATACAGAGGATGATGATGTCTATATGAGATGCTTTGGGCATTACGACAAAATACATAGATAGCTGTTCCAAGCATACACCTATGCCTAAATAGTCCACCTTTGAGATAACATACCGTAAAATCTCTCCAGTATTAAGTTGCAAGCAACAGACAATTGCATGAAGAACTGTGCATAAAGTTTACTCCCTAGTAGCAACGGCACTCCCCCGTCCTTATATGTTTCTGTCACTCAAGCCAAGGCACACAGGGACCGAACCCACTATCTAGCATAAATACTCCCTCTTGGAGATACAAGCAACTACTTGATCAAGGCAATTACAAGTACCGGAAAGCATGCAAGATCACAAATAACATAGACATGATAATATCAATAATCAACATCACAAGGTACTTCTCTATTCATCGGATCCCAGCAAACACAACATGTAGCATTACAATAAGATGATCTTGATCATGATAGGCAGCTTACAAGATCTAAACATGATAGCACAATTGGAGAAGACTACCATCTAGCTACTGCATGGACCCGTAGTCCAAGGATGAACTACTCACACATCTGTCCGGAGGCGGGCATGGTGGTGTAGATCCCTCCGGCGATGATTCCCCTCTCCGGCAGGGTGCCGGGGAGGGCTTCAGAACCCTCCCGAACTAGGGTTGACGACGGCGGCGGCGACGGATGTTTTTCTGAAATTTTTGATCGGGTACTTAGGGTTTTCTCGTCGGGGGGATTATATAGGCGAAAGGGCGGCGTCGGTGGAGGCCCGAGGGGGCCACACCACCTGGTGGCGCGGCAGACAGGTGGGCCGCGCCACCCTAGGGTGTGGTCGCCCTCTGGTGCGTCTTCGGCTCCCCTTTGGACTCCGTGTGCGTGACGAAATTATAAGATCCTGGGTTTTTGTCCCGTCCGATTCCGAGAATATTTCCTTAAGTACTTTTCTGAAACGGAAAAACAACAGAAAACAGGAACTGGCACTGGGGCATCTTGTTAATATGTTAGTTCCAAAAATGCATAAAAATGCTATAAGATGTAAACAAAACATGTAGCAAATGGTATGAAAACAAGCATGGATCATAAGAAATTATAGATACGTCGGAGACGTATCAGCATCCCCAAGCTTAGTTCTACTCGTCCTCGAGTAGGTAGAACGATAACAAATAATTTCTTAGGAGACATGCAAACTCACAATCTAGATCAACATAGTAATGCAAAACACATGATGTGAATAAGGTGATCCAAAACAATTGTCTATAGTTGACATTAAGCAAACAATGATTAACAAATGCTAGCTAAAAGAAGCTAGAACTTTTCATGAATCAGCGTGTTGGAGACAAGGAACCATACATAAGGTTTAGAAAGAAGAATAGTAAATTGTGTCTCCAATGTAAAATGTCAATCAATCTTCAAAGCATCAAATTCAGTTAATAATAGAAATAGCCAAGCTCAAGTCAAGTGTCCTTAATCCATCCACTTAACTTATCAACTGTTATGTAGTCCACTCAACTAATACAAGCAAGAAGAAGGCTTGGCACCATGAGGTTATGGCAAAGAGAATAATAATGGGGGTTTGGAAGGCCAAAAAGGAAGGCTCAAACAGTGGAAGAGGTAACCACAAGACAAGAGGAAGTCCCGTAGTAGACACTGAATGAGGAGTAGTGATTGCCATGCAATGGATGCACATAGAGCTATATGAATGGAAGCTCTCCAATGGAACTAGTGGGGGTGCATCCAACTTGCTTGCTCACGAAGACCTAGAGCTCACTTGAGGAGGCTCATCGTTGGAATATACAAGCCAAGTTCTATAACGTTTGGTCCCCACATAGTTATACTAATGAAGCATGAAAACTCACTACAATGATGTAGGTGCTACTAGCACAAGTGTGGAATAAAAGGATAGTAGTGTTGCCCCCTCTCTCATTTTATATTCTTTTTTCTTTTTCTTTTTTTTTGCTTTTTGCTTTTTGAGGCCTTTGTGGCTCTTTTATATTTTTCTCTCATTGGTCTCTTTTGGACTCTTTTGATTGGCCACTTTGGACTCTTTTCAATATGCTCACAGGTAGAGGCAACACTCTATTTTACAAGATGATCATCACACTTTTTGGTGTACTCAAAACTCAAAGACTAATACATGGTGTATGGTGGATATGCAAGACCGAGCGTAGTGTGGAAAAGATGTAACACATGTGGAAAACCACGCATCACACTAACTCAAATGGTCAAGCAATACTATATGGTAATGAAGTAAAAAATGACATAAAGTCATGTAATGTAAATGATGGATGTTGCATGGCAATGTATCTCGGAACAGCTATGGAAATGCTGTGATAGGTAGATATGGTGGCTGTTTTGAGGAAGATAGTTGGCTTATGTGTAGGAGAACAAGATGAAGATCTCCCACGGGGTTGGATGTACTTGCGAAGTATGCACCAATCTCAATGTGAAAAAGGGCAATGCAAAGTACCGAAGAGGCTAGCAAAATATGGAGGTGGAAGTGCCAAAAACCAAAAACTCACATAGCATGTCGTATATTGCAAACAACTAACAGTATCAAAGTCTCACAAATGGTTAGAGACACCCCGAGAGGGATCGTGGCGGCGACACAAGTGCCCCGTTGGCTTCCCCGACCGTTGCAGTAACTATACCATTAGAAACTTCTTTTCAACTAAGAGGAAATCACGACACTAAAGCACTATTGACTTATGTTGTTTTTTGTTCAGAAAAGTACGGCTCCACGCTCTACTAACACATCTTTACTAATCAGCTCTTAACAACATTAGCCAACAAATTTTAACCATTAGTTATTTTAATACCTCAAAACAATTGAAGAGGAGCAAGTTATCTACACAATGGTCTACAAGACTATGCCGCTTTTCTCTATTTCATACCACTATCACAAGCATAGCATTTTCCAATCTAACACATCAACCAAGCAACTAAAACAACTCTCTAACAAATAAGAGTGAAACACAAGAGAGCTTAACACAAAGAACTAGCAGCTCTAAACAAGATAACATGCTAAAAGCGAGAGCTTGCTAGAAAACAGACAGTAGCTAAGAATACTCAACAAATATAAGCGAAGCACAAGAGTATTCATATGAAAAAGCGGAGCGTGTCTCTCTCCCACACAAGAATGCTAGGATCCAACTTATTAAGCAAACTAAAACACACACTCAAAATAAAAACAGACGCTCCAAGCAAAATACATAAGATGTAGTGGAATAAAAATATAGTATCACTAGAGATGACCTGATAGTTTTGTCGATGAAGAAGGGGATGCCTTGGGCATCCCCAAGCTTAGATGCTTGAGTCTTCTTGAATTTGCTGGGGATGACCCACCGGGGCATCCCCAAGCTTAGGCTTTTCACTCTTCTTGATCTCATCATATCGTCCCTTTTGCTTACTTGAAAACTTCCACCACATCAAACTCAAAGTAATTCTCATTAGAGGGTTAGTGCATAAACCAAAAATTCACAAGTTCTACTGTGACACAAGCACACCTTAATGCATTATAACATTAGCTACAGCCACTGATGCTCAAAGAATCAAAAAGATCCAAATAAACATCGCAAGGGAAGCAATGCACAATAAAAGGCAGAATCTGTCAAAATCTGAACAGTCTGTAAAGACGAATTTTTTCGAGGCACTAGAGTTGCTCAAATCGAAAATCACTGAACTAGAAAAAGTTTCATACATATATGAAGTTTCAGCACACAAAATCTCAAAGCATTTCGTCGCTTCTGTAATAAATGACGAATTTAACGGTGACAAACAGAAATCTGTTTCCTGTGCAAAAATCCAAATATAGTAAAAACTTTCTACTAGAGACCTTACTTGGCACAACATTGCAAGAAAATAAAGATACAAAGAAGTTGCTACAGAAGTAAACAAACTTCTTGACTCAAATAAAAGAAAAGATACTGGAAATAAAATGATGGGTTGTCTCCCATAAGCGCTTTTCTTTAACGCCTTTCAGCTAGGCGCAGAAAGTGAACATCAAGTATTTCCAAGAGAAGAAGCATCAAAACGATAATTTGCTCTAACAATAGAGTCAAAAGGTGACTTCATTCTCTTCCTAGGGAAGTGTTCCATACCTTTCTTAAGAGGGAATTGATATCTAATGTTGCCCTCTTTCATATCAATAACATCACCAATAGTTCGAAGAAAAGGTCTTCCCAAAATAATAGGACAAGAAGCTTTGCACTCAATATCCAAGACAATAAAATAAATGGGAACAAAGTTATTATTAACCATAACATGAATATCATCAAGCCTTCCCAAAGGTGTTTTTGTAGAATTATCAGCATGATGAATGTTCAAACAACAGCTCTCCAATGGTGGCAAGTTAAGCATATCATAGAATTTCTTAGGCATAATAGAAACACTTGCACCAAGATCACATAAAGCATTACAATAAAAATCATTTACTTTCAGTTTAATGATGGGTTCCCAACCATCTTCTAATCTCTTAGGGATAGAAGCTTCAAGTTTTAACTTTTCTTCCCTAATTTTCATGAGAGCATTGGTAATATGTTTTGTAAAAGCCAAGTTTATAGTACTAGCATTAGGACTTCTAGCTAGCTTTTGAAAGAACATTATGACTTAAGAGATATTGCAATTATCAAAATCAAAATCATTATCATCAAAAGTAATGGAAGAAGGATCTCCCATAGTTCGAAAAATTTCAGCTCCTTTATCACTAGCAGTTTTGGTATCTTTTGGCAGTTTTAAGCGTTTTTCATGAGAAGTGGAAACATTGCCAACATTGTTAACTTTACCATTATCATTAATAGACTTGTTATCATGTGAAACCTGAACATTACTAGTGGTGGTGATGGTGTAAACTTTAACCATATTGTTCTTTTTAGTGGCTTCTCTTTCTCTTTCCCACCTAGCATGTAGTTCAGCCAACATTCTAATATTATCATCATTTCTAACTTGGATGGCATTGATTTTAGCAAAAGGCTTGCTCTCTTTATCATTGTTAGGCATAACTTTTAATTTTAAAAGATCTACATCAAGAGCAAGGCTTTCAACTTTAGAAGCAAGAACATTGATTTTACCCAACTTTTCCTCAACAGTTTTGTTAAAAGCGGTTTGTGTGTTGATAAACTCTTTTAGCATGGTTTCAAGATCAGAGGAAACACTCTTATTATTGTTGTAAGAATTACCATAAGAGTTACCATAACCATAATTGTTATTAGGAGGATATGGCTTATAGTTGTTGTTACCAAAATTGTTCCTATAGGCATTGTTGTTGAAATTGTTATTTTTAATGAAGTTCACACCAACATGCTCTTGTTGGGCAACCAAAGAAGCTAAGGGAACATTATTTGGATCAACAAAAGATTTACCATTAACTAGCATAGACATAATCACATCAATCTTTTCACTCAAGGAAGAGGTTTCTTCAACAGAATTTACCTTCTTACCTTGTGAAGCCCTTTCAGTGTGCCATTCAGAGCAGTTTACCATCATATCATCAAGAAGCTTTGTTGCTGCACCCAAAGTGATGGACATAAAGGTTCCTCCAGCAGCTGAATCCAATAGGTTTCTTGAAGAAAATTCAGTCCTGCATAAAAGGTTTGGATGATCATCCAAGCAGTCAGTCCATGGGTGGGACAATTCTTTATCAAAGATTTCATTCTTTCCCAAGCTTGAGCAACATGTTCATTATCCATTTGTTTAAAATTCATGATGCTACTTCTCAAAGATATAATTTTAGCAGGAGGATAATATTTTCCAATGAAAGCATCTTTGCATTTAGTCCATGAATCAATACTATTTCTAGGCAAAGATAACAACCATTCTTTAGCTCTCCCTCTCAAAGAGAAAGGAAACAATTTCAGTTTTATAATATCTCCATCCATATCCTTATACTTTTGCATCTCACAAAGTTCAACAAAATTATTAAGGTGAGCAGCAGCATCATCAGTACTAGCACCAGAAAATTGCTCTTTCATAACAAGATTTAACAAAGCAGGTTGATCTCATAAAAATCTGTCTTAGCAGCAGGTGGAGCAATAGGAGTACATATGAAATCATCATTATTAGTACTAGTGAAGTCACACAACTTAGTGTTTTCAGCAGTACTCATTTTTGATAAAAACAAGGTAAACCGAATTGAACATGATTAAACAAGTAACTAATTTTTTTGGGTATTTGATATAGGAAAGCAACAAGATAAATTCTACACTATTTTTTTTGTGTTTTTGATATAAAAAAGCAAAACAAGACAAAGCAATAATAATAAGCAAGACTAAAACAAAGTAAAGAGATTGGAACTGAGAGACTCCCCTTGCAGAAGCTTCTCTACTCCCCGGCAACGGCGCCAGAAAAAGAGCTGTTGACGGAGGAGTGAGAAGTTTGGTACTTCGAGAAACTTCTTACTGAGCACTCTTAACTCCCCGGCAACGGCGCCAGAAAAAGAGCTTGATAGCGAGAGGTGTTAATCAATCACGCTTCGTTGGGCACCCCAAGAGGAAGGTTTGAGGAGCACAGCAGCAAGTTTTCCCTCAGTTAGAAACCAAGGTTATCGAACCAGAAAAAGAGCTGTTGCAGGGGAGACAGTGGAACCTGCAGAACACAATCAAACTACTTTGCCCCAACGAAGCAGTGAGGTTGTCAATCTCACCGGCCTTGCTGAATACAAAGGATTAAATGTATGTGTGGAAGGAAGCTTGTTTGCAGTAAATGAAAACAGTAGAGCAGTTGATTTAATTGCAGATGTAAAAGAATAGACCGGGGTCCACAGTTCACTAGTGGTGTCTTCTCCATAAATAAAATACTACACATGCTGGGTAACAAATTACAGCTGGGCAATTGACAGAATAGAGAATGCATGACAATGCATGCACATTGCATAATACAGAGGATGATGATGTCTATATGAGATGCTTTGGGCATTACGACAAAATACATAGATAGCTGTTCCAAGCATACACCTATGCCTAAGTAGTCCACCTTTGAGATAACATACCGTGAAATCTCTCCAGTATTAAGTTGCAAGCAACAGACAATTGCATGAAGAACTGTGCATAAAGTTTACTCCTAGTAGCAACGGCACTCCCCCGTCCTTATATGTTTCTGTCACTCAAGCCAAGGCACACAGGGACCGAACCCACTATCTAGCATAAATACTCCCTCTTGGAGATACAAGCAACTACTTGATCAAGGCAATTACAAGTACCGGAAAGCATGCAAGATCACAAATAACATAGACATGATAATATCAATAATCAACATCACAAGGTACTTCTCTATTCATCGGATCCCAGCAAACACAACATGTAGCATTACAATAAGATGATCTTGATCATGATAGGCAGCTCACAAGATCTAAACATGATAGCACAATTGGAGAAGACTACCATCTAGCTACTGCATGGACCCGTAGTCCAAGGATGAACTACTCACACATCTGTCCGGAGGCGGGCATGGTGGTGTAGAGCCCTCCGGCGATGATTCCCCTCTCCAGCAGGGTGCCGGGGAGGGCTTCAGAACCCTCCCGAACTAGGGTTGACGACGACGGCGGTGACGGATGTTTTTCTGGAATTTTTGATTGGGTACTTAGGGTTTTCTCGTCGGGGGGATTATATAGGCGAAAGGGCGGCGTCGGTGGAGGCCCGAGGGGGCCACACCACCTGGTGGCGCGGCAGACAGGTGGGCCGCGCCACCCTAGGGTGTGGTCGCCCTCTGGTGCATCTTCGGCTCCCCTTTGGACTCCGTGTGCGTGACGAAATTATAAGATCCTGGGTTTTTGTCCCGTCCGATTCCGAGAATATTTCCTTAAGTACTTTTCTGAAACGGAAAAACAGCAGAAAACAGGAACTGGCACTGGGGCATCTTGTTAATATGTTAGTTCCAAAAATGCATAAAAATGCTATAAGATGTAAACAAAACATGTAGCAAATGGTATGAAAACAAGCATGGATCATAAGAAATTATAGATACGTCGGAGACGTATCACGCACTGAAAATTTACAGGAATTATTTCCTATATGAAACAAAGACGGAACCCGAAGGACGCCCGGAGGGGAGCCCCAGGGGCTCCAGACGCCCTCCAGGCGCGGCCCCACCGTGGGCAGCTCATTCACCTCCTCGCGTCGCCTCTTCGCCTATAATATCCCCCTCGACGCAAAAACCCTAGACCACCAGATCATATTTACAGAATAAGTCCGAGGCTGCCACCATCTCCAACCCTAGTTCGGGAGGGTTCGGCAGCTCTTCCCGGCACCCTACCGGAGAAGGGAATCGACACCGAAGGCATCTACACCACCATGCCTGCCTCCGGAGAGATGAGTGAGTAGTCCACCACGGGACTACGGATCCATAGCAGTAGATAGATGGTTGCCTCTCCTCTTTGTACTCCATTGCTTAGATCTTGTGAGCTGCCTATCATGATCAAGATCATATTATTTGTAACTGCTACATGATTGTGTTTGCATAGATCCGATAAATTGTGGAAGTCATTGCTTTTGTTCATCTATATGTTGTGTTTTATCTATGATCTTGCATGCTCTGCGATGCTAGTGGATGCTTTGGCCAAGTAATTATTAGTGTTGTATGAGGGAGTATTTATGCTACATAGTGGGTGCATGCCTCTCTTGTCTGAGCTCGGGTTGACAGAAACGATTAAGATGAGAGATGTGTTGTTGCCACTAGGGAGAAAACAACGGTGTGCTTTCCTTGTATTATTTACATTGCATATATTATGCACTTTGCTTATTGTAATGATCTGTTGCTTGCAACTTAATACTTTTGGGTGACATGCTGGATAGCGATCCAAGGTGGATTATTAGTCATAGATGCAGTCAGAAGACGGTCTATGTATTTTGACGTAATACCCATATTAGATGAAACAGTGAACTATATTATTTTATGATAGCCTTGTTGTGCGCCCATAATTCTGTCAATTGCCATGTTGTAATTTGTTTTCCCATCATGTATATCTTTTGGAGAGGCACCTCTAGTGAACTGTGGATCTCGGTCCTATTTTCCTACATTGCTTACAACCATTTTCATAGCTTTTCATCATCATTTGCTCGCTGGTCCTATTTCACTCTCATCATATTTTACATCCACACATTTAATCCTTTGTGTTCAGCAAGCCGGAGAGATTGACAACCTCTCTGTTTTTGTTGGGGCAAAGTACTTGTTTGTGATTGTGTGCAGGTCCGCGTTAATCTACAAGCGCCAGAGTAGATTGACACCTCGCTAAGCCTTCTCCAAGTCCTACTGGATCTGACAACCTTGGTTTTGTAATCAAGGGAAACTGCTGCTTTGCTGCATCATACCTTCCTCTTGGGGTCTCCCAGCGAACGTGTGATCCACGTCATCAACAACTGGGGAAGAAATTTCCATCGCATATTGCTGAGTTGAGAGAGAGGGTTAAAGCATAACATGAAGAGCTTCATCTTGGGTTTTATGTATCGTTGTTTCAGGCAGTCAAGCATAACTCCATTTTGGTGTTTTCAGTCTTTTAAGAGTGCCGCTGCTGCTCAGAGCATGGGTCTCAAGGGCACAATGTACACCATGCCGGTGCCTCCAAGTCGCTGCCTTCCTCCTCTTCGGACGGGTTCTGCCGGCCACTCGCCGACTTCTCCTAGGTGCTTATGGGTGGTCAGTACGTTGATCCATCCCTTTTGGAGTTAGTGTCGTGGTAGTGAGGCTTTCGGTCTCGGTTGTGACGTGGTTTTGAGACTTTGTGTCTCGCCTCTTCGCTCATGGCTGGAGGTTGGACAAGGCTAGTCATCGTCGTGTGTTTTTTGTGGGAGTGCGTTGTAAGCCGGCTGGCATGGTGTGTGGCTTGAGGGGGGGCGTGTGTGGGGTGTTAGCCATTCACTACTAGGGAAAAGGCTACCCGTGGCGCACCAAATAAGGCTACCCGTGGCGCAGGGGCCTGCGCCACGGATTGCCACGCCACGGGTAACCACACTTACCCGTGGCGCAGGCACAGACGTGCGCCACAGGTATGTGCACATAGCTATGGCGCACCGAAACTAGGTGCGCCACGGATATGTAAACATACCCGTGGCGCACCTAGTTTAGGTGCGCCATGGCTATATGCACATACCCGTGGCGCACAAAAACTAGGTGCGCCACAACTATGAATTTCCGAATTTAAAAAAAAAGAGCCACCGGCCACCGCCCATGTCGGCGTGTCCGGCAGGGGGGTCGCGGCAGCGGGAGCCGCTCGGGTGGGAGCTTCGGTACGGTATCATTCAGGGCGTGGCGTCGGCGCTGCACTACCTGCATGTTCAGGGTGCGACATCGACGGCTTCCACTTCCTGGTGGACTGGGTGTGGCGCCTCCACCGCGACGGCCGCGCGCTCGAGGCCGTCGACCCCAGCCTCGACGGCGCGTTCGATGAGGACGATGCCGAGCGGCTGCTCATGCTGGGCCTGGCGTGCAGCCACCCGACCCCCGCCGAGCGGCCCAAGGCACAGGCCATCTCGCAGATCCTGCTGGTCATCGTCGATGTGGAGGTGGACGCCATGGTGGAGGTGCTCACCGGCCGTCGTGGAGAAGGAGGAGGAGCTCGCCCTCATGGACGAGGTCGCCGCCGGCCGTCGAGGAGGAGGAGGAGGAGAAGATAGAGAGGAGTAAGAGAGGAGGAGGAGATAGAGAGGAGGTGGAAGAGAGGAGGAGGAGGAGGAGGATGAGATAGAGAGGAGGAGGAGGAGGAGGAAGAGAGGAGGAGAGGTGCCAATCCAGGCCTCTATCCTCTCGACCAATCAGAAACAAGAAGAAAGAAGCACACGGATTGTGTGCTAGTTTAAGTCGCTGTGAGCCGTCGGATCGCTGGGAGCCGTCGGATCACGGTGTTGCCCCCCATGTTACCCGTGGCGCATCTCATAGTGGTGCGCCACGTGTATTGCTACTACCCGTGGCGCACCATCTCTTCCATGCGCCACGGGTAAGTTTTATTTATTTTTTCTGGCCAGAAAACTTAAACTTCAAAAAAATAGGTGTTCCCTTTCGAATTTGGGGATTCTGTATGCAAAAAATGGCTCAAAAGGCCATAGGCCATTTGGATTGGATGTAGTTTTTTCTCTAGTTTTTTTTAAGGTATTAAACGTCGAAATCCGAGTTCGTATGCAAAAGTTATCGCCGTTTTACTCTTCCATAATGTTTTTTTGCAAAATACATCGAAATTCATGTTTCAAATTTTTCCTAACACCTAGTTTACGTAACATGGGTATGTGGGGTCAAAATTTGGCCCCGAGACCATTATTTTGGCCACTTAGCCGTGGCGCAGGGTATTACAGTGCGCCACGGCTACGCGGCTACCCGTGGCGCACATGTTTCTGCCGCGCCACGCCTAAGTGCGCACAGGCCGGCCGTCCAGGGCCCAACTTAGCCGTGGCGCACATCTTAGAGACCTGCGCCACGGCTAAGTTAGTGTCCGTGGCGCAGCACCAAGCGGTGCGCCACGCATATTTAGCCATGGCGCACCGTTCTGACAGTGCGCCACGGCCACGTGGCTTACCTATAAGCCTTTTCCTAGTAGTGATTCATTGGCTTTGTAACAATCACTATTTCTATCTTAATACAAAAGACACGTAGCTTGCGTGTTCTTGAAAAAAAAAACATTTCGGATGATGTCATCACACAACTCAGATGCAAAGGGTTATGCCAAATTAGTATCCTAACGTGTTCTATTTCTCTCTTCTCTAAAACATTATCAGAATGAATCACACTTTCGCCACTAAACATTACCCTCCACATAGAGATTATGATATAATTTTCTTACCGTGATGTTGGAGTCCTCTTGTTCTAGTAGATTTGTTTTCTATACTTCTGTCATGTGTTACTACCAACAAGTAGATGATCAAAGATTTAAGAGCAAACATGCTATCCATGTCTCTCCGAAAATAGCAAGGCGCCTGACAGACACTCAACCCGAGAAGACACACATATGCATTAGGAAAGTGGGCATGACTCCCGGGCCCGGTCCCATCCCTAGTCGTGTAGCGAGATTTGCTTCCATGTGATTGCCTTATCCATGTCTCTCCGAAAATAACTATCCCCCTTGGTGAGATGATCTTGGCGCCCTGGGAGGGAAGCTTCCCACACCATATGGGGCTATCGCGGGCTGGAGTCATCTCTCTAGGATATGACCGTATGCAGATTATCGCCCCTAAGACATAATGGGTATCGTGGCCGTGTGGAACCGGCTCTCACATCTTCATTCCATACGCGCGAATTCGGCTCTACGCATCCTGACATACGCCTTGCGCCACACGGCTTTGTGAGAAAGGGTGTGTACCGTATGGTTTTAGAAGCACATGAAAGAAGCATGTATATATAAGAACACACTAGGCCATAAGTTTTTTAAAACAAATTGCAAAAATCTAGAAAAATCACGGTTTTCTACTAGTGTTGAAGTTACAATCCATTGTTCTCCGGTAGTAACGAACATGTCACATCCCGAATTTTGGCCCTATAAAATTTTCTTTGTCAAAACCAAAAATTTGGATTTGGATTTGGATCTTCTGATCTTGGCCCCTCTATTTTCTCCTACATTCCCAGAAACCCCAAGGTTCCCAAATATTTACCTTTTCTTTAGTTGCAAAAAGGGCCTAAACCCTAGCCTTCCAAAAGAAGTGTGCCAAAGGTGACTTCAAAAATTCCCCAAAAATTCCAGAGTGATCCCCAGCTAGAGTAGAACCTATTTATGCAAAAATATTGGGTGACTTATTAAGAAAAGGGTTGATATTTTCCCTGATTTATTTTCTGCCTAAAAACCCCTTTCCAAAGGAAGTAGGTCAAAACCATCTTCAAAAATTCTCCAAAAATTCAGGGAGGATACCTAACCAGTATGTAGTCCAAATATACAAAAATATTCCATACCTTGTTAAGAAAATATTGGAGTTTTTCCCTGTTTTACATTCTGGCCTAAACCTCGTTATTTTTGGAAACCCTGACAAACCTTTTCTAAAAATTATAAAAA
This sequence comes from Puccinellia tenuiflora, assembly GCA_012064385.1. Taxonomy (NCBI): domain Eukaryota; kingdom Viridiplantae; phylum Streptophyta; class Magnoliopsida; order Poales; family Poaceae; genus Puccinellia; species Puccinellia tenuiflora. The sequence goes on along the minus strand of QRDG01000068.1, from coordinate 1,097,632 downwards.
CCCCAAGGTAGATGATTCTAACCTATACCTAGCTCCATGAATTTTCCTGGCCAAAAATATTTTACTTTTAAACCCCAAAACCTGTTTTCTATTTCTGACCAGAGGTGTTCGATGACATTTTCTCTTCTTCCAAGTTGCAAACCAGCCAAACCTAATAACTACAAAGTTGTAGTATTTTGAATTTGGCACCACGTGACACGGTTGGTTTTCCATTTTGAGCCCTGTATTGCAAATGGCATCATCATGCCGATCTCGGCATGGCCAGAACGCGGGCCAGATCGTGCCCGGCGGCGCCGCCGGTTTATGGTCGCCGCCGTCAGCCCTCCCGCAGCCCCTAAACGTGTCCCCCTGCTACCCCACCTCTCCCTCGGCCCTCCTGAAGCCACGCCTCACCACCCCACCCTCCCGTGCACCGTCGACCGCATGCCGACACGCCGCCGAACAGGATTCGCCGCTGGACCCCTCCCCTCACCAGTGCTCTGCACTGCACGCCCGTGCTGCCGTGCCTATCCACCCCTCCGCGATCTCCGTCGTCTCGCATGTGCGCCACCCGCAAGCCGACGCGCCGCATCTACACCGTCACCACGATGCCCGCCGACCCGCCGCAGCTGCCTGGACACCTCGCTCTCCCGCGCTAGTGCCTCGACCCCGTCCCTATCCGCATTCGCGGATTCCGCGTCGTCCAGCACCGTCGCAGCTACACCATCGACGGAATCGCCGTCGTCTCCCCACTGCCACGGCCTCCTCGCCCGCCACCTCGCCGCACGCTTCCGTCCGGACCCCCACCGTGGAGGGCTATAAAAGGAGCCCCCCGGCAGCAGCCCAGCACCGCACCACCATCCCCTCCCCCTGAGCCTCCTCTCCACCCCACACTAGCTCCCGGGGAGCACCGGAGCGTCGGCGACGAGCCCGTTCCCGCCGCTCTGTCCCCAAGCAATTCACCACCTCCAGAGCCACCCCGCCGCCCAAGCCTCCTCCCTCTTCCAATCCACCCCTCCCGGAGCCCGTAGCCACCTTCACATTGCCCTAGGACCGCCGGAATCGACGCCCTCATCCTCGACGGTGAGCACGCCGGCGACGGCGACTTCCTCCCCCTCTGTTTCTTTTTTTTCCTGGAGCGTACCGGTTCGGGTGGTGAGCCGCTGACCAGTGGGTCCCGGCCGTCAGATTTTTAAACTTTCCTGAGACGTTTTTCTTTATTTGTTTCTGTTTTTAAAAAGGGCAGATTCTAGGGTTAGGTTGAAAGGGTATAACTTTCTCAAAAATAAACAGAAAAATATGAATCTTTTTGCGCTGGCTTTGTTTTGAAATTCTCTATCCAATGCCACTGGTTTCAACTGATTTGAAGTTCATTTACCCCCTGAACTCTTGAATGCCTTGTGGGAGGTTTTAACCCTATTTTTGAATTTCGTTAATAGATTCCAACCCCCTTATCGAAGTGGAAGTTGAACCTATCCCTGAAGGCAAGCCATCAGCCCCCAACCATCTGTTCCAAGTCCTCGATGTTTCATTTGTTGCTTGATTGAGCGGTAGTTGCATCTCATGTGTCACCCCTATGCTAATATTTCATGCTTATGATTTCATACAATTTATTATTGTCACCTTTATTTCATGCAATACGATAAACTCATGTTCCGTGAGTTGAGTTCCGGCCGGCGACTAAATACATGTCGGGCTCCGCCCGCGTGGATTGAATCTCGCCTACTTTCAGTATTATTATTTCATGTACCTTTACTTTCCTGCAATACGATAAACCCATCACGTGTGGGTTGAGTTCCGGCCGGCGACTAAATACATGTTGGGCTCCGCCCACGTGGATTGAATCTCGTCTACTTTTCGTAGAGTGGGGTGTGCGTATTTATTTACTCAACCCGTGGCTGCAACTGGCCGGAGACATCTCCGTCCTCGCCCGGTTGATTTTGCTATTTTATCTTCTTACTCGACCCGTGGCTGCTACTGGCCGGAGACATCTCCGTCCTCGCCCGGTTGATTTTGTTATTTTATCTTCTTACTCGACCCGTGGCTGCTACTGGCCGGAGACATCTCCGTCCTCGCCCGGTTGATTTTGTTATTTCATCTTTACTCAACCTGTGGCTGTCACTGGTCGGAGGAAACTCCGCCATCGCCCGGTTGACCTTATTTTACCTTGCTGAACTACTATGTGACTATTCGATGCTCATGTATATCTTGTGGACTAACGTTTGCTGCTGTCTTATGACCGAGAATGAAAATTGACTAAAAAGATAACCACCTCCGTCGACTAGATTGAGTCAAATAGTGCCACTCGCCAAACACACCCGCACAACCATGCGTCGTTGAAATGGGAAGACCGTAGCTTAGTAGCCTACCGAGCCTCTTTTGATGCTACCCACTTGGCAAGTCTAGTCGGTTACTGCATAGTTGTGGTCGGGGCTAGTCTTGTGAAGGTTCCGGAGCTAGGCGTTGCTCATGAGTTGGGGACGTGCCGGATTCACTTCGTCATAAGACTTAGCCCGAGTGGTAAGTCGGTAGCTATACAAGGAGTGTCTTGGTAGAGCGGACGGCTACGGGGGAATAGGTTTGTGCGGCAGGTACCGGCTGTACAAGCTTAGACCCCAACGTGTGGATAAAAGTTGCAACCTCTCGAGAGTGTCAAATCTAGAATCTAGTATTGTTCCTACCTCAGGAACGGTGTTGGGTCCAGTCACACTAGAGTCAGTCCAGTCGAACACGGAGAAATAAATTTACCAAACGGTCAGAGTTGGCCAAAGTTGAATGAGCTGAAAAGTGGACCATAGTTGGTCAAAGCTGAGCTCGAGGTGGACCAGAGTTGGTCACGCTTGAGATCCTAAGTGTTGAGAATATTGTTGTGTGGGAATGAGACTCGTTCTCAGAACCCACGGTTTTCGTCACAGGTAAGTAGGTAAGTTAAGTCCAACCGTTAAGCTTGGACTCGCACCTGCACCCATGCCATGCCATATAGGACCGTTGGTTACGGTTGATTGAGGATTGATGTCTTGCGAGTACATTCCATGTACTCACCTGGCTTTTCATGTGGCCAGATCCTCCTACCCCCGTCGCCGAGTACCCCTTGTACGAGAACTAGATCCGGTATCCAGGCAGAGCCCTGTGGAGTCAGGCCCTCTTCGTCGCCCGCTTCCGCCAATCCGCTGACGCCCTCTGATGAAGTTATGTTCGATAAATAATGTACAAACTGTTGTGTGCGCTAGGGCGCAGCCTTGTAATGAGACCCTTGTAATCCATCGTCGGTTCCCGACCCCTTAATAAAGTGGTTATGTTCTGTTATCAAGTTGTCATATATTCAGTGCTCCTGGGACTGATATATGGGGTAACTCGATCTCCGGATCGGGGTGCCACAGAACACAACATAATGATGTTACCGGCATCAGTGGAGAAATAATTCGGAGGTTCCCAACTACCAATGTCCGACGGTGCAGAGTGGAACAGAGGCACTACGGACTGTCAATATTGCTGCCTCGAAAGTAAAAGCAAAATCAAGCCAAAACTATTGAGCATGAAGAAAATCCTAACCTTAGAAATTCCGCATTTTGAATCTACTTGAATCCTTCATGAAAACAGTATCTAAAGAATTGGAACGAAGATTAGACCTGGAATTAAAGATTGTCTAGAGGAATTAGAAAGCCCGCTCCCTATAGACCAGGGCCAGTACGAGAGTGCCGGACAGTTGGTCGATTCGACACTTTGCCGCTATTGGGGCTACAACAGACGGATTTTTTTGTCCGGTGTCTAGGGCTATTGGAGCGCGATGGAGATAATCTAAGGTTACCGTTTTTTTAAATTCAATACTTTTAGAGTTTTGTGAGCGATATTTCTGCTCCCGAGCTCACAGGCTCCTAGCTGAATAACAAAATCGGAAAAAAATGTAAAACATTTCAAACAAATTTGAAAAAAAAAATTGTGATGATTATATACAAGTTTTCTAAATACATGCATAGTTTTGTAATGAAATGACATGTGTGGTACTCCGTACGAATACAATAAAATCAGTGCTCTGGAAACATATTTTTAAATATCTTTTTAGCCTTTGTTTTTATTTTTTGTACAGAGCATCACAAATATCATTCACTACTTAACCCAGCACATAATAATTTTTTTGCATATATTTGTCACCAATTTTTTTCAGATCTTAAATGTTTATTATTATTTTTAATTTTTTGTTGGGTGTGTGTGAATTTCCGTAGAGTTTTTTTATTGGTCACGAGGCTGACCATTCCACCCATTGCTGCCTAGGGCACGTTTGGTAGCCAACATCAATATTTGAGCCCAGCGAGACTAGGCCGGTCAGGGGTAGGTTTGGGAAAACCAACCTCTGGGCCATGTTTTACATCCCGTTTGGTAGGTCGCAAGCCTTTTTGGTGCATCACAGGAAAACATGAAACCCAGTGCTTGGTTACATGCTTTGCATGCTCTAAGGCGACTACACGTGTGTTTGGTTAGCTGCGTAACAGCCGCTACTGTAACCTCTTCTCTACTCGGTGAGGTTACCAGCCATAGCATACACATGATGACGATTATAGAAGCAGTGCTTAAAAAAGACATACCATTGCAGTATCATAAACCGGTGCTTAAAGAAGTACGATTCCACATGAGCAGTGCTTAAACAACAGGTAGTAGGAAGTAGTCTCCTAATCCACTATTCTAGTTTACCCTCTTCTTCATCAAGTTCTCTGGGTGCTGACTGCATTGCTTCACCATCTCACAACCAGATTTGTTGAAGATGATCACTCTGAAATCCTTGTCAGCGATCTTCTTGAACATGAGAAGGTAACCAATATGCAGGTCATGAGCAATGGTGAAAGTTGGCCACCCCCGATCAAGGCATGCTTTACCATTGAGATTAGAGAGGGTGACTGTCCAGACACAACCTATGTTCATCCTAAGTGTGATCTCTGCAGGCACCTCTCCCAAGTATGGCCTGAAGGCCTCAGGAACTGGAGGGACTCCTAAGCCAGGGCGATCAGAACCTTGCAGAAGTGGTCAGGTGACACATCTTCCTTCATCCAGACAATGTTCACCTTCTTACCGGTGGAACTTCCTCCAACAACCTACAAGTATGAACATATGGTACATGTAACGCCCCAAGATCGGTACTATGCAGATTTTAGCGTTCCAGCCAAATCCGCATAATAACGATCCTAAAGGACGCCCACCAAGCATAACGTGCACGTCGCAACACACACGTTATGCGGGTGGAATTGTGATAACATTACAACAGTTCTCGATGGAACCCACAAAAGAACATATATACAACAACGACTCACCGAGTCAAGAGCAAAGATACAATACAAAGATCCAAAATAACAACGGAAGCGGGTAGCGTCGGGTACGGACAAGATACAAATTGGACTAAGAGTCCTGAAGATAAACGAAGGCACCATATCCCTGCCCAGGCCAAGCCGGAGGGATTCCCAAGCTAACGTCGTCAGACTTCGAACCTGTCGGCTGCATTGGAATAGCAGCCCCGAAGGGGTCAGTACTAGTAGAAGTACTGGCAAGTAATACTCACAAGATATCAAAGCTGGAATTCCGGGGAAGAGGGTTAGCGATTGAGGCGGCAGCAGGCAGCACTAACAACTTATAGAGACACGCTACAACTATCGTCTAATAGAGACAAGGTAAGAGAGCGCATAGGAAACCAACTATACTACTCACCAAACAAACCCACCCTAAAACGACTCCCTCGTATCCTCGGCCCACGAGGAAGAAGTCCGGGCACTCACACGGTGGACAAGTTTTATGGGTTATTATTCAAGTAATCTATCTTACTAATCAAGTTATAATCATTAGGTGCAAGTTGTCTATGATCTTTTTAGCCAGCGCATTTCACCAAGTCGTCCATAACCACGGACACGGCTTTTCAAAAAGATTTAACCCTGCAGGGATGCACCAATGAACCCACACGCATCGAAACACTCGCTTAGAGGTGTACCGGTGGAGCGTTCGACGCAATACTTCCCTTCAATACAAACAAGTCCAGGGAGCCACCTAGCTAGGTCTGATCCACCTTGAGAGTCCAGCCGAAGCTTCGAGGTGGGCCTAGCCGTTGCGTGAACGGCTTCGGGAGGGAACACTCATACGATTGCCCCTCCTTCCACATGCGGTTAACGCACGGTCCGCAACAACTATCGAAACACCCGAACTACTTGTGGCATCCTGGACAAGTTTGAGGATCCGGTAATAGATTGCGGGGAGGCCCATAGAACTCCCACATGTGGTTAGTGCGCTCAGTCTTGGATCAGCGGAAAAGAACTCGGGTCCTAGGCGACACTAGCAGAACAAATCACCACGATTGGCCTTCCGCCGGTGCCTTATCTTTATTAAGTTATTCCCATCGCAACAGAAATTAAAGATTACCATTTAAGTTGAGTCTAGCTATCATGTTAACAACAAGACTAGATAAAGAGAACAGGACTCAAGCAAAGCACCTAAGCATGCACTAGGACTCGCAAGGCTAACAAGGTAAACAAACAACAGGGTATTAGGATGTGGGGGTGTGGCTATATCATGGCTGCCAGGTAAACATGCAAATAGGATCGAGACACAAGCATCGTGACATATGGCTAGCAAGGAACAAAAGATAGGATGAGTAAGAGACAGAAAACAAGCAAAGATAGCAAGGGAGTATCACTTGCCTGCAATCCGGTAGAGGTAGCAGAACATGTCGTTGCTCACATCAACTCAACGTCCTATCCCGAAGAAGCAACGAACACTGGGCAACGAAAAAGATGCATTTTACTCTACGGCAAAAGAAGCGGCAAGTTGATGACATGATGCATGACAAATTAAAGGTTGTCCAATTTTATTCCCTAACACATGGCAAATCATTTTAAATGGGATCGGTGCACAATATAGGTGCACCGGACAAAAACCCATATTAAATTGATTTAATTCGACTAAATGGGTAAAGGTGCGATGTTAATTAAGCATGCATGAGTTTATAAGATACGGATATATATATATGGCATAGGGGTTAGGGTTGGGGTCACACATCGGATTCGGGGATCTTCGGATTTGGAAACCGTCGTCTTCGGGTCGGAGAGGAAGTAGTCGATGTAGTCGAAGTAGTCGAAGTAGACGTCCGTCCGGAGTCGAGATAGCCGAAGTAGTCGTTCATCCGGAGTCGAAGTAGTCGAGGTAGTCGACATCGTGGAAGTAGTCGAAGTAGGGTCGTCGTCGTTGAAAGTGCATGGTCGCCCCCATGCATGGTTTTGGTAATTAATGACAATCTCTATGGACTAATACTTGCATTGAGCTATATTTGTAGGTTGTCCATTTGCTTGCTTGTTCTCCATTTGTTGGAGTCAAGGTTAAGGGAAGAAGAAAAGTTTGTGTTGATCAAGGCTTTGTGCGGGATGATCATCACTCAAGGCCAAGTGAAGATATGCCGAAGAGTGCTTCTCCCATATTGGTGTATGGGGGAGCAACATGTGAATCTTCACCAAGCGAAGCGCAATCAAGAAAGGTGGTGCGTCTTGAGGAGATGAAGATCGTCTTCTTCGACCTCAAGTGGATTAATGCGCAAGGCAAAGGTATGATATTGATAGGGTTTTCTATTTTACCGGTCTCATGATGTTAGTTGAGAGACCGGGTTATAGGATAGATAGCCGTACTATCAAGAGTGGCTCTCGACCGAATATCTCGACCGTATTGTTGTAGAGAGCACGAACCTTTGCATCATTGCAATCATCTTTATTGGTTCTTATTTGTCTCTTATCGTGGTGTGGTCTTGGTGCTTGTCGTGCTTGTCATGACAAAGCCAAGTTCACCGAAAACGGTTTTCATAAGCATCTTCTATTGCGGTTTCGGTATTGGAGATTTTGCCGGTTCATCCGTGCGGAAGATTTACCTCTTCCATTTCTTTGCAAAATCTCCATTGCTTTTTTGCCATTTTCAAAGGTTGCTTTTGTTGTCCTCTTTCCAACAAAATTGGTTTTACTTCATTCGGACTTCAATTGCAAAAGTTTCGGCATTTCCGGTTTTCAAAAAGGAGTTTTTAACTTTCCCCATTTGATTTTATTATATTTTCTTGGACTATGATGTTTCTCTGCATAATCTTGTTGTGCTCGTTGTGACGATTCCAACGAGTCCAAGATTATCGAAAACGGAGTTCGTGGGTGAAAGTTATTGCATTTCCGATTTGCACATGGGAGCTTTTACCTTTTCCAATTTATCTTTATAATATATTCTTGTACTATGATGTTTCTCTGCATATTCTTGTTGTGCTCGTTGTGACGATTCCAACGAGTCCAAGTTTATCGAAAACGGAGTTCGTATGCGAGAGATATTGCATTTCTATTTCGGAGTTTTTATTAGACAGATTTCAAAAAAATGAAAAAGGAAAAAAAAAGGCCTGCCGGCCTGGCCGGGCCGAGGCCGGCCCAAGGCCGGGACGCTCGGGTGCCTCCCCGGCCCGTCCCCCGCGCGCCAGGCTGGGCCACGGCCGGCTCCAGGCCGGAGCTCTCGGGCTCCCTGCCGGCCTCGCGCGCCTCGCGGGCCGGCCCAAGGCCGGGGAGCAGGCCGGCTCCCCTGGCTCCTCTGTTTCTATTCGATCGACGCGTTCTGTTCCGGCCGGCCTGGCCGGCTGCCAGGCTGGGTGCAGGCCGGGCCGCCTGGGCAGAATTTTTTCCTTCTTTGTCCCTGTTTTTCTCCTCCAACGGCTCCTTTTTGGAGCCACCTATAAAAGGGTTTTCTTCCCCATTTTTTGTGTAGATCTCATCCCTTGCTCTCTCTCCTCCATTGCCAACATTTTGAGAGCTCGATTCCCTCTAATCCCTCCGATGATTCTTGCCCAAATTTAGGGAAACAAGAGAGGAGATCTAGATCCATCTTTCCACCAAACAAAATCTCCTCTAAGTGAGGGGAACTTGTGGGATCTAGATTTTGGAGTTCTTGGTGTTTCTCCTCCGTTCTTCCTCCTAAATCCCTCCGTAGCATTAGTTGCTTCGGTTGGATTTTGGGGAAAATAATTTGACAACTTGGTGTGATCTTCCCCTTTTGCATTTGTTGCATCGGGTTGTGCTCCCCACGGTGATTCGTGGGATTGACGCTTGGGAGCTTGTTACTCTTGGGTCATTGGACCCTAGACGGTGGTGGTGCCGTGAAGACTTCGGCTTGTGAAGCTTCGGCACGTTGGGAGCCCCCAATTGAGTTGTGGGTGTGTGCCCCAAAAGTTGTAAGGGCTCCAGAATCCGCCCCGAAGGATTCCGATAGTGGAAGGTGAGCCAAACCTTTGGGTGCGGTTCATCGGAGAATAGGGTGAGGCCTTTGTGGCATCTTGAGTAGGCCTTTTGTGGCGAGCTCACACCCCTCCAACGAGACGTACTCCCTTAACAAGGAGGAACTCGGGAATAAATCTTCGTCTCCGCGTGCCTCGGTTATCTCTATACCCGAGCTTTTACTTATGCACTTTACATTGTGATAGCCTTCGTGCTTGATGTTTATATTTAGCTATCACCTTGTTGCTTGCCTTGTTTAGCATAAGTTGTTGGTGCACTTTAGGTAAACCTAGAATTTTAGGTTGTTGGCTTGTTAATTTAAACACCTAGTTTTATTCCGCAATTATCAAGCCCCTAAATAGAAAAAGTTTTAATCGCCTATTCACCCCCCCCTCTAGGCGACATCTCGGGCATAGTTGTTCTTTCAATTGGTATCAGAGCCTCGTCTCTCTTGTTTGGCTTTACCGCCTAGAGAGTAAAGATGTCGTCTAGGGATTTAGTGCACAATTCCTTGTTTAGATTTAATGGCACAAATTTTAATGTTTGGAAAACTCATATGCTTAGTCACTTACGGGTCTTGGACCCCAATATTGAGCGTATCTTAGATATAGGTTTTTCTCTTCCAAAGGACTACGAAAGTACGACTTTAGAGGACGAGAAAAATTTATATCTAGATGCTCTAGCCTCTAATGAGTTTTGCAAGTTTGTGAGTGTAGTAATTTTCGAGTCAATCATGCCTCTCCGGGATGCTCATGATCTTTGGACCAAGCTTCAAGACAAATATGGAGTGTCCAACATTATTGAGGATGATTGTTCTCCCTCCACCTCCGGCCGTGACGAGTTCTCGTCTTCATCTACTTTACCAAAATGTGGTAAGCCACAATCCAATGTGATGGTGAGTAGTGATGGTTTTTGCAATTTGGATAGTGAGCTCTTTATTGATGATTCTCCACCTCTATCTAGTTGCAATGATTCATCTTTGGACCTAAACACACATAGCACTATAAATGATTCACATGCTAGTGTTGATAGTCCTTGCATATCATCTAAAAGTTGCTTGGATAAATCTCTCTATGATATGCTTGCTTTATCTTGTTTCAATGATAAAAATGCTTGTGTTCCCTCTAACTCTTGCATGAATGTCAATATAGAGGAAACCCAATTAATTATGGAACAAGATGTGAACTTAAGTAGCTCAAAAACTAATTGCTCATCTTCATCCACCTCTCATTGCCTTATGGCTAAATCTTCTTCTAGCAATGATAATAGTAATGATGATAATGATGATGTAGCGGACCTGCACTTAAAAATTGGCAAGATCCCTGTGTATAGTGCTAGTCCCTGGATCGAATCGCTAGCACACACAGTTTACGATGAATACCATAACATTGTATCAATTTATTACACGAATGATCCAGAAGTTATAAATATTCATTACAAGGTGCATAGCTCGAAGCTAGCTTTGAAAGAGTTGCAGCGGAATAAATAACATAAAGCATGGAGTCCTCATCATCTCGATGCAGCCACAGGCGAGCATGTTGGTTGAAGACTCGAAACCCTGATTCGATCCTTACTAATCGTCACTAATCATCAAGACAACCTGCAACAGTAAAAGCGTTGCAGCTAAAAATTGGTCAGAACCATATGAATGGATCTGGCAAGTGATACTTGTGGACTCATAAAGGAAAACTTCTAACATCTATATGCATATCTGGCTGGTGGAGTTTTGAAGGCTCTTTGCGTAAAGCAAGTTTTATCCTATAAAAACATTTTGACTCAATAAGTGGTAACACTGGGAAACTCCAGCATAACCGTGACAACACTTGGTAAACTCCAGTGTGTCAGGTGACTACACACGGTAAACTCCGGTGAGTCACTTGTTGTTGTTCACTAACAAGTTTTATTTAGAAGTTGGCATGATGAGATTCTTCCATTGTCATCCTTGTCCAGCTGCTCAGAATTGTCCGTAACCGGGGACACGGCTATGATCATAGTTTGACACTCTCGAGAGGTTGTGCACTTTCACCACGAGACTCAATCAACCCATTCTGTCCTTGATCCTCATGTAGTGAAAAGGAAAGGAGAAGATTGAGACGAGACTTTTTGGGAATAGTCCCTACTTAGTCAAGATAGGGGCCATCTATCAAGTGGCTGCACGGGAAGCAATCTAAACTTGGAGCAACTTCAAATCTCTTTGATCCTGAGTGGTTGTCGGCAGTGTGATCCATACTCCAAAACTGGAGAATCAACCTCTTCTAGCAATTTTATACTCCCAAAACTGGGGAAATGCTTAAACCAACCACACACCCAGGTAGTTCTTTAACTTAGTTATTTTTCAAAACATTTACCAAGACAACATCTTTGCAAGGCTAAGAAAATCTACTAAGTTAAAGGCTACTACAACAACATGGTATAAGAGGGGTGGCTACACTACTTTGGGATTTCATAGCATAGCATAGCATAGCATAGCATAGTAGTAGTACTCCTATAATGCATACTACTCAACAAAATAGCTACTCATGCATAGACAAAATACTTAGGGAAAATTATGCACTGAGCATCACTTGCCTTGGAAACAGGTTGAGCAGGAGCAACACTTGCTAGAATTCCCGGGTCTCTCCGAATAATCTAATTAAAATAAACAAGCCACACATAAACACATAAAACAACAATAACAATACAACAAATTATGCTATGCATGAAATGCATCTAAAATCATAAATAAAATACTAACTATTGTTTTCTGGTTTTTAGAAACATGCATGAAGTCAAAATGCATTTAAAACAATTTTTAATATAATAACAACACAAAACAATTCCCAAAAAGGGAATAAACACTAATTTAAAATTACTATAAACAAAATAATTACAGAAAATATGGGAGTGGTCTTACTGGACAGAGGACTTCAAAACTAAACTAACCCAATTGGATTCACTCAAAAAGGTATTCTTAAACTAAAGTTATGCCAAATTTACTCAAACAACACATTTGAAATTTGAATAAGTTTAAACATGTAAAAATAGAAAACTAAAACACAAGAAAGATTCTACAGGTTCTAAGGATTTCAAATATATAAAAATATTTGAATTTGGCCAAACCAATAAAAAGTTATGATAAATCTAAGTTGCAGGGGCTTTTCTGCAAAACAGACAGAAACTGCTAAATTCGGGAAAATACACAGAAATTTCCCTGCCACATGGCAGCTTCCTATTGGCTGGGTCTGCTGACTGTACGCTGACTGGGCTGCTGACTGTGCTGCCACGTCAGCGTACCGATTCGGTAAATAAAAATTAAAACATAGCCGCTGGATCTAGATCCAACGGCTCAGATCTAATTGACCCGTACCGGCGGCGCTAGGGTTAGGCCGCGCGGTGGCCGACGGCGGTGACGGCACGGCGAGGCGCGTTCCGAAGAAACTACGGCGAGCTAGGACGGACTCGTCATACCTGGACGTGCAGGACGACTAGACGGTCTCGGTGGCGTGGCTGGCGGCGGTGGGGTGCACGGGCTCGACGACAATTCCTCGCCGGAGTTGGCTCCCACGGCGGCCGACGGTTGTCGTGGACGAATACGTCGATCTGGGGGCACAAGAATCACCAAACGGTGTCAAAATTATGCGCACGAAACAAAGAAGGAGAGAGGGAGTAGAGGGAGGGCGCGGGGTCGCCGGTCTTCACCGGAATCGACGAAAACGGCCGACGGCGACGGCGGTGATGCGAGCTCGAGAACGAGCGGCCTGGGGGCTCTCGGAGAGGGATTTTTGGGGCAAAAGGAAGAGGAGAGGGAGGGCTATAAGGTGGGCGTCGTGGGAGGGGAGGGGGTGCTGTGTAGTGGCCGAAATCAAGAGGGGAAGATGGTGCGGTTTCGGCCATGAAAGTCCACCAGCGGGAGGAGGAAGGTCGGATGACGTCAGCAATGACGTCATCATTTTTTTTATTTTCTGAAATCTTTTAATAGCTTCTAAAATACAAGTCCAAAATTTATGAAATAAATTTGTAAAAACTTGTAATAAAAATCTTTACTAGGATAACTCATTTGGAAAATATTTTACACACTTTTTATTTACAAAATGCCACTGGCATTGAAATGGCCTTTAATTTGGCATTTTACTTAAAAGAAAATATAGATAAAATTATTTCTGTTTTTAGGCAAAATAATTAATTACAAATTTTTAAACCAAGTTTATATTTAAGTCTTTTTCAAACAATTTGAGAAAATACTTTTTAGAACACTTAGGCACTATACTTGGCCATCAAATAAAATCATAAAAGTCAAAATATTTAAGAGAGCATAATAGGCCCCTTTTTATCATTTTCTCAAATAGGGTTTAAAGTGGAAATAGAATTCCAACTTTTGAAATTTCAAAAGCAACAAGCCAAGAAAAATATGAATGCATGCATGATTTTGGATTTCCAAAACAAAATATAATAATTTTCAAAAAAGTTTTTGATTTTTCTGATTTTTCAAAAATTTGAAAATCTTGGGATGTTACAGATGATGATAAAAATAATGAAGAAGATGATGTGGAAAGGTTAATGCTAGGCTTCAAAATAACGGTCTTATGATTCTTAAAGCCCTTCCTAAAAATAAAAATGCTCAAGCTATGCTCTTTGAAATTATGAAAACGCTTATTGAGCGCGGGGAAACTATTGAGGCTTTGGAAGCAAGCCTTGATGAAAAGGGTAAGATCGAAAGAGATGATGCTATGGAGAAAGCATCATTAGAAGATGCTCTTGTGGAAGAGCAAGAGACTCGGGCTTCTCTTGAGGAGAAATTAGAAAATATCGAGGAGTCTCATAATGAAATAATTGCTAAGATCATTAAAGAACGTGACCATGCTCATGCTAAATATAAAGTCACGAAAAATGAAAATGCTAGATTAAATGATGAGCTTGCCAAGTTGTCTTCTTCTATTGATAATGTCAATGATGCTTGTGCTACTAACTCCAATTCTTGTGAAGCATCTACTTTGAAGGAGAATGTTGAGCTAAGGGCTCAACTTGAGTTGCTAACTAGCAAGTATAGGGAGTTGGAAGAAAATCATGAAAAGCTATCTAGCTCTAATGATGAACTTCTAGCATCCTATACTTGTCTTAAGTTAGCTCATGAGGCCATCACTTCAAAGGTAACATCTAGTGAGCCTCATGTGGATAATAGCACAACTTCAACTAAAAATGCTAAAATGTCATGTGCTAGTCCTAGTAATTCATCCACTAAAAATATTGGTACATCATGTGATGAATTACTCGCTTTGCCTTGTTGTCATAACAATGAAGCTTCTACTTCCTCTAGTGCATTTGTTGCCACTAACCATGTAGAGGAAATAAAAGACCTCAAGGCCCAAGTCACTTCTTTGAAGAATGACTTGGAGAAGCATCATGAAGGGAAGCGTGCACTTGACAATATGTTGAGTGTGTAACAATCCCCCAATGACAAGAGTGGACTTGGATTCAACTCCAACATCAAGAACAAGTCCAAGGTTGAGAAGAAGAAGGGCCAAGTTCAAATCAAGAATCCGGCCAACATCATTTGCTTCAAGTGCAAGCTAGAAGGGCACCATGTTCGTGATTGCCCAATGAAGAAGAAGAAGACTCTTAGTGAGAAGCAACTAGGGAAGCGGCCTCTTGTTCAATCTCGTGCTCAACCACGAGTTGAACAACGGCCACCTCCTAAGAAGACTCAAGCCTATGCTCGTCAAGTTGAGGAGCCTATTAAGAAGAAGAAGAGTCGGTGTTGCTACCTTTGCCGTGGCAAAGGTCATTTTGCTTCTTCATGCACTAACGGTACCGTATCCAACCCTATTATAGTTGATGATGCTTATTCTCTTGGGAAGGATAGAAGTGGCAATGTGTTTGCCAAATATGTGGGAGCTCAAAGTGGTGTCAAGAAAAGCACCATTTGGGTTCCCAAGCCTATTGTGACTAACCTCTTAGGACCCAACTTGGTTGGGGACCAACAAGCTTCAACTTGATCAATAGGTTGATGTGGAGGACATTGGTGACTTGGCTATTTTTTAAGAATTAAGGGATCTTCATGGTTTTATTTCATCAAGCCAAGTCAATTGGATTATCACTTACCTATCTCATATCCAATGCTTCCTCCTTGCGGTAACTTGTATTTAATTCATATAATCATTGAAAGTTGCTTGCTCCCTTGCATGTGTTAGTTTTGTCCCTAGCATGTGCTTGTATATGATATCCTACTTTTCTACTTGTCTTGTTGTTCAAGGTTGTGTATGATAGTTGTATATCATGTATGTGTAATTTGTGTGTTGAGCTTCATTGAATCTTGTGTGGATTTAATTTGGCTTTTTGAGATATTAATGGACTATCCCATTGTAACAGCCCCAACTTGGTAATGAAAAATACGAAGAATTTTTCCATTTTTGTTCCTTTGTTTGCATCATAGCATCCATATGCATTTTTGTCATTCCTAACTATGCACCTTGTTTTGCAAACCGAGGGAAATGGGAGGCCAACCTTTCCCAACACCTCCTACCAAATGCAATGCCCAACTTGGCAACCGCTAAATGAACTTCCAAATTGTTAGGAAGTTCCAGCTTTGCATTGTATAACAATTTCTCACTTTTCAAATTTTGCTAAATAAGAAATAACATGAGAGTTCAAGTTGGCCTAATCCAATCTCTATTTTGGAACCAATCTAAACATTCCAAAAATTCAAACTAAATTCATGGGGAGCTCTAGTATTATTGTGAGGGTCTCCATGAATATTTCCAATATTTTTGGATATGTCTAAATACTCCAAATAAATGAATTTTGGAAGATCTCAAAAATGCCTTCATTTAACCCTGTGAACAAATCATGGCCTAGACATTTTATTTTGCTCCCCAAAATTTTGTGGAGGTTAAAAAGCTTAAATGGAGTCTATGTGTTTTTTTCCAGATTTTATGAACATGATTTAGTGCCTCCTTTAAATTCCTGAAGTCAGCTGAACTAAAAAGGAAAAACCAAAATTTTGGAATTTGTTTAAAATTCTGATAGTGGTCCCCACTGTCAGCTTCCCTCTCTCTTCCCTCTCCCTCACTGTGCGCCATGGCACTAGCGCCATGCCGCGCAAGCGGTCGACACTCCACTCGCCCCCTTGAGGTCAAGTGGACCTCATCGACGCCACCTGCTCCCCCCATTCGCCCTCCTCCCGTTTCCCCTCTCTATTCGGTCCAAGGAAACCTAACCCTAGGCCTCCCCGAGCCCCCTGTCGCCGCCTCCGATGACCAACGAATCGCCGCCGTTAGGGAGGCCGTGCCGTGGATCGGTGAGGGGCATCACCTCCGCCGTGACCTCCTCTCCCTCAAGGTCGAAGGAATCGATGCGGGGCCTCCCGAATCGCTGCCGTCGTCCCGTTCTTCCCCGCCGCCGACCGCCGCCGCCGCGCACGCTCGGCTCCGATTCTGGCCACCCCCGACTTCTCCGACCGTACCATAACACTCAGGGTGAGGCCGCCGTCCTCCCGGACATCCCCTTAGCTCAACTCTCCCTCTAGCTCGCTTGGGCGCCGTCGCTCGCCGTTCTCCGCCGCGGATCGCCGTCGGCTAGGCCGCTCCGGTGACCTTAGAGGGGTGGCGCCGCCACTTTTAGGTAGCCCGCGACGCGCCGTTTTCCCTTGCACCCTGCGCTCGATTCCTCGCGCTCTCGTTCGCCGTCTCCGTGCGGCACCGCGCCGTGATCACCGTGTCGGCGCGCGACGGTCGTGGCATTGACCCGCACGCGCGCGTGCCCGACGCTCCGGCCGGGGAACCGGCCTGGGCCGGCTTTGGGGCCGGTTGGTTCCGATGCCGCCCCGGCCTGGCACCGGTCTGGGCCGGCCACGAGGCCGGCTCCTTCTGGCCTGGGCCCGGCCTAACGCCCGGACTGGGCCGGCTCTGAGGCCGGCACCCTCTGCCACTGACCCGGCCTGCAAACCGGCCTGGGCCGACCTGTGGGCCGGCCTGCACAGTAAAAACAGATTTTTGTTTTAAATTGGATTATTTCATAACTTTTCAAATATTGGTCCAAATTCAACAAATAAAATACCATCCTGATCAGAAAGACAAACTCTAACTAATGGACCAATTGAAATGTTAATTTGAAACCATATCTTGCTGTTTATTTAAGAATTCCTAAAATGGGTTATTTAATACCCAAATTGGGAAATTCACAACTTATTAAATAGTGATCCAAAAATTATGAATTAAATATCAATGTGATCCACACGTCAAATGCTATCAAATTATGCCCTTATCACATCATGATCACAAATTCTTCCTTGATGTTATTCATAATTTTGTTAAATGAATTAAATTTAATTATTTAATTAAATTGCTATTTATTCCTCGGTGATCCGAAAATTATAAATAAATTACCAAAATGATCGGAATGACGAACCCTACCCATTTCATGTCATGTTCATGCATTTTGGGCCACTTCTCTAATAATATATTAATTTGTAAAGAATATGGTCACTAAGATAAAATATGGGGTTGTATCCAAATAATTGCACTAATTATTTGGCTCCCCATTTAATTTTGCTTTTAATGTATATGATGGTATCTTTGCATCAATTGGACATGTCATCATGTGATTGCGCATTGCACCTTGTGTTCGTGTGATTTATGTGTTCTTTGTATTTTTCTTTTGGGTATCGCTAGATTCCGGAGTCGAGGGTCTCTCCACTTACCCCGACGAGCAGTACTTCACACCCGGGCAACAAGGCAAGAGATAACCTAACCTTCTTGGCATCTAGCATCCAATGTTTATAAACTTATTTTATCCACCATAATATTGCATGCGATTCAACTGTCTCTTTTGATCAATATTAGAGTATCCTATGAATTGCATGTTCTTCCCCGAGCCAATCACATGTATCCCTACCTATGAACCCTAGCGTTGATGTGTTGGCCGGTTACGAGTTATAAATGTTGGTTATATGCTTAGCCATGCTTAGAAATGCTTAGTTGAAATACTAGTTATGTCCGTTGTTGAATTCCATAATTATTGATGTTGATGGAATGATTCGGGCATGGTGGATATATGTGATGCTTAATTAAAATGCTAAAGGCTTGGATGAGTTGCCCTCGGGGAGGGTGTTTTGCCTCATTCTTGCCGCCTAGGCTGAGAGTGCTTTTAGCTAGAACCAAGAACCGAGCGTGCTTCCATTGGTGGGTGTATGGGCGCCTTACTGACCGAATAATTTGTGAGGGGCTTGTCAAGGGTCCTCTAGTTTGCTATTTCCATTTGCGCGTGAGTGTGTGGGTGGAAAAGAAACGAGGATGATGGTGGTGTTTAGGATGTGGCCGCGGGGCAGGGCGCTGGGAGCGCTGAACCTGTCCTTCCGCACACTGATGGTCCTTGAGTAAGCCTCATGCATTGTAAAGGTCTAACCGCGCCCGCTTGCCGGCCTTCCTGTTGTAGCCCCACATGTGGACAACACCATGGACAACATGCCGATTAGCCCAATGACAAGATCAAGAGTCAAAGCTCTTCATGAAAAGGTGACCTCGCTCCTCTCGATGTGTGATCTCGACCTCCCTTTGAATTGTTTGCTACCTCATGCCGGTACCTTGTGTATACTCAGGATCCACCCGGAAGATGACCCACAATGGAGTCAAGAAGATGGCCAAGAGGAAATCCAAGAAGATGGGCAAGAAGAGGAAGAAGGAGGCAAAAGCTCAAGGCGGAGCCAGCCGGCCTCCAGGCCGGCCTGGGCCGGCCCCCAGGCCGGACCCCCACCCGAGTCGGCCGGCCCCCAGGCCGGGCCTCCACCCGACGCAGCCGGCCTCCAGGCCGGCCCGGGCCGGTTTCCAGGCCGGACCTCCACCCGACGCAACCGGCCTCCAGGCCGGCCTAGGCCGGTTTCCAGGCCGGCCCTCCACCCGACGCAGCCGGCCTCCAGGCCGGCCTAGGCCGGGTCTCCACCCGACGCAGCCGGCCTCCAGGCCGGCCTAGGCCGGTTTCCAGGCCGGATCCCCACCTCCCTGCCTCGTTTTGTACTAAGACTATAAATAGCTCTCCCCTTTCCCCATTTGAGGTCAGACTGAACTTGAGACTTGTGTGAGCTATGCTCCTCCTCCCTCGTAGCTAGGGTGCCTCGTTGAGGTAGATCTTGTTGTTGCTACTCTTTCACTGCGGTGTCTCTAGTAGTGCAAACCAATCTTTCACTGCGGTGATTCTATTGGATCGGTGGACCGGCCGGTAAGAGCAATCGGTTTCAACAAGAGTAAGTTTGGCTTTGATTCTTCGATCCAAAGGCTACCTTTTGAGGGTTTGTTGTTGGGTCGAGTTCTCAGCAGGATTTGCTAGTTATCCTTGTGTTTTACCCACGAATCTCCCTCGCTACCCCTCCGTGTTCTTCGTGTTCATCCCCTTTTCCCACTCAAATCCGTGAAGATCGGGCCTAGCCCTACAACATTTGGTATCAAGAGCAAGGGTTTCCACGGATTTGGATCGTGTTTCCACCTTTTATTAGCCATTTTTCCACCAAAATTTTTCTTCCCCATACCAATTTCGAAAATTCAAAAAAAAATAGCCCATATGGATTTCGTTCGATCTTTCGATTTGGTGAGCGATTTGTGGTTTTGATCCACGGATCTCGTGCTTAAGACCTTTTCCCCACTTTCCGTTGGTGTTTTCCGGAGGCCTTTTCCGCTCCAAGTCCAAGTGTGCCGCGCAATTCGTTGCCGGCGGTACTACCGTCCGAACGGCCGGTATTACCGCCCGCAATCGGTCCTACCGCCCGTTCGGCCGGTGCTACCGCCGCACGACTATTCACCGAGTTCATCTTCGTGTCGCTTCATCGCTACCTCAACAACATCAAAGGTATAGCTTCCGACACATCCATTTCCATTTCGCGAAACTTGTTTCCTAGGAGCTAGCTCTTCATAGTGTGAGCATTGCACTAGTGTGACACCAAGTGACCATATCATAATCTTGTGAGCATCTAGTTGTAGCGGACTCGGCTCGGGCAAAAGCATAAAGCAAAAAGAGAAATAGAAAAGATTAAAAAAAAAAGCCGAGCCGTGATCCTAGTCATCCTCAAGCTCCAATAACCAATAGAGAAATGGGTACACTTGTGCAAATCGGGTGCTCTTTCCCATACACTTGAGCTAGTTGTCCTTCGAGAGGTGGTGCGGCACGAGCATAGTCTTTGTTAGGTCCAAGTTGCTCCTCCCTATAGTTGCACCATCCACGTTTGTCTCCACGTGTGAGTCTCCTTTGTTTCTCGGATTGTGTGGTTAGTCTCTTTTGTTTCTTGATCTTTGTGGTTATCCTCCACTTGTTGCAATAGCCTTTTCGTTGGTTTCGTTTTGATTTCTTGCCACTTTACCATACCTAAGCTCCTCATAAGTGTGTGTGTGGGTCGCTTTTGGATTGCTAATCAAACACTCTTACTCTTGTGACACCATCGTCTCGGACGGCAAGCCCACTTGTCCAATACTATCAACCAAAGGTAAGAGCGGTTTTTAGCCACCACATATTCCACATATCACTTGTGTTTGCTTATCATGGCTAGGGAAGAACAAGACGCCGACTTCGGCAAACAAGCGGAGGCCCTGAGGAGGTACATCGACGACAACTTACGCCGCTACGAGGAGCGCCATCACGCCGCACAACGTGAAAACGCCGAGCGCTTCGCTCAAATACAAGACGACCAACGTGAGAACAAGGCGCGTTCCATTCGTCTCGAGGAGCTTCTCGAGAGACGACACCGGCACTCTTCGCAATCAAGCTCAAGGTCTTCACATCGTTCCACCGTACGAAGCAAAGGTCCAAGTGAGATTGGTCAAGGTCAACACCACGACATGCCTCCTCCACAAGCGAACTTGGACCATCACCAACACCAAGACCAACATCGTCAAGAAGAGCCGCACCCCCAAGCGATCATACACCATCAACACCATCAAGATCGTCATCGACAAGAGATACCAATTCCAAATGCTAACTTCGATCCCCAACACCGCTATGAAGATAATCGACATCATCGTCATGACCTACCTCCACATCGAGCCCGCCGAGTGCCATTGGCCGACAATCATATTGATCTTGAAGACAATGAGGATTATGTGCCGCGCCACCATCAAAGGCATCGTCACGAGACCGCCATCGACACCATGATGATGATGATGATGAGGATGATCGCAAGAACCGTTTCAATCCTCCCAAGCTCGTCATTCCTAAGTTCCATGGCACCAACGACCCGGAAGACTATATTGCATGGGAATCCAAGGTCTCCAAACTATTTCGAGTCTACAAGGTGCCGCAAGACAAACGAGTTGACCTCGCATCCCTCGAGTTTGAAGGCTATGCGCAACTATGGTGGGAACAACTCCAAGCATCCTTTGAAGACCCAATCGACACATGGAATGACATGAAGAAGGAAATGCACAAGCGCTTTGTGCCACATCATTATGCACGCGATTTGTACAAGAACTCAAGCAAGGTCTCAAGACGGTCGACGAATACTACAAGGAGATGGAGTCCACTCTCTCCCGTGCACACATTGTAGAGTCCGAGGAACAATCAATGGCACATTTCTTGAACGGCCTCACGTACCCCATCAAGAAGATAGTGGAATTCCAACCTTATGAGAACCTTGTTGAGCTCGTTCATCAAGCCATGAAGGCCGAGCGCCAAGTCGCCGAAGAGCTCAAGTATGTCAATGTCGGCACAGTGGAAACCAGGGTACCACGGGCCGGCCTGCCAGGGCCCACAAGATTCTTTGGATGATTTTCGCTAAGGACCAGGCTCTCCAAGCCTGGCGAGCTTCGCGAGGATTTCACCCCTTGCGAAGGGTTTTTCTCCTCGCCAAGGGTTCTTTCCCTTGGCGAGGGATCGCCCCTCGACAAGGCGTCCCCGACGCCGCCCGCAATTCTGCTAAGGACCAAGCTGAAGGGCTTGGCGAGGCTTTTCGCCTCGCGAAGCGCCTTCCTCGTGAAGCCATCTCTGCCCCCGCGGCAGAGCGCACATGGGCTCTGCGCCATGTGCAGAGTGACGCGCGTGCCTACGCGCGATGACGACAACGCCGCAGTTGCCGTTTCCATGTATCAAGCAGTCAACAAAGCGGAGCCAAGCAAAGCGGACAACGAGTATTGCCTCTTTGGTGACAAGGGAACAGTCTGCAGCTACGCTCCAAGGACGACGTCACCGTGGGTCACCTCCCACCTCGGCAAGTGCCAGCCCACTGTCCAGCTGGTCGGTGCCCCTTTTCAGCTTTGGTGACGCCGTTCCCCTGCCGTGGACCGCGTCCACGAGCTTTACCTTTATGGTAGACCTCACCTTTACGGTGCACCGCGCCTCCTCCTTCGTCGCCATGTGGTAGCCCTTCCCGCCCAAATGTTTGGGCAGAAGAGGCCCAGGGCGCCTATAAAAGGAGGAGGAGCACGCCCAAGCAAAGGGTTCGGTTTTTGGAGTCTAGGGGCCTACCCAAAAACCCTAGATCTAAAGACTAGCAAGTAGCCATTGTTAGCCACCTCGAGCTCGACAAGCTCTCTTTGTACTGTAAACTCTCCAAGCAGTGCAATACACAAAAGCAGGACGTAGGGGTTTTACCTCCACAGGAGGGCCCTGAACCTGGGTAAGACCTTGTGTCAATCTCTGTAGTGTCGTCCGCAGGCGAGCCTGACGAGCACCGTCGCCGGAGCACGTTGAGGGTTGTTTTGACTCCGTGTTCAGCCCCTTACACGATACCTTGGAGACACCCCTAGTTCCTGGGGACAATCTCCGACATTTGGCGCGCCAGGTAGGGGGGCTGAGGCGCGTCTTCATCCTCGACACAGCCATGGCCGGTTCTCGTGCCGAACGTCTCGCTCGCCAGACGGCTAGCGCCGCCACCGCTCCCGCAGGCCGCCCGCGTGGCCGCCCGCGTGGCCGCCCGCGTGGGAGCTCTGCTCCAGAGCGCCGTGTCGACCCCGAGCCCCGTGTCGAGCACCCGGACGACGACGACATCGACCACGCTGAGGACGACCTCGGCGAAGAGGAGGCCTCCTCCCTGCCCCCGTCGCGGGACCGTGCTGCCTCCTCACTGGGCCGCCCTGCGCCCAGCCCGGCGACTGCGCTCCTCATGGCGCAGGAGCTGCTGCAGTACCGCCCCACGCCGGCGGCTCAGGAGGCCTGGCTCAACCGCGTTGCCGAGCTCATTGGCGCCGCTCGCGCCGCGGCACCTGCGCCGTCTCGTTCCTTGGTTCCGTCTGCACTCGTGGGGGACGTGGCGCACGGCGCACCTCCCGCGCCTCCTCTCCATCCCGCACCCGCTCCGGCTCCACTGGTTGCACCGCAACCTGCTCCAGCGGGGGCTCCTCCTCGCGACGGCCGCGCTGCATCGCACGCGTCGTCGCCGCATGACTGCCAGATCGTGCAGCGAGCCCTCGAGGATGCACGCGTGAGCATCGAGCGCGGGCAAGAACGCCGCAACCGCGCTGTCCAGGACGTCGACACCGCCGGGCGCCACCTCCGCGCCACCCTTGCCAATGGCACGGTCACCTACGGCACGACGGCCGCGTTCACTCGCAGCCTTCGTCGCGTCGTCTGGCCGGTCAAGTTCAGGCCGGACCTCCCTCCGCGCTACGACGGCAAGAACAACCCCCTGGAGTTCCTGCAGCTCTACTCTCTGGCTATCCAGGCCGCCGGGGGCGACGACAAGGTCATGGCGAACTGGTTCCCCATGGCCCTCAAGGACTCTGCATCCTCATGGCTCACCAACCTCCCCGCCGAGTCCATCAACTCCTGGGAGGAGCTCTGCCGGTGCTTCGTCGCCAACTTCAAGGGCACGTACGAGCGCGACCTCACCCTACAACGACCTCCGCGCCGTGCGTCAGAAGCCCGGCGAGACCCCTCCGCAAGTACATCCAGCGCTTCAGCCAAGTGCGCAACAAGATCCCCAACGCCACCGACGCACAAGTCAGTTCGGCCTTCCAGGCTGGAGTCACAGACGTGCGGATGCTCGAGAAGCTCGGCATCCACGACAACATCACCACTGTCGTCAAGCTTTTCGACTTGGCGGACAAGTGCGCCAAGGCTGAAGAGGGCCGCTTGTTCGTCAAGAACGAGCCAGGGGACCCAACCGAGGGGTCCAAGAAGAAGAAATCCTCCGAGAAGCGCAAGACTACTGCGGTCCTCACGACAGAGCCCGACGCCAAGCAGTCTCGCCAAGCTGCCCACTCCAGCCACAGAACCTGAGAAGAAGGATGATCGTCCCTTTTGCATCTACCACAACAGGCACTCTCATGCCACCGCGGACTGCTTCGACATCAAGAGGCTTCGCGAGGCTCGCGAGGCTCGCGAGGCAAACGGAGGCCGCGGAGGCCGCGGCGGAGGCCGCAGCGGCCGCGGGGGGCGACGCTGGAACAACAACTACAACGACANCTTCGACATCAAGAGGCTTCGCGAGGCTCGCGAGGCTCGCGAGGCAAACGGAGGCCGCGGAGGCCGCGGCGGAGGCCGCAGCGGCCGCGGGGGGCGACGCTGGAACAACAACTACAATGACAATTACCAGCGGAACCCTCAGGCCAACGCTGCCCAGCCCGCGAACGACAACCTGCCTGCCGAGGCTGACGAGGGCTACCAGGTGCCTCGCGGGGCAGCTTGTATCCTTGGCGGGGCTCAAGCCCCTCGCTCCAACCGCCACTTCAAGCAACTCGCTCGCGAGGTCGCAGCAGCCCTTCCTGGAGTTGAGGCCTCCAGGCCCCTCAAGTGGTCCCAGTGCCCCATTACTTTCGACTCCGGCGACCACCCCAAGTCCACTTCAACCGTTGGCACCATCCCGTTGGTCTGCACCCCCACCATCAACAATATCGCCGTCTCTAAGACGCTCATTGATAGGGGTGCTGGCCTCAACGTCATCTCCGTCGAGACATTCGAGAAGCTGCAGGTGCCCTACGAGCGGCTCATGCCCACCAGGCCCTTCTCGGGAGTGACAGAGGGTCTTACCACCCCTTTGGGGCAGGTGAGGCTCGCCGTCACTTTCGGCACCCAGGCCAACTACCGCACCGAGCTGATCGACTTCGACGTTGCGCACATCGGCCTACCCTACAACGCCATACTCGGCTACCCCGCCCTCGCCAAGTTCATGGCGGTGACCCACCACGCCTACAACCTCGTCAAGCTCCCTGGCTCGGGTGGCACCATTGTCATCCGCGGCGTGGTCTCAGACGCCCTGTACGCTGCGCAAGCGGCCTACAAGGCTGCCGCGGTGGCGTCACCCGCTGACGAGGACGAGGAACCCCTCCCGAGGCCCCCCGCGAAGAAGAAGCAGCTGTTCTCCCAGGAGAAGGCCGCGACAAAGCAAGTGTCTCTGGAGGCAAGTGGCTCGGGGGCTTGTGTCACCATTGGCGCCAACCCGCCCCCTATGTAGGGAGGCGTACCCCCAGGGAAGCACAACTTCATCACCAAAGAGGAAAAACTCCTGGCCATGCCAGTGTAATGAACACTTATTTCAGGTCATTCTGAACCTTTGCGCATCGCGCCAGCGTGTTTTGCGACTTCGGCAAAGCTGTTATTACTATTTATTCTTGCTCGTATGATCCCTCCTGTGTATCTCATGAGCGGGGGCTAGCAGGGTGCCATGCCACGGGAGCATCCCGGCAGCGCCTCAAAACCCAAGGGATCCGAGCTCTGAACTTGCGGGCCAGCTCTCATGCATGTCAACTCCCAAGGAGCTCTAAACTCATGGGTCAGCTCCCGCGCACGTCAACTCACCAGGGATCACCAAAACCTTGGTGCCTGTTTCTCCTCGCGAGACACACATGAAGGAACCTACGAGCACCATAAGATTCTTTAGCTATCTATTGCTTGTGGGTATGCCTATCTCTCCGAGTGCAGGAAAACAGGCTCTCCAAGCCTCAGGCAACGACAAAGCGAAAACGCCTCGCCAGGGAACCAACACCCTCTCCAAGGCGGAAACGCCTCGTCAAGCTAAGTACAAGAACTTGGTAAAATTTCCTCTTGCTGGTTTTTTTCCCTCAAGTCTCTTTTCTCTCTCCCACGCCTCATGGGCTGCTTGCACGTCAAAGGGGAGCCTCAAGCATCGCGCTTCGCGGAGCTCTTACTTCTTGAGGCCTCACGCACCCCCCGGACTTGTGGAGCACTGACTCGCACATACCGAAGCGGCGGTGGTATAGCGCTAAGAGAGGGTCCTAAGACGTAGAGCGAAAAGACATGAGGGGGAAGGACAAAGACTTCCCGAGGGACATTCACAAGCACACTCCAATATAACTTGATAAGTTTTTTACAAAGTTTACAATCAAAATGGCTAAGATAAATGTGCCCTCGGCACGTCCAGCTGCAGGCAAGGAGCTCAAGCCGTCGCGCCTCCTGAGGTACCTGCCTGGTCCACGGCGGTTTCCGCCTCTTCCAGGGCCTCCTCGTCGTCGCCTTCGATCACCACTTGGTCGAATTTCTTGGCGTACGCGATGGCGGCCTGCTTGGCGGTCTCCCGCGCCTTGTCGCTGATGGCGCGCGGTGGCGCCATTACGTCCTCAAGATCAAGTGAGGGCTGGAGCCTCACGAGATTGCTGAAGACGGTGGTGACGGTGACGACGAGAAGGTCACGACTCTCCTCCACAACGCGCTTGTCGAAGCTCTTCGCGACCCCTTCAAGCTTTCTGAGGAACTGCTTGAAGAAGTGCGAGTACGAGGTCTCGTCGTCGGTCGCTGCGGAGAAGGAGGGGACGTCGATCCTCAGGTCTCTCCCGACCGCGCGCACGCGACTCACCAAGCTCTGGAGGATGCTCTGGCGCTGGCGCGTCATGAGCCGTTCAACCTGGCGCTGGTCCCGTGCTCGCTCCGCCAGAGCCGCGGCAGGCCCCACCTGCTGCCGGAGCTCTTTCAGGTCCCTCTCCAAGGCGAAGGCGTTTCCCTCGGCGCGCGCCTGGGCCTCCCGAGAGACTTCGAGGCAAGAGGTCAACCTTTTCTCCTCCTGCTCAAGCTCCTTTACGCGCTTCTCGAGCTCCTTGCGTTTGGTCTTGAGGCGGTCCTCGTGCTTCGCGACCTTCTCGTTATACTCTTTGGAGAGGCTTTCGCGGACGAGTTTGACCTTGAGGTCAGCCTCTTCTTGGAGCCTTTTCTGCTCCGCCGCAAGGTTGGCCTCGTCGGTGGCCACTCGACCCTCACGCTCCTCCAGCTGCCCCTCGCGGGTGGCCTGGTCCTTCACGAGCAGCTGGACCTGCTCCTCGCGCTGCTGCAGCTCTTTCTCCTGGAGGGCGAGCTCTTCCTCGCGCCGTTTCAGCTCGGCCTCGCGAGGCGCCAGCTGCCCCTCGCGGGCATCCAGCTCCTCGCGGAGCTCCTTCAGGCTGGCCTTGACGGTCTCGGAGTCGGCGGCGAACTTCTGCTTTGCGGCCGTCAGCTCGTCATGCTTGGAGGTGGTTTCCGCCTTGAGTGCTTCCCTGGCGGCGTCGAGCTCGTCCATCACCTCCTGCGCCTCCCGCTGGACGCTGTCGCGGGTCTCTTTGGCGAAGCGGATCGCTTCCTCGCGAGCCGCCTTTGCCGACGCGTCCTGCCGACGACACATCTCCACCCTCTCGTGGAGAAGAATCCAGGCTTCGCCGAGCCTTGCCCTTTCCTCCGCCAGGGCGTCTTCTTCCTTGGCGAGCTGCTCCTCCAGCCCGTCGAGCGCTCGCCGCGCCCGGTTGAGGACGATCCGGCGATGGGCTGCTTGACGATGCGGCGCTTGCAGCGCCAAGGAGACTCCCACGCTGCTGCTGGGTGCGGTTCCCTCGATCCTCGTCGAGGCGCCCGGGTCCTGCCTCGGACCCGCGACCGCCTCTGGTGCGACCCGGGGGCTTGTGGGGGCGCCTTCTTCGGCGCTCGCCTCGGTTGCCCTCTGGGGGCTGGGCGCTTTCTCGCGCTCAGCTTCAGCGCCAGTGAGCTCCGGCGTCGCCACCGCCTCCTGCTCCACAGGGGCGCCTCCGGCCCCCTCTGCAACGGCCGCATCCGCCGCGGCCTCGGGCGCGTCAGCCCTTCTCGAGGAGGCCTCCTCCTCTGGAGGCGGCTCCGCGACGATGTACTGATCCTCGGGTTCCTCCTCCGTTTCCCGCTGGGCTGGAGGGGTCGCCTCCCTGGTTGGTGATGGCGCCGCCTCTACGGTCTCCTCCTCCTCCGCGTGGTGCTCCGCCGCGGGAGGAGTCGCCGCCCGAATCGGCGACAGCGTGGCTCCCTCGGCCACCACCGCCTCCGCGCGGTGCTCGACCGCGGGAGGAACTGTTTGCTGCGGCTCGCCAGCCGCAGGCGTCTCCGCAACGACGCTGGCGGTCTCTCCAGGCTCGTGGAGCCGCCGCCTCTTTGGCTCCGCGGGCTGCCTGAAAGGAAGACAAGTCGAAAATCCTTCAAAGGGTGGAATTCTCAAAGTGAAATATTGAAGGAGAAAGAGAAGTCGAGGGCTTACTCGCCGGCCATCACCCACACCCTCTTCTTCGCCTTGGGAGGCTGGGTGAGGCTTGCTCCGGCCTCCTCCCGGGCCGCTCCTGTCTCCGCGCGAGGGATGCCTCCCGCGGTTGCGGCCCTCCTGTCGTGGACGGCCTTGGAGCGGGGCTCGCAGCGCCCTCTTCCGCCGCCGCTCGTCTCCTCCTCCTCCTCCTCGGCGCGCTGGGAGCGGACGATGCGGAAGGCGTCCTCCTCGTCGCCGGAGGAGAGCACCTGGAGGTCCACCTCGGCGTGGGCGCTCCTCGAGGAGCCGGCGCCCTCGCCGACAGGGTCAGCGCCCCTCAAAGCCTCGTCCCCGCCAAGGGGGTCCTCGCTTCTCGAGGCCTCCTCCTCGGCGGACTCAGCCTCCTCAGCCTCCGGAGCCTCATCCATGTACTCCGGCTCCGCCGCCCACGGGTTAGGGCGAGGCCCGCGGTGCCCCGCAGGCACAATCCCCCACTCGTCGAACGTGGGCATATGCGAGCGCTGCTCCTCGATGCTCTCCTCGGCGAAGACAATGAGCGGCTTGGCCGCCTCCTTCTTGGCGGACGGGATCTCCGGCGACGTGAAGAGAACACTCATGATCTGGCGGAGCACATCAGGCTCGAAGCCGTCCCTGCTTAGCCGCATTGCGTCATCCTTGCCGTCGTATCGCCACACCGGCTCGGCGTGCTGTTGGAGGGGGGCGATGCGGCGCCTGGTGAAATCCTTCGCCACCATCTGGCCGGTGACCCCTGCCTCGCGGATGTGACGGATGTACTCGTACACTGCGTCAAGCCTCGAGCCCCTGAAGTCCGCGCTCGCCCAACGCGCCCACTTCCTCGGCGGCCCCTCAGGAACCTCCAGGAGGGGGTGTGTGGCCTTGGCGTCGACGAAGAGCCACTTCTCGCGGAACTTGTCCACCTTCGTCGTCACCTTGGTGACGGCGTCCTCACCGCACCAGGCGATGGGGATGTAGTTGTCACTTCGGGCGTCGGCGATGCGGAAGGAGACGCACCCAAGCCGCTCGCCCTTGGCGGAGTTCCGAAGAGAATAGAAGCTGCGGAAGAGCGCCACCGAGGGGCGGATGCCGACGTAGGCCTCGCAGAAGTGGGCGAAGATGGCGAGGATGAGGATGGAGTTGGGATGGAGATGGAGAAGTTGGATCTGGTACACCTCCAAGATCGCCAGGAGGAAGTCGGAGAATGGTGGCACCAGGCCGGCGTAGAGAGTGTGGAGGAAGATGGGGTAGAACGTCTCGGTGAGCCTGCTGCCGGCCGACCTCATTTCGGTAGCGCCGTGCTCGTTGGTCTTCGCCGCCGCCAGGTGGCGTACCGTCGCTATCGTCGCCGCGGTGACACGCGTCCGCGGCAGCGCCCCCTCGAGAGCAGCGGCGCGCGCCATCGCCGCGGACATGCTCGCCTGCGCTGTGGCCTTGCCCTTCAAGTCGGTTGCTGCTTTCTTGGGTGCCATGGTCGCCAGAGAAGAAGAAGAGTGCTCTGGAGATTGGATCTCTCTGAAAAGATTGGAGGCGTGGGGAGAGATGTGCAGAGGAGTTATGGGAGAAGTAACGGGCGCTGTCCTGCGCGCCCAGGCTTTATTGACCAGCACTCGAGTCGTGGCGGGCCCCACCACGTCGCCCGTTGGAGCCGAGGAGGTCGTGGCCGCGGGTGCAACCGCTGCGTGACACGTGTCGCGGCCCTGTCAGGCATCTTTGGCCCCTCGACGCTTCGCCTTCGTCATGGGCCTCGGCGTGCCCATCACGGGCCCGGGGGCTACTGTCGGCACAGTGGAAACCAGGGTATCACGGGCCGGCCTGCCAGGGCCCACAAGATTCTTTGGATGATTTTCGCTAAGGACCGGGCTCTCCAAGCCTGGCGAGCTTCGTGAGGATTTCTCCCCTCGCGAAGGGTTTTTCTCCTCGCCAAGGGTTCTCTCCCTTGGCGAGGGATCGCCCCTCGACAAGGCGTCTCCGACGCCACCCGCGATTCTGCTAAGGACCAAGCTGAAGGGCTTGGCGAGGCTTTTCGCCTCGCGAAGCGCCTTCCTCGTGAAGCCATCTCTGCCCCCGCGGCAGAGCGCACATGGGCTCTGCGCCATGTGCAGAGTGACGCGCGTGCCTACGCGCGATGACGACAACGCCGCAGTTGCTGTTTCCATGTATAAAGCAGTCAACAAAGCGGAGCCGAGCAAAGCGGACAACGAGTATTGCCTCTTTGGTGACAAGGGAACAGTCTGCAGCTACGCTCCAAGGACGACATCACCGTGGGTCACCTCCTACCTCGGCAAGCGCCAGCCCACTGTCCAGCTGGTCGGTGCCCCTTTTCAGCTTTGGTGACGCCGTTCCCCTGCCGTGGACCGCGTCCACGAGCTTTACCTTTATGGTGGACTTCACCTTTATGGAGCACCGCGCCTCCTCCTTCGTCGCCGTGTGGTAGCCCTTCCCGCCCAAATGTTTGTGCAGAAGGGGTCCAGGACGCCTATAAAGGGAGGAGGAGCACGCCCTAGCAAAGGGTTCGATCTTCGGTTGGTGCAGCTCTAGCAAACCCTAACCCTAGATCTAAAGACTAGCAAGTAGCCATTGTTAGCCACCCAGAGCTCGACAAGCTCTCCTTGTACTGTAAAACTCTCCAAGCAGTGCAATACACGAAAGCAGGACGTAGGGGTTTTACCTCCACAAGAGGGCCCTGAACCTGGGTAAGACCTTGTGTCAATCTCTGCAGTGTCGTCCGCAGCGAGCCTGACGAGCACCGTCGCCGGAGCACGTTGTGGATTGTTCGACTCCGTGTTCAGCCCCTTACACGATACCTTGGAGACACCCCTAGTTCCTGGGGACAATCTCCGACAGAAAGCTTCACATGGTGCTTCCATCAACTATGTGAAGGACAACAAGAAGAGGAACTACAACAAAAGTCACAATGGTTCCCCTTCAAAGACACATGGCAAAGCTCCCTATCAGAGTCAGCAAAGGTCCTTCCCAGTGGACAAAGACACGTGCCTCCACTGCAAGAAGACTGGGCACTACAAGAAGGATTGCCCCGCTTTCCTAAAGTCCATAATGGCGAAGAATGGTAAAAACATAGTTTCCTTTGTAAATGAATCCCTGTATACACAATTTTCGAGATCTACTTGGTGGATTGACTCGGGTGCAACTTTTCATGTTGCAAATTCTTTACAGGGGTTCCATTCGACGAGGACTACGCAAAGAAACGAAGGACGCATTGAAGTTGCAAATGGAGTACAAGCAGACGTGGAAGCCGTCGGCGACATCTCCTTGGAGTTAGCTGATGGTTTCACGATTTTGCTTAGAGACGTCTTATTTGTACCTTCATTACAAAGAAATTTAATTAGTGTTTCACGTTTGGACAAAGAACAGTATGAATGTTATTTTGGACATGGTAAGTGTGCCATTTGGTGTAATAATATTCATGTGGGGGTTTCTTTCCTTCACAATGAGCTTTATTTATTATCCTTGCGTGAAAAAGTTTGTTCTGTGAATAAAGTGAATGAAATAGTTCCTGCGTCGAATGAAAATCAAAAGAAAAGAAAGAGAACTCATGACTCGTCAAAATTATGGCACTGTCGTTTGGGCCATATTTCGAGGGGGAGAATAGAGAGATTAGTTAAAAATGACATTCTTCCTCTGTTAGAGTTCTCAGATATAGAGCAGTGCATCGATTGCATAAAAGAAAAATTTGTAAAACAAATTAAAAAGGGTGCAAACCGAAGCACGGCAACACTTGAAATTATTCACACTGATATTAGTGGACCATTTTCAGTGAAAAGTGTGGATGGTTATGATTCGTTCATAACATTCACAGATGATTTCTCCTGATATGGTTATATTTATCCAATCAAATAAAAGTCAGAGGCATTGGATAAATTTAAAATATTTAAAGCTGAAGTTGAAAATCAGCATGATAAAAGAATAAAGATAGTAAGATCTGACCGTGGGGGGGAGTACTACGGTCGGCACACTCCATATGGACAAGTCCCTGGACCTTTTGCGAGGTTTTTGCAGGAGACTGGAATAGTCGCTCAGTATACAATGCCGGGCGATCCTCAGCAAAATGGAGTAGCTGAAAGGCGCAACCGTACCCTTATGGATATGGTGCGCAGTATGATGAGTTACTCCACATTGCCATTGGGATTATGGATGGAGGCGCTTAAAACCGCCATTCATATTCTCAACAGAGTGCCAAGTAAGGCAGTGCCCAAAACACCGTATGAACTATGGACACGAAGGGTGCCCTCTCTTCAACACCTCAAAGTGTGGGGGTGCCCAGCTGAGGCAAAGTTGTTTAATCCAAATATTGCAAAGTTAGATCCCAAAACAGTCAGTTGCCACTTCATTGGCTATCCCGAAAAGTCAAAAGGTTTTCGTTTCTACTGCCCAGACAGATACACAAAGTTTGTAGAAACGAGACATGCAGTCTTTTTAGAAGACGAACTGATGAGGGGGAGCATGGTAGCCCGAAAAATTGATCTTGAGGAGAAGAGGTTGCATGCACCTAATCCAATCATTCAGGAGCCATTTTTCTCGCTACCTGTTGTGCCTACACCAACAATCCCTGAGATTGTGGTGGAAGCACATGTTGTAACTCCATACGTGACAACTATGGGTGAAGTTTCGGAACCTGTCCTTCAGGAGCCGACTGAGCCCGTTGTTGACCATGAAAGGGAGCTGCAACAGCCAACGGTGGAGAATCCACCAGAGACTGAAAACCTTGGAAGGTTTAAAAGAATTAGAAAGCCAGCTATTTCTAGTGATTATGTATATAATACAGAGATAACTCATATGGAAGGTGATTCCACCTCATATGAAGAAGCCATGAGAAGTCCTCACTCATCGAAGTGGCAGGAGGCTATGGAAGATGAGATGAGGTCAATGAGTTCCAACAATGTTTGGGACTTAGAAAAGATTCCTAAAGGAGCCAAAACAGTAGGCTGCAAATGGGTCTATAAAACAAAGTATGACTCCAATGGGAATGTAGAAAAGTACAAAGCACGTCTTGTGGCAAAAGGATTTACACAAAGAGAAGGAATAGATTATAATGAGACATTTTCTCCAGTCTCATGTAAGGATTCCTTCAGAATCATAATGGCACGAGTTGCACATTTTGATTTAGAGCTGCATCAGATGGATGTAAAGACGGCATTTCTAAACAGAGATTTAGAAGAAATTGTCTAAATGAAATAACCTAAGGGTTTTATCATGGAAGGGGAGGAAGATATGGGATGCCGTCTAAAGAAATCCATTTATGGATTAAAGCAAGCCTCTAGACAGTGGTATCTGAAGTTTAATGACACAATTAAAAGATTTGGATTTATAGAAAATGTTGAGGACAACTGCGTTTATGCGAAGTTTAAAAGTGGAAAATATATTTTCCTAATCCTATATGTGGATGATATCCTGCTTGCTAGCAGTGATGTTAGTCTACTAATAGAGACGAAAAAGTTCTTGTCCTCAAATTTTGATATGAAAGATCTTGGTGAAGCATCATATGTTTTGGGCATAGAAATTCACCGAGATAGAAAGAATGGAGTGTTAGGACTATCGCAGAAGGCATATTTAGAGAAAGTTCTAAAGAAATATAATATGCATGCGAGTAATGCCACACCTGCTCCTATAGTCAAGGGCGACAGTTTTGGGAAATTTCAGTGTCCCAAAAACCAATATGAGATTGATCAAATGAAAGAAGTACCATATGCTTCGGCTGTTGGAAGCTTACAGTATGCACAAGTGTGCACTCGCCCTGACTTAGCATTTGTTACCAGGGTACTGGGTAGATATCAATGGAATCCAGGCTTAGAGCACTGGAAGATGGCAAAGAAAGCATTGCGTTATGCGCAAGGCACAAAGGACCTCATGCTAACATACAAAAGATCTGATTCCCTAGAGATAAGAGGGTATTCAGACGCAGATTTTGCGGGGGATAAAGACGATAGAAAATCCACGTCTGGATACGTTTTTACTCTCGCAGGGGGAGCTATTTCGTGGAGAAGCTCCAAACAGTCAATAGTTGCATCATCCACGATGTATGCAGAATTTATAGCATGTTATGAGGCCACGGGGCAGGCGATATGGTTAAAGAAATTTATACCCGACTTGAAAGTGGTAGATTGTATCGACAAACCACTAAAGATGTACTGTGACAACCAGCCCGCAGTATTTTATGCTCACAACAACAAGTCGAGTAATGCTACAAAGCCAATAGAAATAAAGTATTATGTTGTGAAGGATAAAATCCAGGATCACACTATAAGTCTCGAGCATATAAAGACAAAGGATATGCTTGCGGATCCGCTAACGAAAGGCCTACCACCCAATGTGTTCAAGGAACACTTAGCCGGCATGGGATTAAGGTAGAGCCTATGATTGCTGGATCATAAGAGGCCCAAAAGTAAAAGTTTTGTTTCAAAACAAAGAGGTATATTGTAGCTGTCTGATTCTATCGGCAATTGAGCTGAGACGATGAAACATGCTCTATGTATCAATCTGTGATGAAACGACTAAAGTAAAAGGTAAAAGCAAAGGTGAGATCTAGGGGGAGAATGTTAGGTCGATCTCCACCCGTTGTGGCCCAACGGTCACACGGGCCCTAGTCTACGCGCCCTGATCGGGGGCGCCCAACCTCATCATGGTTGGTGGGCCCCTGTCGCCAGCGCATATAAAGAGGTGGGGGTCGGACGCACACGGTACGAGGTTCACCGTGCGCAGCATGCAGCCCCCCACCGATACACCCCATCCGATCTAGGGTTGCGCTAGGCCGACGGGAAGCATCACCGCCGCCACACTCACCACAGCACACCACCACTCACCTCACCGACACCACCACCACGCCACCATGGCCGGATCATCGAGTTCGGCACCGCAAGGAGAAGGTACTCTCTCTGATCCCTCTCTCTCTCTCTTGGTCCCTGTCTCTCTGGTTTTACGCATTGACAGAAGGGGAAACCCTAGAGTATCTACCGCAGAGGGTTTAGACTAGATGATCAAATGCAAACACAAACACCTCCTAAAAGTCCATGCCTTCCTGCTGCGCATATCCCTTTGCCACCAAGAACGCCTTGTGCTTCACAACATTTCCAGCGGGATCTTTCTTAACCTTGAACACCGAGTTGACGCTAATTGCACGGTGGCCACGCGAGAGTGTTGACGGTGACCATGTCGCATTGTCACAGATGGACTTGAGCTCTAGCTCCTTCCCCTCCTTCCAGTCAGGCACATATAACGCCTCTTCAACCCATGTTGGTTCCTCTGCAGTCACAAGGCGTAGAACCTAGGGATCTTCAGGATCGTCATTGTCAGGTATGACAAGGTTGGCATAGCGCGGGTTCAGGCGAAAGATTCCTGCTGCGTCCTCATCATCATCCGGTGCGTAGGTTGGAGTAGCGGCGCTTGGGTTGTTGTAGAGGCCACGCGGGACATGCCCGACAAGGAGCCCGACGAGGAGCTGGAGGACGTGTCTGTCGAGCTGGATGGTGTGGACGACATGTCGGCGGGCTTCGTGACAAGCGTAGGAGCCACTGGAGATGACCACGGTTGTGTGTCAGCTCCAGCAAGGTTGTTAATGTCATCTCCATGGTCGTGGCTCCATCCGTGGTGTATACTACGATGAACTCTGATGATGTCGTGATGCCTCTCTCTGCTGGCCATGTTGTCCAGTCCTAGTTGCGTCGCTCCTTGAACGTGACGTCACGCGTCACATACAGGCGCTTGCCCACCGGATCAAAGACCCGGTACGCCTTTCCTCCCTCCTCGTAGCCAACGAAGATGCCCGGCGTTGACCTGTCGGCGAGCTTGTTCAGGCATGGACCCAGTTTCTTCACGTGGGCGATGCAGCCAAATGTGCGTAGATGGTGCACGCTCGGCTTTCTTCCATGCCGCGCCTCGTATAGGGTGAGGCCGTTGAGACTCCTCGACGGTGCTCGATTCAGCAGGTAGACCGTCGTCCTTGTAGAATCGAACACCGTCGAGGAGTCTCAACGGCATGGGACGAGTCTCAACCAGCTCGGCTTTCGTCCTTGTAGAATCGAGCACCGGCGCCTCGTATATGGACTAGGTACCGCCATGGCCTTCTGGAGGCACCTTGCCATCTCCACCACTGTTTTATTCCGCCACTCAACTACGCCATTCTGTTGTGGCATGTAGGGAGCTGTGGTGTAGTGCCTGATGCCATTTTCCTTGTAGAATTCACTAAACTTTGTCGAGTTGAACTCGCAGCCTCAATCAGATCTGAACACGAGATCAGCTTGCACCCACGCTTGTTCTTCGTGAGCACCTTCACCTTCTTGAAGAAGCGCAGCGCCTCGTCCTTGGTCCTGATCAACTCAAGCCACATGTACCTCGAGTAATCATCAACGATCAACAGGAAATACTTCTTACCGCCGGCTGTTGGTGGTGTGATTAGGCCGTAGAGATCCATGTGTACCAGCTCTAGAGTGCGCTCTGCGCGGATAGTCATGGTGTGCAAGAACGGCGTACGGTGCTGCTTGCCGATCGCGCACCCGTCGAAGAACTCCTCGACATGCTTGATCACCGGCATCCCCCGCACCTGCTCCTTGCTTGACAGGCTGCTAAGGGCACCGAAGTGCAAATGGCCAAAGCGGCCATGCCACAGCCAGGCGTCGTCATCCTTCTGTGCGAGCAGGCTCATGGGTGTAGCGATTTGCAGGCGCACAGTGTACAGCTTGTTGCCTGTCCGGTTCACCGACGCTAAGATCTTGCATGGCTTGTCGAGGATGCACATGACACCGTCCTCGATTGGTGATATTGGATCCAATTCTCGTTGAGTTGCCCGAGCGAGATGATGTTGCTCTTTAGGCTCGGGATGAAGTAGACGTCGCTGAGAACGCGCTGATCACCAGTGAGGCACTCGAACACGACCGTGCCGCACCTTGGATCTTGACGACGGAGCCATCCCCAAAACGCACGATGCTACACACTGTCTCATCGAGCGTCGCAAACATGTCACGGTAGACAGTCATGTGGCTGCTCGCTCCAGAGTCCACGTACCACACACCCGCAGGTGAGGGCACATGTAATACCCCAGTATTTAGCAACCAACGAAGGGTAGAAGTATGATTTTGTGCATCTGCATGCATGCATCTGAAAATCCGAATAAATTTTTTCGCAAAATAAAACCCTGGAGGGATTGGAGATCATTCAACTTCATGAGTAAAATTTAGCTCATCTGAGGTGAATGTGATAAGTTTTGACATGACCTCCAGGCATTTTTACTGGTTGCGGGAAATAAGATCCAAATTGGAATATACAAATGATATTGAATTGGAGAACTTATTTAGGTGAATAACAAAATCATACATGCTTATATAAATAAGAAAATAACTCATAAGTAAATTACCAACTCAACTCCTATCACAACTCAAAGAGTTATTAAAACAAATTAATAATGTAATTGGTTGAGTACCAGAAAACTTTGCCTTTACTTTGCCTTAACCTCAAAAGCTAATACAAATGCTTAAGTAATTCTATATTACATCAAACTTGATCTTCTTATTTGATCTTAGCTTCTTATCTTCAAAT
Source organism: Puccinellia tenuiflora (assembly GCA_012064385.1). Taxonomy (NCBI): domain Eukaryota; kingdom Viridiplantae; phylum Streptophyta; class Magnoliopsida; order Poales; family Poaceae; genus Puccinellia; species Puccinellia tenuiflora. Next base: position 1,059,481 of record QRDG01000068.1, on the reverse strand, counting down.
CTTCTCAAAATTCATTTCCTGCAAGACAAAATCAGTAAGACAGAAACCTCGGGTGAAATTTAAAGGCTTTGTGTTATATGAAAGAGTTTGGTAACAAGCCTTGCAACCTTGTTAACATATTTCTTTGTATGCATTAAAGCAATTGAATTTCAAATAAGAATATACCTGGTCAGAAGGAGAGTGTCCTTTGAATAGAATGTTTGCCTTCACCACAAGGGTGAGGCAACTTAATCTTGGAACTTAATTTTGGAACTCAGCCTATGGATATTTGGAACTTGACCTAATATCCAAATATTGACTAGAAGGATCAACATTACTTCAAAGGCGACAAGGGAATATGGATCAGACTTGGATTAGCTAGATCATTTGGAGTCAAGCAGTCAACAATGATGAGGAGCAGCATTTGATCAATACAAGAAGAAGGGACAAGAGGCACACTGAATCTGTTTACCAAGAAGGAAAAGTATCAACCTCTTCATCCAATCAAATTCCTATCTAAGAAAGCCACATAAAAATATTTCTCCAATGGAATAAAATCCCAAGGGAGAAGATAGCCCTATGATAAAGACCACAAATATGAATCTTGCAAAGATACTTGAGCATCCCAACCTTGTAATAAAATGATTAATAGTTGATCATGTTCATGGCAAGTATGCCTTTGAACACAAGAGCTTGGGTGCATCTTAAATAAATGGTGAATACATTTAAATGACTAAAACATATCTCTATTTTTAAATGGGACTAAGATGTTTCAATAATTCAAAACAAAAATATATGGAGCTTCTCTACTATATTAGGAGCATCCATGAATTTTTCTATGATTTTCGGACTTATTTAAAAGTCCTAAATAAATGTATTAAGTTGCTGTTTTAATGATTTGACTAATTAAGGAAAAGACCAGGGGGTTTTCTGCATTTTCTTTTCTTTCTTCCTTCTTCCTTCAGGCCAGAAGGACGCCGCCGCTGTGCCGTGCCTTGCCACCTCCTGCTTGCCGTCGAGGGGATAAAAGCAGCGAGAGCCGTCCCCATCTCGCTTACTCTCCCCTCCCACGCGTCGCTCGCCCTCTCTCTCTTTCTCTCCCAGGAAACCGACCGAAACCCTAACCCTAGCCCGTACTGCCGCCGTCGTGCCCCTCAAATCGCCGGCAAATGGTGGAGCTCCGCGGTCGGAGACCATGTCCATCATCTTCGCCTCGTCGTCCTCTACGCGGTGGTGCCACGCGCGTGTGCTGGGAGGGACCGTAGCCGTGGAACGCGTCCGGCGTCCCGAACGCCAGCCGCCGGTGTCGAGCTCGATTCCGTCGCCAACGTTGCTTCCCCGACGCCCAAACCTTGTCCATCAATCTTGGGGTGAGCTCCTCCTTCGATTGCCCCACTCCTTTGCGTTGATTTCATCCCGGTTCGTCGATCCGCCGTCGGCCGCCGTACGCCGCCGCCGCGCGTCGTCGATGCGGTGGTTCCGGTGACCATTTAGGGGCGGCGCCGCCACCCCTTGGTCCGCCTCTGTCCCGCGCATCTGGCGCGCTAGCTCCCTTTGGCCAGGCTCGCCGGAGTCGGCCGGGCCGTGGTCGACATGGCCGCTGGCCGTGGCTGCTGACGTCAGCCGACGTCAGCACGTCCTTATCCTTAATTTAATTGAATAAAAACCTGACCAGTGGGACCCCATGTCAGAATTTTAATATTTCTCACAAATTCCAGAAAATGATATAAATTTATAAAATCAATAACTTTTAATTTGTTTATCAGAAAATTACAAATAAAATTTCAAAATGCTTAGAAAAATGAAATCTATTTGATTATGCTAAATTTATAATTGTTTAACCAACAAAAATTAAAAGTTGTTTAGAATTACCAAAATGCCACATAAGCATCACTTAAAACTTTGAAATACAAATAATTTCCTAAAATTAAATAAAAATATGTTTTCAACTCCAAATTTTATAAGAATTTCAAATATGATTTTTATTTAATTTATTAAAGAGGTTTTATTGAATAAAAAATACTGAGATCCATAAGTGGATATGATTTCTATTATTTTAAAATAAATTATTTGAAAATAATTTTCTTATGTAATTAATTCAAAGGTAGTAAGTGGAATTGATTTGTACTAGCTTCTAAAACAACTATTTTTTTTATAAGGAAATAAATTTGAAATAAAAGTTCAACACATAAAATTTGAGCTCAAATACCATAATGTAAATGACTGTCCCGTTACTCATCCTAGGTAAAACACACAAAAAAGAGTTCATTTAAAAATTAATCACTTTAGTGTTATTACTTCTTGAAAGTAGTTAAATAAAATAAAATTATAAAATAAATGAAATCCTTAACTAAACACCTGTAAGTTGTTTATTAATTTTATAAAACATTACTTCGATAATCATAGCAAACACCTAAGTCTAAAAGTTACAACAACTCAAAGCATCTCACCGTTAACAAAGTAATCAATAACGCTAAGCGCTTACTTGTAAGTTTGGGTATTTTGGGTTAAATACGATGCATCTCATATTTATGCATAATAGCATATTGCAAGTGTTTCCAGTAGTCCTTACCCGGACTACTTTGTTGTTTTCAGATCTCCGGGTTCTGACGCAACCCTAGAACCCCGAAGGGCATGAACTGCCACCTCTATCACAGGCAAGTTCATCACTTGCTCATATCTCTTGAAATACTTGTTAGAAAACTATTTGGAAAACCTAAATATACTATCACCTTTATACAAAAGAAAGCATAAAACCTATTTCTTAATAATATGACTATTTGGCTATCTACCTGAGTGGTGGTAACCTACTATGGATGGCAAATTGGACCATGGTAAGAAGAATAGGTCCGGAGGTTCCATTTGCACGGGAAAGTATTTCCTAGGAATAACAACAAATGCCGTCATAATGATTGCGCCATAAAGATGCGTTAACCATAAGACCTGGAATGGGACGGGAAATGCCATCTGTATTTCTCCTGGATGCATGTCAACGGGCTGCCAGTGCCGTAGGCTGTAGGTCTTGCGGGACTACATGCACATGGGTGGGATCCCTTAAGTCCCACGGCGACTGGGGCCTATGATGGATTGTAGGGATGTCTGGAACGGGCAATCTGTTAGGCATAGGGGAGGACTTTTGAGTCTGGAACGGTCTGCCTAAAGATTTAGGGGAGGACAAACCTACAAAAGGGTGGGCATGCGTTGTGTGGAGAAGCACAGTGAATGACTTGGATCAAAAACTGGGCCCCACACCAAAGAGAGTGTGGACGGGAAAGATCACCCGGTTGTGCAACAAAGTCTTGATCTCTTATGGGTAAAGTAACGCACCTCTGCAGAGTGTAAAAAATTGTAACATGTTACTCCCTGTTCCGGGAAGGAGCTGCGAACGCTGCAGGAAAGGAACTCCATGAAAGTTCTAGCCCTGTGAAGGATGACGGGCATAGTTTTCAGAATAAAAGCTACCTCTTGAAGAAATGTTTACAAAACCTTTCATCAAGCTTAAGGCTCCCTGGAGTCTAAAGCTGTAGCTAGTGCATCAAACTTCCCACCGTACATAATGGACTTGCTGGGTAACGCTGGTTACTCACTCTTGCCCTTTTGACCCCCTGCTTAGAATCTTGGAGCCTTCAAAGGAGTTGACGGTGGTTCACCATGACATCGAGATCTTCATCAAGGAGTCAACCGCTACTTCACCAACCGAAGCACGACTACAACTATGGCCACGAAGGAGCAATGTCAACGATGTCGAAGAGATCACACGGCCAATGGAGGAGACCACGCTTACTAGAGGAACGAGTACAAGTCCGGATAATCTTATCCCAGATAGAGTAGATTAAGGTGGTGGCAACAGCAGTAGTGGATAAGGAGTTAGAGCTAGAGTTGATCTCCAGCTTAGTGATATGAATTGGCTCTTCTCTGGATTTCATTTGCACGAGGCTATCCTCTATGTATCAAGGAGGTTCTCGAGATTTTGTATTGAATATTGTTGTAATCCTATAGTGTTACCTTGGACCTGCTATGTTTCTGTTGTACCACTCTGAAGGATGTAATATTCACGGATAGGTCCTTCTGTGAGTATTATGTCAACGACTTGCACACTACACCATGCAGTGGTGTGCTGGGTCACCGCAGCACATGAATCACACGTTCCTCGTTGAGGTTAACCTCCTGTCCGGCGTTGTCATGGGCGATCTGCACCAGTGAGCACACCTGAGCCAGGAATAGCCCTGGCGCCTCTTCTTCTTCCTTGACACGTGCAAGGTTGGGCTTTGCGATATTCCTTTCCCAGTGACCTGGCTTGCCATAGTAGCGGCAATTTCCCATCTTGCGCTCTTCGTTGCCGCTCCTGGTGCCATTCTTCGTTGATCTGTCACTAGAGGGGGCCTTCTGCTTGGCCTTCCCGCTCTTGTCCCCGCCAGAGGAATAACCTGGGTTGCCCTAGCCTTGACGTGCCACCCACTCTTCTGCAGTCAGTAGAAGCTTGCCAACTCCGTCTATAACCTCTTCTTCGAGGTCATAGCCCTCCTCCGTCGTGACAAGGAGGCCGCACAACTCCTCGATGGTGAGCTCCTTCAGTTTGATGACCTGCTTAATGGCCATCACCACCGGCCGGTATTTGCGCGGCACGACACAAAGAAACTTGAGGACGGCGATGTACTCGTCCTTTGGATCGGCGAGGAGCTCGAGGTCGTCGATGATGCCCGTCAGCCGAATCGTGAAGGCCTTGATCGACTCGTTGGGCTTGAACCGGAGTTCTTCAAACTCGCGGCGGTGCTGCTGCGCCTTGGCTTCCCGGATGCGTTCGCAATCGAGCCTCAATGTCTTGAGGGTTCCCAGGCCCCCTTGGCGCTATCCTAGGGACGCCAGCGTGTAGACGAGCTCCGGAGGGACGGCCCGCAGCAGCGCACCTAGCGCCGCCCGGTCGTCGTGCTCGTAGAACGGATCCAGACTGAGTGCACACGGTTCACAAGCAAGCCCAACTGCCGAAACCTGGGATCTGATACCAAATGTCGTTGCGCTCTCTGTGAGGTGTTCTCTAACGAAAACTGAAGAAACGAGATGCAATTTTGGTGCAGTATACGCTTTTCTGTTTTTCACGAAAACTGAAGAAACGAGATGCAATTTTGGTGCAGTATACGCTTTTCTGTTTTTCCTCTTCCTTTTATTAACTCGATTGCATCCCAGAGGCGCGCGATCTATAGCTGCACCTTCATCACCATCACCCACTCCGCATAATTCGACCGTGTCAGGGTCGGGTACTGTGCGGAGCCGGTGTTTTCGCAGATGATCCGCTCGCGGACAACCAGTTCGCCCCCTCCATGACGCAGAGGGATGCGTCCATGTCACGGTCCCGGTGATAAGGTGGGGAGCCATCTTGCGGTCGGCGGCGGCGTCCTGGACCCGCCACCTCCACCCCGCTCTCCCTTGCTCGCCATGGAACATGGCTCTAATACCATATGTAGGCGGGAGAAGCCCAACTGACCAGCTTTACAACTTACAAGCACCGGCCTAACTCATCCCAAAACCCGCAGGTAAAGGGAGAGGTTTGCTCAGCCTTATAAGCTGGTGCCCAGCTGCCTCGCTAGGCGAGGTGGGACTAAACCCAACATTCTTCCCCTAGTCCCAACTCACGACAGTCTACCCGGGAACCACTGCAAGCCCTTACAGAACGGATCCAGACTGAGTGCACACGGTTCACAAGCAAGCCTAACTGCCGAAACCTGGAATCTGATACCAAATGTTGTTGCGCTCTCTCTGAGGTGTTCTCTGACGAAAATTGAAGAAACGAGATGCAATTTTGGTGCAGTATACGCTTTTCTGTTTTTCCTCTTCCTTTTATTCTTTTTTTTTTTTTGACATCTCTCTTCCTTTTATTCTTAGAGATGATCGAGGCCTACTATTTCTCTACCGGATCGTGCCATCCGACGACCAAATCGTGCACCCGATCGATCCTACAGCTACGGCCGGATCGCACAGAACGCGTCCTCCTCGCCAACAGAAACGAGCTAGAGAATCGCTAGCAGAAAAAAACGGCTAACTGAACCTGAAACGCTACAGTAAATAACGACAGTTTCAGTCTTACTGAATACGTATTAAACTGCTAGCTGCGGAAGGTTTGAAACTACAGTAGGTACTCCACGAAGCAGCATCACAGAGTTTCCCCGGAGATCCAGATCCCGTTGGTATAGCCTCTTCCGCCCGTCACCACGAGTCCACGACGGCCACCCGAGTCAGCACCATGCAGATCTTGATCTCCACCATAGCCTACGAGCTTATTTAGTCCGCCTCCTCTATATCTGCCGCAGGCCGCCGCCATCCACCATGGACAACAACAGACCAGCAGCAGGAGGGCTCTCCAACTCCAAGCGTCGCTCGGGGACGATGGAAAGCAAGGTGCGCGGCAACGGCATACAGCCAGACGCCATGGGAGGCAAAACACAAGCCTAGACACCTAACCCTAGATTACACCTGTACAGGGAGGGGACCCTCACCCTGCTCGACGCCGGCCGCCGCCGGAGAAGAGAGGGGAGGGGCCAGCCGGCCCTTGATCTGAAGAAAAGGGAAGAATAATAACGGATCCGACAGCAGTGGAAAGTGGGCGGCACGTATGGGACGTGCTTGCCGGCGCGCGCGCTCCTAGGCCACCTCCCTGGCGACGCCAGCGGCGCGCTTCAGCGTGTTAACTCGACACTTTCCCCTGGGCACGGCGGGGTGGGCGGTGTAGGCGGCGTTGGCGGGGTGACCCCCCCGGGCGGAGTTGGTGGTGTGGGCGGGGTCGGCGGGGTTGGAGGGCACGGCGCCCTGCCGGAGGTCGGCGCGAGCATGGAGGTGAGTAGTGCCAGGAGCAGAAGGTGCACAACTGCACTTCGGTACTGGTTCTTGGCGGCCATGGCGCTCGCCCGGCTGCTTCAACTCCAGCTAGCGAGCTCGATCTAGCTAGGTCGGCCGGACGTACTACGCACTGTGTACTCTTGCTCTTGGCTACTAGGAAAGCACAAGATATAGAAATGGTTGTGCGGGCAATGCTTGTGTAACATCGCGTGGTCAAGGAAACCTGCTCGGTGGTGAGGTACTGAAGGTTGTCGTTTCGTCACTGAAACTTCCCGTGCCGACATCAAACAACCACACGTGTACGAGCCTTCTTCAGAGTTCGGACGGATGGATTCGTGCCGACATCTTCCCTACCATGTCTACGGGGGACACCTGTAGAGAGATAGTGAGATGTGATCTTGCTCCCCCCGCCGCTGATATTAACAAGGCATTCGTTTTGGGGCGTGCAGTTTTGACAACTAATTAGGTGTAACAAAAGAGTGTTTTTATTAACTCAACATTCGCAAAAAGAGTGGTTTTATTAACTGGAGTGCACTTGATCTCCTCATAATAAAGATTCACACAACCCAAAACATGGGATAATTGTTTTGTATTTACATAGACTTTTAACATGTGACACAAAATGATGAATCTGGGTAAGGCCACTGGGGACCGATAAGCAGATTACCCCGCCATACATGTTGAGTGAAAACTGGATGCTCGCTCCACCTGAATTATGTGGTCATGAGGAGTTGTTTGTACTCTCATCGCTCCACACGGATAGCAGTGAGTAGCCAGTGTGTGCATGAGTAGATAACCTGTCACATCTTGTTAAAAAAAAAAAAAAAATAACCTGTCACATACATGAAAAAAAAATCTTTTTATCAACGTAAGACATGCACTCATATGAGGATAAGTTTTTCTATATTTTGATGGGACTCCACGTAACCAATTGTCAAAGATGTTTTTAAAAGACCGTGAATGATACAGATTTAATGAAATTTGAATAATTGACGGGCATCACCAAACTGCATTAATAAAAGATGCTTAATTGTTTTATCATAATGACAAAAAAAATTGTTTACAACCATGCCAAATCCACATCAGAAAAGTCAGAAATCAAGTTGACCCAAAAAAAGAAATAAAAAAAATCTGAGGATGTATGTCTCGTGACAATAAATCCACCAGACTACCACTAACCATAGGGAAATAAACAAACAGTACACAACTCGTAGACAAAGCCTGTAAGAAAGGTTCGTCGCATTTGAGCCAATGATGATGATATACAACTGTGCCTGGCCTTATCGTAAATCTCTGAGATTTCTGTGCCTGGCCTTCAATTGGTGTATCAACGATATTTGGTTTCCCACAAACAGAGCCAAGCACAGTAATGTCAGGTTGGAAAAGCTGGACTGAGTTGCATAAACAGCTGTGTTTTTTTTTTCAGGTGCCTCATTCTTCACTCTATTTTGGTTGGAAGGTGTTTCGGGTCATGGGTGTAGATGTACCCATTGTGTAAAACATTTTAATTTTCTATCAAAATGTCAAAAAATTCCAAAAAAAAATTCGGATATACTTCGGGACATTTTGTGCTAGCATAAAAAGTTTGGCGGTGAAAAGACATTTTTTTTTTACATGTGCAAAAAGACAAAAAATGTCTCGTACAAAGTCATTTTGGAGCGCCCGGATTTGTCTTTTTTGCATAGGTAAAAAAAATCTTTTCTTCACGAAACTTTTTGTGCTAACATAAAATATCTTGAAGTATATCCACAAATTTTATTTTAATTTTTTTGACGTTTTGAAAATTAGTTTTTGAGCAGTGGGTGCATCTGCACCCATGACCCGATATGGATTTCCGTTGGTAAAAGTAAAATGATAACTTGGGATAGCAATAGCACTAGCTTCCTGTTGAAAAAGTGCAAAAGCTTCCTGTTCCTAACCTTCAACTCGGTTTATAAACAAAGAGCAAACAATCGTACTTGTTGTTCCTAGCCTTTATTCGGTGTATATAACAAGCCCGATTTTTTAAATACATGGAGAACTTTGCAACATACAAAGATTCAGACCCAGCAAGATTGCAGCAGCATTGCAAAGAACATATGATCGGATAGATAGTCATGACAAATATAGTATATCTGATTTAACAATCTCAAGTTTGAGTCATGGCCAGAGACATATATCCTCAATGCTACAACAGGTTATCCAAAACCAAATAGGTAAACAACCTTTTTTTCACAAACTAAACAAAATGCAGAATAAATAAAATCCATCTGCAATTTTCGGCAACAGGATGATCATCCCAGCATTGCCTGCGTGCCTAGATCTTCAGGTGAGCACAGCCTGCGATGCTCCCTCGACAACGCGTCATCGGTGATCCTTGTCGCCAAGTTGGCCTCTCGCTCGTGACATTCAAGATATCTACATCGGACAGCGGCTTAATGCACTGATTTCTCGGCCCAGGACCGATCACTCCGCCAAACAAACATATGCTGTCTCCTAAACCAATCATCCCAAAACCGATCCTGCTTTGGAATCCGGATGCACATGGGACCATCTTGTCAGAGATATTCTCCCCGTGCTGCTTCCTAATGCAGCTGTTGCTCAGCACATACAGCTCCCCACAAACCATTGCCATTGGGCCCTGCAGCCAATGGTAGTCCTCAACAGCCCAATAATTGCCACCATCTTCCAGAATCTGAACCGTTGATATCCCTTTATGCAATACGTGCATCTTATCCTTGATAACAAGACCAGAGCACGCAGAGGGGTGTGCCTGACGGAGATCAGGGAGGGACTCCCATGTGTCAGCTTCAGGATCATAAATCTCAGCCTCCGATATGGATTTGCGGCAGTTTGTGAAGCCCCCTGCAACAATTATCTTCCCATCCAATGCACAACAAGCAAACATAGCTCGAGCTGCAAGCATTGGAGCCCTCTGGGACCACAAACGGTGGAGAGGATCATAAGACCAGACCTCATTGCTCGCAAAGATTGTGTCATGGTCTCCGGTCAGAGGATCAACTCTATCACTGCCACCACCAATTACATAGAGTTTTCCAGCAACAGAGGCAGCTCCAAAACGGGCAATGTTCCTAATCTGAGACAGCATGACAGGGAGAGTTATCCACTTGTCTCGGAGAGGGTCATAAAGTTGCCAAATGTTTTCAGGTTCAAATGCTAACACACACAGCAGCTCTTCTGTCACGCCGATCTGATTCCTAACATTGAGAAGCTCACCACTGCAAACAGATTCTCTCCAAGAGCGGCAAACTAGCTGAAGAATGGGATGGGATACAAATGGGACACGTGCAAGGCACTGGAGAGCAACTTCATTAGGAAGACCATCAAGTAAAGTTGACACCATTGTGCACTCAACCATAATATGTCACTACACAGCACAAAAGCAACAAGACCTATGAAGCCTGAAAAAAGTCAAATATACGAAGTTCAGATAACACTGCATAGAAAAGAGAAAATTAGATTAAACTACATGATAAGGCATTCATCTTAAAAATAATATTCAGACAGAAACTTACTGAAACATGGAATGATGAAACAAAAAAGTTAAGGCCTAGTTTGGCAGCAAAGTTTTTTCAAAACCATAGTATTGCAAAACTAAAGTATTCTAGTGTCAGGCAAAGAAATACTTCATTTTCTTGAAACTTTGTTTTTTCTCGGTTTTAGCAAAATCACGGGGCGTTTGGCAAGTGATGCTGCATAGATGATAAACTTTTATCAGATTGTGCAATTGCATGGCTGTAGCTGCTAGCATGCCAGATTCATATCGTTGTGGGCAAGCCTGGTAGATCATTGCAAGCTGTTGTTCTCTTTTATCCCGCATGTTGTTGTTCTCTTGATCTCTTCTAGCTAGCTTAAAGGCCTGCTGAGAACAGCGAGGATGAGGGACTGCAAAGAGCGGCAGAAGAAGTCCGTAGCGCGTGCCGCCGGCCGGTCGCTACAGAACAGGAAGGTGCTGCTGGATCGGAAGGCGATAGCCGACAGCCATGCTAGGGCTCGCATTTCTCCGTTTCGGAAAAAATAGGTCGGGAGCTCTTTTTCTAAAACTCCAAAAAAACTGCAGTATTGAGGATATTGAAGTTTATAAAACTGCACTTTCTCTTGTAACCAAACACCTCAAAGTATATGAAACTTCAGTTTTTGGAAATACTGTAGTATTTCAAGAATACTTTGAAAATACTTTGTCTCCAAACGGGGCCTAAAACTTAAAACGAACAATAAACACAAAATTAATTTAAAATGTCCTAAGTGAGGCCGAAGGTCAGCCTGTAGTTGTCACATCGGTGGTGGGGCCAGTATTGGAGCAAGCCCAGGGCCAAAAATATATAAAAGCACATTTTTTGGTTTGCTTGCAAAGATGAACATATAATTTCAACACAATTGTTACACAATCAAATAAAATACATAAGAGATGACAAAAGGAACAATAAATAATAATAAAGGCATACAAAAGATAGTACTAAAACATAGAAATAGATGAAAATAGCCAATAACTGAGGAGAGTCGTTCGGTTGGGGTGCCGTTGGGGGCATCCCCCCAGGTGTCCAGACACCCCCAAATCAGACAATATTTGGGGGCATCCGGACCAAAACTTGGGGCACCCGCTGAAGATGCTCGAAGGCTGGGTTAGGGATAGCTTCGGCTTGTGCATAAGCCGGCTGTCCAGTTAAGCTTGCCATAAGATGCTGTGGGACTAAGCCACCCGAATTTCCTACTTGGTTAGGAGAGGCTTATGGATGGCAGCTTACTTACAGTGTAAAGTCTGAAATACACATAATATCTTCTTTTTGCTATTTGGTACAGGGAACACAGACTTTAGACTATTATTTGCACAAAGTGCCGAGAAATTGCACGATATTTAGAAATATACTAGTTGTGATGCTTGCTCTAAATAGGCAAAAGAAAAACAGCATCACATACAGGGTACAGGAGAATGCTTCCATTCAAGTAGCAACATATGAGTGCTAGTTTTGATATTGCTAACGTGAAGTGCCTGATCATCCATAAATCAGTTTACATAAATCTTGCCAGAAAAATAGAATGCAAGTTTCAAAGTTTGCCTGCGTACAAAAGACACTACACAATTATGGTTTATGGAGGCCACTGTATATGGCATGTAAGCATAAACTTATCAAACAAAGAAATACGGCATGTAAATCAAGGTAAAATTGAGCACTCACTACACACGTACACAAACTTGGAGGCCACTGTGTATTTTTCAATTCGTACATAAACCCATAACAGATGAAAGAATTAGATCATCCACACACACATACATGCGTAGGAGAGAATAATCTGTATGGGGGAAATACAGCACCTTGATTCGCTAGAAGAGGGTCGGAGGCGAGATACACGGCGGCCTTAGGGCAGACGAGGGTCGGAAGCGAGCTGTGGCGTCGGCTCTGGTACTGCGCGGATGCAGTCGGTGCGGGGAAAACCTCCGACGGCGGTGCCGGTCGGACTGGATCGGGGCGGTGGCGGGGGAAAGAGCGGACGCGGGCACGGGAGAAGGGAGGGAACGGGACGGCTGCGACCTGGAGGGACAGGCGGCGGCGGCGGTCAGAGGGAGGGGCGGCGCCGGAACCCTAGCGGGCGGGCCGTCTCTCCATGCTCGTGGTCGAGGCTGGCGGGGGAAATGAGAGGAAACGATTCGATCGAGATTTCACTGAAGAAACCTTCCTTTATCATGAGAGATAAATTCCAAATAATACGAGTAAGGAAGAACTACAGCTTTACATTGCTATTTTACATTGCTATTTTTCAGTGTGTAGCTGGAGAATTTACAGCAAATACTTAGGGATCGTTTGGATCCCATCGTTTCAAAGGAATTTATTTCAGATTCTATAACCAACGTGTTTATGTAATTGAAATGTCATTTTAATTGAAATTCCATAGAATGTCTTTACTATGTTAAGTCAATTTTTGTTTCTAACCCTGTCATTTCTCTAAAATTCATTTTATTTCATTTTATTATTATCAAATAAAAACTAAATGATGGGATCCAAATGACCCCTTAGGAATCCCTTTATATTGTGAATCGGTGTTCACAATATTATTCGGTCTTCGCAAGGAGCGGCACAAGTACACAACGAGTACCGGTAGCTTGTAAATTCTTGTGGTGTACTCCCTTCGTTATGGTATAGCTTTTGTTCACATTTACATGTATTTACATATATTTAGACATGTTTTAATATGTATATTTACTCATTTGAATCCATATCTAATCAATATATGAGCGGGAAATCTACTTCCAGAACGGTCGGTAGTTTGTCTTATCCTCAGAACGTTTCCCGCACCGTACGATCGAGCGGAGAAAGAGGGCTGTGATGCGGGTGGACGAATCGCGTCTCGTTTCTTCTGGTCCCCACCCATGTGTCCGTCGGCCGTGGCTGTCTTTCTGTTTCTTTCTCGCCATGCATGTTGTACTAGGTGATAGGGCAAAGGTAGTCCGATCTTTCGATGAGATGTGATATGTCGATTTTTTGTGGAGTTCGAACTTGGCGATCCGACTTCTACGCACACGTACGCAGTGCCAATGCAATCACTAAACCAATCTCCGGGAGTTACCAATCCTACAAGAGCACGATCGGCCTGATCTAAAAAGATCTAGTTCTTTCTGCAATCGAGAAACAAGTAAGAACCAATAATGCAATCAAGAATTACGGATGAAAGATGAACTTTATTGATGAAGGTAGGATCTTGCAAGTGCGTAGTACAGGAGGTCTAGCCGACACTCGTGCATATGGCGAAGACTAACAAAAGTTGAGTTCTTTTTAACTAAACAAAATCCAAGTCTAAACGATGACCTATGGGGGGTATATAAGGAGGAAAGCCTTGGGTGGCGGCCAAGGAGGTGGGAGCACGCCCCAAAACACCCAAAACTGAACCCTAATTCGTACAAGGCCTTTGGGCCCAATTAGAGGTGACGCAGCACCTTTTGACTCGAAATCTGGCTCAGTTTTTGCAACAGCCTTGTACTGTTTTGAACGCCAATTTATGCTCGTAATGAATTTAGAGGTGCGGACAATTGTGTTGGAAATTTCACGAGTTCCTCTTTCCAACAAAACAAGAATCACCCAATTCGGAGTCCGGATGCAAAAGTTATCCTCGTTTGAAGTCAGGTATATTTCTGCAGTCCGAATCTGCGTCCCAAACGTGAAGAACTTGATCTCTAACTTCTTTTGGACCCAATGTGACGTGGGAGAACTTCTTGAATAAAACCTAATCATGTATCTTCATATTCCCATCATTTCTTGATCAACTATGGTCTTGTTGGTCGTATCTGGCCTAGTCATGGCCTAGTCATGGCCTCATCATCCTCCCTTTCTTGAAAATTAAGCCATCCTCGGCGCTGTTTCTTCTGAAACAGGGATGATAAAAGAGATAAAGTATACGCATGATATATGTATATGTCATCCATTTTTATTCCCCTCAATTGTTGTAGAAGTGACAAATTTATGCATGAATCATTGTCAAATCTCTCCAAAGAATTAACACATGATATAATCCACATGAATATATTGCAACACAGTTTGCACATGTAACTGAAACTCGAATTTATAACATTTGTCTTGCAATACCCATCATTAAACCATCTTAACATTGGTAAACCAAAATTTGAGGTATCAAAAATTCTAACCACAACTTGTTTAGATAAGTAATCATGCAACAAGCTATTGGGTGGAAAATCTATACCATAGTTTGAGGTCATATCAAAATGAGTGGACATATGCAGCATTTTATTTTCTTTTAAAACAGCAAGGTCATCACACGTGATACAAATTCTATGCACCCAAAATTCATTATTACTATCATAATCACCAATCAACTGGAAGGTAAAATCTGGGCATAAACGCTTTTCAACGTACTCAAGCATGTGATTTCAGCAACTTTATTTCTAGCATGTGACAAAGAAATATGTGGATCCATTGGAACAGAAAACAAAGTATTATCATGAGAAATTGTAGCTAACACTTCTTCATTCCTAATCAATTTTATATGATCCGAAGCAGATTTAAGTTTCAAGTCACAAGGTTTATTTGCAGCAATAGCAATTTCACTGGGTGCACTTATATCATCAGATGAATGAAAAAAGTAATAGGTGCACTCAAAATAGTAGGTATCTCAATTATTTGATTAAAAGGGAAATGCAAATCAGTAACAATATCCTCTAAAACAGGTGGTGTGACCAAATCAACGGACAAGACAACACATGAATTATTTAAATCATTAGAGTGTAAATGAAACTCATGCGGAGCGATATCACCAGTACAATTGTTATTATCGTGTATGTCCGACTCAGATGGTGTAGGTATTGTCGGTGGCGACGAGTCACATGTAGGAGGTGCAATGGTGGAAGGAACAACCGACTCAACACTTGGGATGTGCACCTTGCGCTTGTTCTTCTTAGCGGCAACACGTAACACTTCTCATGAATTAGCATGTCCTGTATATCACGGTTTAATCCTCTCCAAAATCTATCCATAAAATATTCTTCATTTTCTTCTACAAATGAATACAACAAGGTAGTTTCCAAATCATCATAATATTCTTTTACACTTTTATTACCTTGTTTTAAGTTTTGTAATTTCTTAACCATGTCACGAGTATAGTACGATGGAACAAATCTATATCGCATAGCAAGTTTTAGATCATTCCAAGTAGTAGGTATATAATCAGGGTATGTTCGACAATATTCATTCCACCAAATAGAAGCAAAACCAGTGAATGAACTAATGGCAGTTTTTACTTTGTTATGCTCAGAAAAATCGCGGGCAGCAAATATAGCATTTATCCGAAACTCCCATTCAATATATTTATCAGGTTTATAACGACCCGCAAATGGTGGCATAGAAATAATATCCTGATCATCTGCACTTTTTTGTGTATGTATCTCTCGCGGTGGTTGTTGTGTTGTTGTAGATGATCGTGGTGGTGGTAAATCTCTAACTATAGACGCAGCCCAAGAACTCCTAACTCTGGAACTGTAATAATTAGTAGAAAATAAGAAACAAATATACGTATATGTTCGTATCAACTACTAGGATGTGGTGGCAAACGCGCAATCCATCAAGCAAAATATAAAGCTCTTACAAGTTTCTTACCATGCTGGAGGGCTTCACGGGAACCACAAATATCAGCACCCCAAAGATTGGATAAAGCGATTGCCAGGCGAGAGCACAATGCACGTAGGAGAAATATGTGGAGCTGTAGATAGGCTTATATATATATGTGGAACCACAACCACGTTAGTCAATATAAAATTGAAAATCTGTCCAAAATATGTCAAGTGCTGGTCCTAGACTAGACCGTACTAGAGACGCGAGCCTAAAACACAGCCGATATCACGTGCTAAAAAGTTGGATCGAAATAATGTGGTAGCCTGCACACACAAAAAATCTGAGCGGCTTGATATGAGACCAAAGTGGAGAGGACAAACAAAACTGCACGAGCGTCAAATAACTGATGGTATCCCGGATACAAAGATTAATCCACCGGGAGAAAAGTTAGACAACAATATGATCAAAAGTCTAGAACGATATTGTCGGGGAATGATCCCTCGGTATAACAAAACCAGGACTTGGACAATCAAGAAGACGACAACCGGCAGCTGGCTGGCTACTCGACTTCGGCCTGCTGGAGAGCTGGCCGGGTGCGTCCTGGCCGGCTGGCCATCTGCCAACCGGATCGCCTGCGAGGAGAAGTCAACCACCGCGTCCCGTCGGACACACGCGCTATAGTGCGCCGTGTCCCCCGAACAGTGTAATTAGGCTCAATAGTGCGCCGTGTCCCCCGAACAGTGTAATTAGGCTCAATAATGCGCCGTGTCCCCCGAACAGTGTAGTTAGTCTCAATAGTACGCTGTGTCCCGCGAATAGTGAAAGTTGGGCACGTGGGGCACCCCTTGTCCCCTGGGCTTCCCTTTATAAGGAGCACCAGGGGCAGCCCTCATTCTCAGGCTCTCACGCCCCGTAGACCCCCCGGGCAGCCGGCTGCTCCCCTCCCTAAGCCGGCTGAGCTCACTCCCCCTCATATATAGCTCAAGGAGCAGACATGTATCACCATATATTCCACCATATATACCAGATCATGTAGGAGTAGGGGTTTTACCTCCTCACGAGGGCCGCGAACCTGGGTACATCATGTGTCAGTTTGCATGTTTGTGCCCAATCACGCCTGCAGATGCCGCCAGCTGTGCAAGCTGCTCCCACATCTCATAAGCCTACACTTAGGCATATGTCCATCCCATGACATTTGGCGCCCACCGTGGGGTAGGAAACAACGGCTGGAGTCACATTCTGCACGGGACCCCTCTTCACCAACATCGACGTCGCCGTCCCGAGGCGCCAACTTTCTTCCTCTCCCGGAGAAACTCGGAGACTCCAGGGCTCGACATCGCCACCGCCCCGGACTCGCGCCCGCTTTGTCCTCGTCTTCACGAACCTGCACATCTGCCGGCGGCGCGCCCTCGGCCCGCGCCCACATCCGCCGGCGCGCGTCTCTGTCTGCACGTCTCCTCTACATCGACACCTACGACCTCATGCACGTGCCCGTGCAGGACATCCTCACCGCCAACGAGGCGGCCTCTGCACCTGCGCCTCCGCCCCTACTGGCCAGCTCCTGCGCCGCTCCAGCCGCCGCTGGCGTGCGCGGCCGCGCGTACCCGCGCCTGCAACTCCCTCGCGCCTGCTGCTGCGGCTCCCCATCGAGCTCCTGCACGTCCGCATCCACGCGCCCCGCGCCGTCCGCACTCTGCCTGCAGCCTCTGCGCACGGCCGTCCTCCCGCCATGATGCACTGCTCCGCTGTGGCTTCCTCCCGTCGTCCGTACTACATCTCCACTGGATGTCCGCATGCTGGCCCTTCTGCACGTCCACACCGGCCCCAGCTCCGCTCGAGCTCCTGCATGTCCGCCTCCCCACGCACGTGCTGCTCCGCCCGGCGCCCTCTCGGCTCGCGCGGCGCCACATCCGTCCGGCGCTCGCACACTCGCCCCCGATTCCGCACCGGTCGGCCGCTCCGCCCTCGCTGCGTGGCCGGCTCCGCCCCGCGGCCATCTCCCCCGAGTTCCTCAACGCCTCCTCCACCTCCGCGTCCGCCCCACGTCGGCGTCCTCCGCTGGGTCCCGTGCGGCCGTGCCAGTGCAGCTTCGGCTGCTCTTCCCTCGCGTCTGGCCGCGCTCGGCCTCCGCCCGTCGACCTCCGCGCTGGCCGGTTCCGTCCCGTCTCCGCGCGCACCCGGCCTCGCCCTGGCCAACGCCCTCCCGGCGCTCGCCGGCTCCCGTCCGGCTAGCCCCTACGACCCGGGCGCCGCGTCTCCGTCGCCTGCTGCTAAGGAAAAGAGGAGGAGAAAAGTCCACCCCGCTTGAGGGAAAGAAAAAGAAGAAGAGAAGGAAAAAGAAAGAAAAAGGGGGGGCCCGGCTAGGCCAGGCCGAGTGCTCCCGACGATGTGATCGCTGGGCCGGTTAGGCTTTGTTCGCCTGGGTTGCTGCGGCCTGGTCTGCTGGTCCACGCCCGGCCGCCTGCTGCTGGGCCGGCTGGGTCATGTTCGGCAGCACTCGGCCCGTCCGCCTGCCCACTGCTGGCATGGCTGGTCGCCAAGCCGGCGGTGACCCGTTCCGACCGGCTACAACACCTCTTCTCCGCCATAGCAATGTAAGTATCGTCCCGTGTATTTTTGCACCGTAAGTTCAAGGTGGATAAGACCGAAAGTCACTCGGGGACTGCCCCTCGATCCTTTGCAAGTGTTTTTTGCTGGCAAGACCGGAAGCTACCTTTGTATCAGTGCGAGTTTTGTGTTTTTGTCCGTCCGTGGCTAGCCAGTTGTTCATTCTTCCCGGCGATGGGTTACTAGCGTGCTGGACGCCCAAGGCCCACTCTGCGGTTCCGCGTTGCAGACTCGCCGGCCAGAGCAAAAGCTGGAAGGCTCACGCGTGAAAAATATCAAAGGAAAGAATAACATCCAGCCGGCCGCGAAACCCTTTAGGTTGCTTGCTCGCCAAAGTCCAACCTCTAGAGTCATATATTTGTGCATTCGACCAGCCGGCCCACTCTGCGGTTCCGCGTTGCAGTCTCGCCGGCCAAAGCAGCAATCATGACCGGCCGAGTGCACCAAGAAAGACTAAGAGGTAAAAACTAGGGCGAGCCGGCAACCGCCCGCAAAAACCTTTGCCTCGCTCGCCTGAGTCAAACTCCTAAAGCCTGACTGTGCATTCGACCAGCCGGCCCACTCTGCGATTCCGCGCTGCAGACTCGTCGGCCAGAGCAGCGGTCATGACCGGCCGGATGCACAGAAAATGGCTAAGGGGGTGAAACAAGGTGAGCCGGCACCTAATAAACTAAAAGATACCAAAGTAAAATTGACAACCTTTTGGTTTATTGCACTAATGATTTAACGGCATTTGTTTCCTACATTATTTTTTGGGGAAACCTGCCGAGGCCCTCCTGCTAAAGCTGCAGGACCACGACAGCTTCGGGGACTAGTGTCGGGGGAATGATCCCCCGGTATACCAAAGACCAGGACTTGGACAATCAAGAAGACGACAACCGGCAGCTGGCTGGCTACTCGACTTCGGCCGGCTGCCGGACTTGGCCGGCTGGGGGCTTGGCCGGCTGGGAGCCTGGCCGGCTGGAGGGCTGGCCGGGTGCGTCCTGGCCGGCTGGCCATCTGCCAGCCGGATCGCCTGCGAGGAGAAGTCAACCACCGCGTCCCATCGGACACACGCCGACGAGACAGCCGGACACTATGCGCTATAGTGCGCCGTGTCCCCCGAACAGTGTAATTAGGCTCAATAGTGCGCCGTGTCCCCCGAACAGTGTAATTAGGCTCAATAGTGCGCCGTGTCCCCCGAACAGTGTAGTTAGGCTCAATAGTGCGCCGTGTCCCCCGAATAGTGAAAGTTGGGCACGTGGGGCACCCCTTGTCCTCTGGGCTTCCCTTTATAAGGAGCACTAGGGGCAGCCTTCATTCTCAGGCTCTCACGCCCCGTAGACCCCCCGGGCAGCCGGCTGCTCCCCTCCCTAAGCCGCCTTGGTTCTCTGGCAGCCGGCCGAGCTCACTCCCCCTCATATACAGCTCAAGGAGCAGACATGTAATACCATATATTCCACCATATACACCAGATCATGCAGGAATAGGGTTTTACCTCCTCACGATGGCCCCAAACCTGGATACATCATGTGTCAGTTTGCATGTTTGTGCTCAATCCCGCCTGCAGATGCCGTCAGGTGTACAAGCTGCTCTCACACCTCACAAGACTACACGCAGGCATATGTTCATCTCAGGTATGCTCCTTTTCTGTCCTTTTTTTTTTTCTCAAACTCTACGTCAAACCAAGAGCAAGAATAAGGGACCAAGTCCCGAGGCAAGCAGCTCAATCCTTTTTTATCTCTCTTTCCTTTCTGATTTTTCCTCTATTTTTTGTGTGTCAACTAGTATACCACACGTAAATTTGTTTTGTATGTCGCCGACCGATCCTAAAACCAATCCAAAGAAGAAATGGAATAGGATATCTAAACTATAATATTGTAACTCGTGGTGATGGTATGGTACGTTATTTTATATTTCCGGTTTTACCCCTACAAATAAGACATATTACAGTCGTTGCCACCGCCAAGTAATAGGTTGTCGGTTCGGTCTTCCCGTGAAAAACAAAATCCCCAATGGATCCACCCCGAGCTCTCCTCCATCTTCCGCCGCCACCGGCCGCCGCTCCACCTGAAGAGAGTCTCGACCTCCCCAAACCGGTGGGAGGGACCCCGCCAATCGTGCGCGCAGCGGAGCCTCCTGCCACAGACCGCCGGGCACGCTGCCCTCTCCCTTGACGTGGGCAACCAGGTCCATGGCAGCAAGAGGTGCGAGGTCGAGCCCCTCCCTTAGCAGCATGGCCATAGAGGTGCGAGCAGGCAGAGCCACCCGTTCCTGTGGCTAGACCTGGCCATCTCCAAGCCCTTCTATTTCATGTACCTTCTCCCGCCCGAGGCCGCCAGACAGGAGGTGCGGGACTCTGGGTTGTGCCCACTCTTCCTCAACCGCGGCGGCACGTCTACGCCGCCCGTTTCGGAGGTCCTGAGCCGTGGTTGCCCGCCGCGGCCGCTGCAGTCTCCTGAAAATTTGAGGAGGCCCAGTTGTTGGAGATATGCCCAAGAGGCAATAATAAATGATTATTGTTTATCATATTTCTCCGTTCATGATATGTTTAATTCCATACTAAAATTGTATTAACCGGAAACAAATACATGTGTGGAATATAAACGGTAATGTGTCCCTAGTCTTTCCTCTTGTGACTAGTTCGTTTGATTAAGTGATGGTTAGATGTTTCCTAACCATGGATTTATGAATCGCTTAATAAACGAAGTTTGTATCATAGGTGATGATATAATGGACAAGACTCAAATTAAATAGATGTCAAATATAGTTTCCTTAGACCATGAGATTATGTCACTCCCGTTTATCGGAGGAGAACTTTGTGGACATCAAACGTCACTTCGTAACTGGGTGATTATAAAGGTGGCTTTCAGGTTCTCCGATGATAGGTTGTTGGGTGACATGTTTCAAGACTGGGATTTGTTCATCCAACAGTTGGATAGATATCTCTGGGCCCTCTCGGTAGGATAGCATCCAAACGCTTGCAAGCATATGACTAAGTGGCTAGTCATAAGGGATCCTATTCTATGGGAACGAGTAAAGAGAACTTGTCGGTAACGAGATTAATCAGATATGGAGATATCGGTGGATTGAATCTCGGACAAGTAATATATCGTGAAACAAAAGGAATCGTATATGGATTAATTGAATCCCGGACATTGTGGTTCGACTAGTAAAGTACTTCGTCGAATATGTAGGAATTAATATGGACATCCCGGTCCCGCTATTAATATGACATATTCGCGAACCCGCAGAGTCACACACTTAACGTTCGATGTAGTTAGGGTTCGAGATAAATGATGGTGAGAACGAATATTGATTCGGAGTCCCGGATAGGATCCCGGACGTCACGAGGAGTTCCGGAGTGGTCCGGAGAATAAGATTCATATAAGGAAAGTTGTTTCCGGAGGATAAGAAAGGTTCGGGAATTTATCGGTAAAGTACCGGAATGTTCTAGAAGGTTCTAGAGGGGTCTAGAAGTGGGGCCCATAGGAGTATGGGGCCCACATGGAAAAAGGGGGCAGTGGGCTGGCCTATTGGGCCAGCCGCACCACCACCCCATTGGCCCACCCGGGCCATGCTTCTAGAAGCAAGGGGGGGCCGGCCGAACCCTAGAGGTGGCTTGGGGGCCAAGCCACCCCCCCCCCCCTTGCGCCGGCCCTAGGAGGGGAGGGGCGCACCCCCCTTGGCCTCCTATATAAGGAGGGGCAAGGGGAGGGGTGCCGCACCCTTTGCTCCCTCCCCAAGGTGCTAGCCGCCGGCCCCCTCCTCTCCCTAGCCGCACCCCTCCTCCTCCTCTCTCCCGACACCGCTTGGCGAAGCCCTGTCCAACCTCCACCATACACACCACGCCACCGTCGTCGTGCTGTTGATCTCGAGCCTCTCCACCACCTCTTGCGGGATCAAGAACGTGGAGTCTTCATCGAGCTGAACGTGTGGATCTCTCGGAGGCGTTGCTCGTGCGGCGCTTGGATAACACATCTCCTCGCGACTAGACAAGTCTAGTTGCGGGGATCGACTAGCCAACCCCTGCCTCGACAAAACGCTCACGGTTTTCTTCGAGGGTGAGATTCGATCTCCTTCTTGCTACCAACCTCTCGTAGATCGGATCTAGATGTTGGGTTTATTCCGCTTTCTTTGCGTAGGAAATTTTTTGTTTTCTATGCTGCGACCCTTCAGTGGTATCAGAGCCTAGATCTATTCGTAGATGTTGGTGCGATTAGACACAAGTGTTGTGGGCGTTGATAATTTGAGTTGCTACCTTCTCGCGTGCACTTTGCATCTTTGCGGTACTGTAAGATTGAAGCGGCCCGGACCAACTTTACTCGTCCATGCACGAGAGACCGGTTCCACGACTGACATGCAACTTGTTTTGCATAAGTGGCTGGCGGGTGTCTGTTTCTCTTGCTTTAGTGAAGATGCAATTTTCAATGGAAGGCCTTTCAAAAGGATGAGTAAATCAGCAACTATTTTATCACCGTTGTGGCTTTGCGTAGATTAGAACGGTTCTATCTAATGACCCATTAGAAGCCACGTAAAAATTGCACAAACAAAGTAGAGGCGTCTAACTTGTTTTTGCAGGGTTTGTGATATGGTATGGCCTCAAGATATGATTATGTGATGTATACAATGATCATGTTTTGTAATTATCGCGACTTGCATGTCGATGAGTACGGCAACCGGCAGGAGCCTTATGGTTGTCTTTAATTTATTGTATGACCTGCGTGTCACTTTAAACACCATGTAATTGCTTTACTTTATTTGCTAAGAGTAGCCAATAGTAGTAGTTGCAATAGTTGGTGGAGACAACCATGGTGATGGCGTTTGAGATGGTGATGATGGAGATCATGCCGGTGCTTTGGAGATGGAGATCAAAGGCACAAGAAAAGGCTATACCATGTCACAATATTGAATTGCATGTGATGTTAATCCTTTTTATGCACCTTATGGTTTATGCTTAGATACGATCTCGACGGTAGCATGATAAGGTGATCTCTCACGTCAATATCAAGAAGTGTTCTCCCCTAGTATGCGCCGTTGCGAAAGTTCATCGTTTTGAAGCACCACGTGATGATCGGGTGTGATAGATTCTACGTTCACATACAACGGGTGCAAGCCAGTTTGCACATGCAGAAATACTACGGTTTCCTTGACGAGCCTAGCATGTACAGACATGGCCTCGGAACACAAGAGCCGAAAGGCTAAACACGAGTCATATGAATGACATGATCAAACATGGAGATGTTCACCTTTTGAAACTATGCCACTTCACGTGATGATCGGTTGTGGTGTAGTGGATTTTGGATCGTGTGTCACTAAACAACCAGAGAGATGTTGAGTTTAGTGGGAGTTCGTTTATAATTAGATTATCTTTCGAACACAATATCATGAACATAGTCTAAACACCTTGCAAATAATGTTGTAGATCAATGGCCCTTCCCAACATCACCATGAACTTTAACGCGTTCCTAGAGAAAGACAAGCTGAAAGACGATGGAAGCAATTTCTCGGATTGGTTTATGAATCTGAAAATTATCCTCAAAGCTGCCAAGAAACTGTACGTCCTAGATGCACCGCTAGGTGAGGCTCCAGCAGAGGGAGCGGCTGAAGACATTAGGAATGTCTGGGCAGCCCGTTCAGAGGACCACGAGATAGTTAAGTGCGGTCTGTTGTACGGCTTAGGACCTAAGCTTCAAAAGCGTTTTGAGCACCATGGCGTTCATCAGATGATCGTTGATCTGAAAGCTATGTTTCAGACTCAAGCCAAGGTGGAGAGGTATGAAGCCTCTTCTAAGTTCTTTAGCTGTATGATGGAAGAGAACAGTTCCGTCAGTGAACACGTGCTCAAGATGTCTGGGTACGGTGATCGTCTGGCGCAGCTGGGTGTTGTGATTCCCAATGAGTTGGGGATTGACCGTGTTCTCCAGTCACTTCCACCGAGCTACAAAAGCTTTGTGATGAACTATAACATGCAAGGGATGGAGAAAACTCTCCCTGAGCTTTTCGCGATGTTAAAGACCGCGGAAGTGGAAATCAAGAAGGAGCATCAAGTGTTGATGGTCAATAAGACCACCAGTTTCAAGAAAAAGGGCAAAAGAGACAACTTCAAGAGGGACGGCAAGCGAGTTGCCGGGTCTGCGAGGAAGTCAAGGAAGGGCCCTAAGTCTGATACTGAGTGCTTCTACTGCAAGGGAACCGGACACTGGAAGCGGAACTGCCCCAAGTATCTGGCGGACAAGAAGGCTGGCACCGTCAAACAAGGTATATTTGATATACATGTTATTGATGTGTATTTAACAAGTGATCGTAGTAGCACCTGGGTATTTGATACTGGTTCGGTTGCTAATATATGTAACTCGAAACAGGAGCTGCGGAATAGATGGCGCTTGGCAAGGGACGAGGTGACGATGCGAGTTGGAAATGGATCAAAAGTTGAAGTCATCGCTGTCGGCACACTCCCTCTGCATTTACCATCGGGATTAGTTTTAAACCTTAATAATTGTTATTATGTGCCTGCGTTGAGCATGAACATTATATCTGGATCTTGTTTATTGCGAGACGGTTATTCATTTAAGTCTGAAAACTTTGGTATTTCGATTTATATGGATAATACTTTTTATGGTCATGCACCTGAGAGGAATGGTTTATTTCTATTGGATCTCGATAGTAGTGATACACATGTTCATAACATTGATGCCAAAAGATGCAAAGTGAATAATGATAATACCACATTTTTGTGGCACTGCCGTTTGGGTCATATTGGTGTAAAGCGCATGAAGAAACTCCATTCTGATGGACTTTTGGATTCACTTGATTTTGAATCATTTGAAACTTGCGAACCATGCCTTATGGGTAAGATGACTCGAACACCCTTCTCCGGCACGATGGAGAGAGCAACAGACTTGTTGGAAATCATACATACCGATGTGTGTGGTCCGATGAGTGTTGCAGCGCGCGGTGGATATCGTTACTTCTTAACCTTCACCGATGATTTGAGTAGATATGGGTATATTTACTTAATGAAACATAAGTCTGAAACGTTCGAAAAGTTCAAAGAATTTCAGAGTGAAGTTGAGAACCATTGTAACAAGAAAATAAAGTTTCTTCGATCTGATCGTGGAGGCGAATATTTGAGTTACGAGTTTGGCATGCATTTAAAGACGTGTGGAATTGTTTCACAACTCACGCCACCCGGAACACCACAGCGTAATGGTGTGTCTGAGCGTCGTAATCGAACCTTATTGGATATGGTGCGATCTATGATGTCTCACACAGATCTGCCACTATCATTTTGGAGCTATGCATTAGAGACAGCCGCATTCACATTAAATAGGGCTCCATCAAAATCCGTTGAGACGACTCCATATGAGTTATGGTTTGGCAAGAAGCCAAAGTTATCGTTTCTCAAAGTTTGGGGTTGCGATGCTTATGTGAAAAAACTTCAACCTGATAAGCTCGAACCCAAATCGGAAAAGTGCGTCTTCATTGGATACCCTAAGGAAACTATTGGGTATACCTTCTACCACAGAACTGAAGGCAAGATTTTCGTTGCCAAGAATGGTTCCTTTCTAGAGAAGGAGTTTCTCTCGAAAGAAGTGAGTGGGAGGAAAATAGAGCTTGACGAGGTTGTTGAACCTGTTCTTGAGATGCCGAGTAGCGCTGAACTGGAAGGTGTTCCAGAACAGCCATCGCCACCTGAAGAAGGAGCAGATGATGGTGATCATGCTGTTCCAGTCAAGGCTGCTATTGAACCTCGCAGATCAACGAGGGAACGTACCGCCCCTGATCGGTATGACCCCGTCATGAATGTCATGTTGTTAGACAATGATGAACCTGCGAATTATGAGGAAGCAATGATGAGCCCAGACTCCGATAAATGGCTAGGAGCCATGAAATCCGAAATGGAATCCATGTATGAAAACCAAGTATGGACTTTGGTAGACTTACCTAACGACCGTAAGGCCGTTGAGAACAAATGGATTTTCAAAAGAAAGACAGACGCTGACGGAAACGTCACCGTGTATAAAGCTCGACTTGTCGCAAAGGGTTTCCGACAAATTCAAGGAGTTGACTACGATGAGACTTTCTCACCCGTAGCGATGCTGAAGTCTGTTCGGATTATGTTAGCAATTGCCGCATATTATGACTATGAAATTTGGCAAATGGATGTGAAGACCGCGTTCCTTAATGGTCATATTAAGGAAGAGTTGTACATGGTACAGCCCGAAGGTTTTGTTGATCCAAAGGATGCTAACAAGGTATGCAAACTTCAGAGATCCATCTATGGACTGAAGCAAGCATCGCGGAGTTGGAATCTCCGGTTTGATGAAGTGATCAAAGGGTTTGGATTTGTCCAAACTTATGGAGAAGCCTGTATTTACAAGAAAGTGAGTGGGAGTTCAGTTGCATTTCTAATACTATATGTGGATGACATATTATTGATTGGAAATGATGTTACACTACTTGAAAGTGTAAAGTCTTATTTGAATAAGAGTTTTTCAATGAAAGACCTTGGAGAAGCTGCGTATATTTTAGGCATAAAGATCTATAGAGATAGGTCAAAGCGCCTAATTGGGCTTTCACAGAGTACATACCTTGACAAGGTTCTGAAGAAGTTCAGAATGGAAAATTCAAAGAAGGGGTTCTTACCAATGTTGCAAGGAAAGGTTCTGAGTAAGACTCAGAGTCCTGTTACGGCAGAAAATAGAGAGATAATGGACAAGGTTCCTTATGCCTCTGCGATAGGCTCTATCATGTATGCCATGCTATGTACTAGACCAGATGTGTGCCATGCTGTAAGTTTGACTAGCAGGTACCAAAGTGATCCAGGAGTGGAACACTGGTCAGCTGTCAAGAATATCCTTAAGTATCTAAATAGAACTAAGGAAATGTTTCTCGTATATGGAGGTGACCAAGAGCTTGTCGTAAGGAGTTACGTCGATGCTAGTTGGGACACAGATCCGGATGATTCTAAGTCTCAGTCCGGATACGTGTTTATTCTGAATGGTGGCGCTGTGAGTTGGAGGAGTTCCAAGCAGAGCGTGGTGGCGAAATCTTCAACAGAAGCGGAGTATGTTGCAGCCTCGTCGGCAGCAAGTGAAGCAGTCTGGATGAAGGAGTTCCTCTCAGAGCTGAGCGTGGTTCCAAGTGCGTCAAGACCTCTGGCCCTGTACTGTGATAATACAGGTGCAATAGCTCTTGCCAAGGACCCGACTTCACACAAGAATACCAAGCATATCAAGCGCCGCTATCACAATTTGCGTGAGAATGTCAAGGATGGTGACATAGAGATTTGCAAGGTGCATACGGATCTGAATGTGGCAGACCCGTTGACTAAACCTCTTCCACGAGCAAAACATGACCAACACCGAGAGGCCATGGGTGTTAGATTGCTACAAATGTAAACTAGATTATTGACTCTAGTGCAAGTGGGAGACTGTTGGAGATATGCCCAAGAGGCAATAATAAATGATTATTGTTTATCATATTTCTCCGTTCATGATATGTTTAATTCCATGCTAAAATTGTATTAACCGGAAACAAATACATGTGTGGAATATAAACGGTAATGTGTCCCTAGTCTTTCCTCTTGTGACTAGTTCGTTTGATTAAGTGATGGTTAGATGTTTCCTAACCATGGATTTATGAATCGCTTAATAAACGAAGTTTGTATCATAGGTGATGATATAATGGACAAGACTCAAATTAAATAGATGTCAAATATAGTTTCCTTAGACCATGAGATTATGTCACTCCCGTTTATCGGAGGAGAACTTTGTGGACATCAAACGTCACTTCGTAACTGGGTGATTATAAAGGTGGCTTTCAGGTTCTCCGATGATAGGTTGTTGGGTGACATGTTTCAAGACTGGGATTTGTTCATCCAACAGTTGGATAGATATCTCTGGGCCCTCTCGGTAGGATAGCATCCAAACGCTTGCAAGCATATGACTAAGTGGCTAGTCATAAGGGATCCTATTCTATGGGAACGAGTAAAGAGAACTTGTCGGTAACGAGATTAATCAGATATGGAGATATCGGTGGATTGAATCTCGGACAAGTAATATATCGTGAAACAAAAGGAATCGTATATGGATTAATTGAATCCCGGACATTGTGGTTCGACTAGTAAAGTACTTCGTCGAATATGTAGGAATTAATATGGACATCCCGGTCCCGCTATTAATATGACATATTCGCGAACCCGCAGAGTCACACACTTAACGTTCGATGTAGTTAGGGTTCGAGATAAATGATGGTGAGAACGAATATTGATTCGGAGTCCCGGATAGGATCCCGGACGTCACGAGGAGTTCCGGAGTGGTCCGGAGAATAAGATTCATATAAGGAAAGTTGTTTCCGGAGGATAAGAAAGGTTCGGGAATTTATCGGTAAAGTACCGGAATGTTCTAGAGGTTCTAGAGGGGTCTAGAAGTGGGGCCCATAGGAGTATGGGGCCCACATGGAAAAAGGGGGCAGTGGGCTGGCCCAAGCCTATTGGGCCAGCCGCACCACCACCCCATTGGCCCACCCGGGCCATGCTTCTAGAAGCAAGGGGGGGGCCGGCCGAACCCTAGTGGTGGCTTGGGGGCCAAGCCACCCCCCCCTTGCGCCGGCCCTAGGAGGGGAGGGGCGCACCCCCCTTGGCCTCCTATATAAGGAGGGGCAAGGGGAGGGGTGCCGCACCCTTTGCTCCCTCCCCAAGGTGCTAGCCGCCGGCCCCCTCCTCTCCCTAGCCGCACCCCTCCTCCTCCTCTCTCCCGACACCGCTTGGCGAAGCCCTGTCCAACCTCCACCATACACACCACGCCACCGTCGTCGTGCTGTTGATCTCGAGCCTCTCCACCACCTCTTGCGGGATCAAGAACGTGGAGTCTTCATCGAGCTGAACGTGTGGATCTCTCGGAGGCGTTGCTCGTGCGGCGCTTGGATAACACATCTCCTCGCGACTAGACAAGTCTAGTTGCGGGGATCGACTAGCCAACCCCTGCCTCGACAAAACGCTCACGGTTTTCTTCGAGGGTGAGATTCGATCTCCTTCTTGCTACCAACCTCTCGTAGATCGGATCTAGATGTTGGGTTTATTTCGCTTTCTTTGCGTAGGAAATTTTTTGTTTTCTATGCTGCGACCCTTCACCAGTCGGTGGCCGGGTCCGGGAGGAAAGGCATGGGGTCGTCGGCGCTCGACTGGGTGCTCTACGCGTTGACTCAGACCACAAGTTGTGCTCCTTGGAGAGAGAGGTCAAGCAGCTCGTCTGCGGCGAGAGGATCTACGACTGCAGCTTGAAGGATCCCGTCTGGTTCTGATGGAACAACAACGAGTCAAGAACTTTCTCCATCTCCACGCTCAGTCTAGCTGCTAGGATCCTACTACCAACCGATACAATTGGCAAAAATAAAGTAATTTCCCCTGAAAACCGAGTATTGCAGGCAGGTCAAAGCCACCAAATAGTTTCATTCAGAATGAACATCTCTTTCGTCGCAGAGCTCCTTTGACAAGATATGCGTGAGATTATTGGGACTGGGTGCTTAATTAATAATTGGATAATTCTCACTTTTACAATTTATTATTGAAAGATTTCGTCTGGCAACTCAAGTTGGTTTGCTCTTCTTGCTGTTCTTGTGTATCAGATGCTTGGCTTTTTGGTTATTCCAAGGGCGTGGGGACTCGAGTATTAGAGGAGCGTGGTGTCGCCGACGGGATCCAGACGAACCCAACTTGACCAGCGGACAAGGGATTCTAGATTTAGGTTCATCTCATTTCCTGTGAGATTGATTTGTAGATGTAATGGTGTGTACTACCTGCTATTTGATCTGATTATTACTCACTCATCTGACTGATCACGGTACTTCTATTAGGAATGCATAAGCCTCAGGTTTTGAAATACAACATGGTAGAATTTCAGGGGAACTTGTGCTGGAGGACACTGCGTTTCATTGGCATATGTCCAAACAGAAATATCATCTTATTGTCCAAACATGCTATGGCCATGTTTGGAACATCTTCTATCATATCTAATAGATATGTTTGATCGTTATCTTTCATAGGAGTTTTTCATTATTGTGACCATATAATTTAATTTGTGTCCCGTTGCGAAGCACGGGCATTTTGCTAGTGTTAACTAGGATCCGGATCTGACTTTCCGTGGTATACGGAAGGAACTCTTCTTTATTTTTTTAACCGACCAATTTCTGGTCACGTTCCTTCCTTGTGGACCAAACCAAATTATACACGTAAAAATTTTCCACCAAAAATACGTGACGATAGGAGTCAATCCAAACTTCTGTTTTCACCGGTCAGGACTGAAGCAAAACGGATCTGAATATAGCGGGAGAAACTTGTATAGGATCGGGTGTTTAGGTGAGATCGTAGGATCGATTTTTTTGCATGAACATATTATGTTCAAAAAATTTGAAAAAAATTGACAACATACATCTCTGCTATATATGCAACGTCAAAAAATTTCAAGTTCAAATTTGACCTACAGTTGGAGAAACAAAAAAGAGAAATTTCGGCGTGAATAGTACAAAACACTGTGTACTCAAATCTGACACTATTCACAGTATGATTTAGCATTTTTGTTTCTCAAACTGTAGATCGAATTTTGAGCTGATTTTTTTTACAGTTATGCAAAGTACCGGTAGGTATGTTATGTAATTTTTTCACATTTTTTAACAATTCACAAATATGCTTTTTTTCACGTGATCCTACGATCTCACCTAAACACCCGATCCTATACAAGTTTCCCCCATCTGAATATAGCAGTTAGAGACGAACAAAAGATGGTGTGTGGGAGGCGGCGATGCAACGGTGCAAAGGCGACGAAACAAAAGTATGATAGTGGTGATGACAAAGAAGATATATGGTGGAGACAAAGGTGCGGCGGAAGACGATGAGAAGTGGATGCAACGTGATAAATTATGACCAGAACTCGAAACTCTAAAAGACTAACACTAGTAACCAGCAAATCGACACACGATGCAACGAAAATTCAACAAAACAAAAACTAAGTGATATGGCGAAAAGGCTAAAACTGTCTTGGACATGGATGAACTAATCGAAATATTTTTGTATGGCTTTTTCGTGGACTATAGGTATGAAAAACAAATTTAATCTAGTGATAAATTTTCTCACCAAGCAACCTAAAATCGGATACCACTTGATAGGGCAGAGGTAGTCCGATCTTTCGATGAGATGTGATATGTCGATTTTTGGTGGAGTTCGAACTTGGCGATCCGACTTCTACGCACACGTACGCAGTGCCAATGCAATCGCTAAACCAATATCCAGGAGTTACCAATCCTGGAAGAGCATGATCAGCCTGATCTAAAAAGATTTAGTTATTTCTGCAATCGAGAAACAAGTAAGAACCAATAATGCAATCAAGAATTGCGGATGGAAGATGAACTTTATTGATGAAGTTGGGATCTTGCAAGTGCGTAGTACAGGAGGTCTAGCCGATACTCATGCCTATGGCGAAGACTAGCAAAAGCTGAGTTCTTTTTAACTAAACAAAATCCAAGTCTAAACGATGACCTATGGGGGGTATATAAGGAGGAGAGCCTTGGGTGGCGGCCAAGGAGGTGGGAGCACGCCCCAAAAAACCCAAAACTGAACACTAATTCATACAAGGCCTTTGAGCCCAATTAGAGGTGATGCAGCACCTTTTGACTCGAAATTTGGCACAGTTTCTGCAACAGCATTGTACTATTTTGGATGCCAATTTATTCTCGTAATGAATTTGGAGGTGCGGCCAATTGTGCTGGAAAGTTCACGAGTTCCTCTTTCCAACAAAACAAGAATCATCCAATTTGGAGTCCGGATGCAAAAGTTATCCTCGTTTGAAGTCAGTATATTTCTGCAGTCCGAATCTGCGTCCTGAACGTGAAGAAATTGATCTCTAACTTCTTTTGGACCCAAGGTGACGTGGGAGAACTTCTTCAATAACACCTAATCATGTATCTTCGTGTTCCCATCATTTCTTGATCAACTATGGTCTTGTTGGTCGTATCTGGCCTGGTCATGGCCTCATCACTAGGGAAGAAAATTTTATACGACCGGGGTCGTACAGCCCAGGTCGCTGGACCCCTTCCTATGTGTGACACGTGGTCAATCTAATCTCAAAGCAACTGGACCAAAATAATCCCCAATTTCCTGTACGCAAATTTGGCCGGCGCTAGACACAGCCACCGGTCCAACCCAGCGGCGCACGCATCACCGCCCTTTCCACACGCCAGCGGACCGGTCACCGTCCTCGTCGCCCCTGCTCGCGGCACCTCCGCGGATCGGCGACCTCCTCAACACCACCTCATCCCTGCTCGCGGCATCACCGGCACGGCGGCCGTCGTCCACGACGCCGCCGCTATCCAAGGAGAATAGAATTTCATGGAGATGACACAACGGCCGCCGGCTGTTCGCCAATTGGATTTCAGTGGAGGTGCTGCTAGTACTGGATCAAGATTTGTGGAGGTGCTACTGGAACTAATTGTGCTGAGTTTCTGATTCAGTCATGGGCCCAGCACTGGAGTGTTCGCAAGGAACCAACACTGCAAGGCCGAGTGGCCGACGAGGGAAAGCACACGGTGCTGCCGCCGCCGGTGCCACGAACTGAGGCGTCGAGGGTGGCCGCCATGCCGGTGATGCCGCGAGCAGGGCTGCAGGGGCGTTGAGGATGGTTTTCTGGGCATGGAGTTGCCGTGAGTGGGGGCGTCGAGCACGGTGACCGGTCCGCCGGCCCATGGACAGGGTGCTGATGGGTGTGCCAAATTTAATGTTGATGATGTCATCAGTTTTATCTTTTATACATTTATACAATAGAGGCTAGTGAATCCGGAGCAGTACTAACATTAATTTGATATTATCTTAATATTTTATGGTTAAACTTAATTATAGAACATTTTAAGCGTAGCAGTGTCGAGAGATCTAAGACATCTTATATTTAGAAACGGATTGACTAGATTGTTTTTTATATTGAAATTGCCATTGCAGAGGAGCCATCCGGATATCTTGACCTTGTATGGCACAGGAGACGCGAAACAGTGACCGAACCAACTTGAGTGGTTGACATGTGGGCTCTCCATCTGGTGGTCCCATATGCCATAGTCGAAGTCACTGATTCACGGGGAGGAGGGGCGAGAGGCCTGCATGAGTGGTGATCTTGACCTTTTTAGCTCTGGTAGTACCGCGTGGTGCCAAGTTTTATCGATGCACCAAATATATGCAACGAAAATTGAACCATTTAACGAACACTAATATTTATTTACTCGTGTAAAAGTACTCCGTATAAAAATTCAGCCACACTAGTAAGGCAGCTTGATCGAGATCGTTATGTGCGCCATGGCATCATCAATTCCGGAACTTGGACTTGAGCAGCTTGATGATCTCGCCGTCCACCTGGAAGCTCTTGGTGAGGACGGCGTCGGGGACCTCCGGCTCGGCCCCGAACATCGACGGTGCGGCGAGCACAACGCCGGGCAGCTGGCTGTTGAACACGGTCACGGCCCTGGCGGCGCCCTTGCCGCCGGCGTTGTACTGGAAGTGCACCAGGCCGCGCGGGATCACGAAGCTCTCCCCCTCGCCGACAACCTTGGAGTAGAACTTCCCCGCCGTGCTGACGAAGCCGACGAGCATCTCGCCGGCGACGACGTGCACGAGCTCGGCGGCGCGCGGGTGGCTGTGCAGCGGGTTCACGCCGCCGGGGGCCAGGTCGACGCGGTTGATGGAGACGCCGAGGGTGTTGAGCCCCGGGAAGGCATCCACGTTTCCCGGCGTCACGGCGGACCCGAAAGGGCTGTCGTTCGCCGCGGCGGCGCCGGAGCGGGAGAGGCCCGCGAAGAAGAAGTCGTCGGAGACCACCGCGGACTCCGGCTTGCACGGGAAGCCCGGGAACGTCGGATGGTCGTCATCCGCTCCCTTACTGACGGCGGCCACGCAGAAGTCCTGCACCGGCTCCGGGTCCGCGACGCACGCCGACACGAGCACGGCGACCGCCGTGGCTAGCACGAACACCGGCGACGACGCCCACAACGTGTGCGTGGCTTTGGTTCGCACCATTTTGGATGAGAACTTTGTTTCCCTTCTGTGTGTGAATCAACTTTGAAAAAGATTAATCGTCGATGAGAGATTGGTACGTGTTCTGGTACTGTCACGTTGAGGTTGGCTGTATATATAGCCAGTTTTTGGGGAACAAACGTCAAGGGTTGAAGGGTTCAAAAGCTCACTAAAGTCTGTGTGACTGCTGACTGTGAGGCACACGACACCACGACAGGTCAGGTGACTCTTCTTGTGCGATATTTCCATGAACTAGCATGACCTGCACAGCCTCTCTAGTCATTGCCTCCCTAATTGTGTTAGTTGTGGTTGGTGTCATTCGCGCCAATCTAGATTCCTTTTGAGGAGAACGCTTTTAGACCCTAGTTCATCGCGGCGAGCTGCGATGCCAGCCGTCGGATCACGATCAGAGGCGCCACACGACAGGAGCAGTCTGGAGATTGGTCGTCTGATGATCATCGCCATCGACGACGAGCCGTAGTGTGACGTGCACGGATTGTGGTTTGGCGGGGAGACCTGGTCAGTCGTCTCTCTTCTGCAATGGAAACGAAGACAAACCGTGCACACAGGTCATGCAATGCGCACCATATATAGGGAACATTTGAACATTGACTCAATTCTGAGGATTTATTTTTCTTCTTCTTTTGCGACTCAGTGTAAATGAATTTCAACTATAACCACCGGGCTATACCTCTGTCAAAAAAAATCACTGGACTATACCTCTGTCTAAAAAAACCACTGGGCTATACAATCACAACTCACAGTGCAACGGACTGCAGGACGCACAGATGCAGAATATACAGATGAGAAGTGAATAAGAGAAATGCACTGTTGCTTACAACTATACCGCAAGGACCTGTCTACAGAACACGGGCTGACCGGGATGCGCACTAGGAGCTGCCGTGAGACCTGACCGACGACACGGATTGCGCCGAGACGGAGGCCGTCGGGCTGTGCAACTCCCTCTCCGAGTTGGGAGCTCGAGCATTCCCACTGATCCTGCTGATGGCGTCTTGTGCAACGTCGACGAACCATTCATCACTTGGAAGTGCGCTGCAGAGATTAATATGCCGCTAAGTCAGTTATCAGTTTAGGCATAGCTAAATACGGGAGTCGGATAAATAGCTAAATACCTATCAGGATCCAATCCAGTAGCAGAGAATGCTGTCATCCCTCTTTCAATGATGCCCAATATGACCTGGTGTACATGCCGGGACATGAAACGGCCTAGCCCGAAAATGATGACAAATTGCATGTCCAGGTAGAACTGACAAGGAAGGTGTCAGATAATAACGATAACTGGTGGCATAAAGGAGGGGGAAATGGTTCTCAAACAAAACAAAAAGAAGAGGGCAAAATGAGCTCACCTGCTGAAGTCCAAGGGGACCCAGAGTCCTTGGCCCCTCTTCAATTTCCTCCCAAAAGGTCCGGTCATCTGAGAGCCACAATATGACTGTTTCTGTCAGCCGCATCATTAGCAATTTAGCAAATCTTTCCCTGCCAACAAACATCTCTGCGGCCATGCCCGCCATCCTGTTTAGCTTTGCGTACAATTCCTGGAATGGAGTGCAGATTAGCCGCTGCAAAAGGATAGTTTCTTGGGCAGATCTGCAAAATGCAGCTGACTGCTCAAGCTGCATGACTTATTATCTGCACCCTGGCAAAACACTACTCTATCCCATATCAAATTCCAAACGAGTTCAAATGGCTAGCATTTCTCTAAGTGATTAAGGGCACAAATATTCTCGGGTTTTGTCTTTCCTACAGAAGATATTTTCTGAAAAACAACATATAAGCAACTCACAGCATGAGAAACAAAATTAATATTTTCCGATTTTGATAAATTTTAAACATGATTAGTTTACAATCAAGTTGTTTATCCTAACGTAAGGCTAATCATAAAACAGAAAAGCAACAGCTACGAGAGTAGTTGCATGTTGGACACACCGTTTTTATCATATACGCAAAGTATTGCTGGATCATAGATTCATAAGAACTGATAGGATTAATCATCCTACAACCATCATTTAGAGTCAAACTCCCACTAAAAATCCATCAAGAAAAACACCATGTAGAAGATGGTCTCCAAAAGAAAACGTTTAGCAGAACATAGAATAACCAGCACAATGACACTTGCCATAGTGGACCACATTTTTCAAACAAATACTAAACATAAGGTTTATCCATCAAGCTTTTAAGGGAGAAACATGTAAGTACCTGAAAAACTAGAGATGGGGCCCATTCTATCTCTTCAACATTATTATCCATATTGATGTACGTTTCTGCGCTCAGATGGGTGCCACCTTCTTCCGTGAATATAAGAGCAACAGCATGCAGCCTACAGAAACTATCTCTCAGTTTGTCCACCATATGGTGCAGCTTCCTTTTCCATTCGCGTAGCTCTGCTGCATCGATTTGCTTGTCTGGATCCGTTTTATGCAAACTACCCACGCTGGCCTGGTTTACAGATGACAGCTTCATGGCTGCCCTAGGTAACAACTCTTCAGCAAGTAAGGATGCATTGGCTAACAATGCTAACTGCTGCTCCTCCGTCTCTGCCATACGAATAATCTTGTTTCCTAAACCTTCTAAATTACCTTCAGCATCCATTGAGCCTGGTAGTGCACTTATGAGCAAATTGACATATGCATTGAATATTTTCAGAAGCTCATCCATTGTGGAACCACCTAGCTGCAAGCTAAGCAGTGGCCCGACATCCTCAAAGAAATCCTGCAAATCAACATAAAACTTACTACAAGTTTTGACCCTCGAAATAGAAAAACAAGAAAGGACAGACCCAGTGCATAAGGCTCCCACACAAGGTGGGGTCTGGGGAGGGATTATAGGAACCTAGTCTTACCCCTGCAAAGTGCAGTGCAGGGAGGCTGGTTCGAACCCAGGACCTCTTGGCACAAGTGGGGAGGACCTCACCACTGCACCAAGGCCTGCCCTCGAAATAGAAAAACAGAACACATTAAATATACTACAAAGAAAAATTTCTTAAGAACAAATTAATAGTATCCCGTGGAGCAAAACAATATAATCAGCTGCCATATTCTTAAAGTGGGCTCTCTACACGTTCACACCTTACAGAGTTAAAATAAACCATGAAAGTATTGAATCAATCTAGGAAAAATATGGGAGAACAAAGATACTTGAAACATCTGTCAAGAAATAGATCGTTACCTGAACCATCGAATTGAACCTATGGGCACTGCTTGAGAGCTTCGGCTGGAGTGCCAAATTGCCAGCGGATGATCTCGCAAATGGCCGTATACCAGTTGGAGAATAGACTAGTACCCAGTCATCAGCTGCAGCTAAAGCAGAGGTACTCTCTTCAATTCTCCTCAAACTGGAATCTAATGCTTGCTCAACACAGGGTCTGAACTGTTTCATCACAACTCCTGAAAGTGACAGGCCACGAGCTTCTAGCAAGGAGCAATAACCAAGTGCTATCTGAATGCATTCCGCAGCAGCTCTTAAGCCCCCAGCGGCTGCACAAGAGGCTAGAGCATGCCTCTTTACAAGCAAGGCAAATAACATTGCCTGCTTAGTAGCCCATGTAACTAGTTCAGATGCATAAGATGGTTCATCACCAAAGACTTCCATAGAGTCATTGAGAGCATGAGATATAGCAGAAAAAACTTGTTTTGCAAGAGCCGCTGTGTATGCCCCACGATATGCTGTGCTAGACGGATGTGTTGTTTGTATGTTGCGCTGAAGCCTTTGGTTATGTGCACTGAGCAATAAACTATGAGCGCGAGGTCCATCACCAAGTCGCTTAAGAGCAGAAGCGGCAGCACGTAGTTCAATGCCACAAGTAGAAGACTGGCAAGCAGCTTCGGCAAGCTGATCTGACAACTTCTGGCGATTATCAGAGATAGCCCTCTTCAAAGCAAGAATGTCAGCTGCGGCAAGCGTTTGTTTCTGTTTTGCATCAGCAGCGATTCGCTCTGCTTCATCCAGGGCGTCCAGTGCTTCATCCACTCTTCTCTCAGCCAGCAAGACATCAAGCCTTTCGGGAAAATCAGTATACCAGTTCTGTATTTCTGAAAGCTCCTGGTCTTCAACAGTAGACATGTTCTCTTCTGCAGAGCCTTCAGGTCCTATAGTCAAGGAATCGATCTGAACCCCTTCGGAAAGACCATGAATTAGAGCTGACTGTGTGTTTAGCAGATTTTTTATAGATTGCAGCTCCCTTTCGAGGTCAGATATTTCCTTTGATGTTCTGATAACCAAGAGAGTAGTTTTAGAAACTGTGTTCCAAAGTCATGAACTGGATGGTAGACAGGAAGAACACAAGAGTCGGGAAGTAACATACAAGCAATGATTTGAGAACAGGACGTCACCATTGAAGGACAAGAAAATAAAGTGAACACCAGCCACTCAGAAAAACAGAACTGTTACCAAGAAAAAGTGCTGTCTCTTTGTTGTTCTCAAATATTTATTGCAAACCTGGAATCTAGTTCTTACAATATACAGATTAAATTTAAGGTCCATGACAAGAAATGTTCCAAGAAGTGTTGCTACTCGTATTGACCATGCAGCACTTGAGAGGCCATAATATTAGCAGTAAAACATGGTAGCATGCACATCTGCACACCATTTTAGAGAAACAAAACTAAGGAAGGGGAACTTATCAGACAGAATACAGATCATTTCATGCAGATATCTATAGGGGGGATTAATTTAAACGATTTTAAGCCTGATGAATACAGCATAATTAGCAATGTGCACTTCTAGGTACCTGACGGATACAGCATAGTAGCATATACACTTCTAGGTATACCTGATGAATGCAGCATAATTAGCATATACACTTCTGCGCATCTCTTCAGCAGAAGCCTTCTTTAGATCTTGCAGATAAGAACACAG
The DNA here is from genome assembly GCA_012064385.1 of Puccinellia tenuiflora. Lineage (NCBI taxonomy): Eukaryota > Viridiplantae > Streptophyta > Magnoliopsida > Poales > Poaceae > Puccinellia > Puccinellia tenuiflora. The sequence goes on along the minus strand of QRDG01000068.1, from coordinate 1,020,103 downwards.
TTGCCTTATTTCCTGTCACAAATCTTGAACTTCAGTCCCACTTCATTTTACAAAGCATTTCCCAACACGATAAGCTACAAAAATAGCATGCACGAAGCAAATAGCAGCGCAATTTGAAAGACTGAGTTTGCATTAAAAAAAAGTTCAGTGCGATTGCAAAAATAACGGGATCATAAAACTGCAGTATACTCCCCAGGTTAACCTAGCTGATTGGATATAACTCATACAGAAGAGGAGATCAATGCATGCCTTACTCCAACAACAGATTGCTCTTTTTTTAAAGAAAAACATGATGTTTCCAACAACAACAAAATCTAGATTGTTCACTAAATTGATGGGAGTTGGTCTCCCTCTGCACAAAGTTAAACCCAGTTAAACAGAGAACTACTAACACCCAGTTACACCTATAAATTGAGGGGGAAAACTCCAAACTCTGAATGAAGAAATTGACTTCGCAAGCAAGTATTTGTTTACTGGATGAACCTATAACATCGTCTCTCTACAAATAAACCGTAGCGTCCTTTAGCCGTTTGTGTATTGTGTGGGATATGCACAGTTGGATCATAATTTTGCCAGAATCAGGACAGAAACCTAGTAGTATCAGTATTTTCCACGCTACCGTACCAAGCCTCCCCCGACTTGGACAATCATGCCCAATTTAGCAATCGGGAAAATCCAAAACCTCGTACCCAACCAACCACGCCTCTCGATCACGAAACGAGACCACCCCCCCAAAAAAGTCGACGAAGCCTCACCTTCTCGTTCATGGTCTGGCACTTGGACTGCACGTAGGAGTCGGGGTCGAACTTGTCGGTCTTGAATATCTTGAGCTTGTCGGCGAGCCGCGCCCCGGCGCCGTCTCCGCCGCCGCCGCCCGCGGCCGCGCTCATCGGGAGCACGCCGGAGTGGACGGCCTGGCGCGACCGCGACGACTTGGCGGCGGACGCCATCGCTTGCGGCCGGCGGGAAAACCCTAGCGCGCGCCCTCGCGCGAGGCCCAGAAGCTTCTGGAAGCTGGGCTACAGCTCGGATTGCGCTGTCGGACGCTTTCGTGGCACGTTGGTTTGGGCTGGTCTGGGAATTTTTGGATTCTGTCGCGTTTGTTTTCAGGTGAGGAATGGGAGAATGGAGACTTGTGTTTGACGGTTTGCCCAAGCCCAAGGTGGACAGTTGTTTCCGCCGCCGCGTCCAGGTAGCTGTTCCCTCCGCGTGATTCGGAGAAGCTTCAGATTAAAACCCTTATCTGAAGTTTCGGATGGTCAATCAGGCTATTTCCAACAGCTCATTACTTGCCTAATCTAAGAGGGAAATGATTCTCCATTCGTTGGCTCTTTGAAATGACTCTCCATGTCGCAATTTTCTGTGAGTAACATAAACCATGGATTACTCCGTTGCGCCGCCCCCGCCCCAACCCCACCGGCCCCTCCCGACACCGGCCACTCCGGCGGCGTCGGCCACCCCTCTGGGCCTGTCCCTGCGTCCGCACCAGCTTCCCCCACCTCCGGCTCAGCTCCCAGTCAACTTCATCCCCCGCGTGGTGGCCCCTGCTCCAGATCTGGCGTCTGTACGACCGCGGCTCAAATCCATGGTGGTGGCGGCGCCCGCGGCGTCCCTGTCCGGGCTGTCGGCCTCGGTGGACGAGGTGCCTGAGACGCCACAGGTTAGTCCGGCTCCCTCGGTCGCACTACTGCCCGGCAGCTCCCTGCCTGGCCTCAATGGGTCTTCAATGCCCAGCTCCGGCTCCCCGGCAACTGGGCGGCGTGCTGCTCCTACTGTACTGCTCATTGAAGGGCCGCATCCGAGCGAAGATTTGGGGGGGCCTTGGCAGCTGGTTCAAAATCGCCGCTCTCGTCAGACCCCGACTTCAAGGCCACCACCTGCTCCCGCTCCTGTTCGCACGCGTCCTCAAATTCCTCGTCATCTGTGGGGGCTCTGTTTCAACTGCCTTCAGGAGGGGCACCGCATCGTCGACTGCAGGAACCCTGTGTGCTGTCGCCGCTGCTACCACTCCGGCCACAAGGAGAAAGACTGCTCGGAGGCTCGCGCGGCGCTCCCCGCCGCACCCGCTCGTCGCTTCCACCTCGACGCTGCGGCATTCCCGCCGCTCCGCCGGCCGGCCATGCCTCGCCGCCCGGGTGACCCTCGCTCCCGGCCTGCTGAGGCAAGTGTCGTGGTGCCTGCCAACATGGCCATGCAGCAGTCCGCGGCCGCCCTCTCCTCCAACTACGTCCTCCTCAGCCTTGTTGGCTCTGGGCCGCGGGTGTCCACCGCGGCCATCGCCGACGCCCTCCAGGACGAGCTCGACATCCCGGCTGGCGCCGTGACGGTCGTCCGCCACTTCCCTGAAGACTTTCTCGTCAGCTTCGGCAGCCAGCACCACCGGGAGCGTGCCCTGGCCAACCCCTCCTTCCGCCGGGGCATCCTGGAGGTGCGCATCAAGCCTTGGTCGCTGGAGGCCCTCGCCGAGCACGTCGACATGAAGTACCACGTTCACCTCGAGCTGGAAGGAATCAAGCTTCACGCCTGGGACGTCGACACCGTCTCTCGTGCCATCGGTGATGAGTGCGACCTCGACTACATCTTGGCGCGCTCTGTGCTGAAGGAGGATGCGGCGTCGCTTGGATGCTGGGTCTGGACTGACAACCCAGACCTCATCCCGCGGGTGAAACGCCTCAAGCTGCCAGCCCGCGCTGCTCCTGCGTCGGCGCCCACCATCGGCCGGCGCGCTCTGCGCTCCCGCGTCCTGGTCCACCTCGTCATGTATGAAGATTTCACGGGCGTGGAGGTTGTCCCGGGCGTGCCGACGAAGCCGCGGCGTACTGAAGTGTTCGACTGGGAGCTGGGCATCATCGACGGAGAGCGCCGCCCTTCCGACAGCCGCGACGCGCCCCGGGACCGCGCTCGTGACCAGGGACGTGATGACGACGACGACGCCGATCGGCGTGGGCGCGAGGGGGAGCGACGCGGGCTGCGCGACAGGCTCCTTGACCGTAGCCGCTCGCGTGTTTCTCGTGATGTGCCGCGGGAGAGCTCTGGTGCACGACATGGTCAGGGGCGCCAGGACAACCGCCGTGACGGCGGTCGTCGCCGTCGTGGTGCTGCAGCATCGGACTCGTCACCAAGCCCGCCTGGTGGCTCGTCAACCTGCCGCCATCCACTCGGCAACGCCTCACGCTCTGCTTCGCCCACCTCGGTCCTCCCCACGCCGTCGGACGCGGAGTCGCTAGGGATGGGCCCTCTGGAGGTGGCGATGGACACTCCTCGTAGGCCGCCTGGCTTCTCGGCTTCACCGCGCTCGAGCCATGTGCTGATGGAGGGAACGCAGCTGCAGACGCCGTGGACCATCCCCGAAAGTTCCCCTTGCTGCCAGGGCTTCGCCGACCTCGGCTGGTAGCACACTCCAGGCCCCCTGTTCCGTGAGCCGCTGCCTCCACTGCTCCCCGTGCCGCCAGCATCGCCTCCGCTCCGGCCGTCGAACCGCCGCAAGACCCTCGCTGTGGGCTTCCCGGTGTGCCGCAGCAGCTCACGGCTGGCCAAGCACAGGGGCGCACCAGTGGCGCGCCTCGCCGAGAAGCTGCTGTGCCAGCGAATGGGAATCATCGACGAGGGCGAGGAGCTAACTGAAGCTGCCATCAACAAGTTCGTCAGTTTGTTCAACGGATGCCTGCCCGACATCACCATCGACGCCCTCCGGGCTCTTTTCAGGATGGACTGTGATCTCTCGACGGCGGTCGAGGAGGCGCTGCTGTGCCATGGTGGTGCTGCTGGGATCGAGCTGGCGACCCAGACTGAGGACGTGCAAGTGGTCGTCACTGATGCTGCATGATGCATCGCGGATGTCCAAACCTGAAGTCAATCTAGTTCCCATGTTAGCTAAACCTCATGTTAGATGTGTTGCTCCCAGGAAGTCATTTTGCTCGTCTAGTGATCCTGATACTTTTAGCCTGCTGCTTTCAATTAGTTCTGGTTACTTGCTTGCTGCTCATGAAGCCTGTAACCTGATGCTCTCTCACCGAACTGCTAGTCTGCATCTCCTTTGCATGTTCGATCCTAATTGTAAGACTTGTTATTTCATTATCATGTGCTGGGCCCTGGAGTCTGTTTGTTTACCTGATGAATGACGACAACGATGCTCCTAATGTGTTGTCCTGGAATCCCCGTGGTCTTAACGATCCAGACCGCTGCACCACGGTCCACAACACGATCGCGTCGTCCTCCTGCCATATCGTGTGCTTACAAGAAACTAAACTTGCACATGTTGATCAGTTTACTGCTGCTTTTTTGGGTGGCCATCGGCTAAAAAACTTTGCGCAACGACCTGCTGAGGGTACCCGTGGAGGCATTCTTCTTTTGTGGGATGACGACTTGTTTCATCTTCACGATTTCCAGATCGGTATCTTCAGTCTTTCGGCCATGGTGAGCTCTCGCAAATCCGGTGCTACCTTCAAGCTCACTGGAGTCTACGGCCCCACTGTTGCTGGTCTTAAGGATGCTTTTTTTGCGGAGTTGATTGCCCTCAAGCCGCCACCAGGAACTAGGTGGCTCGCCCTTGGGGATTTCAATCAGATTCATCGAGTTAGGGACAAAAATAATTCGAACATCAATCGGAGTAGGCTTCGCCGCTTCCGCTCAGCCTTACAAACTTGTGAGCTCTCGGATATCCACTTGCAAAATCGTCGCTTTACTTGGAGCAATGAACGTGCTACTCCAACACTCTTGAAGCTTGACGGTTTTTTCTGCAATGAAGAGTGGGACGTCTTCTTTTCTGATCATATCCTTCATGCTCTCTCATCTTCCCTATCGGATCATTGCCCATTGCTACTGGCATGTGATAGAGGCCCCCCAAGACCTAGGAGCTTTAAATTTGAGAACCTTTGGATCAAGCTCCCTGGTTTCCAACAGATTGTTGCGGAGGCTTGGTCTGCCCCTACGCCTCATGCTGAGCCATGCCATGCCCTCTTCCACAAAATGGTGCACACTGGAAAGGCCCTTCGTCGATGGAGCAAATTGTTCTTCTCGGGGTACAAGCTACAATTGCAAATGGCCTCGGAAATCATCCTACGGTTAGACATTGCGCAGGACAACCGTCCTCTCTCCCCGGCGGAGAGGGACATCCGTGCCCGGCTTAAGCGTCGGGTCATCAGTTTGGCGGTGCTTGAGAGAAGTAGGAAAAAGCAATGCGCACGAATTTCCAACCTTCGTGAGGGAGATGCCAACACAAGATATTTTCACCTCCGTGTGAACGGTAGACGACGGAAGAATTATATTCAGAGGCTTATGAGGAATGATGGATGGGTCACTTCGCATGTAGAAAAGGAGGCTATTGTTCATGATCATTTCTCCTCGGTCTTGCGGCGACCACCTCCTAGCACTCGGGCCTTAAACTGGGAGGCTCTTGACTTCACGCCTTGTCCCCTTCAAGGAATTGATGACCCTATTTCGGAGACCGAGGTCCTTCATGCCATCTCCTCCATGCCTTCCGACAAGGCCCCCGGTCCGGATGGCTTCACGGGAGCTTTCTTCAAATCTTGTTGGACCACTATTAAGTCCGATATTATGAGGGTGATCAACCTTTTCTCAAATCTCCATGGAGAGAACTTCCACTGGCTCAACTCGGCTTTTGTCGCCTTGCTGTCGAAGAAGGAGGGGGCGGAGGGCATTGGCGACTTCAGACCCATTAGCTTAATTCATGCCATTGCCAAGATTATCTCCAAAGTTCTTGCCTTGCGCCTCACGCCTCACATGAATGTGCTTGTCTCCAATGCGCAAAGTGCTTTCATTCGAACCCGAAGTATCCATGACAACTTCCTCTTTGTGCGGAACTTTGCTAGACGTTTGCACCGCAACAAATTTCCTTCATTGCTGTTCAAACTTGATATTAAGAAGGCGTTCGATTCAATCCGATGGGACTATATCATCGACCTTTTACGGCACTTGGGGTTTCCAAATCGCTTTTTGGACTGGCTTTCGATCCTTCTATCCACGGCCTCTTCTAGGATTATCCTAAATGGTGTTCCGGGTGACCCAATTCGTCATGGCAGGGGGCTGCGGCAAGGGGATCCCCTCTCTCCACTCCTTTTTGTCACCGGCATCGACCCCCTTCAGCAGCTCCTTAAGATGGCAACGGACCGGGGACTCCTTCGCCGGGTCAATGGGAGAGGGCCAAACCTTCGAACGTCCATATATGCGGACGATGTGGTGATTTTTTTGAAGCCCATTGCGGACAATGTGAACACTCTTGCCTCCATCCTTGCAGATTTTGGAGAGGCAACCGGTCTTGTCACTAATTTTTTGAAGAGCTCGGTGGTGCCAATTCGTTGTTCCAATGTTGATCTTGATGACATCCTGGCTGGCCTCCCCGCTGCTCGCGCCACCTTCCCGCTGAGATATCTTGGTCTCCCACTGTCTACTCACTATCTGCGGAAGGTGGATTTCCAATTTCTTGAGGACAAGATTGCGGCCAAACTACCCACTCGCATCGGTAAACATCTTACTGCCGCTGGACGGTGCACTTGGGTCAAGTCCGTCTCCACCTCGCAGGCTATCTATCACATTACGCCGGTGGCCGTCCCTGCGGGTACTCTTAAGGGCATCGAAAAAATTCAGAGAGCTTTCTTGTGGGCGGGTGGCACTTCTATCTCTGGAGGAAAATGCAAGGTCAATTGGCCCACTGTTTGTCGTCCCAAATCTCTCGGCGGCCTTGGAGTTCTTGATCTTCAGTCCTTTGCTAGGGCCCTCAGATTGCGTTGGCCTTGGCAGGAATGGAGATCACCGGAGAAGCTTTGGGTCGGGTTAGGGAACCCATGCACAGATGAAGATTTGGAGTTGTTCTATGCTGCTACTTCGATTACAATTGGCAATGGGTCCACCGCTGATTTTTGGCGCTCGCCGTGGCTTTTCGATCGTAGTCCCTCGGACATTGCTCCTAGCATCTTCCTCCTATGCAAGCGCAAAAAATGGACCGTGCAGGAGGCCCTCCACGACAATGCTTGGATTAGACAGTTGAACCTTGCTGATGGCCTCTCGGTGGAGCACCTTGGGCAGTTCGTCGACCTTTGGACGAGGCTGCAGGATCTTGTTTTGAATCCAGACATTCCTGACTACATCTCCTGGCGCTCTACCACCTCCGGGGACTACTCGGCTTCCTCCGCCTACCGGCTCCAGTTTGATGGCTCCACTCTTTCTTTGATGGACCCTCTCGTCTGGAAAGCTTGGGCCCCTCCGAAGTACAAATTTTTCGCGTGGCTGATCATCCAAGATAGGGTTTGGACCGCGGACCGGCTGCAGCGTCGGGGGTGGCCCAATTGTGGTGCTTGTCCTCTTTGCCGCCAGGAGAATGAGTCGGCGTGCCATCTTCTTTTCCACTGCAGATTTTCTGTGCGCATTTGGAATGCAATCGCCGAGTGGTTGGGTTCCACGCATTTTAGGCCGGACAGATGGGTTCGTCGGACCTCGGTCCGTGATTGTTGGTCTGCTTCGGTCCTTCACCCTGAGGCGCCCCGCAAGGCGACTGCTTCCATTATCTCCCTCGTTGCGTGGAAATTATGGAACGAGCGAAACTCGAGGATTTTTAGACACACATCCCACCTTCCAAGTGTGCTTTTCTCGGATATCAAGGAAGAGGCGAGAACATGGGTCAAGGCGGGTGCGACGTGCTTGGTGGGGTTCATACCGGGAGAGTAGTCATCTCGATGATGCTGTGTTTTGTTTCCCCCTAGCGTGCTGTTTTTTTCGCTTTTGGGAGGAGTTGGCCTTGACCATGTAAATCTTAAACTCTTTTTCTCTCTTAATAAATGAAAAGGCAAGTCTTTTGCCTCTTTTCAAAGAAATGACTCTCCAGTTCGTTGACTCTGTGCAACTGTGCAAGGTTTAGCCGTTTAGCCTATGTACGTTTGGCATAGCGGTGAATTATCATAATCTCTTTTGATCTACTAATTGATTATCTAGTTTTGACTCGCTTTTATCAATATTTGGTTAATTTTCAACGGAAGATAATCTCATTTGTTCTACTCCCTCTGTTTGTGTTTGGAAGGTCACTCTTCTTCAGATTTTTTTCATTAATTTCTCTCTCTTCGCCAATACATGCGACTTCCACTCCCATGTGCCCCTTTTTTCCTCCTAATACTCCAATGTCGTTTGTTCTCTCATTGGTGCATATAGTAATTAATGAGGGGAGTAATTAATCTCATTGGTTCCAAGTGATTTAGCTTTTTGGCATCGGATATCCAGAGGGATTATTTCTTTTACCAATTCTCAGTGTTTGGTTGTCTTGATTTTATCAACAACAATAGAAAATGGTTAATTTTCGATAGCAAAAATAAGCCCTACACACCATGGTTCATCAATCGCAAGCTGAGCCTAACTAGTGTTAATTTGTTGTGACACCATCTTATTACTAAGTAGTAAATTGATAGAGGTTTTAAGATTCACATAGAAAACCAAAAACACATGGCATCAATGATTATATGCTCTAGAGAAATGGTGCAAAAAATGTTTCTAAGTGATCTTCTTCCCTCGGTGCAGCATGTCGATGTTCGCTAAGACATGGCATTTATGTAAGTTCCTTTCTTTTGTAACATTGTGGTCATGCGCGTCACCGGAATTCTATGCTATAAACAAAATGCTCTTAACTTTCATTCAAGTGGAATCTTACCCCTAGCAAGATCTTTTTGGCCTGAAATGCAAGGCTACACGTACCGAAAATGACAGAGTCGAACATTCTTTCCAAGTTCTAACAACACATCATAGTAAGTACCAATATTACACACCCTCTTGCTCCAGAAAAAAATGATTAAAAGAAGAAGGGAGAAACTAAGGCAACATGGTTTTTCTTTTCTTAAGTAGACTTTGCAAGTTGCAACATCAACTCACTCACTCGCTACACAGCAACCAATGAACCCTCTGCTTCACCAAACTTAAGGCCCAGGCTGGAAGTGATGTAGCCCAGTCCACCGCCCAGCCCAACAATAATGTTCCACCAGCGGTCTTGGTCTCTTTCCTTCATCAGCAGCCCAGAACAAAAACGGAGGCGAGCAGCGCCGAGACGACGCCGGCGACGACCACCGCCGTGCGGGTGCGGCGCTGCCTCCCTGCGCCGGACTTGGCGTCCGCGCTCTTCCCGCCGGTGGTACCTGCAGTTAACCAAGACGTACGAATGAGAAAAGGTGATTACATAAGGGTGGTTCGATCTATATGTATGTAGGTAAAGATTCCTCGTACAGTTTCTGAACTGATATAGTAGTAGCTAGCACCCCTGCAGAAGATTCATATGTACAGTTTTGAGCTGGAACCGTGCTACTGCAAAAGCAGCAGAACATTAATTTTCCAGGGAACGAAAAGTGCACTAGGTACCGGCCCGAAGCCTTGAAGGGAAAGTTGTTAGCGAGTAATTAATTCACAGCGTGGCCAGTTAAGTAGCTGAGGTATGCAGTACGGCAGTACAAGCAGTACCACCGAGCACTGATCATGTTCAGTTAAGTTGCAGCCACACGCGCCCACAAACAAGGTTCAGTCACGACACGTCAACACCCAAAAATACCGTGTACACGACACGTACGTGCTACTGCAAAAGCACCAGAACTCAGGTCGCAGACAGGCCGGCCGGTAACGAAAAGTGCACTAATAGTTGTTAACGAGTACTGTAATTAACAGCGTGCCCAGTTAAGTAGAGTAGCTGAGGACTAGAGTGCCCAGTTCAGTCAAGGCACTGTAAACTATCGGGTACACGACACGTACGTGCACAGTAGCACGGTTGGATGACGGGCCATATGCTGCATGGCATGCACGGCACATAACATTGACTGCTCCCGTCACTACGCTAGCTCCGGCATGAACCAATCAATGCGCACTGCTGCCCGTATCTTTCTCGGCATAACTGCAGAGCCGTGCGGTGGCTGAGCTCGCTCGCGGTCGCCATCGTGCGAGCACAGCCACCGGAAAGCCGGTCGATCGTTGCCCATCCCATGTGTGTGCGTGTGTGATGTGAGCCTGCGAGTACAGACTAGAGAGTACAGCCTAGCTAGAGCCTACCGACGTGTCGGTTACGACTACGTCCGTCGTTCCTTCTCATGTCACCCGCGTGTTCAGTTTTAGTTAACAGACAGCGTTCTGCTCTGCTGCCGGCCGTGTGTGTGTGATCTGAAGAAAATTAATGATGATCATGGTCGTTGACGTACCGGTGGCGGCGGCGGGCGTGGCGGTGCCGCCGGCGGTGGCGTTCTTGCCCTCGTGCTCGATCCCGTACTGCTTGAAGATCTCGGCCTCCTTGGAGTCCGCCGCCATGCCGAGGATCTTGGGGCAGTCGGAGAAGGTGGCCGGGACGGAGCAGGCGGCGGGGAGGTTCATGGCGCGGGTGACGTTGATCTTCAGCCCCAGGGCGGGCTCGTCCCGGTCCTTCACCAGCACGCACAGGCACTTCTTGCTGGCGCCCAGCACCGTCCTGAACCCGGAGCAGCAGTCGGGCGTCGGGGCACGCGCCGTCGCCGTCGCCTCCACGTACGTCAGGCACGTCGCCAGCCCCATCAGCCGGTCCGCGCACTCCGCACGGTCCGCCGCGAAGTCCGCGGTCGCCAGCTGCCCGGCCATCGCCACCGCCGCCACCAGTAGTAGCGCGCAGGTGCGGCGAGCTCTAGCTGCGGATGCCATGGATGATATAGCTTGCTTAGCTGAGTGATCGCTGCGAGCTGTGTGTGCGTGTGGCGGCGTGCTGGTGTTGGGCTAGCTTGGCTGCTGGGGTATATATAGAAGATACGGCTACGTACTACGTACGTCGCGCGCAGAGAGAAGAGAAAGAGTGTTCTACTGACCGGTCAGGTCGTTGTGAGATGTATTGCCGGGACCGGACAGTGGATTGGTCGAGAGTGTACACGGCGGTGTCAGTGTGTGTGAGTGATAGGATCGATGGGGTGATGATTAATTTGAGTTGGTTGGGGAGGTGGCTACAATAGATTGCGTGCGTGCGTGCGTGTGCGTGCGCTCGATCTTGGCCTCGTGGGGGCACGTACCGTGTACTGTGCATACGTATGGGTCGAGAGACTGAGAGGTGGTCGACGAGATTAAGCGGCCGTCGACATACGGGGCACGTACGGCTAAATGAATGAAGTCGAAGGCAAAGTTGAAAGTTCAAAACGGATACGTTCTTGTGCTGGGTTTGTGGTTGGTGGCTTCCCCTTTCACGTTGTTGTCGTGTGAGTGTCAGAACTGGAGTTCGATGACGTGTCCGGAAACATGTTGCTCCGGTCTGATTCTTTCAACGGCAAAAGTTTTTTTTCTGACAAACTATTTTTGAGGTCCATAAAGCTGCAGATAATCGATGGAGCCGAGTCAAGTTCGGATGAAGAGGTGATCTGTCTTCTTTCCTTTTGGTGGCGACTTCGATGGTGCCGAAGAAGAGGGACATGCGATGGTTTTTTGCATAGGATTTTCCTATGTTTTCAGTTCTGTAAGGTCGTCGTTTACGTGTCGTGTAACTTGATCTTTTTTCTATAAATCAGACACGTATTATCATAAAAAAAAAACGGATACGACATGTATCTTTGTCCGTGCAGATCGAGTTGTTTGCATCGGTGGGTTAATAATTGTTTTTTTAAGGTAAGCATAGCTCGGTGGTTAAATCTAGAGGTAGTTACACTGAAGCTGGAGGTACCAACAACTTACGGTTTTGGAGCATTTTGGTACATCTACTTGCAACATGTGATCTCTCGTGTGAGAAGCTTGTTAGTCTCGATGAAATTAATCCGAGTTGGACACATGGCTAGCACGTGGACAGAGGCCGCATTGTAGTTTTGCAAACAATTCCTCAGATTCGATAAAATAAGTTTAATCAGCCCGTGCGAAATTGATGAAAAGGACCCTTTCTTTGCTATTCCCATTTTCCTCCTTACCTGTTCGTCACCACGAGAAATAAACTTGGACAACGGTGATCAATTTGCCCCCCCCCCCCCCCCTCCCACCCCCGCCCTCTACGTTCGAACACCTCTATGACTTCATCGGGATGCAACGAGCATCACTTTCGACGTGGACGACCCTCCAGCCGCCAATGATATGAAGTATTTTCTCCTCGCCGCCGCCAGTTTATTTTCATCATTTGTGTGGGAGTTTAGCTAGGGATTCAGGTACGATGATCTATTCGGCTTTGAGGCTTTCAGTGATCTTGTTTGATGGTGTGATGAGCTCTAATTAGTCTAATAATCAATAGTACAACAAATACAAGTGATTTCTGATATTTAATTAGTTTATTTCTTGACCAGAAGATGATGCCCTGGTTTGTTCCGGTAGGAGATGATGGTGACTTGTCCTCAATGGAAATTAAGCATAATGGATGAGTACATGAAAATTGTGTTGATCCCTGTAATGTTGATACTTGGTCTCTACTCTACATAGAAGATTTTTTACGCGACTACGTTATGAAAATGGATGGAAACTTGAATGTTTATTGGTGCTAGACAGATAAAGCAAATGTTGATGGTTTAGTTTGCATCGAGACTGATGCAGACATGTGAACTTCTTGCGAACGCCTAGGGACAATGTTATCATCAACGGAGGTCCAGACCTGACACCTATTACCGGTCCTAAGAAAGTGTCTAGGAGAGTTCCATCATGTGAAGGGACATCAACTACTAGAGTTGCAACGGATGATGATTGTGAAGATTTTACTCAAAATTTTGACCATCAGAAGATGGTCAAGACAATCACTCAAACTTGTAAATAGTGCCTATGATGTTGATGATGACCCTTTTCATGATTTTATAGACATAGAGGTGAATGATCATAATGATAACAAGGATCTCCAAGGTCCAGAGAACGATGATGCACTTTAGGTTTAAATCAGAATTTGACAACAAAATAAGAGGAGCAGCTGAAGTACATGTATGTTCAAAGCTTTCAATCTCGACGTGGACATGGAAAACCAAGTATTCAAAGTAGTCATGTTTTTTAGTGATGTTGAGGAATTAAGGCATGCTTTGTCATCCATCGTCATGATGTTCTTCTTTTGGTTCACTATGTTTATCACAACATGCATTTCATATGCTTTCTTCTCCAGTTTCACATTGTCTCTTTGATGCATCTAAAATGCATACATGAACTTTGCACTATAATAGTTATATTCCATTCATATATGCATCATATGAGAGGTGTATTACTGTTATTTAATTATTTTTGGTAATTAATAATGATTTCCCCTTTTTATGGAATTAATCCTGCGCAGGCAGAAAATCCCTATTTCTTTCCTTATTTGTTTCAGGACCTTAACGACGTCATAATGAGCTATAAATTTACGGAGGTCATTATTTTGGAAGGAGAAGATTTAGGAGCGAAAGAAGTCAACGAACGGAGGCCGGAAGACCAAGATGGAGGGTCCCACGTGTGACACCCCCCCTCTGACACATATCGCCAGAGGGGTGGTCGCCCCGTGCGCCAGCCCAGGATATCTGGACGCACGTTACGACAATGCCAACATAGCGAGAATATCATTACACAATCAGGCCAAGGGCTACAAATGGTTTACATGACCATCAAGGCATGAAGATTTATCATGGCCAAGTATGGCACTGGACAGAGTTCAACTGGCAGCGGAAGACAAGATACGGCAACGGCTTGGTGCGGCTCCATTCCACAGGCATCTGGCTGGGCTACTGATCCTAGCACGCTCCTGCTCCATCTCCTTGCTACGGTAGTAGATGGATCCCCTCAAGTCTGGCCACATGAAAAGCCAGTCTGAGTACAATGATGTACTCGCAAGAGAATAACCACAAGACATGAACGGTCAAGCAATCAGGCAACAGACAACCAGCAATGATAATAACCTAAACATGGCAAGTATACTCATGGCATAAAAGTAGCATGTCATTGACAACCAAACATGTCATAAGCAAGCAACAGGGGTATCACCAGTACAGAGTCCAAGCCAGGTGGGGTTGGATCGTGTACCGGCAATCATACAACGAGCTTACCTGTGACGAGTAGACGGGTGTAACAGTTGGTACCAAATCTTATAACTACTCCTTTCAAGCCTCTAGCCAACTCTGGCTATCAATCTAGCCAACTCTGGCTATCTCCCGGGGCATGCACGGTTGATGTTGGCTCTGGCCTAACTATAGGCTTCCAACGCATCACACCGCCATCCATTCACCTCACAAGTAACATTCCATGCAGCATCTTATTGTTCATTTAGTGAATTCAGGTTGTTCATAAATTGTTTCAAACAGATCTTAAGTTTAACCTCCGGACACGACAAAGACACATAGTGTGACTGACACTGAACTGTTGTTCCATATCCCAGGAACGGGGCTAGCTGGCTAGGTTGATGCTCTCGAGAGTTTGCTTTACCACCTATCAGAATGCACTCCGCCAGCCGACACCTCAGGTCATCACGCCAAAGCCGTACCAAGCAAAATACACTCTCGCGACGGTCCACTTGCTAAGACACCCTCCTGCCCCACCCTATACGCATGGTACAACGGGCAATGAGCCCGGCACATCCCCCGGCGCTACCGGGTATGCCTAGCTCCGGACTCCTTATCGCAGTCGAACCCGTGCCTGTCGACCTCTCCCCTCGGACAGCACAACCGAACGACTGCGCACAACGGATGGCACAAAAGGGGCTCAACCACCTACTAGGTCACGGTTTCCATGGGACAACGGTGGTATCGCGTTCAAGGGTCAGATTAGTGGCACTATGAATGGACCTCATCGTTGTTTGGAGGGGTGTTTCATTTAATCAAGTTTCAGCAGTAACATGTTCAAGCAACAAAAGATTAGTCAAACACTATAACCACAACCAACAAGGCATTAGCAACACAAACAAGCACAACAAACATAGCCTAGAACATGCCTAACACTTGCATGAATAAATAACCACATCAACAATAACAATACCCGGGTGACTGTGGCGGGCAACCCGGCCGGTGTCACACGGGGGTAGTGCACAAAATAACAAGAACAACACCCGGGTGACGGTGGCGGGAGACCCGGCCGGTGTCACTCAGGGTTAGAGTCACAGAATAATAATAAGCATACCCGGGTGACTGTGGCGGGCAACCCGGCCGGTGTCACTCGGGGTAGTATAATAATATAGCACAGGCGAGTCTGTTACGCATCCGTTTCCTCCACGCGCAAGTCTCTTGGCGGCGTATCGTCCGACCGTTGACCAGGAAGTGGGGAGTTGGGCATATAGTCTCCAAAACTAAACCGAAAAGCAATCATAAGAATGAGAGAGCATCCATTCCACTCGAGGGTTCCCTCGACGTGGTGTCAGCATTCTCGTGCAAAACGAACCAAATGGAAAGTCAGCTCCCAAGCGTCGCAGTCCGGGTGGTCTAGCCACCCCTATTTGACGGAGGGACAAGAAGCAAATAACTCTTTTGGCAAATGCCCCCACTCCGAGGATCACGGGCCGACAATTGTCTGCACCTAGCCTCGCGTTGAAGAAGAAGCAAACAATCAACGCATGTTTTTGTTATTAGTTGTCACAGCCACGCAAGTGCGAGGCGCACAGATAATTCATACATCAATTGAATGCATACATGGATGATGAGTAAAACATAGCAGGAGTAACATCATCAGTCCTCATATTAAACAAGAACAACAACCGTCATGCATAATAAACAGGCAAGCATATAATACTGGGCAAGACAATAAATAAATAGTAAACGATATTGCGGGATGGCTCATAGCAAGGGGTTAGCTTGCCTTCGACGTTGACGCCATATGGCTTGGAGGTCACGGGCACGTCGCGGGATAGGGTTTCGATTCGCGGTACCGCGGAACACCTATACATGCATACGCGGGTGCTGAGCATCCAAGCATCTCACAAAAATATACACATATTCACACTGGATAGATCCCTTCAAACTAGGAATTTACAAACTTGAATTACTGAAAACGGACTTACGGTTCAAAAAGATACGGAGATTCGAAAATCTGTCCAGCAGGAAAAAGGAAAAAACCGGATCCGCGAAAAAAAAACTCACGGGCCGCGGCTGGGCCACCGGCTCGCCGCACGCGCGCGTGCCAGCGCTGCGCCAGGCCGGCCGCTGGTGGCCGCGAGCTGCCGCTGGCCTGCTGGGGCCGGAAAACCGTTCGCTGGAAAAAAACAAAACAGAGGGATCGTTACGGGAGGTCGTCTCCTTCCTCGTTCCGATCCGGGACGAGCAGGGACCGGCCGGGGGTGGCCGAGGAGCGCGCCTAGGGACCGGCCGGCGGCGGGGACGGGCACGGCGTGGCCCACCGCGAACAGGGGCGGTGACTTCGACGGCGGGGACGGACTCCGGCGCGTCGCCCGCGTGCTTGGCCGAGCGGCCACGGTGGTGCTCGGGTGGGGCCTGGGGGGCGGCGACGAGGTGGGCCGGCGACCTTGGCATCGGCGGGGTTGGAACGGCGGCGGCGTACCGCAGCTCGGGGAGGTGGAAACGGGGCGGGGGTCGCCTGAAGGGCTGCTCGGGTTCGTCCTCGACATGGGTCACGTCGACCATGGCCGAGCTCGGCTCGGTTCCCCTCGCCGAGAGAAACGTGGGGAGGCTCCAGGGGGTGGAAAGGGGTGTGGTGCGTCCAGGGGAGGGCTCGGTGGCTACTTTTAAAGACTGGAGGGGAGGAGAGGTGGTGGTGGCCGGTGCTGCCATCAATGGCCACCGAGGTCATGGCTACGTCCCTGGCCGCAGGGAGGAGATAAGGAGGGGGAGGGGGTGAGGCTTCCGTGCTGGAGGCACAGTGGAGCACGAGGCGGCACTGCAGCAGCCGGATTAGGCACCGTCCACGGCATTAGCGGAGATTAGCTCTTGCCAAAGCGCGCGTCCCGGACGTTCAGAGCGCGACGCGAGCGGCATCGTCGCGTTCCCGATGATCTAGGGCACCAAAAGGAAAAAGAAAGGTACCCACGGTTGCTAAGGACAGGGCCTACGCTACTACAAACGGTTACACACAAAAACTCCACACTTGGTAACACAAAGTTTTCAGAAAACTAAGGGTGCGCCAGGTGTTCGATGAAATGACAGGGGCTTTGCACACCTCAGAAAAAATCCCCAAAATTCACAGTAGGTTAGGATAGGTGTATGTAGTATGTATGTGGAATCTTAGATCAAATGGAGGCCTGGAGCTTGGTCAAATAAATTGGTGTCCAAAAATGCCCTAATGGCATGGGTATGCCAGTGCACTTCCTCAGATGATCTTGATTTGACATTCTGGATAGGTGGGTTATAAAAGGAAGTTGGTCAATCTGGCAAAGTTGCAATGCCAAATGAAATTTTGTAGCTAGGGGTTGCTTTGGAAATCACAATTAGGCATAATTAGGGCATCACACAAGGAGGTACCTCAAATATTGCTCAAATGAGGTTGGGCCAATGAGTGAAATGATCAGGAGGTCAAATCAGGCGCCTCACCAAAATTCAGAATTTTTGGATGAGTGGAAGGTGTCTAAACAATCTCTGGATTGAAAATGGCATAATGGAGAATATGGATAAACTTGGAAATATTGCATTGAGTATGCAATATTTTTGGATGGATTGTCTTTGTATGAGGAGGGGAGTCTCTGGTATTTTTGGTGGAATTTTTCCAGCTTTGGAAACAGGCTTTTCTTTGGTAGGTGGAGTAAAGGGTTTTAGAGGTTCGATAATCAGGGCTAGGGTTTTCGAGAGAAAACCTAAGCACAAAAATTATCACGGGTGCTGGAGTGGTTCGGGATCACCGGGAAAATTTTAGAGAGCAATTCCAAAGTCAAATCATTCTCAAAAGTTTTGGAGGAACACTTAGAAAAAAAATTCAGGTGTCGGAAAACACCACTAAAAATTAGGGAAAATTCTGGGGTGTTACAACCTTCCCCCCTTAAAAGAATCTCGTCCCGAGATTCGGAGACTAATAGAGATTCCCGGGGTTACAAGATATTTCTTGTATGGTTTAATCTACCCCTATATTTAAAATATTAAAACCTTTTCTACAAAATTAGAGCTTATCACTCCAAAACGATTAACACTCACTCAGCACGATATTTCTATCACCCTCGATGCATTCTAAGGATGGCATGGCAGTGGCTCACACAACCAATCAACATAGGTTCTTTACTATGGTTAAATAACAAAATTAAACCTATGGTTTTTAGTTCAACCAACACAAGCGGCAAGATCAAACAAGACCTACACACCGATCATCAACCAACAACCAAATTTTGCAACAAAAGATTAGGGACATGCCAATCATATCCCTGTCTAGGGTTTTTATTTTAGAAAAGCTGATATACATTTCATGTATACACAGGTTTTGAAAAGAAAAAGGTTTCTTTTCAAAAGAAAGCATCTGTCTCCCATAATTGACTTACAGACCGTGGGGTAGGGCCATCCCCAAAATTATTTGGCAAAATTTCCCTACGAAGCACTGGAGAGACAGGGAATGATTCCTGAGGAAAATAGAGGCACACAGAGGGTCATCTTCTTACTCGCAGACATGTGGGTCCGGGTCCACCTGGCAGTCTCCTTCTTCTTTCTCTCTTCTTCTTCCCCGCATCATCTCCCTCGTACCGGCTGACTCCGAGTGCGCGAAGCACTCCTCTGCGGCACTGCTGCGCGTGCGTCCATCGGCGCAGCGGCCATCACGGCTTTGGGTGCCTTGATGATCTCGCGCCAACTTGGTCGAGCATTGCGCGCGGTTCCTCTTTCCCGCGCGGGACTAGCTGGCGGCATCCGATCGCGACTATAAATTGCGCTGTGATTCTCTTCTTTATCGCAACCATGAACTTCTTTTCCTTCTTTGTGATTTCACTCACGGTC